>CM036764.1:41141449-41841449 GCA_020796225.1 Arion vulgaris | reverse complement strand
TTATTAGAGAATCCGAAATCCCAATCTAGTGAGAACGCAGAAGAAGATATATTCTGTAACTTCATTCTAATTTCATGCAGAATATGTTCGTTTCCGTGGGTCTCTGTGGTTTATTGGTTAATCCCTTGCCTTGCATTCTGAAAGTCGTGGGTTTGAGTCCGAACCGCGATGTTCTGTTCACTAGCGTATTTGTTTCCAGAGACGCCCTAGCATTGTTGCCGAATCTACGAACTTCGCGCAATACTCATGTCAGATGGCGTTCAATTTCCGCGGTGAAGGACCGAGCCATATGGAATAAATCCTGGTGCAATGAAGTCAATCCTTCGGCTTAAGATCATTTAGTTGTTCGTTTCTGTTGAATTAAAAAATAGTTCTACGTGCCTGGCCTTGAAATGTCAATACTATGCCAATTTAAGTGACCTAATATATTTTGTGTATTGTAATAGCCTTCTGGGAAACATATGGAAGTCCAAAGAAATAAATCGAGAACAAAAATTAGGATACTTAGCTCCAATGTTAAAGCAATTCTGCTGTATGGGTCAGAAACATGGATAACTACTAAAACAATAGCGCATAAATTGCAAACATCCATCAACTGGTGTCTGCGCAGATGATATGCTAGAGTTATATGCTAAAGTCACAGATGAGGAACTTATGGAGAGAACAAGACAGATTCCAGTGGACCAAGAGATTAAAAAAGACACTGGCGCTGAATAGGACACTTTGCGAAAACCTGAGGGGAATATAACAAGAATGGTCCTTTCCTGGAACCCGCGAAAGACAGCGAAAGTAGGGGAGACCAAGAAATACATGGAGATGAGATTTGGAGGCGGAGATCAATAATATCAAGAAAAGCTGGAGAGAGCTGCAGGAGACAGGAAGGCTTGGCATGAGCTGGTTGAGGGCCTATGACCCAATCGGGGTTTAAAAAAAGGCAGAGAGAGAGAATAGCCTTCCTCATTTTTTCAAAGAGATAGAAAGAAGAAGAGAGATAGGGCGAGAGAATGTTGATATGGCTGTGTAAACAGAATAGTGTAAAGTATAGGATTGATCGGAAGAAGAAGAAAGAATAAGGAAGAGATCTGATGTATAGTTAGAAGAGATGGAGAGAGAGAGCGAAACATTGAAAGAAGTGTACAAACAAGATACCATAATGTATAAGAATTAGTAGGTAAAGCTAATACAGAATGAAAGACATTGATGTATGGAGATAAACAGATAGAGATGGGAAGAGATAAACAGCGATAGAGTGAAAGACATGGATGAATAGAAAGAAACAGATAGAGATGGGAAGAGATAAACAGCGATAGAGTGAAAGACATGGATGAATAGAGAGAAACAGATAGAGATGGGAAGAGATAAACAGCGATAGAGTGAAAGACATGGATGAATAGAGAGAAACAGATAGAGATGGGAAGAGATAAACAGCGATAGAGTGAAAGACATGGATGAATAGAGAGAAACAGATAGAGATGGGAAGAGATAAACAGCGATAGAGTGAAAGACATGGAAGAATAGAAAGAAACAGATAGAGATGTGGGAAGAGATAAACAGCGATAGAGTGAAAGACATGGATAATAGAAAGAAACAGATAGAGATGGGAAGAGATAAACAGCGATAGAGTGAAAGACATGGATGAATAGAAAGAAACAGATAGAGATGTGGGAAGAGATAAACAGCGATAGAGTGAAAGACATGGATGAATAGAAAGAAACAGATAGAGATGTGGGAAGAGATAAACAGCGATAGAGTGAAAGAAAGATGAAAAAAAACGATTTTATTTTTCACTTCCCTGTTATGAGTTTGGGCGTAGTCATAGTGTCTAATATGGTGCATCTGATTGATATTTGCGTGAATTCTTGCTTTCGGTATCACCAGTGTCTTTCGCGATTCAGACGAGCCTTACTACGCTTCAAATGTACTTGTAACTTAGATCCCCAGGTAACTGCTGCCTTGCCGGTCGACCGGGGACAGCCAAAGCTGACGGAGAGCGAACCCAGTAAACGCTGGCTGAAATCGAACACGTCGCCGAAGGATAAGCACCAGAGCTCCAAATGGCGCTGAATGATGCGACGTAAAATACGTTCTTGGCAAAGGCTGTTTATATATCACAATAAGAGTGATCAAAATGGCGGAAAAGAACGATCGCGAGAGAGATCGAGATCCCCAGGTAAAGGATCAAGATCTTAGTCCAACCGCATGCATGGTGCACACCGACATAAAAACCAAAGCTGGCTTCGAACCACGTAATTTCCACGACACGGGGTCACTAACGCAGAGTGTTATCCACTTCGCTATCGGCGACCAAAATTAAAAAAAAAGGAGAGAGAGAGAAAGATAGTGAGGAGATTGACAGGCACAGATATGTCGAAATCAGTAACAAAAACAGGATACTGTTATGTACATTTGACGGGAAAGTCACTGGCCTAACGAAACAACTCTCGACAGAAAACTACAAGGTCCTCTGTGTGAGCTACATAAGACAGTGAAGTTTATACAAGAGACAACATTGAATATATAGATAATATTTTAAGCGAACGAAGGAAGGATACAAGAGTCAACATTAAATATATAGATAATATTTAAGCAACGAAGGAAGGATACAAGAGTCAACATTAAATATATAGATAATATTTCAAGCAAACGAAGGAAGGATACAAGAGTCAACATTAAATATATAGACAATATTTCAAGCAAACGAAGGAAGGATACAAGAGTCAACATTGAATATATAGATAATATTTCAAGCGAACGAAGGAAGGATAGAAGAGTCAACATTAAATATATAGATAATATTTCAAGCAAACGAAGGAAGGATACAAGAGTCAACATTGAATATATAGACAATATTTCAAGCAAACGAAGGAAGGATACAAGAGTCAACATTGAATATATAGACAATATTTCAAGCAAACGAAGGAAGGATACAAGAGTCAACATTGAATATATAGACAATATTTCAAGCAAACGAAGGAAGGAAGAAAGTAAGGAAAATTGAGGACGGAGAGAGAGGGGCGACGCAGTATAGAGAGACGGGATGGCGGTTCTTAATAGATCTGCGAAATTGATAGAACAAATTTGAATTGTGTTATGTTCAGAATTCTGTCTGCGTCTGTCTTGAATATATATATATATATATATATATATATATATAAAACTGTGCAGAAGTAACTCTGTGAGTATAACTGGGAAACAACGAAACAAATCTGACTGGAAATATAGAAGGTAGAAAGAAAGAATATCTTAGTGATCTCAAGGTAAAAACAATTGTGAGGAGATAGAGATAGAGACAGCATGAAAGTAAAATAATGTCAAGAATGAAAAACGAAAGCTAGATTCGCAGACATATAAATGTAGAGAGAAAGAGAAATGGGAATAACAGAAAGGGGAGAGAGCTTAAATAAAAGAAAGACTTGAGAGAGAGAGAGAGAGAGAGAAAGAGAGAGAGATGTAATTAAAGAAAGGTTAGAGAGAGCGAGATGAAATAGTTATGTTGAGAGATAAAAAAAAAAAAAAGAGGAGAGATGATAAAACCCTTTATGACAAGATGAAGAAAAAAAAATTATAGCCCGTTAGATGAAATAACGAAGGGTGTGAGAGAGCGAGAGAGAGAGATGAATTAACACAAGCAAATTAAAGAAGAGTGAGAGTGAGAGAGAGACGAAACACACAAAGAAGTCTTAAAAGAAAAAAAGTAAATAATAAAAGTTATCTAAGAGAGAGAGAGAAAGAGATTAACTGATAAAATAGTATACAATATCTGCGAGAAAGGGAGATGAAACAGGAAATCTAAAGAGAGAGGGAGAAAGAAAGCGGAAAAGAGAGGTCAGAAAGATAGAGAAAAAAAGTATGTGAGAAAGAGAGCAAAAAAAAAGGGAAAGAGAGAAAAAAAGAATGAGAAAGAGAGAAAAAAAGAGGGAGAAAGAGAGAAATAGAGAGTGAAAAAGAGTGAGAGAGAGAAAAAGAGTGAAAGAGAGAGAGAAAAAGAGTGAGAGGGAGAGAGAGAGAATGAGAGGGAGAGAGAAAAAGAGTGAGAGGGCGAAAAAAGAAAATGAGAGAGAAAAAGATAGTATAAGAGAGAGGAGTGATAATAGAGAAAAAGAGAGAAATTGACTAATGAAATAGTATACGATATCTAAGAGAAAGGAAGATGAAATAGTAATAATTTTAAGAGAGTGAGAGGGAGAGTGAGTGAGAGAGAGAAAGAGAGAGAGATATGACAGAGAACAGACTGTTCTGTGTATCGATTCAAATCATAACATTTTATTTAGAAAAGGAAACTAGGGAAGAGACATTGTAATTTTCCACAACAAAATGTTTCTTTCATAGAATTATTTGTTATGTTCTTTTTTGAGTTCTCTATCAACTTTTACCACCATACATCATCTCTGTTTATATCTCTTTATAGAACATTTGTTTTCAGTTTGCTTTACATTTTCTGTATAGAACATTTGTTTTCAGTTTGCTTTCCTGTATAGAACATATCTTTTCAGTTTGTATCATTTTATACGCCCGTGTGTTGCCAGGGCTTGCAAGGGGAGCAAAGAATAGTTACACTGTAACCTAAAGGCATGTCGTAAGAGGTGACTGAGGTAGGAGCTTAGGGATGCTACTCTAGCAAACAAACAAAAAAGCGTCGAGAAATCGGATGTGCTGGCCTACTTGTAGGCGCATAACTGGCACAACGTACAATCGCTCTTAAGCTTGGATCAAGGCCACACAAAGGGAACCACAAGATAACATGGAAAGAGAGCTGACACTACAGCTAAACAAGCTCTCAGAACACAATAAAATTATTCTCCAGTGGATACCAGCCCACTGTGGCGTATCAGGAAATGAGAGAGCAGAGGGCTAAGGAGGGAACAAAACTTACACAACACAAACACCCAGTGTCACTACCAGAAATCAAGACACATCAAGCGAAAGTACAAAGAGGTATGGAGGCAACAAACCCACAGCAAACACCCACAAGATCCTATAGCAGACTAAACAGAAAACAGCACACAACAATCTTTGGTCTAAGAACAGGTCACTGCAGGCTCAACCGCCACATGCACAGAATAAAGCCTGCTCAGACTGCACAGTGTGCATGCCAGACAGAAACACAGACTCCAGAGCACATCCTGCAGTCATGTCCATCATACATACACCAACGAAATGAAACATGGCCTCATGAACAAAGCTTACAGACCAAGCTATGGGAAACTCTCGAAGAACTTCAACTGACATGCAGCTTCATAGAGGTTTAGACGAGCATACAAAACCGAACGCAAAGAAGAAGAAGAAGAAGCTCGTATCACATACAAATCACAAAGAGTGGTTTAACAAGGGGTCGATATGTAGTGTTTGAAGAAGAAGATCTTAGGCTCAGATCACATACAAATCACAAAGAGTGGTTTAACAAGAGGTCGATATGTAGTGTTTGAAGAAGAAGATCTTAGGCTCAGATCACATACAAATCACAAAGAGTGGTTTAACAAGAGGTCGATATGTAGTGTTTGAAGAAAAATACGTCAATTATCACTTCGTCTCTTCTTAAAGGACAACGAATTTCTCTTTGTATTTTGTAAATATGATATCGAATCTCTCTTGATATCTTCTTAAAGGACAACGAATTTCTCTTTGTATTTTGTAAATATCATATCGAATCTCTCTTGATATCTTCTTAAAGGACAACGAATTTCTCTTTGTATTTTGTAAATATCATATCGAATCTCTCTTGATATCTTCTTAAAGGACAACGAATTTCTCTTTGTATTTTGTAAATATGATATCGAATCTCTCTTGATATCTTCTTAAAGGACATCGAATTTCTCTTTGTATTTTGTAAATATGATATCGAATCTCTCTTGATATCTTCTTAAAGGACATCGAATTTCTCTTTGTATTTTGTAAATATGATATCGAATCTCTCTTGATATCTTCTTAAAGGACATCGAATTTCTCTTTGTATTTTGTAAATATCATATCGAATCTCTCTTGATATCGAATCTCTCTTGATATCGAATCTCTCTTGATATCTTTTTACAGGACATCGCACCCGTGTGGTGTCAGCGCCGAAAGGAGGCAAAGAATAGTACCACTGCGACCTACAATGCATGTCGTAAGAGGCGCATAATGTAAGCACTAGGGATGTTACCCTAGTAAGTAAAAAGCAGCGCAGAAATTGGACGTGCTGGCCTACTTGCAGTGAAACACGTACAAACAAAGTACTATAGTTTTACAAAATACAGAAACAGTGACGATAAACAGCAACGTTTCGACCAAAAGGCATTTATCAAGGAAACGATACAACAGGAGTGACGAATTTCAAAGAACATTACAAATGGACCCCAGCAACACACGGGTGGGTCAAGTGTCTTCTTCTTCTTTGCGTTCGTTCTCTACGACCAATTTTAATTGATCTTTGCCAAGAACGTGTATACGTTGCACATTGGTTTGGTAGACCCCTAAACGCATAGGCTTCTACACGTTTAGGACACGTGCATCCGATTTCAGCCAAACCTCCTCATGCGTCTCTTACGTCATGCGTGGCAGATAATAGTGGCACTATTCTGTACACCATAAACTTGGGCCCGGTAACCACTGGGGGTCAAGAGTAAAAACTCACATCCCAGATTGAAAGCAGAAGTACAGTAGTATCATTTTACATGACGTCCAAGCTCTGTATCTTTTATTTGGTATTCCCCAACCCTTATCATAACTTATCAACATCGTCATTGTAATTACTAATATGTACTTTCTGTTTGTTTGTACTTTTTTATTTATGACAGCCACCGCCCATGTTTGTTAAGACTTGTTATCAATGCCTTACATCTGGACCAAAAAGTGACGCCTCCCACCACTTGTCCAGTGCTTCTGAGTGTTATTTCTCCATTATATTTACACAAACAGTGATCGTATTCGGACATAATTTGCATATACGTCATTCGTTGTTATAACACTTGTTTCAACACTTGATCTCAGCCCACACAGGTGTACGCCGCTGACAGATCTAACATTGTGTGTGTCCACTCACCAATTATTGTCCTGTATCTGTGTCAGTCGCAACTTCCTGTACTCATTTACCACCACTTTGCAACTCTACTTTACTTCTGTCTCACCGTGTTATTCTTTTCTTTCCAGTCCTCTCTGTCTCTCTCTGTCTCTCTCATCTCTCTGCCTTCTATCTCTTGTCTCACTCTCTATCTCTGTCTCTATCTCTCTGTCCTCCCTATCTCTGTCTCTCTCTGTCTCTCTCTATTTCTGTCTCTCTCTCTATCTCTCTGTCTCTCTCTCTGATTCTCTCTCTCTGTCTCTTTCTCTCTATCTCTCTGTCTCTCTATCTCTATCTCTCTGTCTCTCTCTCTGTCTCTCTCTGTATCTCTCTGTCTCTCTCTGTCTCTCTCTCTATCTCGCTGTCTCTCTCTGTCTCTCCCTATCTCTCTGTCTCTCTCTGTCTCTCTCTCTATTTCTGTCTCTCTCTCTATCTCTCTGTCTCTCTCTATTCTCTGTATCTCTCTATCTCTGTCTCTATCTCTCTGTCTCTATCTCTCTGTTGCTCTCTCGTCTCTATCTCTTCTTCTGTCTCTCTCTGTCTCTCTCTCTATCTCTCTCTGTCTCTCTCTATCTCTCTGTCTCTCTATCTCTCACCACCTCTATTTCTCTCCTTTTCATTTGTTTTGAAGTATTTTTTCTCTCTTTATTTTGATTGAAGCTATCCCGCTTCTCTATTCTTGTTAACCGTTTCACCCTTACGAGCTGGTATAATGGCTCACAACATTTATTAAGATAACGGAAAGTCACTATAATGGCTAATTTAGTATAGATTGCAAAGTAAATTCATCCCAAGGTAAACATAAATTGCAGAGGGAAACGCTTAAATCTATTCCACACCTCTCTATTCTTGTTAAATCTATTCCACACCTCTCTATTCTTGTTAAATCTATTCCACACCTCTCTATTCTTGTTAAATCTATTCCACACCTCTCTATTCTTGTTAAATCTATTCCACACCTCTCTATTCTTGTTAAATCTATTTTAAAGGGTTTTAAAGCCGAAGGATTGACTTCATTGCACCGGGTTTTACCCTATATGGCTCGGTTCCTCTCCGCAGAAATGGCAAGCCACCTGCCGAGAGTGTTGCACAAAGCACGAACTCCGTAGCTCCAGCAACCATCCTAGGGGTCTCTGGGAAAAACTGCACTCGTGAACAGAAGGCCGCTGTCCGGATTCGAACCTTCGACTCGCAAGGTAAAGGGCTTAACCACTCAACCACAGAGACACCCCCCACACCTCTATTCTTGTTAAATCTATTCCACCCCTCTCTATTCTATTCTTGTGCAGGTGCACAAACAACTACGATATCGTTGCTTCTCAAGCTAACAGAACATGGGGATCGAGAGAGAGAGAGAGAGAGAAGCTAACAGTACATGGGGAGAGAGAGAGAGAGAGAGAGAAGCTAACAGAACATGGGGATCGAGAGAGAGAGAGAGAGAGAGAAGCTAACAGAACATGGGGATCGAGAGAGAGAGAGAGAGAGAAGCTAACAGAACATGGGGATCGAGAGAGAGAGAGAGAAACTAACAGAACATGGGGATCGAGAGAGAGAGAGAGAAGCTAACAGAACATGGGGATCGAGAGAGAGAGAGAAGCCCTAACGAACATGGGGATCGAGAGAGAGAGAGAGAGAGAAGCTAACAGAACATGGGGATCGAGAGAGAGAGAGAGAAGCTAACAGAACATGGGGATCGAGGAGAGAGAGAGAGAACAGAACATGGGGATCGAGAGAGAGAGAGAGAGAGAAGCTAACAGAACATGGGGATCGAGAGAGAGAGAGAGAGAGAGAAGCTAACAGAACATGGGGATCGAGAGAGAGAGAGAGAGAGAGAGAGAGAGAGAGAAACTAACAGAACATGGGGATCGAGAGAGAGAGAGAGAGAGAGAAGCAACAGAACATGGGATCGAGAGAGAGAGAAGCTAACAGAACATGGGGATCGAGAGAGAGAGAGAGAGAGAGAGAGAGAGAGAAGCTAACAGAACATGGGGATCGAGAGAGAGAGAGAAGCTAACAGAACATGGGGATCGAGAGAGAGAGAGAGAGAAGCTAACAGAACATGGGGATCGAGAGAGAGAGAGAAGCTAACAGAACATGGGGATCGAGAGAGAGAGAGAAGCTAACAGAACATGGGGATCGAGAGAGAGAGAGAGAGAGAGAGAAGCTAACAGAACATACCAGGTATTAACAATAAGCACTGACTATAACTATTTAAACTATTTTCGTTATTTACAATTTTTTTTTCTTTCTGCAATATGACGTCAGTTCCTTTTAAAAAATATAATTATCTTCTTCATCTTCTTCTTCTTTGCGTTCGCCCGCTATGAATTCAGGCGAAGTCAGGGCGTCTGGTATTACGCTTCTGACTCATTTTTGCGTGAAGGCATTCTTTCCTTATTATCAGTGTTCTCCGCTATACAGGAGTGCCTGCCTTCTCCGACTTCAGAGGTGATATAATTATCTAAATCTTGAACTTCTTTGCTATCCGTATAAACTATAAGATGGGGGGTCGCCTCTATGAAGCTGCACATCGGTTGCAGTTCATCTATAGCTTCCCCATAGCTTGCTCAGTAAGATTCGTTTTAAGGCAATGATGTAGTTTGTGTATGAATTATGTACAGTACTGCAGAGTGTGCACCGTGTGTCTGTTTTTCAGTTTGATATGCACACTATATGGTCTGCTTCATTCTGTTTATGTGGTTAATGATGCGACATAATATAACCGCATTTGTAAATTAGTCTCTTGTTCACAGAGGCGTTTGATTGTCTCAAGTATATTGACGAGAGAGAGAAAGAAAGAGAGAGAGAGAAAGGTTAACTTCGACCTTGGTTCTCGAAGAGAAAGATAACATGATCCAAATCTGCTGATGAAAGAGGTATTAAATTAGTTCAAGTTGACGACAGAGAAGTTAAATTGTACTAAATGTGTGGACGACAGAGAAGTTAAATTGTACTAAATGTGTGAACAACAGAGAAGTTATAATTGTACTAAATGTGTGAACAACAGAGAAGTTATAATTGTACTAAATGTGTGAACAACAGAAAAGTTATAATTGTACTAAATGTGTGAACAACAGAAAAGTTATAATTGTACTAAATGTGTGTGAACGACAGAAAAGTTAAATTGTACTAAATGTGTGAACAACAGAAAAGTTATAATTGTACTAAATGTGTGAACAACAGAAAAGTTATAATTGTACTAAATGTGTGAACAACAGAAAAGTTATAATTGTACTAAATGTGTGTGAACGACAGAAAAGTTAAATTGTACTAAATGTGTGAACAACAGAAAAGTTATAATTGTACTAAATGCATCCATAAGAGAGAAGTTAAATTGTACTGGATGTGTGTTGACGAGAGAAGATGAACTGAATAAAGCGTGTTGACAAGAAAGAAGTTGAATAGTACTTGATGTGTGTTGACAAGAAAGAAGTTGAATAGTACTTGATGTGTGTTGACAAGAGAGAAGATGAACTGAATAAAGTGTGTTGACGAAGGAGCCATCCTGTTATTGCACATTATACTTTCATACACGCTGTACTAACCCGCTAACAGAAAACAAGGTTACAGCCAAACGCTTCCAGATTTCATAACCTTCTTGGCAGCTCATCGGATTCCTCCACGTTTATTTACTCTTTCCTTCCACTTCTCTTGTTGACGTATTCCTGTCCAGGTTATTCCTCGATTTTCACACTTTCGTTCCTTCTGCAGGTTCAGGAATTGGGTCATAAGGGAAATAACTCTAGTCAGCCAAGTGAAGGCTGGCAGCAGGTTTGCTGTGCCGCAATTGATTCAACTTCACCCGCGTATGACGTGAAACTGAAGAGGTTTCCTCTTACAGAGTCTGTACACTTGGGAGGAGGAAGGAGAGAAAGAAAGAGGAGAAATAAACCTTGGAAGCAGGACAAATCTTGCAAAACCGGAGACGATTTTATCTGTTGTTTAGATAATGTACCCACACAATTTCTTGGAAATAAAATATCGCTAATATCTTCATCCAACACTCCATATCGACCACTTGTTAAACCACTCTTTGTAATTTGTATGTGATCCGAGCCTGACAGCAATTGTACGTTGTGCCAGTTATTCGTCCACAAGTACATCCGATTTCTGCGACGCTTTTTATTTACTAGGTAGCTTCCCTAGGCCCCTACCTAGTCGCCTCTTATGACATGCCTTGTAGGTAGCAACGTTACTATTCTTTGCTCTCCTTGTGAATCCCAGTAACAGACGGGCGAGGTCACATTATAGTTGCTTAATGAATCAAAACGTGGACCTAAAAACAAAGCAGTGACCGTGACAAACACTTTATGAAGCGCACACAAAAGCCCGTTCTAGAAATAACTTATCCTGACGCTGTGTGGCAAAACAGGATTAGAGAAACCATGAAAGAAGAATAACCCAACCGTTCTGATATTTAATGGCCGGACCATGTGTGTCATAAAACATGAAATCAAAGGTAAGCTACTCCATAGACCCAATGTTTATATATAGCAATTAAACATCAGAAAAGCAGTTATATGTTATAGTTGTCATGCAAAAGCTCTACTCCTGAGGACGAATTCTATATCAGTTATATGAGGACTATCATCATATTACAACAGACACGTCTATATGTGCTCAGATCTCCGTCTCAAACAAATCCAGCAGCGTCTAGCGGCCCAACACGCCAGTTCGGTGTTGATTAATCAATCTCGTTGCATATTTGGTATGTCGTTCTTTTCGGGCGGCACCTATATTGATCTCTTAATCTAGTCAACGAGTGGGATTCACAGCTCTGAAACTCCCTCTTTTCGGAAAGACTCTTAATGCGTTAAGAATGTCATTTCGGTCTATGGCAGCTCTCTCTGATATTGTAGCCAAGCCAGCCAATCTATCAGCTCGTTCACTACCCCTAACTCCTGCTTGTCCAGGAACAAAAATGAAGGTGATTTCTCTTAACACTGTCTGTACTAGTACCTCCACCCAGTTTCGTCTCACTATTCCTGATTCGATGTTGCAAATCATGCTCGTAGAGTCACTGAGTATGAAAACATGAGAGTAGTTATGAGATGCCAACCATTTCACCGCCTCCGTAACCGCCCGAACCTCCATTGTCAAACTACTTATGGTTGTCACGTAGGCCCAACTGGCCTCTCTTATTATTTTTCCTCCTGAGCGTGTTGAAAAAGTCCACGCACGGCATTGTTGGCGAAAGACTGAACCATCGGTCACACTGGATGAATAAAGAACACTTTTAAACAATCGAAGAGCACAGCCTCCGGCCCAGATGGTGCGCAATGCGAAGATATTGCCAAATTAACTGAAGATGTGCTTTTAGAGCTTTTCAATGACTTCAACTACATCATAAGGGCTGGGAATATACATGAAACACGGCTCCTCTAAGCGATATTACTATCAATAGCAAATCCTTGTAAAGATCCTTCACCCGTTGGGATAGATAACGAATCGCCCATGTTTTTCCGGGGCTCGCAAGGGGAGCAAAGACTAGTACCATTGCGTCCTACAAGGCATGTCGTAAGAGGCGACTGATGTAGGAGCATAGGAAGCTACCTAGTAAATAAAAGCTTTGCAGAAATCAGATGTGCTGGCCTACTTGAAGGCGCATAACTGGCACAACATGCAATCCCTCTTAGGCTCAAATCACATTCAAATAAGAAAGAGTGGTTAACATGTGGTTGATATAGCGCACTCGAAGAAGAAGAAATTTTCAATGACTACAACTATATTATTATAATGAGTGGAAATATTATAATGAGTGGAAATATTATAATGAGTGGAAATATTATAATGAGTGGAGATATTATAATGAGTGGAGATATTATAATGAGTGGAAATATTATAATGAGTGGAAATATTATAATGAGTGGAAATATTATAATGAGTGGAAATATTATAATGAGTGGAAATATTATAATGAGTGGAAATATTATAATGAATGGAAATATTATAATGAATGGAAATATTATAATGAATGGAAATATTATAATGAGTGGAAATATTATAATGAGTGGAAATATTATAATGAGTGGAAATATTATAATGAGTGGAAATATTATAATGAATGGAAATATTATAATGAGTGGAAATATTATAATGAGTGGAAATATTATAATGAGTGGAAATATTATAATGAGTGGAAATATTATAATGAGTGGAAATATTATAATGAATGGAAATATTATAATGAGTGGAAATATTATAATGAGTGGAAATATTATAATGAGTGGAAATATTATAATGAGTGGAAATATTATAATGAATGGAAATATTATAATGAGTGGAAATATTATAATGAGTGGAAATATTATAATGAGTGGAAATATTATAAATGAAACACGGCTGATCCAAGAGATCCTACTATCAATAGACAATCCTTGTAAAGATCCTACACCCGTTGGGATAGATAACAAATAATCAGTTTCAAGAGAATATTATGGAAATTGTTTGAGAAGATGATGGTAAGAAAAATTATTAATCAACTTCAACGAACCACAGCCAACTCTAGATAACTAGGCCCGACAGCTGAGTGGGGTTCCTGACCTAGATCAGAAAAGGGGGCCGGAAAATATAGATGTGTGATAGAATACTGCAAACTTTTTGCAATTTTACTCAGTTCTGTGAGTCTATGGTTATTTATTGGTGAAACATATTCATAATATTGATATTCCTTATTGTTAAACTTGACAGCGTGTTCATAGCGCGTTGGACTACGGGTGACTAGTCCTCTATAAGTACGGGTTCAACTCCGCGGACTGCCAGAAAAGTTACAGCTTCCCCAGATTTACGGTGTTCGTAGCACCGAGTCAAAGGGTTACGATGTCCATGACACCGAGCCGAAGAGCTTTCAGCTCAAGTGCTTCTGGATCGGAAAAAAAATTGTTAAACTTAACTTGTTGCATAATATAACTTGATTTAGCATTTTGTGTTGATTTTAAAATGAATTCGTCTATATACATCAATACTGGAATGCGAGGTCACGTGGTGTAGTTGTGGTCTGATTTCCCATAATTCTTACCTGAGTCCGAAGGCCTATAAGTTTATAGTTGGCTCTGAACGAACGGACATGCTACCACACACAGTGTGGAGGTTGGCTTTAACGCAAGGTTACTTAATGTTCAGAGACAGGTGGAGAGAGAGAGAGAGAGAGAGAGAGAGAGAGAGAGTAATGCTACTAGTTTTATGTATGATGTGTATGACAAACTATATCCATATGTGGAAATCTATACCGTAAACATATGTATAGAGAACGCTTGATAACATAATGCAATTTTAGAGAATTCTTCAACTGCTTGCAGAGGCAGACATTTCTTCCTACCACTATAAAGAACAACAAGATTAGATAGCTACGATCAGGGGCGGCTCGTGGTCATTTTTCTTCATGGGGCCAGACACAAATTTTCGGAAAAATCATGGGTTTTGAAGTATTTACTATTATTTGTCTATTCGGGAAGTTATTCCCCTTTTCGATTATTGGTGGGTCCGGGCCCCACTGGCCCTTAATGACGAGCCGCACCTGGCTACGATACTTTTGCGAGCGACAGTAGTTGATTTTTATATGTGGCAACTGCCCGCGTGCCCAGCGTGTTCGTAGCGCGTTGGACTACGGGTGACCACTAACTATGTTTTAATCGACTAGTGATCTGTTTTACGAATATTGTAGCGTCTAGCGATCTGTTTTTCCGAATATTGTAGCGTCTAGTGATCTGTTTTACGAGTATTGTAGCGTCTAGCGATCAGTTTTACGAATATTGTAGCGTCTAGCGATCTGTTTTACGAGTATTGTATCGTCTAGCGATCTGTTTTACGAATATTGTAGCGTCTAGCGATCTGTTTTTCGAATATTGTAGCGTCTAGCGATCTGTTTTACAAAGTATTGTAGCGTCTAGCGATCTGTTTTACGATATTGTAGCGTCTAGGATCTATTTTACGAGATATTGTAGCGTCTAGTGATCTGTTTTACGAATATTGTAGCGTCTAGCGATCTGTTTTACGAGTATTGTAGCGTCTAGTGATCTGTTTTACGAATATTGTAGCGTCTAGCGATCTGTTTTACGAATATTGTAGCGTCTAGCGATCTGTTTTACGAGTATTGTAGCGTCTAGCGATCTGTTTTACGAGTATTGTAGCGTCTAGCGATCTGTTTTACGAATATTGTAGCGTCTAGCGATCTGTTTTACGAATATTGTATCGGCTAGTATATATCTGTTTTACGAATATTATGTATGCTTATCTGTTTTAAGAATTGAGTTTCCGTGTTAGGAAAACTGTCAAATGAAATATGTGGTTTGTACTTGAGTGTAGTAATTTTCTTTCCCCATCTTATTACTACACTTCCACTAGTCTACATTGAGATAGACACATAACTACAGTTTCAGCATTTAAAAATTGTTATTGGAATAACAAGGAATACAATTTATAACAATGGGGTACACAAGTGGGGAAAGGTTGAGAGCCACTGTGCAAGTAGATGGTAAACATTGTAAATCTGAACTTTGACCTACCTAGTCTTACATATTGACCAAGCTTATCATATCTCATGATATCAAAATAACTATGAAGGGATCGCTGGATATTTTGTTTTTCCATTTAGATTCCTTATGAATTCAGGTGTAGCCATTGCGCCTAATATGATGATTCTGGTTGATTTTTGTGCGAAGGCTTGTTTTCATTATCAGTGTGTCTCACGATTCAGGAGAGCTTTACTCTGACTGCAGATGTATTTGTAATTTAGATCCTCAACTCGCCCGTGTGGTGCCGAGGCCCGCAAGGGAATCGAAGAATAACACCACTGCGACCTACAAGGCATGTCGTAAGAGGCAACTGATGTAGGAGCTAGGGAAGCTACCCTAGTAACTAAAACGCATCGCAGAAATCGGATGTGCTAGCCTACTTCTAGCTGCATAACTGGCACAACGTGCAATTGCGTTTAGGCTCAGATGACATACAAATCACACAGAGTGGTTAGCATGTGGTAGATATGGAGCGTTCGAAGAAGAAGAAGAAGAAGAAGAAAATCTCCAACTAAAGGACTAGGTTCTCCTGTAGACCAATCACGTACTCTTTGCACACGGATCATTTTTGATGACTAGCTCAGAGTAACATCCTCTTCGCTATAGGTTACTTCAGTGGACAATCTTCGCTATAGGTTACTTCAGTGGACAATCTTCACTATAGGTTACTTCAGTGGACAATCTTCACTATAGGTTACTTCAGTGGACAATCTTCGCTATAGGCTACTTCAGTGGACAATCTTCGCTATCTGTTACTTCAGTGGACAATCTTTGCTATCTGTTACTTCAGTTGAAATCTTCACTATAGGTTACTTCAGTTGAAATCTTGCTATAGGTTACTTCAGTGGACAATCTTCGCTAGTTACTCGGATAATCTTGCTATCGTTACCGGACAATCTTCGCTATCGGTTACTTCAGTGGACAATCTTCGCTATAGTTCTTCAGTGGACAATCTTCGCTATAGTTACTTCAGTGGACAATCTTCGCTATCTAGTTACTTCAGAGGACAATCTTTGCTTCGTTACTCTAGTGGAGTCTTCGTATCAGGTTACTTCAGTGGACAATCTTCTGTTATGGTTACTTCAGTGGACAATCTCGCTATCGGTTACTTCAGTGACAATCTTCGCTATCGAGTTACTTCAGTGGACAATCTTCGCATTAGGTCTACTTCAGTGGACAATCTTCGCTATAGTGTACTTCAGTGGATAATCTTCGCTATCTGTTACTTCAGTGGACAATCTTTTGCATCTGTTACTCAGTGGACAATCTTCGCTATAGGTTACTTCAGTGGACAATCTTCCTTATAGGTTACTTCAGTGGACAATCTTCGCTATCGGATTCTCAGTGACAACTTGCTATGAGATTACTTCTGTGGACAATCTCTTATAGATTGCACTTCAGTGGACAATCTTCGCTATTGTACTTCAGTGGACAATCTTTGCTATCTGTTACTTCAGAGGACAATCTTTGCTATCAGTTACTTCAGTGGACAATCTTCGCTTATAGCGTTACTTCAGTGGACAATCTTCGTTATAGGTTACTTCAGTGGACAATCTTCGCTATATGCTACTTCAGTGGACAATCTTTGCTATCTGTTACTTCAGAGGACAATCTTTGCTATCAGTTACTTCAGTGGACAATCTTCGCTATCGGTTACTTCAGTGGACAATCTTCGTTATAGGTTACTTCAGTGGACAATCTTCGCTATAGATTACTTCAGTGGACAATCTTCGCTATCGGTTACTTCAGAGGACAATCTTTGCTATCAGTTACTTCAGTTGACAATCTTCGTTATAGGTTACTTCAGTGGACAATCTTCACTATAGATTACTTCAGTGGACAATCTTCGCTATCAGTTACTTCAGTGGACAATCTTCGCTATCGGTTACTTCAGTGGACAATCTTCGCTATAGGTTACTTCAGTGGACAATCTTCACTATAGATTACTTCAGTGGACAATCTTCGCTATAGATTACTTCAGTGGACACTTTCGCTATCGGTTACTTCAGTGGACAATCTTCACTATAGATTACTTCAGTGGACAATTCCATAGATTTCTTCAGACAATTCGCTATCGGTTACTTCAGTGGACAATCTTCGCTATCGGTTACTTCAGTGGACAATCTTCGCTATCTGTTACTTCAGTGGACAATCTTCGCTATCGGTTACTTCAGTGGACAATCTTCGCTATCGGTTACTTCAGTGGACAATCTTTGCTATCAGTTACTTCAGTGGACAATCTTCGCTATCGGTTACTTCAGTGGACAATCTTTGCTATCAGTTACTTCAGAGGACAATCTTTGCTATCAGTTACTTCAGTGGACACTATTCGCTATCGGTTACTTCAGTGGACAATTAAATACAATAAGAACGGATACAAGCAGATAGCCGTCCCTCGCAAACGATGATGACAACAGTCTCAGATGTGTGTGCTGCTGCACCTCTCTGGTGTGTGTGGAGGTGACTATAGAGTCCAATCCTAGAACACAATCCCCTACCACAGGTGGGACACACATGATTAAGATTAGACATGTGCGTGTTGTGGGTTCTGTCTTTCGCTGTAGCATGTTTCTTGTGCCTCAACAGACGATGATTCTCAGCTAAGCGGGTTCCTCTTGTGTTGTTACAGCGCCACATTTGGCGATCTTGCGCAAGGATTCCCAGCACATGGTGTCTATATCGAAGCATTTCAGAGACACTTTAAAAGTGTCTTTAAAGCGATTTTTCTGTCCACCAGCAGAACGTCTGCCCTTCAAGTTCGCAAACATCATCTGTTTTGGAATTCGTTTATCAGGCATCCGACCAACGTGGCCGGCCTCATTTGGGCCTTCTGCAACAGGATGTTGACGCTTGATCATCTTTTTGCTCTTGTAAGAACTTTGCTCTTGTAAGAACTTTGCTCTTGTGAGATCTTTGCTCTTGTGAGATCTTTGCTCTTGTGAGAACTTTGCTCTTGTGAGATCTTTGCTCTTGTGAGATCTTTGCTCTTGTGAGATTTTGCTTGTCTGGTATTTTGTCCTGCTTGTTTATTTTTAGTATTCTGCGTAGACAGCTTGTGTGGAAGTTTTTTAGCTTAAGAACACCCATTCAGGTAACAACAAAAAAACACCCATTCAGCCAAAAAAACACCTTTCAGCAACAACAAAAACACCCTTTCAGCAAAAGAGCACACATTCAGCAAAAGAACACACAACAAAAAAACCATCCATTCAGCAAAACAACACCCTTCAGTAAAAAAAACATCCATTCAGCAAAAAAACACCCATTCAGCAAAAGAACACCCATTCAGCAAAAGAACATCTATTCTTATAAGTAACCATCGATAGAAGAAAACACAAAAATGTAACACCTAATTCTACTTATAATATAACTTTTAACATCAAATATAAAACACTTTATCTCTATCGTTTGGTTTCTACTGTTTGCCTTCTTTCCCGTGTCAGCACATAATACTGATAAATAATGATAAAACTCACCAGGAAAACAGGCATGAGAATGCACTCCTTTAGATAATGTATCTCTCCCTCCTTCCTTTTTTTCCTATCTCCCTCTCTTGCTAGCCCATGTCAGCAAACAGTACTTATAAATCATAGGAAACATAGCCTGAAGATTTCACTCCTTTAATTAATGTATGTTTGGTGAGGATATCTTTTCTCTCTGCGTCCTTCTTTCTTTCTTTCCTTCTTTCATTCCTTCTTTCCTTTTCCCCTCCCTTCCTAGCCCGTGTCAGCAAACTGTTCATTTTTTTTCCCGATCCAGATGTACTTGAGCTTTCAGCTCTTCAGCTCGGTGCCATGGATATCGTAACCCTTCGGTTCGGTACCACGAACATCGTAAATCTGGAGAACCTGTGGCCTTTCTGTTAGCCCGCGGGAAATTTAACCGCACTCACAGGGGTGTTAGCCCGCGGAATTGAACCGCACTCACAGGGGTATTAGCCCGCGGAATTGAACCGCACTCACAGGGGGCTTAAACTGTCCATATAAATCATAGGAAACGGCCCGAAGATTTCACTATCTTAGATAATATATGTTTGGTGAGGAACTCTTCTCTCAGTAAACAGTGCTTATAAATCATATGAAACATACACTGAAGATGCCACCTCCTCTGGATAATATATGTTTGGTGAGAACATCTTCTCTCCCTCCGTCCTTCGTTCTTTGTTCCCTCTCTTGCTACCCCGTGTCAGCAAACAATGCTTATAAATCATATGAAACATACACTGAAAATGCCACATCATCTAGATATATATCAGCAACACTTCTCTCTTTCTTCCTTGCCGTGTCAGCACACAATGCTGATAAATAATAGCAAAAAAACAGCCGGATGTTGTTCTTGTCACGCACACACAAACGATCCTCGCTCGAGCCTCGTGTGTCAAGTTAAATTGAGGGAAAGTGGATTATCTATTTTATAGCATTGATTTCTATCAACTGTTTGTCTTCTCTGTATTGATATCTTCTGTGTTCTTTCTCTGGGTCTCTCTCTCTCTCTCTCTTAATAACCGGCTGATACCTACAGTATAGCTGTCATTGTTTATATCTCTCATCTCTCTTCTCTTTCTCTCTCTCTCTCTCTCTCTCTCTTAATAACCGGCTGATACCTACAGTATAGCTGTCATTGTTTATATCTCTCTATCTCTCTTTCTCTCTCTCTCTCTCTCTCTCTCTCTCTCTCTCTCTTAATAACCGGCTGATACCTACAGTATAGCTGTCATTGTTTATATCTCTCTATCTCTCTATACTTAACGAAAGTTGTACAGTACCATTAATCTTATTTTCTTTCTTTTGCTCTTTCTTCCGTTCGCTTGTCTATGGAAGTCTCTGTGGCATAGAGGTTACGCATCGTCTCTAGTCACAAAGGTACCAGGTTCGCTCCCTCGTGGAACCATCTGGATATTTATCCAGAGATCCCAGATCTCAGTGTAAGTTAGATCGAATTCCTAGTCTTATCGAAGACGGACGATAAAACGTAGGTCCCGTGTTCAATTTGAGTACGTAAAAGAACCATTGGCAGTTCAAAATGGAGAAGAGCAGGCTGGAAAGCTGCAGCCCGTGCAAAATTAATTTGAAAAAATATACAATAAAATTCTTACATTTATCTTTACCATCTTCAAAATTACATCGAGGACCCTAGCCGGTGCTACGGAGTTCGCGCACTGAGATCTTCATGTGTAAGAAAGAGATCGGAGCACACATGGTTACTCAGCGAAGTGCAATGATGATGGTGCTATCAACCAATCAATCATTGTTTATACATTCAATGTTGTCTCTTGTATACACATCTCTGTTGTCTTGTGTAGCTATTTCTTTCTGTATGTAACAACTGCACCCTCACTCTTCTACTCATTCTTTCACGAATATTTGACTCTCTTTATTTCTCACTTTCTTCTTCTTATTTGCGTTCGTTCTTTACGACCAATTTTAATCACTCTTTGTGATATGTTTGATCTTTGCCAAGAACGGTATACGTTGCACAATGGTTTGGTAGGCCCCTAAACGTATAGACTTTTACACGTTTAGGACATGTGCATCCGATTTCAGCCAAACCTCGTTAGTCGCCTCTTACGACATGTGTGGCAGGTAACAATGATTCTATTCTTTACACCCCAAATTTGGGCCCCGGTAACCACTCGGCCGTCTCGCTTTCTCAAGCCCTCTATTACTCTTTCTTTCAATCTACTTCTCGTATGTTCGATATTCACATGTTTCCACTCTTCCACCAATCCACGCTTGTCCGAATTCACTATCCACCATTTCTCATTTATCAAGTATCCATTCTTCCACCTGTACCACTTTTCCCCCATATCCATTTTTTTCCCGTATTCGTATTCACCATCTCGTATCCACCAATATCCGTATCCACTATTCTCTTCACATATCCACCTCTGGATTAATCCTGCACCCTATACTCTTTCTTTCACTTGCTATTATTAGCATCCACTCTTCCTTTTATCCACTCTTTCTTGTATTTCCACTATTGTTTTATATTCCTTCTTACTTGTGTCCACTCTTGCACCATATCCACTCTTCATTGTATCCACTCTTCATTGTATCCACTCTTCATTGTATCCACTCTTCATTGTATCCACTCTTCATTGTATCCACTCTTCATTGTTTCCACTCTTCATTGTATCCACTCTTCATTGTATCCACTCTTCATTGTATCCACTCTTCATTGTATCCACTCTTCATTGTTTCCACTCTTCATTGTATCCACTCTTCATTGTATCCACTCTTCATTGTATCCACTCTTCATTGTATCCACTCTTCAATGTATCCACTCTTCATTGTTTCAACTCTTCATTGTTTCCACTCTTCATTGTATCCACTCTTCATTGTATCCACTCTTCATTGTATCAACTCTTCATTGTATCAACTCTTCATTGTATCAACTCTTCATTGTACACACTCTTCCTTGTATCCACTCTTAACTCCTTTTTCTTCCTCCCTCTATCCACTCTTTACTCCTATTTCTTCCTCCTTCTATCCACTCTTCTTCTGTCCTATTTTCCTTCCTTGTATCTACTCTTTACTCCTATTTACCCTTCCTCCCTCTATCCACTCTTTACTCCTATTTCTTCCTCCTTCTATCCACTCTTTACTCCTATTTCTTCCTCCGTGTATCCACTCGTCCTTGATATATATTCCCCCTTCCTCATAGCCATCGTTCTCCACATCCCACCCGTTATGATTTCACACGTCCTTGTGTCCGTTCCGTTTTCCAAGCCACCCATTCATATTCACCATCGCCCAACCAGCGATCATTTCACCAAATACTTGATAGAAGTCCGTGTTTAATCACAGCCTTGCTATAGTAGTTTATAGTTGGCTCTGGTTTAATACTCGTCATATGTGACTGACCTCCTTTACTTCCACTTCTTTGACCCTCTACTTTGAATTAGCCTCAGTCAAACCGAAAATTCATCAACTTATCAAACTCCTGTGTGGCTCCGTTCTGACTGGTTTTTTCTTACCCTCCCAGCAGCGCCGTCATACCTCCCTGCCCTCCCAGCAGCGCCGTCATACCTCCCTGCACATGTGTGATTATTTTTATGTACCTACTTCTGATAAAAGGAGAGGAAAGTTTGAGAAGGATCATATTTGTGTGTGTCATAGAGAGAACAGGAGATGTGTAGTGAATGTGTGTTTGTCTGCGCTTTTGTAAAGAAGAGATGGAAAAAGTCTATGTGTTGTGATCATGTTATAAAGAGAAGTCTGTATGTTGTGATATTACTATAAAGAGAAGTATGTGCGTTGTGATATTACTATAAAGAGAAGTATGTGCGTTGTGATATTACTATAAAGAGGTATTTGTAAAAGTCAGGATGAGTGTGGACAAACTGGGACAAGGAAAGTGTTGATACAATGGAATAAAGAAATTGATTGATTGATTGATTGATTGATTGACCATCATCATTGCACTTCGGTGAGTAACCATGTGTGCCTCGATCTCTTTCTTACACAGGAAGATCTCAGCGGCAGTGCACAAACTCATAGCATCGAGAGGGTCCTGAGTGAATTTAGAAGATGGTGAAGATATTTATAGAATATTTGTTTAAACTATTCTAATAACTTTCCCGGACAGCGGCTTTCAGCCTGCTCTTTTTGATTTTGAACGCTAAGGATTCTTTACGTGTTCAAATTGAAACAGGATCTATGTTTTATCGTCCTTCTCCGATAGACTAGGACTCGATCTCACCTACCTGTGATGTGGATCTCTGGAAAAATATCGATGAGCTCACAGAGGCAACCGGGCTTCGGAGTGAACCAGCTTCCGAGAGCAACCGAGCTTCACGAGAGGAGCGAACCAGAGCTTCACGAGAGGCAGACCGAGCTTAGAAGAGGAACCAGGCTTCACAGAGAGGCAGACCGGCTCACGAGAGCAACCGGCTCACGAGAGAGCACCGAGCTTCACGAGAAGAACCGAGCTCCACGAGAGCGACCGGCTCCACGGAGAGAGCAGAACCAGGCTCACGAGAGAGCAGACGGAGCTTACCAGAGAGCAAACCAGCTTCACGAGAGCGAACCGGGGCTTCCGGAGGCGAACCGAGCTTCACAAGAGGGAACCGAAAGCTTCACGAGAAGCAACCGTGCTCCACGGAAGTGAACCGTGCTCCACGACGATGAACCGAGCTCCTGTGGAACGAGAATCGAGCACATATCCTACATAAGGACCCATAAAATCATAAAAGAAAAGTATTGATAAAGATCAATTGATTGATTGATTGATAGACCATCCATTGCACTTCGGCAGGGCCCGCCAGTGTGTTGCAGGAGCCCGCCCTGTGTTGGAGGCGATAGAGGAGGAAAAAAATATGTGCACTGCCATGCATGTCATAGAGGCTAATAGGAGGTAGTCGTAGGCTTACCTCATCCGTAGAAAGATAAGCTAAAGCAACTTCAACAAACATGGATACAACATAGGCAAGACTGGAAGATGGAAGGAATGACAAGAGAGAGGAAGGGCTGAAAGAAGTTTGTTGAGGACCTGTGCTCCGTTGGGAGTTGAAGGTGAGAAGAGGTAATTATTTGTGCTCCGACCTCTTCTTATACAGGTAGATCTCAGCGCAATACATGAACTCCTAGCACCGGCGACGTCCACGATGTAATTTAGAAAATGGTGAGACATATTTTAAGATTTCCAAAACTATATCTAATACATTTTGCCGATTCGAAGTATTGATGAAGGGAATTATAGATAAAAATGTTATTGATAATAACTAAAGAGTGTTCTACTGGGAAAGAGTGTCGTACTGGAAAAGAAGTGATGGTAGTGAGGATGAAGTGATGGTAGTGAGGATAAGAATGATGGTAGTGAGGATAGAAAGTGATGGTACTGGGATAAGAAGTGATGGTACTGGGATAAGGAGTGATGGTAAACTGAGATAAGTATTGATAAACTGAGATAAGTATTGATAAACTGAGATAAGTATTGATAAACTGAGATAAGTGTTGATAAACTGAGATAAGTATTGATAAACTGAGATAAATGTTGATAAACTGAGATAAGTATTGATAAACTGAGATAAGTGTTGATAAACTGAGATAAGTGTTGATAAACTGAGATAAGTGTTGATCAACTGAGATAAGTGTTGATAAACTGAGATAAGTGTTGATAAACTGAGATAAGTATTGATAAACTGAGATAAGTATTGATAAACTGAGATAAGTGTTGATAAACTGAGATAAGATATTGATAAACTGAGATAAATGTTGATAAACTGAGATAAGTATTGATAAACTGAGATAAATGTTGATAAACTGAGATAAGTATTGATAAACTGAGATAAATGTTGATAAACTGAGATAAGTGTTGATAAACTGAGATAAGTATTGATAAACTGAGATAAATGTTGATAAACTGAGATAAGTATTGATAAACTGAGATAAATGTTGATAAACTGAGATAAGTGTTGATAAACTGAGATAAGTGTTGATAAACTGAGATAAGTATTGATAAACTGAGATAAGTATTGATAAACTGAGATAAGTATTGATAAACTGAGATAAGTGTTGATAAACTGAAATAAGTGTTGATAAACTGAAATAAGTGTTGATAAACTGAGATATGTATTGATAAACTGAGATAAGTGTTGATAAACTAAAGGATAAGTGTTATTAAACTGTGATAGGGCATGTTTCTCTCTCTCTCTCTCTCTTATATATATATATATATATATATATATATATATATATATATACATACATTACAATAGGATAGATGTGTTATACTGAACCATAAGGGGAAAGTCGGTGAATCCTTTCGTGTTTAGACCCACATTACATTTCGTGTATCTAGTAATAAATACGGATAAGACTAGAGGGCTAAGTGGTTAAGTGGTTAAGCCCTTGCCTTGCGTTCCGAAGGTCGCGTTTTCGAATCCGGATCTTGCCCTTCTGTTCACGAGTGTATTTTTCTAGAGACGTACTAGGATTGTTTCCAGTACTACGTTGTTCGTGCCTTGTGTAATACTCTCAGCAGATGGCGTGCTATTTCTGCGGAGAGGGACTGCACCATATGGAGTAAAGCCCGGTGCAATGATGTAAATCCTTGGGCTTTATACCATTTAGTAATAATAACCAAAAACATAACCGCCGTGTTAGTAACTGTAACTCACGATATTGTGTACTTTAACTTATTTGTCTATTAGTGTTTTATGTCTCTGTGGTGTCGTTTGTAAAAGCTCTTTATTACATTCTATTTTACGACTATACAACTGTGTATGTGTGTATGCTATCAAAGTGCGATATGTAAAGTAAGTGTGTGTGTGTGTGTGTTTTGTAAAAATGTAGATATTGGCTTATTTATTAAGTTTAGAGTAAGATGACATGAATGCAAGAAACAGAAAGAACGTTTAATGCGTCTATTAATGAATGCATTTTGTGTGGATTCAACCGATGACAAAATGTTGGAACAAGTTGGTGATATCTCTATGGGGGTCAAAGGTGCATAGGGACAACGGCGCGCCAGGATTGGTGAGCTGGAACTTATCAAGATCCTACCCCACCTTTACGTGGTGGCCTTGGAAACAGACAGGATACTGTCTGGCTAAGTGGTAGGGATCGAGGAGAGCTACTCTGGTTTAAGTAGTGATGCAAGAGCAGTTATACTATACGAGATCTACGTGCAAGATAGACGAGAAGAATCCCCGAGTGACTGTCTCTACACATCTCTCCCAGCCGATGGTAAAAGCGAAATAAATAAGCATAAAGGGGTGAGGGGTACATCCATAGAAGAGATGTGGGCTCACATGGGGCGAGACTCAGAGCACTGGGGGAGTTGAGCTTCGTGTCCGCACAGTGAGAGACCAGATAAATACGGTGAGCAGACACCGAGGTAGAGCGAACAGGCATACGGACGACACACAGGTGGGCCCACCGGTGGGACAGACATGCACGATGCTGACGGTGGACCTGCGAAAAGGCGTGGCAAATGGGAGGGGGGAGGCATACTTATGCACCTGTAGACACGGAGGTTTTTGTGGCGTTTAAGGGAGATGCTCGATTTTCACTCTAAATGTACTCGGGTTCGTTTCTTATCTGGATTGATCAAGATATTTTTCCAGAGATTCCTGATATCGGAGATGGGCGATAAAACGTAGATCCCGAGTTCAAATTGAGCACACAAAAAAGACCCATTTGAATTTGAAAATCGATAATAGAAATCTGCAAAATCGTATAGAACCCTGATCTCCATAAAGGGAGCCTACACTCTTATCCATTCGGCCAGATACATCATCATTTATAACCCGTAACTGTTGTCTTCCTCTTGCCTTTTGGTCCAGCCAAGGGATCGACCACGAAGTGACCTTCTCCGTCACGCAGCCTTCGGAGCTTTTTATGGAGTACTGGTTGCCTGCAACGTACAGTCTTGCAAGCGTCTTGACCTCAGTCTGATAGCATGCCAGGAGATGTGCAAGCAAACATCTGTTGATCTGTTCGGTCGCGAGGAACTGCCTGGAAGGATATCCAGGGGAGTCGCACGCGACGCAGTCTTTTCCAGTTCGTTGCAAGGGGAAGCTGCCGGAAGGGTATCGAAGTGCAAGCTTCGACATCTGTTTTTTCAGTTCGGTATCCACGGAGCTGCGGAGAAATATTCAGCAGGAGTGAGCCACATCTAGTTATCCAGTTCGGTTGCCAGGATGCCGGAAGGAATATCACGAGGAGTTGGTCAAGCGACACTGGTACTCCAGCATCGGGATTTGAGGAGGCTGCCGGAAGGATCTCATCAGAGGAGTGCAAGCACGACATCTGTTATCAGTTCGGTTGCAGGAGCTGCCGGAAGGATATTCTTTGATGCCTGTCCGCCTTAGGGGCTCCGCTTCGTATTTTCTGTTTGGGTTTACTCCCATAGACTTTGATTCTCCCAAAGCTCCCACAAGGCAGTGGGGCTAGTTGCACATAGCTGGGTGTCTGGATCTTGGATATGAGGGTAAATCCACTGATATCACAAGGGGGGTAGAAACAGACCTCAACTGAGTTGTTGACGGGTTAACTCCCCATTCATCATCATCAGGTGCCTTCTCCACATCGAAGGTTGGCTGCAATGAATCTCAGCATCCTCTGTCTTTCGCCTTGGTGTTGCACACTGCCAGACTGTAACCTGTCCATTTCTTAAGTTTCCCTCCCACTTATCTCTCGGTCTTCCTCTTGCTTTCCCCCCTCAACTTTCGCCTCTAGTAAATGTTTTATCATGGTGTCTTGCCCAGCGTGTTCGTAGCGCGTTGGACTACGGTGACTAGTCCTCTGTAAGTGCGGGTTCAACTCCGCGGACTGGCAGAAAAGCTACAGGTTCCCCAGATTTACGGTGTTCGTGGCACCGAGCCGAAGGTTACGATGTCCATGACACCGAGCCGAAGAGCTTCCAGCTCAAGTGCTTCTGGATCGGAAAACAAAACAAAATCACGGTGTCATGTCTTTTTATGTGCCCAAAATGCTTTACTTGTCTGAATTTTATTTCTTTTAATAATTGTTTCTTCATGCCTAGTTTTCCTAAAACTTGTTTATTTGTCCGTTTTTCTGTCCATGAAACTCTGCCTATTCTTCTATATATCCACATCTCAAATGCATCAATTCTGTCTTCTAACTGCTTGTTCATTGTCCATGTTTCCGAGCCATACATTAATATAGGATATAAATAGCATTTGATCGGGGGACTGCCTAGAGTAGTTGATAGTACCTACTGTCCGGCATTTGTTCGAGTCCCTGGTCTTACTCAGGACGATAACGTGAGTACCTCTGAAGTCGGAGAAAATCTGCCTGTATGGCGAGGAATACTAATTACGAGTACATTGAGCACACGGCTGCCAGTGTAAAGTAATTTACAATGTGCACGCTGCTGCCATTGTAAGAAATTGGAAAAACGGATTTTCACGCAAAAATCAGTTTCAGAGATGGAACTTCGTCTGCGTTGAAAGCGGACGAAAGAAAAAAAAAAAAAAAAAAAGCATTTGATCATTCTCATATTTAGCCTGTTTGTGATTTATTTGGATGTCAGTAACTTTCTCATACTATTGAAATTATCATTGGCCATTCCCCAATGCCATTTTAAAAAAAATAATTCTGACCTAGGGGAGTAAGGCCAGATACACATCATATATAAATCACATCCTTCTTTCATTTCGTTTGCTTGAAATATTCTCTATATATTTAACGCTGTCTCATTTATAAACATTACTTTCTTTTGTAGCTCACACAGAGGTCCGTGTAGTTTTATGTCGAGTGTTGTTTCGTTTCGTTAGGCCAGTGAGTTTGTCTCACTATATCATATTCAGGGCAGTCTTGAAGTATATGCTCTGCAGTCTGATGTGCCTGTCCACAAGTACATATGGCTGAATATTGTCAATATACATGTGACTGCGGAGTCGATTGTGTCCTGTTCTGAGGCGCAGAATGACACTTTTTTTTTTAAAATCTGCTCATGTTATAGTAATCGTCTTATGTTAGTATTAGTGGCTTTCTGATTGATTTAATTCACAATTTTTGTGTGATAAGTAACTGACACACACGTTGTTATTCTGCAGCACCTTCCTTGGCCAGTCGGTCTGTTGTTTCATTTCCTGGTATTCCACAGTGAGACGGTATCCACTGCAAGACGGCCTTCTGCTGATTTGCATAGTTTAGGCCGTTGGGTCTGTAGATCTGGCACTTTTCTGGGCTGAAGTGCTGATTTTGCATCAGTCAAAAATACAGCAGGTTGTGGATCAAGTCTGGTGTTCAACAGTTTCTAAGTTGCCAACATTGATTGCCTGAATTTCTGCATTTCTGTGTACAGAATTTCCCTGTTGGTGCTCCAATTATATCTCTAACCTTATTCTATGTACACTCCTGCTCCTCCATTTTTCACTGCATTTTCTGCTGACCCATCTGTATATAACCGGACCCAAAGATCTTATGGGTATTCTTCATCAAGGTAACTGAGAGGGACTGTCCTACGTTGTATACAGTGGCGGCTCGTGCTCATTTTTATTGGTGGGGCCAGACACATATGTTCGGAAAAATCATGGTTTTGGATTAGGTTATATTTTAATTTATAAAACAATAAATGCACGTTATTTTTGGTGGGGTCCGGCCCCACTGGTCCTTAATGACGAGCCGCCACTGGTTGTATATAAATCACATAAAGTTATTAATAATTAATTATTCTAGAGCACACACTCACAGAAGAAGAAGAAGAAGTTGAAGTTATTAGTAATTTGATCTGCTGGCTGACACAAAAATGACAGAGATAAAAAGACTATCAACAGAATCAATAAACTATTAGTAAATGTCACCAATTGAATAATAAAGCAAAGTTAATTCACAATATCTCTATATTTTATGTTGATACATATTTTGTTTTCACCGTGAAAGAAATAATAATGTGGGAGGAAAATTTACTTTATTATGTTGTGTGCCGGAAACGTGGCAAGTCGCAAAGTTTAATAATAAGATTGTCAACCATTTTATATGCCAGGGACCTGGTCTTAGGATGATCTCATATATTGAAAATAACCTTCTTTAAATTACTTAATTTGCTTGCGCAAGCTAATATGATGTGTTCTTTTTTGAATTCTCTATGTGGACCACTTGTTAAACCACTCTTTGTGATTTGGATGTAATCTGAGCCTAAGATTGATTGTATGTTGTGTCAGTTTTGCACCTACAAGTAGGCCAGCACATCCGATTTCTGCAACACTTTTTAAAAAAAAACTACGGTAGCTTTCCTAGGCCCCTACCTCACTCGCTTCTTACGACATAACTTGTAGGTGGCAGTGTTACCATTCTTTGCTTCCAGGCCGCTACCTCACTCGTTTCTTACGACATAACTTGTAGGTGGCAGTGTTACCATTCTTTGCTTCCAGGCCGCTACCTCACTCGCTTCTTACGACATAACTTGTAGGTGGCAGTGTTACCATTCTTTGCTTCCAGGCCGCTACCTCACTCGTTTCTTACGACATAACTTGTAGGTGGCAGTGTTACCATTCTTTGCTTCCAGGCCGCTACCTCACTCGTTTCTTACGACATAACTTGTAGGTGGCAGTGTTACCATTCTTTGCTTCCAGGCCGCTACTTCACTCGTTTCTTACGACATAACTTGTAGGTCGCAGTGTTACCATTCTTTGCTTCTAAGCCGCTACCTCACTCGCTTCTTACGACATAACTTGTAGGTGGCAGTGTTACCATTCTTTGCTTCTAAGCCGCTACCTCACTCGCTTCTTACGACATAACTTGTAGGTGGCAGTGTTACCATTCTTTGCTTCAGGCCCTACCTCACTCGCTTCTTACGACATAACTTGTAGGTGGCAGTGTTACCATTCTTTGCTTCCAGGCCGCTACCTCACTCGCTTCTTACGACATAACTTGTAGGTGGCAGTGTTACCATTCTTTGCTTCCAGGCCGCTACCTCACTCGCTTCTTACGACATAACTTGTAGGTGGCAGTGTTACCATTCTTTGCTTCTAGGCCCCTACCTCACTCGCTTCTTACGACATAACTTGTAGGTGGCAGTGTTACCATTCTTTGCTTCTAAGCCCCTACCTCACTCGCTTCTTACGACATAACTTGTAGGTGGCAGTGTTACCATTCTTTGCTTCCAGGCCGCTACCTCACTCGTTTCTTACGACATAACTTGTAGGTGGCAGTGTTACCATTCTTTGCTTCAGGCCCTACCTCACTCGTTTCTTACGACATAACTTGTAGGTGGCAGTGTTACCATTCTTGCTTCAGGCCGCTACTTCACTTGTTTCTTACGACATAACTTGTAGGTGGCAGTGTTACCATTCTTTGCTTCCAGACCGCTACCTCACTTGCTTCTTACGACATAACTTGTAGGTGGCAGTGTTACCATTCTTTGCTTCCAGGCCGCTACCTCACTCGCTTCTTACGACATAACTTGTAGGTGGCAGTGTTACCATTCTTTGTTTCCCAGCCCTACCTCACTTGTTTCTTACGACATAACTTGTAGGTGGCAGTGTTACCATTCTTTGCTTCCAGGCCGCTACCTCACTCGCTTCTTACGACATAACTTGTAGGTGGCAGTGTTACCATTCTTTGCTTCCTTGTAGCCCCGACAATACACGGGCGAGATCTGGGGATACATATCAAGAATTCATGATGACACAAGTCAGGAGGAGAAAATGGCTGGGATGTGGTTGGGGCATAGCCTGTGGGAGGGGACAGTCGAGTGTCAGTAGACAGACAAGCACTAGGGTGAAGTTCAGTAGGGGAATAAAACAGTGGACGCCCTAAACTGACATGGAAGAGAAGTCGTCTTGAAGGACTGAACGATTCATGATTATCCTGAAGCCATGAGAAAACAGTCTAAGTCAGCGTTTCCCAAAGTGGGCTGTACCGCCCCGAGTGGGCGCTGAAGCCGCGGGGTTCTGAAGCATTTAGAGGAATTTTTTCTCGAGATTTTGTGATTGAATTAATAATATTAATTCTGCATATTTATTCACCTTATGCCGTCTTACACGATACATTTTTTCATCAATTTTCTATTTGATGTATATAATCATTTGAAAATTGACCATGTATTACAGAAATATATATCAATTTTCCATGTCAAAAAAAAATAGAGCATGTATATATGTGGAAGGGGGGCGTTGGCAAACTGGTATAATGTGGAGGGGGTGGGGCGTTATAAAGTTTATATTGTGCAAAGTAGACGGTAGGCCGAAAAAGTTTTGGAATCTATGCTCTAAGACCATAAAGTAGAGGACAATTGTTGATACTGTATTTTACAATAAAGTAGAAGACAATTGTTGATAGTATGTACCACAAGTAAGAAATAAGATTTCTATGTTTACAGAGAAGAGAGACTACGATATTTGTGCATTTCGATACGACATATCCGCTTTCTGTTTGGTTTATTTTGGTCCTGGATTGCCTTGTCTCATCATGTTATATTTGCTGAGTTTCATACTCGTAGCGTGTTACCTGTGTTGTATCCTGGAGTCAGAGTATGTTGCTGATTAGGTCTAGTTTGTCAATTCTCTCAACTCGTGTTCCACTTTTTTTATATCCTATTTATTTTTTTTGGAGATTATGTGTTATGAAGTCGTTAAGAAATGGACTTTGAGTTCGTAAACTCGTGGGTTCGAATCCGGACCGCATCGTTCGGTTCACAAGTGCCTTTTTCCCGAATATTTATGTAAGAGACCAAATAAACAACCTTGCAGGTCGACAAGTACCACTCTTGACAATCGTGAGACAGCGTAAACTTGTGTGGTTCGGGCGTGTGATGAGACATAGCTCACTCTCTAAGACTATATCATATTCAGGGCAGTCTTGAAGTATGTGCTCTGCAGTCTGATGTGTCTGTCCACATCTGATGTGCATGTCCACAAGTACATATGGCTCCTACAGGGAACAGTTGAGGGTGGAAGAAAGAAAGAAGGGGAGAGAAAATCCTGGTTTGAAACATCAAGAGCTGGTCGGGGCAGAGTTTCTCCACAATCGCCCTAGGAGTTGAAGACAGAGATTCATGGCGTGCTTTTTGTGCTGATGTCTCCATTGAGAAACAAAGAATGAAGTGGTTTGGCCACTTAATAAAAATGCATCCAAACTCCACAGTATACAGTCTTCTACAACAGAACATCGGGAAAGAAGGCAAAAGGAAGACCACAGAAAAGATGGTTAGATAGCGTAGCAGAATCCTGTGAAAGAGCAAAAATAACAATTACCCAAGCCACCAAAACAGCGCAAGACAAAAACAAAACCACGACACTGGGCAACAACCCGGTAGCAGTGTGACGACACAAGAAGAAGACGAAGTCTCCATAGTGACACCCCTACGATCCTAACGGGTTATGGGCTTTATTATTATTATTTTCCCGAACATAACTTATGATAGTTGGTGGAGCTACAGATCTCGTGGTTCATGCATTACTCTCGTCAGGTATCGTACTATTTGTACTAAGAGTGACAGATCTAGAGTGAAAGCCAGCGCAATGAAGTCAATCCTTCGACGTAAGACTTTTTAGATTACTGTTACTTCTAAATCTTTGCTTCTTTTTGTTTCTCATGATGGCCAATGTGAAGCTGTAAATCTTTTAAGGAGTCGATACTTTGAAAATAACCAGAACAAGTATTCTTCTATAGTCTTCTTTTTCTTCTTCTTTGCGTTCGTTCTTTACGACCAATTTTAATCACTGTTTGTGATATGCTTGATCTTTGCCAAGAACGTGTATACGTTGCACATTGGTTTGGTAGGCCCCTAAACGCAGACTTCTACACGTCTAGGACACATGCATCCGATTTCAACCAAACCTCATTAGTCGCCTCTTACGATATGCATGGCAGGTAACAGCGGTTCTATTCTTTACATCCCAAATATGGGCCCCGGTAACCACTCTGGCGTTCTATAGTCTCTTTAAAAAAAAGGCTTGAACTCGTTTTCATTCCGTACGGTACATTGAGGAATAGCGTCTTCTTCGTTCGCTCTACATTTATAATTTCTTAACACGCTCTTTAGTGTGTGATCTGTATGTGACTTACTCCTTAGTGTGTGTTTGTTGTTCAGGCCCTACACACCCGTAAAAAAGAACACCCGATTTCTGCGTGCGTTTTATTTGGTTTCCCCTCTCCAATATTTTGAGAAACATGGTGTTTATCAGTCCTCGTCCCCCTAAGGACACATATGCCAGAAGCAAAATAGGTTCACTCAACTTGATCTTATGCCTTTTATCTACCTCAAACCCTAGTCTTATGTAAAGCTTTGGGTTCTGCTTCAAAGTTCATCCTCCATAAGTTTATCTCCATGTCCTTTTAGGTCTCAAATTAGGTTTCCCATTGCTGCTGTCTTTGCATTGCACTGCGACCCCACTGCATGTCTTAGGTCTCCAATTTTTTTTCTACGGTCCCTGCGGTCTCACTGCAATGCATGTCCTTGGTCGTCTTTCTTTTCTCACCCGTAAGACAGTAGAATATGTGTTCGGATTGTATTTATCAGCCACTAAAGGTATACGATGTTTGATATGGTAAACAACACGCCAACCGTCATTATTTTACAGTCTCTCTAATACTCAAATAACGTCCGTATGGTTCCGGGGCCCGCAAGGGAAACAAAGAATAGTACCACTGCAACCTACATGGCATGTCGTAAGAGGCGACTGATGTAGGCCCTAGGGATGCTACCCTAGTAAATGAAAAGCATCGCAGAAATCGAATGTGCTGGCCTACTTGTAGGTGGATAAGAGCACAACGAACAATCGCTCTTATGCTCAGATCACATACAAATCACACAGAGTGGTTGACAAGGGGTCGATATGGAGCGTTCGAAAAAGTATATACTCAAATAAGACTTGACCGCTTCTTCGCAGACTCCCTGCATCTAAAATCTGATATCTGACCTGGTCGTTGCTAAATATACACAAATTTCATGCATGCCGATGACTGTTGATAAATTTAACTTTCTTATTGTGAGAGAAAACGTCCCAGTGTCCAGATGACAGCATTGATTGCTTCTACATAGAATAACCGTTACTTGTGTGACCTGTAGTTGGCGTACTAACATCAGATTTATGGCAGTATTGAGATGGTAGTTTACCGTTACTTTCTTTATTGGCAGTATTGAGAAGTTAAAGTTTACCGTTACTTTCTTTATTGGCAGTATTGAGAAGTTAATGTTTACCGTTACTTTCTTTATTGGTAGTATTGAGAAGTTAAAGTTTACCGTTACTTTCTTTATTGGCAGTATTGAGAAGTTAAAGTTTACCGTTACTTTCTTTATTGGTAGTATTGAGAAGTTAAAGTTTACCGTTACTTTCTTTATTGGCAGTAACTATACTAGTCTGTGGTCACAGCCATCTTCTTCTTCTGTAATTAACTTCTTCTATGCGGCTACTCTGGTATGTGTGTAACAGGAAGTTGCGCTTGAGGTCTTCACCGGACCCCCATAGTTTGTTATGAAGGGTTGTCCCTGTTGGTCAGATTTCCATTCTCACGCTGATTAGGTTCAGGCAATCTTGCAGCATGTGCTCTGAGTCTTGCAGCATGTGCTCTGGGGACTACTTTGGTTCTCCACATGTGCAGGCAGCCGAGTCACTTAGAACCATTCTATGGGAGGTGTGCTCTGAGACAGCAGTGCCGTTCTAAGTCTGAAAACTGTAGTCTGCGTTTTTCTGTTTAATGTATTTCTGTTGTCGTGCTTTGAGTTGTATACTCCGTTTGGCTTTTTTTCCCACATCATTTTTCTGTAATGTTTCAAAAATCACAGCCATCGTCTCTGCGTCGTAGACTAGAGATCATGAGATGAAAATCATGGCATATCCTTTACTAGACGTTGCCATCAACCACAGTAAACAAGTCGTTAATTTTCTATGCATTACTTATATGTTCAGTAGTTTACCATTGATATATGAACGGTGAGGTCTGTTTCTACCGTTCGTAAAAATCCAAGGAACTAATTTGCTTCCAAACTTGCCCGCCGCAGAGTTTGAACCAAGTACGCTTGCGTTGTGATGAATCTCACTAGCTCTTAAGCTACAGACACTCACAGTGGAGACCATAGCTCTCGATATTTGTCGGCTGCTCTTATAGCTTCATGTAACCTCGATTTGAAGGAGGAGGGGTCACAACAGGTACTCTACCACTCACATATATGTCCCGTAGGAGGCCCTTTTCTTATGTAATAGGGGGGAACCATACCCTGCTACATGATTCTCCAGATCAGTATCGAGGACATTACACCAGGTAGACGGAGGACATTATATCAGGTAGACGAGGGCATTGTACCAGGTAGACGAGGCATTATACCAGGTAGACGAGGGCATTGCACCAGGTAGACGAGACATTACACCAGGTAGACGAGGGCATTGTACCACGTAGATCAGGCATTATACCAGGTAGACGAGGAAGAGTAAAAGAGATGAGGGACATATGTTATAGACGAGTTGAGTATGGCTGCCGCGGACGTTAGACACTCCATACACAACAGTTTTATTTTCTCTCTTCTGCTCCTCCTGCTCCTCATGGACATCTCTACAACAACAGTTTAGACATTTATTTCACAACTACTGCTTCTCTCTCATACTCCTCCTGCTCCACATGGACATCTCTACAACAACCGTTTAAAAGAGTTCAAGAATTAGGCATTAAGTGTGGACATGCCAGACAGTGTCGTCTTCGTGGTAGAGAGAGAGAGAAGATATAGTAATCAACTTCTCATGGGTACTGTGAGCATTTGGACTTTGGGATGCTGCAACGGAGGACAGAGCACGAATGGGAATGCCCAATGTGCCATGACGTCGATCGCATAACATAACATAACCGTTTATACATATATTTCACAACTACTGTTCTCTTTCCTGCTCCTGCTGCTCCTCATGGGCATCTCCACAACAACCGTTTAAAACAGATATTGCAAATCACCAGTTTCACTCACTTTCTACTTCTCTCCTGACACTCCCCCTGTCCCTCCCTTATATCTCCAGTTGGGTCACTCTGAGAATCCATACAGCAATATCGCCATTTTTTTCTCCCTCTTATCTTTGTCTTCCTGCGAGTCTGGCTATGTGAACATTACAGGAAAATCAATTATTGGTTTTCATTGGGTAAAACCTTCCTCGACACGTGCTCTGGGTGGAATGAAGGAAAGAAGGGAGGTGGGATGATGATGATGATGTGATGGGAAGGAAGGATTGAATGAGAGAAAGTAGATTACATGGAGGATTGTTATAATGCGGGTTAGGTTCCGGATTTGAGTGTCCAAGATTTGAGAAAATTAATGTTTATGAAATGACGGTTCATCTTGTGATGAGGTTGTTGTAGGAAATGTCGTGATGTTTTCTCTGGTGGTGTCTTTTAGGAAGAGTTGTCGTGCAGGATGTTGTGGTAGGTGTAGTAGTAGGCGTAGTTGAAGAGTAGATTATTTAATTGAGTGATTTGTTAGATAATTTAATTGAGGAGTAAAGTGTAAGGAGGATGTCATTGAAGAATAAGATGCTGTGTAAGATGTCATTGAAGAGAAGAGGAAGGTATAATGAGGAATGTAATGAAGAGTGAAATACGATAGAGGCTGTCATTGAAGAGGGAGATGTAAGTAGATGATGTCAATGAAGAGGAATATGTAAGAAGAGAATGTAAGTAGATGATGTCATTGAAGAGGAAGATGTAAGTAGATGATGTCATTGAAGAGGAAGATGTAAGTAGATGATAACATTGAAGAGGAAGATGTCGTTCTAGGCAAGAAAGGAAAATACATTTTGTCACAAACTAGAAGAGAGAAAACAATTCCAAATTTTGTCACAAACTAGAAGAGAGAAAACAATTCCAAATTTTGTCACAAACTTGGAGAGAGAAAAGAATTCAAAATTTTGTCAGAAACTTGGAGAGAGAGAAAACACTTCAACATTTTGTCACAAACTTGGAGAGAGAAAGAAAACACTTCAAAATTTTGTCACAAACTAGGAGAGAGAAAACAATTCAAATTTTGTCACAAACTAGGAGAAAGAAAACAATTCAAAATTTTGTTACAAACTCGGAGAGCGAAAACAATTGAAAATAATCAATGATTCCTATTAAAATATGCAAAACCAGCATAAGCAGACAAGAGTAAAACTGGCAAATCTCTGCAAAAATCGATGACACACATAACAACATAGTTTGGATACGCTCTTCGAACACACATTCTCCCCGGGGAATGAGGTACAAGAAGAAACGGACTTGGTCGAACACGAAATTGCTAGATTAGGATTATCGATAGTTCAGACATTATTTATTGAAAGATGACAGTGTTTCTTCAATGAACTAGGAGGGTTGGGGGTGCCATTTTACTCATTGCTGTGTATGTAGTGGGGAGGTGCCCTTTTACTCATTGCTATGTATGTAGTGGGGGTGCCCTTTACTCATTGCTATGTATGTAGTGGGGGTGCCCTTTACTCATTGCTATGTATGTAGTGGGGTGCCCTTTTACTCATTGCTATGTATGTAGTGGGGGGTGCCCTTTTACTCATTGCTATGTATGTAGTATGTGTGCCCGTGTGTTGCTGGGACTTACAAGACGAGCAAAGAATAGTAACACAGCGGCGTACAAGGCGTTGAGGTAGGGTCTATAAAAACTTCTCTCTCTCTCTCTCTGCCTTTTAAATCCTGATTGGGGTATATGCCGTCAGCCAACTCATGCCAAGTATTTCTATCTCTTGTTATCTCCTACAACTATCTCCTACAACTATCTCCTACAACTATCTCCTACAGCTATCTCCAGCAGCTATCTCCTGCAGCTATCTCCTGACCTACAGCTATCTCCTACAGCTATCTCCTACAGCTATCTCCAGCAGCTATCTCCTACAGCTATCTCCTACAGCTATCTCCTGCAGCTATCTCCTGACCTACAGCTATCTCCTACAGCTATCTCCAGCAGCTATCTCCTACAGCTATCTCCAGCAGCTATCTCCTGCAGCTATCTCCTGACCTACAGCTATCTCCTACAGCTATCTCCAGCAGCTATCTACTACAGCTATCTCCTGCAGCTATCTCCAGCAGCTATCTCCTACAGCTATCTCCTAGAGCTATCTCCTACAGCTATCTCCTGCAGCTATCTCCAGCTCTTCTTTATATTGCTGATCTCTACCTCCAAATATCGCCTCCGTGTATTTCTCAGCCTTCTATGGAAGCTACGCTAGTAAATAAAAAGCGTCGCAGAAATCGGATGAGCTGGTAAAAGCGGCCGGAGTGACGTTTACCACATCACTCATCGTGTGCCGACGGTCAATGAAAAATACGGGCCTTACACCTTATTACCCATATACATGACGGTATGAAAAGGTTCTTTTACTTGACAGGTTCTGTGATCAAATCTGAATAACGAAAGTAGCGGACAAGTGTTTTATCCATATCATTTTCATGTTGTAGTTAACATATAAGATATCCATCTACAAGGGTTATTCATTAAGTAAGGACAAAATTACATTTTTCGAGATACATAATTCATATAGAGATAAAAATAATACGTCATTTTTCTATATAACTACCCTCCTTGTTAATGCACCTCTCACACCGTTGCACCAACTTCTTTATTCCATCAGAAGCCCACCTGCCCAGCGTGTTCATATCGCGTTGGATTACGGGTGACTAGCCCTCTGTGAGTGCGGGTTCAATTCCGCAGGCTGGCAGAAAGCCACAGGTTCCCCAGATTCACGGTGTTTGTGGCACCGAACTGAAATGTCGATGGTACCGAGCCGAAGAGCTGAAAGATCAAATGCTTCTGGATCGGAAAAAAAATTCCATCAGTAAAACATGTTTTTGGTTGTTCCTTCAGCCAGAAATGCACCGCTTCTTTAATCTCGTCAGCGTTCCCAAATGTTCGTCCCTTCAAAGCGTCTTTCATGTATCCAAACATATGATAATCAGAGGGGGCTAGGTCAGGACTGTACGGGGGATGCTGTAAGATATGAAATCCCAATCTCCTGATGGTATCAAGAGTTGCAGCAGCTGTATGAGGGCTGCATTATCATGAAGAAGAAGAACGTATGTAGACAAAAGTCCTCTGCGACGGCTCCATATTGCTAGTTTCAGCTCATTCTTCAAAAGTGTACTGTATCTTGCACTATTTACTGTTTCACTCTTTTTCTGATAATATTCCACAAGTGGGCGTGAACATGACCTTCCCAAAGCAGGGTTGAGACTTGAACTTTTTCTTGCTTGGAGAAAACGTGTGCCGCCACTCTAAAGACTGCCTCTTGCTTTCTACCCACTTGTGTACTTTCCCCTTGACAATGCATGCATCCCCCATACTGTTGCAGCATTCTTCTGTGCAGGCATCCCCATACTGTTGCAGCATTCTTCTGTGCATGCATCCCCATACTGTTGCAGCATTTTTCTGTGCATGCATCCCCATACTGTTGCAGCATTCTTCTGTGCATGCATCCCCATACTGTTGCAGCATTCTTCTGTGCATGCATCCCCCATACTGTTGCAGCATTTTTCTGTGCATGCATCCCCCATACTGTTGCAGTATTCTTCTGTGCATGCATCCCCATACTGTTGCAGTATTCTTCTGTGCAGGCATCCCCATACTGTTGCAGTATTCTTCTGTGCATGCATCCCCATACCGTTGCAGTATTCTTCTGTGCATGCATCCCCATACTGTTGCAGTATTCTTCTGTGCATGCATCCCCATACTGTTGCAGTATTCTTCTGTGCATGCATCCACCATACTGTTGCAGTATTCTTCTGTGCATGCATCCCCATACTGTTGCAGCATTCTTCTGTGCATGCATCCCCATACTGTTGCAGCATTCTTCTGTGCATGCATCCCCATACTGTTGCAGTATTCTTCTGTACATGCATCCCCATACTGTTGCAGCATTCTTCTGTGCATGCATCCCCATACTGTTGCAGCATTCTTCTGTGCATGCATCCCCATACTGTTGCAGCATTCTTCTGTGCATGCATCCCCCATACTGTTGCAGCATTCTTCTGTGCATGCATCCCCATACTGTTGCAGCATTTTTCTGTGCATGCATCCCCATACTGTTGCAGTATTCTTCTGTGCATGCATCCCCATACCGTTGCAGTATTCTTCTGTGCAGGCATCCCCATACTGTTGCAGTATTCTTCTGTGCATGCATCCCCATACCGTTGCAGTATTCTTCTGTGCATGCATCCCCATACTGTTGCAGTATTCTTCTGTGCATGCATCCCCATACCGTTGCAGTATTCTTCTGTGCATGCATCCACCATACTGTTGCAGTATTCTTCTGTGCATGCATCCCCATACTGTTGCAGCATTCTTCTGTGCATGCATCCCCATACTGTTGCAGTATTCTTCTGTACATGCATCCCCATACTGTTGCAGCATTCTTCTGTGCATGCATCCCCATACTGTTGCAGCATTCTTCTGTGAATTTCACGAGGTTTCACACCCTCTGACCACAAAAATCGTTTGTTTCCTCTGTGCTTCTCTACGTTGCACACAGCTGATAATCTGAGGCAGACGGCGGCCTTTATTAGAGAATCCGAAATCCCAATCTAGTGAGAACGCAGAAGACAAACTGTATGGCGTGGCTGATAATCTGAGGCAGACGGCGGCCTTTATTAGAGAATCCGAAATCCCAATCTAGTGAGAACGCAGAAGACAAACTGTATGGCGTGGCTGATAATCTGAGGCAGACGGCGGCCTTTATTAGAGAATCCGAAATCCCAATCTAGTGAGAACGCAGAACAAATATCTTGAAATCTCTGCAAGAAGCTTAGGTCTTCATTTTCTTATTTGTATGACCAACAAGCCCGGATATAATTCAACATATTTATACCTAGATAGTTTCTTCTTCAGTGATACAGCGGCGCACAGGCTCTTGTCCATCAACCAAATGTCATGTAAATAGCTTTGACGTGCTTGGATGTCTGTGGATTTTCTTTATGTCTCCAACAGAAAAAATACATGGGCCTTACCGTGGATTGAACCCGGGTCTCCCGGATGGGAGCCCCGCGCTAATTTATTCGACCACACGCTTCATAGAGATTATGCTTTTTGAAGCGAGGAAATCAGGTTGTGGATTTATTTCACGTAACCGATATTTCTGGTGGCATCTGTGGCGTAGGGGATAGTGACTCGGTCTATTATTCCCAACGTTCTGCGTTCGAATCACACTGCGAACAGTTTAGTTGCAAATTGTTTCGCGTGGATTTTTACAAAGGACGATGGCACCACCCGTTCAGAAAGCAATGGCAAACTACTGAACGTAATAATGCCTAGAAAAATCACAAACAGCGTTACAAAGCTGGGGTTGATTCGCAAAGTCCTGTAAAGGATATGCAATAAACTTTTAACCGACATTCCACAAGTTAGGAAAGGAACTAGGCAAACTAGGAACTACCTCCTTCAAACTTTGGCTAAAAAATGTGCAATAGCATTCATTTCATACTTTACGCACGCTCTGGTCTGCAAAGGCTTTAAGACAGTTTCATTTTCACGGGATATGTAAGACCAAAATTGGTGGAATATGGGAAATCATTTGAGCTGATTAGAACTGGCAGTTTTTACGTGTTCTCCTACTTGCGTGCAACGCAAGATATTATAGGCAACTTGACACATTCTGAATAGTGTATATCCATCTTACGTATGATCAAAATTGTAATATGGGATGATGCCAGTATGGGATCATCATAATCAAATAGCCTGTCTCGCCAGGGTGGTTACCGGTCGCGCAATGACCTTACTGGCCCATGACTGTAGAGTCTGCCATTGCTTCCCTTTCTAGTAGTGACCTTACTGGTCAATGACTGTATTATCTGCCATTGCTTACCTTTCTAGTAGTGACCTTACTGGTCCATTGCTATATAGTCTGCCATTGCTTCCCTTTCTAGCAGTGAGCTAACTGGTCCATGACTGTATTATCTGCAGTTGCTTCCCTTTCTAGCAGTGACCTCACTGGTCCATGACTGTATAGTCTGCCATTGCTTCCCTTTCTAGTAGTACTTTACTTGTCCATTGCTATATAGTCTGCCATTGCTTCCCTTTCTAGCAGTGTTCCCTTTCTAGCAGTGAGCTAACTGGTCCATGACTGTATAGTCTGCCATTGCTTCCCTTTCTAGCAGTGTTCCCTTTCTAGCAGTGACCTTACTGGTCCATGACTGTATAGTCTGTTGTTGCTTCCCTTTCTAGCAGTGTTCCCTTTCTAGCAGTGAGCTAACTGGTCCATGACTGTATAGTCTGTTGTTGCTTCCCTTTCTAGCAGTGACCTTACTGGTCCATGACTGTATAGTCTGTTGTTGCTTCCCTTTCTATACGTGATCTTACTGGTCCATGACTGTAACCATTGTATCTGTTACAGTGAGATATCTACCATCCTGAGTTTGAAACCACAATCCTTGACACTTTCAGCTTACCCAACACTCAAACTCATTACCGTCTCCAATTTCTTTACGTTACCATATGGGGGATTAAATAAACCGGTACTCCACTAAGACCTGGGGACGAGGCGTAGGCAAGCAGAGGGAAGGAAATGCATTACATCCTCTTTGGTAGAGGTTTACTCCTACTCCCACCCATGACCCGCAAAGGAAACAAAATAGTACCACTGCGACCTACAGGACATATGCCGTAAGAGGCAATTGATGTTGGGTCCTAGATAAGCTACCCTACTAAATAAAAAGCGTCGCAGAAATCGGATGTACTGGCCTACTTGTAGACGCGTGACTGGCACAATGTAAATCTCTCTTAGGCTCGGGACACCTGTAAATCAAACAGAGTGGTTAATAAGTGGTCGATATGGAACGTTCGAAGAAGATCTCATACTCCTGCTATCCGAAAAGTATGGGACAATGCTAAAAGAAAGTAACATTCAAAATATCTCTAATCATTAAAGTCTAAAACCGAAGGGTTAACTTCATTTGCAGCGGGTTTTATCTCCATGTGTCTCGCTCCCTCTACATAGAAATGGCAAACCACCTGCACAACGCTCAAACTCCGTAGCTCCAGCAACAATTATAATTGTCTCTAGAAAATATGCACTCGTGAATAGAAGGGTGAGGTCCAGATTCAAACCCAATCAATAACTTAGCCCACAGAGACTCCCAGATCATTATTGATCTAATCATTATTTATGTGATAGAATTGTATACAAATATCACGCTTGTAGGATCTAAGAGGCGGTATAACCCAAGCAATAACTTAGCCACAGAGACTCCCAGATCATTATTGATCTAATCATTATTTATGTGATAGAATTGTATACAAATATCACGCTTGTAGGATCTAAGAGGCGGTATAACCCAAGCAATAACTTAGCCACAGAGACTCCCAGATCATTATTGATCTAATCATTATTTATGTGATAGAATTGGATACAAATATCACGCTTGTAGGATCTAAGAGGCGGTATAACCCAAGCAATAACTTAGCCACAGAGACTCCCAGATTATTATTGATCTAATCATTATTTATGTGATAGAATTGTATACAAATATCACGCTTGTAGGATCTAAGAGGCGGTATAACCCAAGCAATAACTTAGCCACAGAGACTCCCAGATCATTATTGATCTAATCATTATTTATGTGATAGAATTGTATACAAATATCACGCTTGTAGGATCTAAGAGGCGGTATAACCCAAGCAATAACTTAGCCACAGAGACTCCCAGATTATTATTGATCTAATCATTATTTATGTGATAGAATTGTATACAAATATCACGCTTGTAGGATCTAAGAGGCGGTATAACCCAAGCAATAACTTAGCCACAGAGACTCCCAGATTATTATTGATCTAATCATTATTTATGTGATAGAATTGTATACAAATATCACGCTTGTAGGATCTAAGAGGCGGTATAACCCAAGCAATAACTTAGCCACAGAGACTCCCAGATTATTATTGATCTAATCATTATTTATGTGATAGAATTGTATACAAATATCACTCTTGTAGGATCTAAGAGGCGGTATAACCCAAGCAATAACTTAGCCACAGAGACTCCCAGATTATTATTGATCTAATCATTATTTATGTGATAGAATTGTATACAAATATCACGCTTGTAGGATCTAAGAGGCGGTATAACCCAAGCAATAACTTAGCCACAGAGACTCCCAGATCATTATTGATCTAATCATTATTTATGTGATAGAATTGTATACAAATATCACGCTTGTAGGATCTAAGAGGCGGTATAACCCAAGCAATAACTTAGCCACAGAGACTCCCAGATTATTATTGATCTAATCATTATTTATGTGATAGAATTGTATACAAATATCACGCTTGTAGGATCTAAGAGGCGGTATAACCCAAGCAATAACTTAGCCACAGAGACTCCCAGATTATTATTGATCTAATCATTATTTATGTGATAGAATTGTATACAAACATCACGCTTGTAGGATCTAAGAGGCGGTATAACCCAAGCAATAACTTAGCCACAGAGACTCCCAGATTATTATTGATCTAATCATTATTTATGTGATAGAAGTGTATACAAATATCACGCTTGTAGGATCTAAGAGGCGGTATAACCCAAGCAATAACTTAGCCACAGAGACTCCCAGATTATTATTGATCTAATCATTATTTATGTGATAGAATTGTATACAAATATCACGCTTGTAGGATCTAAGAGGCGGTATAACCCAAGCAATAACTTAGCCACAGAGACTCCCAGATTATTATTGATCTAATCATTATTTATGTGATAGAATTGTATACAAATATCACGCTTGTAGGATCTAAGAGGCGGTATAACCCAAGCAATAACTTAGCCACAGAGACTCCCAGATTATTATTGATCTAATCATTATTTATGTGATAGAATTGTATACAAATATCACGCTTGTAGGATCTAAGAGGCGGTATAACCCAAGCAATAACTTAGCCACAGAGACTCCCAGATTATTATTGATCTAATCATTATTTATGTGATAGAATTGTATACAAATATCACGCTTGTAGGATCTAAGAGGCGGTATAACCCAAGCAATAACTTAGCCACAGAGACTCCCAGATCATTATTGATCTAATCATTATTTATGTGATAGAATTGTATACAAATCATCACGCTTGTAGGATCTAAGAGGCGGTATAATCAAGCAATAACTTAGCCACAGAGACTCCAGATATTATTGATCTAATCATTATTTATGTGATAGAATTGTATACAAAATTCACCTTGTAGGATCTAAGAGGCGTATAACCATGCAATAACTTAGCCCACAGAGACTCCCAGATTATTATTGATCTAATCATTATTTATGTGATAATCGTATACAAATATCACGCTTGTAGGATCTAGAGGAGGTTAACCAACAATAACTTAGCCACAGAGACTCCGATTATTATTGATTAATCATTATTTATGTGATAGAATTGTATACAAATATCACGCTTGTAGGATCTAAGAGGCGGTATAACCCAAGCAATAACTTAGCCACAGAGACTCCCAGATTATTATTGATCTAATCATTATTTATGTGATAGAATTGTATACAAATATCACGCTTGTAGGATCTAAGAGGCGGTATAACCCAAGCAATAACTTAGCCACAGAGACTCCCAGATTATTATTGATCTAATCATTATTTATGTGATAGAATTGTATACAAATATCACGCTTGTAGGATCTAAGAGGCGGTATAACCCAAGCAATAACTTAGCCACAGAGACTCCCAGATTATTATTGATCTAATCATTATTTATGTGATAGAATTGTATACAAATATCACGCTTTTAGGATCTAAGAGGCGGTATAACCCAAGCAATAACTTAGCCACAGAGACTCCCAGATCATTATTGATCTAATCATTATTTATGCGATAGAATTGTATACAAACATCACGCTTGTAGGATCTAAGAGGCGGTATATATACATATATACTTTGACGACGCAGAGATATCTAACAACAATATCTAATCTGCAATTGTCGACCACACGAGCTTCTATTAGACAAAAAACAGACAAAGATTGTTCCCATTCCTTATTTTGTTTCTATTTTAGCATGCTTTTTTTAACAGCGCGCAGGGATCCGTTCTTAGCTCTCCGATTTGTCCTAGCGTTAATTTATGAATATCCGTCCATCTCTTTACACATTCCCAATGCAGGCAGGAAGGTGAAGGTCGTTTGGGACTACTCTCATTCACAAGACTTAACGATCTCGATTGTCTGCTCAGTATCAATCACGTGACATTTGCCTTAGCTTACTGCTCTTACGTCATCCTCGGTGGGGTTTCCTGCAATTGTTATTTCTTATATGAGTCAGGAACGAAGCTAAAAATAGCACGGAACTAAGAAGAGTCCGAGTTTAATTTAACTGTTGCCTAGGCGACATATTTTGTGACTGTTCCTGTAGGATTACTTTTGGTTTGTGCATAATTTGTGTATGTTATGTTCTTGATAAAGACATGTTGGCCGAAACGTTAGTTTTGCTTATGAACTGTTCATATCAACATGACTGTTGATTGTTGCGATCATCATCATTGATTTATTCCTCTCCGCTACTCATGGAGCATAGGGCCTCTTCAGTTGTTCTCCACTTTTCCCGGTCTCTTTCTGTTTTATTTATTGTCTCCCAGGATAGTCGATCTCCCTTCAAGAAAACTTTGTCTCCCAGGATAGTCGATCTCCCTTCAAGAAGACTTTGTCTCCCAGGATAGTCGATCTCCCTTCAAGAAAACTTTGTCTCCCAGGATAGTCGATCTCCCTTCAAGAAAACTTGGTCTCCAGGTTTGTTTAGGACGTCCTTTTTTCCGTTTTCCTTACAGTTTCTACTCAAGTTAGGTGACTAATTTGCTACTCTGTCCTATACATACAGACAGTGGCGGCTCGTCATTAAGGGCCAGTGGGGCCAGGCCCACCAAAAATAATGTATAACGTGTATTTATTATTTTATAACTTAAAATATAGCAACCAAAACCATGATTTATCCAGAAAAAAATGTCTGGCCCCACCAACAAAAAATGAACACCAGCCGCCACTGCATACAGATGAAAACTAGTAAATCTCATGGCAAAATGACCACATTGTTGAGTTGTGTGTGTGTGTGTGTGGTGTTGTTTTCCTCAAGCGGTTTCCGTTGTAGCGAAAAATAGAACCATTATTTACTCTCGCATGTCGTAAAATACGACTGGGAGGCGTAGGTTATAGACCAGGTAACACACCTCCCCACCCACTATTTAAAAAAAAAGTAAAACAGCTATAGCAGCAATGCCAAAAATAAAACATCTCAAAACATGAGGATCTGGATGTTGTATGGGTAAAGACATAAGATTGAATTGATTGGAAATTGTTTGTATCTTACTGTCTCTGGGACGCAGTAAGAGTTATGGATGGTGATGATAACCATCATGAGTGTGTACTGTCTCTTGGACACAGTAAGAGTTATGGATGATGACCATCATGAGTGTGTACTGTCTCTTGGACACAGTAAGAGTTATGGATGATGACCATCATGAGTGTGTACTGTCTCTGGGACACAGTAAGAGTTATGGATGATGGTGATGACCATCATGAGTGTGTACTGTCTCTGGGACGCAGTAAGAGTTATGGATGATGGTGATGATAACCATCATGAGTGTGTAATGTCTCTTGGACACAGTAAGAGTTGTGGATGATGGTGATGATAACCATCATGAGTGTGTACTGTCTCTGGGACGCAGTAGGAGTTATGGATGATGGTGATGATAACCATCATGAGTGTGTACTGTCTCTTGGACACAGTAAGAGTTGTGGATGATGGTGATGATAACCATCATGAGTGTGTACTGTCTCTTGGACACAGTAAGAGTTGTGGATGATGGTGATGACCATCATGAGTGTGTACTGTCTCTGGGACACAGTAAGAGTTGTGGATGATGGTGATGATAACCATCATGGTTTTGTTATTGTTGTTTATTTGTATACTTCTTCTTCTGCATTCGCCCGCTTTGAATTCAAGAGTAGCCATGGCGCCTGGTGTGGCGCTTCTGACTGATTTTTGCGTGAAGGCCTGCTTGCCGTTTTATTGGCTTCTTCGCCATACAGGCAGGCCTTCTCCCACTTATATATGTATCATGATAATCAACATAATATTATGATTGTGTGTTTAAATGTTGTCTGACTGCCACATTTAGTATTGTTTTAGCGATTTGGATTAATTGTTGATAAATTTCATGAATTAATGGCATTGTTTCAAAATGCACACAATTTTGTAAACGTATTAGTGATGTAGACACTGCAGCGGCCTGTGTCGTGCCGGGGTCAGCTATGGAAGCAAAGAATAGTACCACTGTGACATACAAGACATGTCGTAAGAGGCGACTGATTTAGAACCTAGGGAAGCTACCCTAATAAATAAAAGCATCGCAGAAATCGGATGTGCTGGCCTACTTGTAGGCACATAATTGGCACAACGTACAATCGCTCTTAGACTCAGATCACATACAAATCTCACAGAGTGGTTAACAAGGGTTCGGTATGAAGAAGAAGAACAAGAAGAAGAACATGATATTATGTTAGATGCTCTTTATTTCATTGTTAAACTTCAATAACTTGTCCTCATTTTACATTGTTTCTTGTTTTTTTCTATTCCAGATTGCATACAAGATTTCCGAATTGATATACACAAGAGATAATCCCGAGTTCACACTTCATTAAATACAAACAGTTCTCCAATCCTGTTTCGCAGGTCTTGGTGTAGAACAACTGTATCCTGTCACCTGACAACAGTTTAGCTCCACGATAAATATGACCTCTTCACGACTGTAACGAGCGCTCAAGCAGATCCATCGTCCAACGACAGATGGCCTAGTCTCTCGGTGCTGTATTTTCAGGATTAACATAAAAATCACAACGTGGAAATATTGATCGGATAAAGAGCCTAGTGTTTTTTTTTTATTTTCCAAAGCGTGATCAATTTACTCCCTAGCGTTTTATGCAGAACTGACACAACTGTACTAGAAATCATCTACTTTGTTGTTGAGTATTGCTCATATTGTTTCTTTGATATCGAAATTTATGTTAATGAAAAGTCTTCTAGCATGACTGCATTGATGTGATTGAATCACCATCAGTCAGTTTGCATATTATATTGATGCTTTCAAGTTTGTTAGCATTCTTTATTTTGTGCAATAGAAGAGTTGGTTTCCCTCTTCGCTGTGAAGATTTTGGTGCGGGTGATAGTTTTTGTTGTCACGGTATTTCTAGATTTACTTTCTTTGGAAGGATATACTTCATGTTGAATTCTTGTGGTGTCTGATGTAGTGGAAATTGTTGATTCTGTGTGGAGATATTCAATACAAATGTAGATTTGAAATTAATCTACAATTAGTGTGCAGCAATGAATGATATCGACAAGTTCTACAGGTCCAATCGACCTACATTAGAAAGAACTGGCTGAAGTTTATCTGGATGTAATTTATATCGTCATTGTTGCGGTTGTGGTGGTTATCAGGATGAAGGAGCGAATGGAATCCACCAAAATTCTTCGAGAACCCAGCGTGAATGGTTCTGTGCAAGATATTCCTGTAGCTGGTGGAACAATGAAGATAGATTCAGTGGATGTCAAGGCGGAGGTGAAGGATGAAGATGGAAGAAAATCTGGAGACTCAAGGCCACCATCGAGAAAAATATCAAACGGCGATTCAGGTAACTTTGAATATTAAATTTATCTTTATATCAATATCTTTGAATATTAAATTTATCTTTACATCAATATATTTGAATATTAAATTTATCTTTACATCAATATATTTGAATATTAAATTTATCTTTACATCAATATATTTGAATATTAAATTTATCTTTACATCAATATCTCTGAATATTAAATTTGTCTTTACATCAATATATTTGAATACTATATTTACCTTTATCACTGATATCTTGGAGTATTTATTCGGTTTTATCATTTCTATAATTTTGAATATTATATAACTTCCGAATGTTGCCGGGACTCGCAAGGGAGCAAAGAATAGTAACACTGCCACCTACAAGACATGTCGTAAGAGGCGACTGATGTAGGGGACTTAGAAAATCTACCTAGTAAATAAAAAACATCGCAGAAATCGGATGTGCTGGCCTACTTGTAGACGCATAACTGGCACAACGTACAATCGTTCTTAGGCTCAGATCACATATAAATCACAAAGAGTGGTTAACAAGTGGTGGATATGGAGCGTTCGAAGAAAAATCACTGATATGTTGAAATATTTATACGGGTTTATCATTGATATAGTTTTGAATGTTGTTGGAACCCGCAACTTCAATTCCATAGAATACATTAACAGATACACATGAAAGAGCAGTATGGAGAAATTGCTTGCATGCTCTATATAACCTGGTGCACTTACTTCGTAACTGTGTGTTCCGGGTTCAATTCTAGTGAGTGTGAACATTTTTTCCGACCACACGGCACTCAGTTCGATTCGGTCACAATTGGATACAAGAGAAACAGTAGAAAGTAAAGACGACCGACGTGATAATGACCACATCCCTCATCGTTTGATGATGGTCAAAGACAAGTAAGAACCTAATTCCGTATTTCCCCATTATACCTATTGATTTAAAAACAGATTCATTCACTTTGACTAGAAATACAACTTATAATATATGTACCCATATCAGACAACGCCGCCTAAGGTGGTACGGTCACCTGATCCAGACGGATTTCGACCAGAACCATAAGGATATTCGATACGGGAAGCTGGCTTCTTTCAAAAGAGCTGTAGGTCAACCAGTCTTTCGTTACAGCAGGATGTATGTAAGCATGACTTAAAGACGTTTGACATGAATACGTAAGACTGTGGGAATCTCGTCAGGGGCATGCCTAGCTGAAGACAGGCTCTCAAAACATCTGATAACTGACACAGCCAGACTCGAACACCTTGCTAAAAGAAAGTGTGCCAGGAAACATGATCTAATTAAAATCCACAATGGGCGCTACTCGTTATTCGTTGATAATGACAGTTTTCAATTGTTGTATATATTCTTTACTTTTTCTTCAATCAATGTTACGTCCATGTGGTGTTGGGTTCCGCCTCCATGTGGTGTTGGGTTCCGCCCATGTGGTGTTGGTTCCGCCCATGTGGGGGTTGGGTTCCGCCCATGGGTGTTGGGTTCCGCCCATGTCGTGTTGGGTTCCGCCCATGTGGTGTTGGGTTGTCACGCCCATGTGGTGTTGGGTTGTCACGCCGATGTGGTGTTGGGTTGTCACGCCGATGTGGTGTTGGTTGTCACGCCCATGTGGTGTTGGGTCCCTCCCATGTGGTGTTGGGTCCCTCCCATGTGGTGTTGGGTTCCGCCCATGTGGTGTTGGGTCCCTCCCATGTGGTGTTGGGTCCCGCCCATGTGGTGTTGGGTCCCGCCCATGTGGTGTTGGGTCACGTCCATGTGGTGTTGGGTCCCGCCCCTGTGGTGTTGGGTCACGCCGTGTGGTGTTGGGTCACGCCCGTGTGGTGTTGGGTCCCGCCACGTCCATGTGGTGTTGGGTCACGCCCATGTGGTGTTGGGTTCCGTCCATGTGGTGTTGGGTCACGTCCATGTGATGTTGGGTTCCTCCCATGTGGTGTTGGGTCCCTCCCATGTGGTGTTGGGTCCCTCCCATGTGGTGTTGGGTTCCGCCCATGTGGTGTTGGGTTCCGCCCATGTGGTGTTGGGTCCCTCCCATGTGGTGTTGGGTTCCGCCCATGTGGTGTTGGGTTCCGCCCATGTGATGTTGGGTTCCTCCCATGTGGTGTTGGGTCCCTCCCATGTGGTGTTGGGTCCCTCCCATGTGGTGTTGGGTTCCGCCCATGTGGTGTTGGGTTCCGCCCATGTGGTGTTGGGTCCCTCCCATGTGGGGTTGGGTTCCGCCCATGTGGTGTTGGGTTCCGCCCATGTGGTGTTGGGTTCCACAAGGGAGCAAAGAATAGTACTACTGCGACCTACAAGGCATGTCGTAAGAGGCGACTGATGTAGGGCCTAGGGATGCTACCCTAGTAAATAAAAAGCATCGCAGAAATCGGATGTGCTGGCCTACTTGTAGGCGCATAACTGGCACAACGTACAACCGCTCTTAGACTCAGATCACATACAAATCACAAAGAGTGATTAACAAGTAGTCAATACGGAGCGTTCGAAGAAGAAGAAGAATCAACGTCAACTAAGTATCTATTACGGTATGCTATGGGAACAGAACAGTACATCTGAGACATTCACCTGTTTCTCTTTTACCCTCTCCCACATTTGACCTCGAATGGCCGCTCCTTTAGTCAATGTTCTTCTTCGATCTTTGGCCCATAAAGCTGGCAGTCTAGTGAGTTGTAGTAGGGCTTGTGTGGGTGGTACTCCGTTGTCGCAAGCTGTAGAGTTTTTGAACCCTATTTTTGTACAGGTGTGAGCTAGGACTACACTTTCCCGTTATTTCTTTTTTCGGTCCAGAAGCACTTGAGCTTTTAACTCTTCGGCTCGGTGCCATAGACATCGTAACCCTTCGATTCGGTGCCACGAACACCGTGAATCTGGAGAACCTGTGGCTTTTCTGCCAGCCCGCAGAACTGAACCCGCTCTCATAGATGGCTAGTCACCCGTAGTCCAACGCGCTACGAACACACTGGGCAGGCGGGTAATACTTTCCCGTTATAAGTGAATACCTTTATCTGCTATGCTTACTTATGTTGTCTTGCAGCCTTCTTTAGCTACCTCCTGGCTGTTTTAATTAATTGTTTGAGGATTCTCTTTATTTCTTTGTAGCTCTGGGATGAGAGGAAACTGCTCTATATTTTTCTTTCAATTTAGTTTAGTTTAGTTTAGTCGTCAGATCACCATCACTGCACGTCGAACAAATTAGTCCATAAGTGCTCCGATCTCTCCCTCAGTATATCCCTCAGCGTGTGGCGACTAACAACACCGGTTCTTTCTTGGTTTACAATTCTTCTTTGTCTGCCAGCATAGCGTTCTTGTCGAGCTACACCACACTTAACTTTGAGTTCTTGCAGTCTGGTTAGAGTTGTAGATTCATCGCTATTACGTGAATCATTTTTTTTTTTTTTTTTCCGATCCAGAAGTACTTGAGCTTTTCAGCTCTTCGGCTCGGTGCCATGGACATCGTAACCCTTCGGTTCGGTGCCACAAACACCGTAAATCTGGGGAATCTGTGGCTTTTTCTGCCATCCCGCGGAAATGAACCCGCACACACAGAGGGATAGTCACCCGTAGTCCAACGCGCTACGAACACGCTGGGCAGACGGGCACGTGAATCATTTACACGTCCTCTCTCCCTTAGTGGATTTATAATATCAGCCTGGTCCAGTGGCGACTCGTCATTAAGGGCATGTAGGGCCGGGCCCCACCAAACATGTGTAACGTGTATTTATTATTTTATAAATTAAAACATAACCTAATCCAAAACCATGATTTTTTCCCAAAATTTGTGTCTGGCCCCACCAACAAAAATGATCACGAGCCGCCACTGGCCTGGTCCATTGCTCGCCCGCTTTGTACAGAAGCCATACCTGCAAGCCTATCCGCACGTTCATTCCCTCTTACACCTGCATACCCTGGCACAAAAATAAAAGTGATCCTTGTCAGCTTAGATTTTCTTTCAATTATTACATCTCATCTCCATTCTCATTTACTCAAATACCGCCGTAGAATGGGGATTTACTCCAGGAACAGTCCATTTGTTCAAGACACCATAATCCAATTTTGAGTTTTACTTCTTTGGCTAACCTGTCTCGCATGAAAGCGTGGGATAGTTTGAAAAACTGACGTTGAGTTAATTAGAATGATAATTGTATAAAGTTGTGCCTCTTTGGCTGTACTAACTATTGTTGTGTATTCTCTAGTTAGAGCTTGTTTTCCACAATGGGAGATGATGCATCTTAGTTTGTCTGTTGGGGTATTTCTTCTTCTTTTGTCGTCACACTGCTACCTGATTTTTGCCCTGTGTCGGGGTTTTCTGTGTTTTTTTCTTGCGCTGTTTTGGTGGCTTGTGTGATTGTTATTTTTGCTCTTTGGCAGGATTCGCTATGCCATCTAACCATCTTTTTCGTGGTCTTCCTCTTGCCTTCTTTCCTGGTGTTCTGTTGTAGAAGACGCTGTTTACTGTGGAGTTTGGATGCATTCTTATTAAGTGGCCAAACCACTTAATTCTTTGTTTCTCAATGTAATTCAAACAAGGTTCTGTGCCAACTTTTTTTCTTATGCTGATGTTGGTGATTCTGTCTTTTCTTGTGTTGTTGTTAACTTTTTGCAGGCAACGCATTTCACATGTAGTTATTTTTGTGACTGCGCTTTGCTCAATGTCCATGTTTGGCTCTGGTAACACAAAGTAGGTATGAAAATGCTGTTGATCATCTGTTGCCTAGCTGTCAGTGAAATTTTTTTTGCGGTACATGATGTTAAATTAACTACCTTCCTTATCTGACTGTGTTAATGCAAAACTATCTGTGAGTACAACTTTAGTCAGGATATTGGTTCTGTCTTCTTACTGGGTGGATCTATTTGTTCTCTTCTCTGTCCATGGCATACTCAATACTCTTCTGTATCACTTATATTCTTCTTCGGAAGCTCCATATCGACCCCTTGTTAAACCGATCTTTGTGATATGTATATGATCTGAGCCTAAGAACGATTCTCAGTTATGCGCTTACAAGTAGGCCAAGCCAGCACATACGATTTCTGCGATGCTTTTTATTTACTTGGATAGCTTCCCTAGGTCCTACATCAGTGGCCTCTTACGACATGACTTGAAGGTCGTAGTGGCACTATTCTTCGCTTCCTATGCGGGCCACGGGAACAAACGGGCGACTGGATCATTGAAGAAATTATATAAACTTTTCCTATGTCATTAATGATGAATAGTTAATTATAATTGTTTCCCTCTGGCTATTTAACAGACTCAAAAATGGAGAACGGCAAGCCAGCTTCAGTTGGGACAGAGAATCACAAGTCTTCTTTACAGTCCAGCACTCCACAACAATCATTATCAGGGGTGTTAACCCCATCTTCCATGATGTCACAACATGGTATGGTTACTTCCCTGGAGCCTCCGTTTATGCAACAGCAAAGCGAGATATTTGTCTTCTCGACCAGGCTGGCTAATGAGGCTGCAGAGAGCGTCAGACATGGCCACTGTAAGAGTATGATACAGTACCACATAGAACACCCAAACACCAAAGCATTTCTGCAGGTGAGTTGGGAAGAAATAATGGCCGTCTTCAAGATAAGCTCACTGTAATGCAATAGGATGACACAGCACATCCAGTTTGTAAAGAACAGCATAGTAAATTAATATATGTTGTAAAAAATATTGTAAACTGATGAAATGTACACTATATTATAGTCGCCCGAGTGGTTACCAGGGCCCAAATTTGGGGTGTATAGAATAGAACCACTGTTACCTACCATGCATGTCGTAAGAGGCGACTAAGGAGGTTTGGATGAAATCGTATGCATGTGTCCTAAATGTGTAGAAGCCTATGCGTTTTGGGGCCTACCAAACCAATGTGAAACGTATACACGTTCTTGGCAAAGATCAAACATATCACAAAGAGTGATTAAAATTGATTGTAAAGAACGAACGCAAAGAAGAAGAAGACAGTGATTTCGTACTCTTTGACTCTGATCTGTGCGTTCCATGAGGTTGAAGTATATGATTTTCATCATGTTTTAATTCTGATTGCTTGAAATTTACAGAACTAAAATATCATACTTGTTGTTCGTTGTCACAGATTGACTTTTCAGAGGGTGGCCTGTTGAAAATATTGTTCTACCTTCTGGTCCTCACCTAAACTACTAACGACGGAATCCTTCATGTCGCAATCTTTCTTTCCATGATCCCTATCCTCAGTTACACAGGGGTTATCTTGTCTGATGGGCTGCTCATCACTCGTCTCACAAACGAATGACTCATTTATCACATGGTTTTGACTTTCCTGAAAGCTGTCGTCTGTTACACAAGTAGAATCGTGTAAGACACTTGGCTTCTCACCTAACCCATTGACGACTGATACTAATGTATTTCTATCTGGAAAATCATCCTCTGCTACACAAGAAAAATATGGGAGAGCATCGGGCTCAGCACTAGACCCATCGACAATGGATACTATTTTATTTCTATCTTGAAAATCATCCTCTGCTACACAGGGAAAATCTAGTAAAAAATTTGGCACGGTATTTAATGTATCAACATTTGAAACTGTCATATCCTCGCTGTGATTCTCCTGGCATTTGTCCTCCACAAATTGGTGAAAATTCTGTTCCTCAGTCGCCTCACGAGTAGCCAACACATGACAATCATATTCTGAATTTTCGTGGCACCCGATCTCTGTCATACAGGGACGGATTTGAAGAAAATTAGGCTCCTCCCTCGTTTCACAACAGACGGAATCATACGTATAATTCTGTTTCTCCTGGTACCTGCCATCTGAACTGTGCAAGAACTTATGCCCAGCACCCAACTCATAATCAATCAAATCATAAGTATCAGGAGTTTGGATTTCATGGTTCAACTCCCCGGACACCCAGGGTTGTGCGCGCCGTCCCATGTGTTGGCTGTGGAGAGAAGAACAACTAGAATTCCCCCCCCCACATTTTCCCTATTATTGCGCCTCGCGTAACCCCGCGGTCGATGCTGAAAATAATCGTTCCGCTTCGAATGAGTGTAGTGGGAAGGTTCTGGCAGGGAATCGGCAGCGTGCCTCAGAGTGGCGTTCTGCCACCCTGGACTCCAGGTCGTCCACACGACGTTGCATCTCAGAAATCGCACTGGGATATGTTGCGGGGATGGGATTCCGCTCCCAGCGCAATGCTGCATCCCGAACTTGCAGGAAAGTCGTGGATGGAAACTTCCCTGTATTGTCTAATAACATGGCCGCACACAGACGGTCGTGCAATGAATCAACAAAGCGGTCCCGTAATAATTGGGGTTCCATGACCGCCAGTCCCTCGTCTATTTGTGTCGCTGTGATTTTGGAATATAAATAAGTCAGGCGATGGGAGAGGTCACGGCATGACTCCCCAGCCCTTTGGGACTCCTCGAAGAATACAGAAAGAAGCTTGTTGACCGACCTATTGTCCCCATAAACTCTAACCAATGACATCAATAATTGCTCAGGGTCGTGGGTGGTGAGCATCTGGATCCGAAGCTCACTTCTGACGGAGGCAGACACATTGTCCAGGATGGTATATATCTTGTCCTCACCCGTAAGGTCATAAAACCTCCAAAAAGAACGGACACTCCTGGCAAACTCCTCTATTGAGGGCCCATTACGTTCACCGAACGTACACAAGGTTCCACCGGGGATCTCCTGTGGCGCAAACTCAAACATAGCCTCTTCGCAGCCCTAACTCCTCAGGTACTCCTATGAGCCATCATAAATATCACTCAGCTGCGATACGAAAATATAGTATACAAATATATTGACCAAGAGTACAATCGCTCGAAATGAACACCTAAAAAACAATTAGTTAACAGGATTGTATAAACTCGTACAAAAAGGAATGGCTGTATACATAAAAAAAATGGTTAACATGTCAAGCAAGTATTGGTTAGTAAATTGATGTAGAAATAAATACTCACATTATTAAAATCATTAGCATGGGCCTATTTGCAGATAGGCATGTATACAGCACATCATTTTGAGAGCCATCCAAACAGTACACTAGTCCTGGATAATCCAACAGTAAAATTGTTCCACGTAATTAATGCGTACCAAGCAAACTACTAATGAGCAGGATAGGACAAGCGTCTGGTCCCATAGTAAAGTGATATAAAGTAATATAAAATCAATCCAGACCGATCCAGAAAAGGACTAGCGTTGGGTGCCTAGGTTGATTGAAAAACTATAGTACTTGAAATATAAGATCCAGACCGGGGGAATCACGCGCCGGTCGCCCAATTGTAATGAAGGGCAGGCAAAAGACAGGCGTTGGGTCCCTAGGTTGATTGAAGAACTGTACTACTTGAAATATAAGATCCAGACCGGGGGAATCACGCGCCGGTCGCCCAATTATAATGAAGGGCAGGCAAAGGACAGGCGTTGGGTCCCTAGGTTGATTGAAGAACTATACTACTTGAAATATAAGATCCAGACCGCTCTCAAAGCAAAGAGGAAAGAACCGTGTAAAGATATATCAAAAAATATTTACTCACTCAGTTATCCTCTTCTGGTCCACAAATGTAATGTGACAATATAAAGTCAGGCGGGCAGATGTTTCTTTTTATCTTTTTTTTTATTTTCTTTCCAACACCATTTGTTATAGTTTTGATTGGTGATCCAATGAGGGGGGTCTATTACCTGGTCCGCATAATGTGCTAGTGTTTTATTTTATCCATATAGTCCATTGGATGTTCCTATGTACGATGGTATATCTAGATCAACATCTCTTTCATTCAACGGTAATATATATCAAACAAACATGGTGTATTCATTTTATATTCCTTTAATCAGATGTTACAATTTGTGGACAATACATACACACGTCCGTCAGTATCCACTATTTATATCCGTCTCTCTATGTTGTCACTACGTCGCTAAGCAGTACTAACATTTCATCATCGAGTGCGTATCCTTTATAGGACGTTGCTCTCTTTGCAGCACATTTGAAATTCACTCTGTCTCTTGCTAGTTCACCCACTTCGTCGATGGTCATGTTCATGGTTTCTTTAATATCTTGTAGCCATCTTCTTCTTGGTCTGCCTCTGCGTCCTGGGACCCTGCCTTCTAGTATTGTTCTTTCCAGGCCATCGTGACGCTTGATGTGACCAAAGTATGTAATTTTTCCTAACATTTACGTCAACTAAATTCACTACGTCAATGTCTCGTTCTAGTGTTGCTATCTGCTTATAGTGGGCAGTTTTGGTGTGCAAACACTAAGTCTCTACTTATCTCCCTTTTACAAGCCTATCTCTATCTCAACTACCTGTCTAGTCTGTTAGCTGCTACCTTGGAGCTGGGGGCTACTACAAATATACAGCAATATGGAGAAAAGTGATGGAGACTGATATGAAAAGGATAGGTAAAATGTGGAAAGAATTGAAAGGGATGACAGGTGAGCGGAAGAGCTGGAAGAAATTTGTTGAAGATTTGTACTCGTTGGAAGTTGAAGGTGAAAAGAAGAACGTATAGAACAGTAATGTATAGAAAAGTAAAGTATAGAATAGTAATGTATAGAACAGTAAAGTATAGAATAGTAAAGTATAGAATAGTAATGTATAGAATAGTAATGTATAGAACAGTAAAGTATAGAATAGTAAAGTATAGAATAGTAATGTATAGAATAGTAATATATAGAACAGTAATGTATAGAATAGTAATGTATAGAAATTATAGATTAATGTATAGAACAATAAAGTATAGAACAGTAATGTATAGAACAGTAATGTATAGAATAGTAATGTATAGAACAGTAATGTATAGAACAGTAATGTATAGAACAGTAATGTATAGAACAGTAATGTATAGAATAGTAATGTATAGAACAGTAATGTATAGAACAGTAATGTATAGAACAGTAATGTATAGAACAGTAATGTATAGAACAGTAATGTATAGAACAGTAATGTATAGAACAGTAAAGTATAGAACAGTAAAGTATAGAATAGTAATGTATAGAATAGTAATATATAGAACAGTAATGTATAGAATAGTAATGTATAGAACAGTAATGTATAGAATAGTAAAGTATAGAATAGTAATGTATAGAATAGTAATGTATAGAATAGTAATGTATAGAACAGTAATGTATAGAACAGTAATGTATAGAATAGTAATGTATAGAATAGTAATGTATAGAATAGTAATGTATAGAATAGTAAAGTATAGAACAGTAAAGTAATGTGTAGTATCGTTAAATAATGCATAGTGTAATATCAAGTATTCTAGAACCCCTCTTCTCTCTCTTTCTCTTTCTCTCTCTCTCTCTTTCTCTCTCTCTCTCTCTCTCTCTCTCTCTCTCTCTCTTTCTCTCTCTCTCTTTCTCTCTCCTCTCTCTCTCTCTCTCTCTCTCTCTTTCAACCCATTCACGAATTCTTCAATAATGGGAGGGTCTCAAATCTGACCAAGTGAAATTACTTTGAAGGAAACATTGTAGGCTACCTCAAGGTTTTCTTGCTAACAACTGCATTCATGGACACTACTCAACTCATCTCATTGTTTTGACTTCTTGGAATAGAACTGTAATCGCTGAAGAAGAAGAGGAATGCCATTTGGTATATTGGGGAAATACATTGTTAGGTCCGTATTTGTCTTTGACCAACGTCACACACGAAGGGGGGAATGGTCAACAGCGCACTGGTTACCTTTGCTTTCCAGTGTTTCTCTGATTCTCAAAATGCGCTGGAAACAAAATCTCACTGTAGCTAAAGAAGTCAAACATGTAACCACATTGAAAGTCTGGCGTGATATTGACTATATTCGATATAAGGAAGACTGCAGTAAAACTATGTAGCAATGACGAAACACGTAAAAACAAAGGACTATAGTTTTACAAAAACAATAACAATACTCAGTAACGTTTCGAGCCAAAGGCCTTTGTCAAGCAAACAATACAACAGGAGTGACGGATTTCACAGCACACTACACTTCGTATGGAGACTATGACATAAACATCCAAACGGTCCTAATATGAAAATCTGTTTAGTTATTGAGTATAAAATTATGCATATAACACCCTATTGCTAAGACTGTCTGCTTATTTCTTTAATGTCTGCTTGTCAGGGTCATTGTCTGATTGTTACTTCATTAATGTCTGCTTGTCAAGGTCATTAATGTCTGTTTATTAAGGTCTTTAATGCCTGCTTATTATTTCTTTATTATTATTACTTTAATGTCTGCTTATTATTTCTTTAATGTCTGCTTATTATTACTTTAATATCTGCTTTATTATTTCTTTAATGTCTGCTTATTATTACTTTAATGTCTGCTTTATTATTACTTTAATATCTGCTTATTATTTCATTAGTGTCTGCTTTCTTAACTACTGTATATTTTATTCATCAGAAAAATCAACTGAAGTCCAGTAACATCAGACAAAGTATGCCACCAGGTTTTATGGGAGGCATGAAGAACCAGCAAGGCCCAGGCATGATCAGAATGCCAGGTCCATCCCCTGCTGGCTGGTGCCCTCAACAACCTTCACCGATGGATGGTATGATGTGCCCTGAGGGCATGATGCCAAATGGATCCTATCATCCAGGAAGTCCTAGTCCACGAATGATGGGAGGTTGGCCTGGTCAAGGCTGCGGTGGTCTTCATCCTCAAGGCCCCATGGGTCCAGGAGGGTACCCCCTTGGTAGCATTATGGACATGGAGAATGAGATGATGATGATGGGGGGCCCTCATAATCTTGCAAATTTAGCTTCCAATCAGATCCCAGATGAAGGGTTGACTTTAGAACAAAGGAAACATAGATCACGCAGCTTAGCTCAATTGACAAAAATTCATAAAATGTTAATGGGAGACCACAACCAACAGGATGGGCGACAGATGGCTCTAGGACAGGATGGTCATCACTTCGGCCCAGGCATGTATCCAGGTGCTCCAGGGATGATGGTATCTCAACAACAAGCTTTAATGTCCCAACATGCCATGATGTCCCATGGAGGTATGATGCCACCACATGGCATGATGTCACCTCAACACCCGCACATGATGCAGCAGCAGGCAATGGCCCAATATGGACATCGTGGCCCTCCAGGAATGCGGCCTCAAAGGATGAATTGCAAAGATCAGGTAAGGCATTGATTTTATGTATTAGCTTTTCTTCTTCTTCTTCGAATGTTCCATATCGACCACTTGTTAACCACTCTTTGTGATTTGTATGTGATCTGAGCTTAAGAGCGATTGCACTTTGTACCAGTTCTGCACCTACAAGTAGGCAAGCACATCCAATTTTTTTGATGCTTTTTATTTACTAGGGTAGCTTCCCTAGGCTCTACATTAGATGCCTACATTGTGCTTCCCTTGCTAACTCCGACAAGACACTGGTGGTTCTTCATCAATAACTTGACAATCTTGAACAAATTTCTCAACAGCCTCTATTGCTTATTTTCTGTATTTCATTTTAGTAATAGATGTGATAGTGACGTTTCTGGCTTCGGGGATAGTGACTCGGTCTATTAACCCTGACGTTCTGAGTTCGAATCACGCTGCAGACAGTTTGGTTGCAAATTGTTTCGCGTGGATTTTAACAAAAGGACGATGAGACCTCCCGTTCAGAAAGTAATGGCAAACTACTGAACGTAATAATGTCTAGAAAAATCACAAACAGCGTTACAAAGCTGAGGTTGATTCGTAAAGTCCTGTAAAGGATATGCAATTAACTTTTAATAGATGTGATATCAAATATATTGTTGATTATTGTGCTAAATTGTTGGTTATAAATAAAGAGATGTAAGGGTCATGGCTGGTTATTTTTGTATGTTATAAATGGGGTTTAAAACTGAAGGATTGATCTCATTGCACCGGGTTTTATCCCATATGGCTCGGCCCCCCTTCGCAGAAATGGCATATCACCTGCAGAGAGTAATGAACTCCGTAGCCCCAGCAACAATCCTAGGAATTTCTGGAAAAAATGTTTTTGGGAACAGCGCAGTCCAGATTCGACCACGCCTTCGACTCAGGCAATGGCTTAGTACAGAGACCACATATTGTGATATAAGTATCACAGCCTTCCACTCAGGCAATGGCTTAGTACAGAGACCCCATATTGTGATATAAGTATCACAGCCTTCGACTCGCAAGGCAATGGCTTATCCACAGAGACCCCCATATTGTGATATAAGTATCACAGCCTTCGACTCGCAAGGCAATGGCTTATCACAGAGACCCCCATATTGTGATATAGTATCACAGCCTTCCTCAAGGAATGGCTATCACAGAGACCCCCATATTGTGATATAAGTATCACAGCCTTCCACTGAAGGCAATGGCTATCACAGAGACCCATATTGTGATATAAGTATCATATCTGTTTATGTGGTATGTGTTCTTTATTTATAGATATTCGTCTTCTGTGTTTTCTCTTCTTCTGTGTTCTCACTAGATTGGCATTTCGGATTCTCTAATAAAGGCAGCCGTCTGCCTCGGATTATCAACCTCGCCATACAGTTTGTCTTGGACGTTTCTTTCTTCTCAAGTCTGCATACTGGAGGCAGTTCTGTATGATATAATTCCTATGATTTCTGCTTCCCCGTTTGTGCCGACCTCTTCCCGCAGTAAGTTTTGGCCACCCTTGTGATGGTAGGTCTGACATTCTTACTGCGTGGCTAAATCTCCGAAGCAGATTGGCGACCGTAGAATCCGTTATCCCATTCCTAATTGTGAGGGGTCGTTGCACCATGTTATTCGCCTTACGCCTGGTGCATCCGTTTTCTGTAACCATTTGTTTCGGATTAGCATTCCCTAGCGGACACGTGCATCCGATTTCAGCCAAACCTCATTAGTCGCCTCTTACGACATGCGTGGAAGGTAACAGTGGTTCTATTCGTTACACCCCAAATTTGGGCCCCGGTAACCACTCGGCCGAGGTATAGATATAAGGATTACATCTGTTTATTGTGGTATGCTTTTTCGTAAACCACGTAGGCGTGTCGTTCCCAAACTTCAGAGGTAGTATTGCTTCAACAGTTCGTTCCAAAATTTGTGAACCTCTTTACCGACCGATATATTTTTTTTTCGATCCAGAAGCTTTCAACTCTTCGGCACGGTGCCATGGACATCGTAACCCTTCGGTTCCACGAACACCATAAATCTGGAGAACCTGTGGCTTTTTTTGCCAGCCCGCGGAATTGAACCGCACTCACATGGAGCTTGTCACCCGTCGTCCATCGCGCTACAAACACGCTGAGCAGACGGGCATGCGACCAATATAAAAATCACCTACTTGACATAAATTATTGATTTTTACAGTTTTCTTGTATTATCGACCTTCGTAAAGTAATTTTTGCCCACCCACACCTTTAGTACCGTAATATTTTACGTATAGCTATTAGTAACATAATAGTGATGTTGATTTGATATACGTGTAGAAATTTAACAGTACGATATTCAAGTTTTTTTTATAATTTCGCATTTGCGTGCTCCACATGCAATTCTGCGCAAGTGAAAATCGGGAATCTCGTCGAATTAATCAGTTCACAATGTATCATAATAACTGTCATTGGCGTATGCACACAACATTTATTTTCATTTATAGAAGTGGAAGGTATGATTTGTTCATTATATCACCTTTCTTTTATAATATGTAATAGGGATACGCCTTTGCAAACATTCGCCACCATTGTGTACATTACTGTAAATTCTACACTTTCATTATCATTTTGTTGTGCTTATTCAAAATTATATAACAAAAAACGTTTTATGCATTAACTAAACTGCCTACCTACCAATTAGTTAAACATGAATTCGTAAGGTCGTGAGGTATATAAGACTGCATGCAAAACATTACTGTTATCCATCCGGTAGATTTCGTACAAATTAAACTTTAGTGTGATCACGAATTTTGGAACGAACAATAATAATGTTCCCCCTACCTCCAGATAACGTTAATGGAGATAATCCAGTTATTACCAAAATGCTACATGTTATGTGTTATTGCCCTTAATGATATAAAAATAAATATTGAACTGAAATTAACACCAAACCAGAAAGGAACAGAACTTCATAAATGAGACTGGACACCTGCTTTGTCCTACTTGTTTATAACAATTCTAAACCATAAAAGCCAACAAAGCTATATTTAAATTAATAATATTTACTATGGCAGAATCAGTGCAAGATGTATAACTTTTAAAAAGTTAACGAATCTGTTGTTAATGCGTGGTATGCTCATGAAGTTTAGCAAAACTATTTATTATTTGAAATATAATGTAAACACTGCAGCTATCAACATACAAGTCGAATGCTTTTTTTAAATGTGGTCATTTTCTCCACCACTCTGTTGCCTGATTGGTGTGCTATTTTGTGTTACCACAGACAAACATGGACAATGAGCAAAGTGCAGTCACGAAAAATAACTACATGTGAAATGCGGTGCCTGCGAAAAGTCACCAAGATCAGCATAAGAAAAAAGTTGGCACTTGAATTACATTGAGGAACAAAGAATGAAGTGGTTTGACCACTTAATAAGAATGCATCCAAACTCCACAGTATGCAGAATCTTCTATTACAGAAAATCAGGAAAGAAGGCGCCAGGAAGACCACGAAAATGATGGTTAGATGGCATAACTGAATGCTATCAAAGAGAAAACATAACAATCACCCATGCCACCAGAACAGCGCAAGACAAAAACAGAAAACCACGACACTGGGCACCAACCCGGAAACAGTGTGACAACAAATGAAGAAGAAGAAGGCGTGCTATAAATACATATAGCTTTATAATCGAAGGGATATCTACAGCAGAACATTATTTCAAAACAAAGCGATAAACAGAAAGCTGTATGTCATTCAGATCAAGATCGAAGGGATAAGAACACCCGGATAACTTTTTTAAGCCAAATTACATATAATTCGTACCGGATCGGCTTAAGCGTAACGGTAAGAGCACTTACTCCTTAATCGTGTGGTTTCTTAAAATCCCCAGTTCGAATGGTATTTTTTCCCGAACTCAAACTCAAACTGTTGTTGTGTTGACCCAGTCTCAAGTGGGGTATCAGAGAAACACTGGGAAGTAAACTCGGCAGTCATGATTTTGATCATATCACCCATCGTGTGCCGTTGGCAAAATAAAATGGCTGGACTAACACTATATTTCCCAGTACTTACATTTTGAAAACGGGTTCTTTACTTGGGACTTTATCTGTGTAGGAATCTCCACAACACTATACATAGTACTAGACGGCTAGGTTTGTTGGAGATTTATGGGTCTTCTAGGAAGACAGGTATTATCCCCCATTCAATATAGGAAACAGGACAAAATAAACCCATACTTCCTGGGTGTTCGAAAACAGGGTGTTCGAAAACAGGGTGTTCAAGATAATTGCAGCCCCATTGACAATTCGAAAGTTGCCAGGTACAGCAGTGAGTTGTGTTTATTTACTATTTAAACCGGTTCTGACTAGCTCGTCCTACGTCACATTTGTTCATCGCCCCTTCCGCACTACAATTACACACCGTCACACAACCTTGACCCAGAGCCGGATTAGCCTAGTAGCAGAAGTAGCAAATGCTACGGGCCCCGCGCTTCTAAGGGGCCCCGCGCCTATGTGACAGATGAAAATGGAAAAAATAACCAGATGTTATATAAAAACACGCAAGCTGTCTGAATTTTTTAATGTCGTGTGTGATGGTGCTGAATCCAACGAAATCGAAGCAGAAAATACAGAAGACGTGTCCTACTGTGTAGTAGATGAAAGCAGTGCCTTAGAAGAATCATCAGTACCAATATTACCATTAAGATCAGCACCTCTTCACGATTTAGCCACATTTTTCACAAGACAAACTGAAATCGAATGTACAACAAGTCCTCCCAATTTAGCCATATCATCTTCAAGCCAAAGAGAGGCAGAAAGCACAGCACATGCTTCTAATGTAGCAACATCTTCTACAAGCCAAAAACACAACGAAAGTAAAATGTACTCCAACGATATTGGTGAATGGCCAAGCAACTTCAAACAATCCACGATTTTGTCGAACGTCGTTTTTCACATACACACATACACCAACAAACAAAACTCACGTGAAAGATTGGTTGTGTTATACAGAAACTAAAGGACAACTGTTCTGTTTTGTTTGAAAAGTTATTGATTTAGGCTGTACCATAGAGTGACTGGTGTATTTGGAATACTCCGGCAGTTAAAATCTATTACAGAGGAAGAGATCTTGAAAAGAACTCCAAATATTGTCAGCTCTTACCAAGAGGATTTGGAAGAAAGCCTAGGCGACGAACTTATGCAGTTCACTGAACTTCTTAAAACTAATGTAGCTGCTGCTATTAACAACGAAAAGCATGAGGCTCTAGAACTGCAATGTTATAAACTTATAATGGAAAATTTATTAGAGTCGTGTTTCCCAAATGTAGAAACAGTCTTACGAATTTACTAGTTTTTAATGATTACTAACTGCAGCGGAGAACGTTCTTTTTCAACATTAAAGTGTATAAAAGTGAGTTAAGGAACATGATGGGACAAGATCGTCTAAATAACCTCACCTTAATGAACATTGAAAGTAATTTACTTAGAGAAATTGATTTGTCTAGTATTATCTCTAAATTTGCTCACATTAAATCAAGAAAAGTTTGTTTGTAAAAGTTGTGTTTTATTTTATTATCATACAAAACCTAGGGCCCCGCGCTAAAATTTGCTACGGGCCCGCGCTAGCCTAATCCGGCACTGCCTTGACCTATACTACGTCATAACTGAACTTTCCCATTTCCATACATATATGCCAGATTAGCTCCATTCACGGGCTGCTTTTAAGTTGAACACCCTGTAAGATTATTTTTTTTTAAATTATCTCGTCTTATTCCTCTTGAACCCTTGTGGTGTTGAGCAAAAGTATTCGGTGCACGCATGTGGAATGTGGTCCTCTTATATACTCCGTATGTACATCTGTGTTCAATGACTCTGCTACTCTAACAGTTCATCGCTTGCGTGGCCGTCCCTCTCCCCCGTATCTATTCACTTTGTGTATATTTGCTTGTTTTTTTTGTATTATTTTAAGGTAATCATGTTGTATAAGTAAAAAGTAAAGGAAACCTTTCGTACCTTGGGGTATATAGGGCAATACAGTGTTAGGTCTGTATTTTTCATTGACCGTCGGCACACGATGGGTGATGTGGTCAGCATCACACCGGCCGCCTTTACTTCCCAGAGCATGTCTGGTACACAGTTGAGGCTGGGTCGACCTGAGAGCCGTCGCAGTCCGGGAAAAATTTCACGCCCACTATGGGAGCTGAATACCAGACCACCAGCCTGAGAAGCGAGTTCACTAACAACTACGCTTCCGCGGCTCTCCAAGCATGTTGTATAGACGAACCATTTGACCTGTTGCTTCTCAATGAATTTATGTTGATGCTTTTATACACACTTGAGACCTGATTGTATAATTTCTCTGCCCCGACGTTCTGAGTTCGAATCACGCTGAGGACATTTTGGTTGCAAATTGTTTCGCGTGGATTTTTACAAAAGGACGATAACACCCATTCAGAAAGCAATGGCAAACTACTGAACGTAATAATGCCTAGAAAATCACAAACAGCGTTAAAAAAGCTGGGGTTGATTCGCAAAGTCCTGTAAAGGATATGCAATTAACTTATTGTTTATGTCTATGACCACGTATTTGTTGCTCATTACCATCTGCCTAATAAGTTGATCTGATTTCATCTCTGATATGCCAATTGATTATATTATACTCCCTATGTACTTGGAAGTGATTCATTTTTAATGGTTTAGTCTCCTATTTGGATCTTTGTTTGTTTACTTCGTCATGATGTGTTTTTTATGTTGAGTTTCATGTTATAATTGTTACATGCTTGGTGTTATCTGTTTAAGTGGTTTTGTAGCTGTTGTTCTGATGTGGCAATTAATGCCTGGACTTCTGCAAAATTTGTTTTAAATCAATCAATCAAGTGATATGCCTGCCGGCGTAGGCGATCATGTCTCTCCACAACTCTGCGTGGTGCATGTAATCAGTTCTGACGTCGGTCTTGTGTCGAACCATGTCAGGCCATCCAACATCTTCTCCCTCTGTCTTCCCCGATCTTTCCTTCCAGAATTTTATTTGTTGTCAACAAATGTTCTAAACCTTTCAAATAGTTTTATTTATTACTAGATCTCTTGTAGTATTCTGCTCTTCTTGTGATGTTCTTCTAGTATCCTGCTCTTCTTGTGATGTTCTTATAGTATCCTGCTCTTCTTGTGATGTTCTTATAGTATTCTGCTCTTCTTGTGATGTTCTTCTAGTATTCTGCTCTTCTTGTGATGTTCTTCTAGTATCCTGCTCTTCTTGTGATGTTCTTCGAGTATTCTGTTCTTGTGATGTTCTTCTAGTATCCTGCTCTTCTTGTGATGTTCTTCGAGTATTCTGTTCTTGTGATGTTCTTATAGTATTCTGCTCTTCTTGTGATGTTCTTCTAGTATTATGTTCTTCTTGTGAGAGATGTTCTTATAGTATTCTTCTCTTCTTGTGTTCTTCTAGTATTCTGCTCTTCTTGTGATGTTCTTATAGTATTCTTCTCTTCTTGTGATGTTCTTCTAGTATTCTTCTCTTCTTGTGATGTTCTTATAGTATTCTTCTCTTCTTGTGATGTTCTTATAGTATTCTGCTCTTCTTGTGATGTTCTTCTAGTATTCTGCTCTTCTTGTGATGTTCTTCTAGTATTCTGCTCTTCTTGTGATGTTCTTCTAGTATTCTGCTCTTCTTGTAATGTTCTTCTAGTATTCTGTTCTTCTTGTGATGTTCTTATAGTATTCTTCTCTTCTTGTGATGTTCTTCTAGTATTCTGTTCTTCTTGTGATGTTCTTATAGTATTCTTCTCTTCTTGTGATGTTCTTCTAGTATTCTGTTCTTCTTGTGATGTTCTTCTAGTATTCTGCTCTTCTTGTGATGTTCTTATAGTATTCTTCTCTTCTTGTGATGTTCTTCTAGTATTCTGTTCTTCTTGTGATGTTCTTATAGTATTCTGCTCTTCTTGTGATGTTCTTCTAGTATTCTGTTCTTCTTGTGATGTTCTTATAGTATTCTTCTCTTCTTGTGATGTTCTTCTAGTATTCTGTTCTTCTTGTGATGTTCTTCTAGTATTCTGCTCTTCTTGTGATGTTCTTATAGTATTCTGCTCTTCTTGTGATGTTCTTATAGTATTCTTCTCTTCTTGTGATGTTCTTATAGTATTCTGCTCTTCTTGTGATGTTCTTCTAGTATTCTGCTCTTCTTGTAATGTTCTTATAGTATTCTGCTCTTCTTGTGATGTTCTTATAGTATTCTTCTCTTCTTGTGATGTTCTTATAGTATTCTTCTCTTCTTGTGATGTTCTTCTAGTATTCTTCTCTTCTTGTGATGTTCTTATAGTATTCTGCTCTTCTTGTGATGTTCTTATAGTATTCTTCTCTTCTTGTGATGTTCTTATAGTATTCTTCTCTTCTTGTGATGTTCTTATAGTATTCTGCTCTTCTTGTGATGTTCTTATAGTATTCTGTTCTTCTTGTGATGTTCTTATAGTATTCTTCTCTTCTTGTGATGTTCTTATAGTATTCTGCTCTTCTTGTGATGTTCTTCTAGTATTCTGCTCTTCTTGTGATGTTCTTATAGTATTCTGCTCTTCTTGTGATGTTCTTATAGTATTCTTCTCTTCTTGTGATGTTCTTATAGTATTCTTCTCTTCTTGTGATGTTTTTCTAGTATTCTGTTCTTCTTGTGATGTTCTTCTAGTATTCTGTTCTTGTGATGTTCTTCTAGTATTCTGCTCTTGTGATGCTTTTATAGTATTCTGCTCTTGTGATGTTCTTCTAGTATTACAAAAACATCTACTGCTGTACTATATCGAAAGACCCTTGAGACGTCAAAATATGTAAATAAAAAATAAAATTTTCTCGTAACCTTCTCATATATTAAAGTATGAGTCGACAGCTACCCACTGATAAATTCTTATTAAGTGTAGCTATGTATATATCTATATATGTATGTGTATGTCGTGAGCATATGTAGCTTAAGTGGTAGTGAGCTTGATCACAACCCAAGCGTACCTGGTTCAAACTATGCGACGGGCAAGTTCCCTTGGATTTTTACGAACTGTAAAAATAGACCTCACCGCTCAGAAAGCAGTGACAAACTACTGAACGTATAAGTGGTGCCTAGAAAATCGACGCCTCATTTGCTGTTGTTTATGGCTTTGTCCTGTAAAAAGGATATGCCACGATTTTCGTTCATGGATATATCCCCGCGTGGTTTCTGGAGTAGCTCAGAACAGAATCACGCAACGAATATCGTCAAATGGGCATATAAAGGAATTAACCAGTGACCCTACACTGGTTTTTAAAAAAAACAACTGAAGAACCAGGTGTCATAGTGTTATGGGAGAGAACTGTAAATGATGAAGGATATGGTGAGAAGTAGTCATAACTTAACGACATGCATATGACTAGGTTTGAGATAGAAAGAAAAGCACAAGATCGAACTGAGTGGAAATTGTTTGTCTCTGCCGTATGTGCCTTTCGGCGCGACGAGGACTGATGATGATACATACATAATATATGTGTGAGAAAGAGAGAGCGTATATGATGTGTGCTTATGAGTGCGCATAAACGGCACTACATCGATAGATGTGCCCTGAAGGTGTGAAGTGATATGGCTGTTGCTTAGCGACAGAACGTAAACACAACCCTTTTATCACTGTAACCTATGTTGTATCTTCTTCTTTGAACGCTCTATATCGACCACTTGTTAACCACTCTGTATGATTTGTATGGGATCTGAGCCTAAGTGCGATTGTACGTTGTGCCAGTTATGCGCCTACAAGTAGGCCAGCACATCCGATTTCAGCGCTGCTTTTATTTACTAGGTGCTTCCTATGCTCATACATCAGTCGTTTCTTACGACATGCCTTGTAGGTCACAGTGGTACTAGTCTTTGCTTCCCTTGTGAACCCCGACACCACATATGGTGTATCTGAAAATGATATCATGTTGTGGCAATGGTGGTGTTGTGGTAATTGTGGTGTTATGATAACGATGTTGTGTTACGGTAATGGTCTCTTCTATTGTGTTGTTTTAACCCAGGTTGGGGCATTGGCTTTCCACCAACTCATGCCATTTCTTCCTATCTTTAGCCATCTCTTGCAGTTCCTTCCATTTCTTCCGTATATCATTAATCTCTTCTCAGTGTATTTCTAGTCTTCCTTCTCTTTCTTTCTTCCTGCGAGTTCCAGAAAAGAACCCTTCTTGCTATATTTCCTCTTGGGCTTTCTCAATGTGTGTCTTATCCAGTTCCAGCATCTTTCCTCCATCTTTTTTCGTTCATGATTTGTTTTATTTTGTAGCTTAAGTTTTTCTACCGGTTGGGATAGTCAGCCCCAAGTCATACCCTACATACCCTCGACGTCTCTTACAACATTCCTTGTGGGTCGCAGTGTTACTGTTATATACTTTCCTTGTGACCCTAGCCATACATGAGTGATGGTAATAGTGATGTTATGATAATGGTGGTGGCCATGTGTTTTGGTAATATTGATACCAGTGGCGGCTCGTGATCGTTTTAATTGGTGGGACCAGACAGAAATTTTCGGAAATATCATGGTTTCGATCAGGTTATATTTTAATGTATAAAATAATAAATACACGTTACACCTTATTTTTGGTGGGGCCCGGCCCTCATGGCCCCTAATGACGAGTCGCCACTGATTGAGACTCTAGTCAACTGGGAGTAAACCTTCCAAAGAGGTTTACTGTCTGAACTGTGCAACTAGAGCAAGGTAGGCGTGTAGTCGATATCATCTTAATGTGGAATACCAGGAAATTAAACAGCAGACCGTCTGGCCAAAGAAGGTTCTGCAGGAGAGTAACTGGATGTACCAGTTTCAATCCGAAATCTTATCATTTTTTTCGCGTTTTATCTTTTTCATTTGTTGCATCTTTTTCATTTGTTGCATCTTTTCATTTGTTGCATCTTTTCATTTGTTGTATTTCTTCATTTGTTGATATTCTTCATTTGTTGTATCTTTTCATTGTTGCATTTTTCATTTGTTGCATCTTTATTTGTTGTATCTTCTTCATTTGTTGTATCTTTTCATTTGTTGCATCTTTTCATTTGTTGCATCTTTTCATTTGTTGCATCTTTTCATTTGTTGCATCTTTTCATTTGTTGTATTCTTCATTTGTTGCATCTTTTCATTTGTTGTATCTTTTTATTTGTTGTATCTTCTTCATTTGTTGTATCTTCTTCATTTGTTGCATCTTTTCATTTGTTGCATCTTTTTATTTGTTGAATCTTCTTCATTTGTTGCATCTTTTCATTTGTTGTATCTTATTTTGTTATATTCTTCTTTGTTGCATTTTATTTGGTTGCATATTCTTCATTTTATTTGGTTGCATATTCTTCATTTGTTGTATCTTATTTTGTTGCATCTTCTTTCATTGCATCTTCTTTCATTGCATCTTCTTTCATTGCATCTTTCATTTGTTCAATCTTCTTCTCATCGCTTCATCTTCTTCATGATTCATCGAAAAAGGTCACTGATTTGTTTCTCTTGTGTTTCAGTTGCAGGCGCAGCACGAATGGTATGAAGCACAACGTGAGTTATACATGGAAAAACAACACCATATGCAGCATATGATGGCAAACAGGGGCCCACATATGGACTCGGGACCACCTCCCTCATACTACTCATCCATTTCACAAAAGCATGGTGGAGTGGGAAGTCCTCCGTTAGGTGCCATGAATGGAATGAGAATGCCTGTACCTCCGCATGGCCCAATGGGTCCTGGAATGGACCCTGATGGGATGGGGCTTTTTGGGGGACCACCCGACATGTGTAGACCATCCCACATGGGAATGGAACCTATGCCTAGTATGCATGGTTACCCACCTCATATGACTCATCAGGGCCCTATGGATCCAGCGTTTGATCCTCCTGCACTATTAGGAGGAATGCAACCTAGAATGGGTCCTGGTCCCATTTGTCCAAGTGGTCCTCGTCATCATAGCCCTATCCATCCAGGAAACATGATGGACTCTAATGGCTTAATGCCACATGTTAAGGACCCTCAACAGGGTACTTTACACAGGGCAGGAAATCCCGAACAGTTTAATCCAGAGACAATGGGCGGTGTTGTACCGCCAACTCCTTCTCCATCTGGTACCAGTAACAGTAATAAACAGCCACCAAGTTATGCACAGGCCCAGAAAAGAAAGCGATGCAGCGACATGGATGACTCCTACGCTAAAGGCACTCTCCAACAAACGCTTTCCCCCACAAAAATCCACTACCATCTCAACCAGTTTGAGGGGCAGGAGTTAACGATCACGAAGCAGCTCAACTCAGCATATGTTTCCAGCAATGGGGGAGAAGAAACTGGCACATCAGGAAATGGTAACGGTTCTGGTGGACACTTCAACAGCCATGTCAATTCTCCACTCAACGGACCAAGCTCAAATAAGATCCCACACTTAGACTCAAGTCTCAACTCAACTCACATGGTCAGCTCGCCAGCTATGTCCACAACACTGACATCTCCTCACCAAGGACCTGCCACCCCCCACTCTACTCCCCTTTCATCATCAGTTCCACCCGCTGGCGCTAATATGAGACTGTCCCATTTTGACCCAATTCCATTAAGCAATGGCATAATCAGCTCCCCACACACACCAACTCCCAAATCGTCATCAATGTCTAACATCACCTCTGCTAGTTTGGTCAACCTGGCAAAAGGAGTTGAAAATTTATCAAATCAGATGCAGCAGAATATGATGCAAGGTGGACCATTTCATAGTATACAAGTCCAAGGACAAATGACAGGTGGTAGCAACAGCAGCAACACTAGCTCAGTTAATGGTATACCAACATCCACCACAATAGCAGCTACAACCTCATCATCATCGTCACCTTCAATAAATTCATCATCTTCTCACCAAGTCACTGCAACAGCATCTCAAGCTGCAGGTGGACCTAATGTAAACAATACATTCATCGCAACTAATTTGTCCATATCACAAGTAAACTTACCCAATCATTCGTCTGTAAACAATTACGTCAATATGCAAAATATGAACAGCGAATCCACAAATATGAACATGCCACCTTGTAGTATGCAGCATAGTATGGGTCCACACATGGGCCCTGGAATGATAGTTGGTGGCTCGAGGTCTGGCATGTCTCATCACATGTCCCAAACTCAAGGTATGATGACCCCAGTATGTCCTATATCAGGTGTGCCAAGCCCTGGGATGGGTCCATCTATGCCATCAGGAATGAACTCAGTTGGACCGATGCCTCCACACCGACCTCACTCTTCATCCAGTATGCCTGCCACTCCTCCTACCATATCCAAGAGTCAATTTACAAGTCCACCTCTCTCACATCCTCATATGAGTGTGTCCGGATCTCTGCCCGAAGGTGCATCTGCATCATTCCCCATCACCTCTAACTCCAACTCAAATGTTCAGATCCAGCAGAAGGGACACAACACTATCCAGTATCTTCCTGCCAACCCACCGTCCTTGCAGCCAGTATCCTCCAAACAACGATCCGAATTGGAATTCAACATGTCAAGATTCCCGTCACCTATCCACACGATGGATGGGAAAAACCAGTCCACTCTACAGTACTTTCCTAGTTCATCTCCTAATGGACACAGACATCCACAGATGCCAAACGTCTTGTCATCCGTGGCATCAATGGGATCAGAATTTGCAAACCAGGCAACAATTGCCATGCACCAGTCTGCTTCCATGATGAGAAGTTTAAGTATACCCGATCTTCATGCCTTGCACGGGACAGGCCCTGGTATGCCCCCTTCTTCAGTAGGACATATGGGGCCTGGTCCGATGATGGGCCCTCTAGATATGGGAATGGGTAGCCTCAGTCACATGCGACCAGGTCACTCACCAGGTTCTCTTCATCCTATGCCCCCATGTTTAGGGCCTGGCAGCTTAGAATGTGTTTCCCCAATCCCAGGAATGGGTGGCTACATGAACAATGGACCTTCAATAGAACAAGCACAAGCTCAGGCTCAAGCCCATGCTGCCATGATGATGCAAGGGAACAGTCAGTTACCTGTCTCATCGCCTCATGGACCTATGCCACCTTGTGGTGACCCTTCACCCCACACGTCAATGGTTTCGATGCCAGGCACATCAATGCATGGACCTATGCCACCTGGAGGAATATCACTTCCTTCAGGACATGGACCTCTATTGCCTGGACAATCTCAACATGGGCCTCCACTTAATGTACAGTCTCCGCATGGATCTATGCCTTTTTCCATATCAGGCCCCTCGCCCCACGGACCAATGCCTGGTTCAATACCAGGTCCTTCTCTTCATGGACATATGTCAGGCCCCCTACCTCACAGCTCAATGATGGGGCTCATGCCACCACATGGGCACATGGGACATATTCATGGGCCAGGCATGCCTTCAGGTAGCATGCCCAGACAGACTGGCATGGGAGCTATGAGGGTGACAAACATGCCTGGACAGTTCGGTATGCAATATCCAGGCTACCAACAAGACTACTATCCCTCTGGGCCAGCAAGAGGTCCCCAACGTCAAATGGTACCAGGTATGATTGGAAGTCCAGCACAGCCTTACGGAATGATGTCCAGTATGCCAGGTCCTGGTTGACAATTTATGTATAATTATATCTAACACAATTGTTTTTGTTTTCTTGGTGCTGTATAAAATAACAAATTATTAGTTTGACTGTACATGAAAGTCTGCTACTACTGCTGATGCTCCATCACTGTTTCAGCAGCTGAGATTCTGAAGAAAAAACTTGCCACCCCAGGCAATAACATACTTCTTACCGTACTTCAGCAACAGTTCTCAGGAGGTACAGTTCTAAGTTACCAGGAGGTACAGTTGGAAGTAGATCTAGGATCAGGTTTTAGTGCATGGCATATAGGATTGACATATATGACAGATAAGGTTTTAGTACATGGCAGATATGGTTTTAGTACATGACAGATAAGATTGACATATATAACAGATAAGATTTTAGTACATGACAGATAAGAGTTGGTCACATATCAAATAGGTTTAAGATTGTCAATTTTAAAATGTCATGTATGGTTGTATGATGTCAGAAACGGTTTTAGACATTCTATACATTGTATTGAGCGTCTGTAGCTCAAGCGGTAGTGAGTTCGATCACAACTACATGGTTCAAACCCCACGGTGGGCAAGTTTGGAAGCAAATTCATTTCCGTGGGATTTTTATCAAAAGGTAAAAATAGACAGCACCATTCAGAAAGCAATGGCAAACTACTGAACGTATAAGTGGTGCCTAGGAAATTAACGACTAGTTTCCTGGGGTTGATGGCTACGTCCTGTAAAGGATATGCCACGATTTTCATGTTTCATACAATTGTAAGTAGATATATACTGTCAGATAGGGTTGTCAGCTCATGTCCGATATTTTTTAAGCTCATGGAAGATAAGGTGTCAGATAAGGTTTCAGCTCATGTCAGTAATGTTTAAACTCATGGAAGATAAGGTTTCAACTCATGGAAAATAAGGTTTCAGCTCATGGAAGATAAGTTTTAAACTCATGGAAGATAAGGTTTTAAGTTCATGGAAGATAAGGTTTCAGCTCATGTAAGAAAAACTTTCTGCTCATGTCAGATAAAGTTTTCAGCTCATGGAAGATAAGGTTTTAAGCTCATGGAAGATAAGGTTTAGGATCATGAAAGATATGGTTTCAACTCATGGAAGATAAGTTTTTAAGTTCATGGAAGATAAAGTTTTAACTCATGGAAGATACGGTTTCAGCTCATGGAAGATAAATTTTAAGCTCATAGAAGATAAGGTGTCAGATACGGTTTCAGCCCATAGAAGATAAGGTTACAGCTCATGAAAGATAAGGTTTCAGCTCATGGAAGATAAGGTTTAAGCTCATGGAAGATAAGGTGTCAGATAAGGTTTCAGCCCATAGAAGATAAGGTTTCAGCTCATGGAAGAGTTTCAGCCATTGAAGATAGTTTCAGCTCATTGAAGATAAGATTTAAGCTCATTGAAGATAAGATTTAAGCTCATGGAATATAAGATTTAAACTCATGGAAGATATGTTCTACCAGTTTTCTAGACTGACATACTTTATTAATGCCAGTTTTCCAGACTGGCTTTCTTTATGAATACCAATTTTCCAGGCTAGCTAGCCTTCTTTAGAATACCAGTTTTCCAGACTGACTAGCCTCTTTAGGGATACCAGTTTTCCAGCTGGCTAGCCTTCTAGATCAGTTTCCAGACTGGCAGCTTCTTATGATACCAGTTTTCCAGACTGGCAAGCCTTCTTATGATACCAGTTTTCCAGGCTGGCTAGCCTTCTTTAGGGATAACAGTTTTCCAGACTGACCTACTTTAAGACTGTCGCCTATGGCAAATTGGGCAAATTTTTTTTACGGCTTCTTCATTTTTGCGGAGTTTTTTTTTCTATTGAGTTAACCACTGAATGTGAACTGTGTGGTTTGTGCCGATAAAGTGAATAACCATCCCCGTTTTATATGCCTCTACATCATATAGGACAGGTTCATCCGGAAAATGTCGTCGTAAAGACGGTCTCATTTGAGGATTGAGCAACTCTATATTGTCTATGGCTTTCTACATTTTAAAAGGGTTATCGGTTATGGTTAAAGGGAAGTAACTGCAGTATAATTGTACAATTTGAAAGAAGGGACGTAAGACATCTTTAATAAAATTGTGTGGTGTTTACCATGTTCTCAACGACTATGCAACGATAGACTAGCCTAACACAGCCTAGTGATACATGTCATGAAACAAGGTACACATTACAAAATATATTCTGAACTTGTGTACATCTAAATGAATGTCATAAATATGTTGGTTACAGTCCAAGAGCTTGAGTTACAGAAGTAATGACATTAAATTTTTCGAAACCTCTTCCGCTTTACGAGATATATTGAACTTTGAGGTCAAATAAAAGGTCACTGCTGATTTGTATTGATACTCAGAAAAGTAGGACAAGTTTATTGGTGATGTTGACAAATCGAGACTGACTAGTGTTTATTTTCTTTTATGAACATATTCTTCCTTCTTCTTCAAGAATGGAGCAATACTTGTGCTCTTCCCGTTTGACCCAATGCCATGTAGACATAGCAGTGAAGAACTGGGGTGTTTGTGTGGATTTTGTACCTGCCCTCAGGCAGAAGTCAGAACTGGACTGCTGTTGTACTACAGGACAAGGGAGATTCACTGTTGCTAAATGATACTGCAGTGATGGTAGGTTGTCCTCACTGTTGCTAAATGATACTGCAGTGATGGTAGGTTTTTCTACTCACTGTTGCTAAATGATACTGCAGTGAAGGTAGGGTTTGTTCTACTCACTGTTGCTAAATGATACTGCAGTGAAGGTAGGGTTTGTTCTACTCACTGTTGCTAAATGATACTGCAGTGAAGGTAGGGTTTGTTCTACTCACTGTTGCTAAATGATACTGCAGTGAAGGTAGGGTTTGTTCTACTCACTGTTGCTAAATGATACTGCAGTGATGGTAGGGTTTGTTCTACTCACTGTTGCTAAATGATACTGCAGTGTAGTGGTTTGTCACTCACTGTTCAAATGATACGCAGGAGTGGTTTGTTCTACTCACTGTTGCTAAATGATACTGCAGTGATGGTAGGGTTTGTTCTACTCACTGTTGCTAAATGATACTGCAGTGATGGTAGGGTTTGTTCTACTCACTGTTGCTAAATGATACTGCAGTGAAGGTAGGGTTTGTTCTACTCACTGTTGCTAAATGATACTGCAGTGAAGGTAGGGTTTGTTCTATTCATTCCCCGACACTAGACTGTTTGCTATAGAAATCAACAAGCCACCATGTTTAGAGTCCGCACAGGACACTACAGATTACAATTCCAGAAACTGAAAGCTGGCACATGATTTAAAAGACCCCCTTCCAGACTCACCTTCTTCTTCAAACGCTCCACATCGACCACTTGTTGACCACGCCATGTGATCTGAGCCTAAAGCGATTGTGCGTTTGCCAGTTATGCATCTACAAGTAGGCCAGCACATCCGATTTCTGCGACGCTTTTATTTACTAGGGTAGCTTCCTAGGCCCCTACCTCAGTCGTCTCTTACGACATGCCTTGTAGTTCGCAGTGGTGGTATTCTTTGCTACCCTTGAGGCCCCGGAACTACACGGGCTCCCCAGAGTCATGAACACACCCTTCAAACCTGCCTGCCCCCTTCTCAGTAATTTGTGGTCTTTAACATGGCCCTGTGAGAGGAATCTGAAATGTAAATTTAGAGGGGGATACCCGTGAGGATCTCATGCTGACAAATGGATTCGCGGAGACTACTCATTTTTCTATTTAGACCTGATCATATGAAACTGATTGCCGGTGCTCATGTCGAATGCTGTTTAGACCTGATCACAGTGGCGGCTCATGTTATTTTTCTTGGTGGGGCCAGACACAAATTTTCGGAACAATCATGGTTTCTGGAGTATTTACTATTACTTGTCTATTCCTGGAAGTTTTCCCCCTTTCGATTACTGGTGGGGCCAGGCCCCACTGGCCCTTAATGACGAGCCGCCCCTGCCTGATCATATGAAACTGATTGCCGCTGCTCATGTCGAGTTCTAAAATACTTTAGACATGTGTCCAAATATGTTTATGGCAAGAAGATCACCACCCCCTGCGTCACTGCGCTTTTTTACAATGGGCTGAACATATTTCAGATTAAAGTTGGCATCTGCAAGTGAATAGAAAAAATTTGTTGTTACATCATCATCAAATTAGCTTGTCCTGAGCAGAACTTTGCCAATCTAACAGTTCTCCGGAATTTCTCTCTCATAGACCAGATGTCCTGCCTCTGCAGCCGTCATGTTCCAAACCGTCAGTTACATCCTGAATCTATCTTCTCCGTGGTCTTCCTCTTTTTCTCTTTGCCGGTATGCCTCATTCCATGTTGTCACATACCAGTGACATCTGCTATTCACTTTCGTATTAGCTGTCATGTGGAACGACGTTGCCCGGATTCGAATCCACGATCTTCAGAACGCGAGGCAAACGACTTTACCACTTTGTTACAGAGGCCACCATTGTCAAATGTGAGATAACGTTATCTAATATTCACCCTTGTATATTGATTGATTGATAGGACTATCATCATTACACTTCGATGAGTAACCATGTGTGCTTCGATCTCTTCCTTATACAGGAAGATATCAGCAGCACTGCACGAGCTCGATCTCATCTACAACGAGATCAGGGATCTCTGGAAAAAATATTCCGTGGCTCCACGAAGGAGCGAACTAAGTACCTTTGAAATGAGAGGCGAGCAACAGAGACCTCCTGATGCCCTCATATTGAATATAAAATGAGAGATATTATATACTTGTATTGAAAAATATGCACATGACATATCAGACCCAGACACCATTTTTGTAACAAACAAAGTCGGTATAACAGATATATGTGTGAAATCTGCAATATGATTACTGAACACCAGTTACAATACCTGCACAGAATATGTTAGTAGTGAACGAGTATACTTGCATGTTGGTTTCTTGTCATGAAAAGCTGTATAGAGATGTAGATAACTATGAAGACTGCACTAAAACTATGTACCAACAGTGAAATATCAAAACATGAAACTAAGGTAGGTTTCCAACAACAAAAAACGGCTAAAACAACATTTTGATCAAAGGCCTTTATCAAGTAAAGAACACAAGTCAGAGTGGAAGACAAAGGATGGTTTTTCAGTATTCCAAATATGACAAATAGTTTTTTTAATCCTCGTTTTATCCTTTGCTTGATTAAGGCACTTTGATCAAAACGTCGTTTTAATCTGACACACTATTATGGGGTGGGATTTTAGTAGGGTTTCTTAAGATTTTGTGAGCGAGGGCCTGGGATGAACCCTGGATAAAAAGGAACTTATCAAGACAGCTGCTCTCAAGAAAAAAAACACCCTTGTAGAGTTCGTATCTGTTTAGTAAAACTACCGTACTTCATGTATGTTTTGATAGTTCATGATAACTCAATAGCAGGAGCCTAGAACTGACGGCAACCTTTAATAGATTAATTCATGTATCAGGAGCCTAGAACTGACAGCAACCTTTAATAGATTAATTCATGTATCAGGAGCCTAGAACTGACGGCAACCTTTAATAGATTAATTCATGTATCAGGAGCCTAGAACTGACAGCAACCTTTAATAGATTAATTCATGTATCAGGAGCCTAGAACTGACTGCAACCTTTAATAGATTAATTCATGAATCAGGAGCCTAGAACTAACTTCAACCTTTAATAGATTAATTCATGAATCAGGAGCCTAGAACTGACTGCATCCTTTAATAGATTAATTCATGTATCAGGAGCCTAGAACTAACTTCAACCTTTAATAGATTAATTCATGAATCAGGAGCCTGGAACTGACTGTATCCTTTAATAGATTAATTCATGTATCAGGAGCCTAGAACTGACTGCATCCTTTAATAGATTAATTCATGAATCAGAAGCCTAGAACTGACTGCAACCTTTAATAGATTAATTCATGTATCAGGAGCCTAGAACTGACAGCAACCTTTAATAGATTAATTCATGTATCAGGAGCCTAGAACTGACTGCATCCTTTAATAGATTAATTCATGTATCAGGAGCCTAGAACTAACTTCAACCTTTAATAGATTAATTCATGTATCAGGAGCCTAGAACTGACTGCATCCTTTAATAGATTAATTCATGAATCAGAAGCCTAGAACTGACTGCAACCTTTAATAGATTAATTCATGTATCAGGAGCCTAGAACTGACTGCAACCTTTAATAGATTAATTCATGTATCAGGAGCCTAGATCTGACTGCATCCTTTAATAGATTAATTCATGAATCAGAAGCCTAGAACTGACTGCAACCTTTAATAGATTAATTCATGTATCAGGAGCCTAGAACTGACTGCATCCTTTAATAGATTAATTCATGAATCAGAAGCCTAGAACTGACTGCAACCTTTAATAGATTAATTCATGTATCAGGAGCCTAGAACTGACTGCATCCTTTAATAGATTAATTCATGTATCAGGAGCCTAGAACTAACTTCAACCTTTAATAGATTAATTCATGTATCAGAGACCTAGATCTGACTGCATCCTTTAATAGATTAATTCATGAATCAGAAGCCTAGAACTGACTGCAACCTTTAATAGATTAATTCATGTATCAGGAGCCTAGAACTGACTGCAACCTTTAATAGATTAATTCATGTATCAGGAGCCTAGATCTGACTGCATCCTTTAATAGATTAATTCATGTATCAGGAGCCTAGAACTAACTTCAACCTTTAATAGATTAATTCATGTATCAGGAGCCTAGATCTGACTGCATCCTTTAATAGATTAATTCATGAATCAGAAGCCTAGAACTGACTGCAACCTTTAATAGATTAATTCATGTATCAGGAGCCTAGAACTGACTGCAACCTTTAATAGATTAATTCATGTATCAGGAGCCTAGAACTGACTGCATCCTTTAATAGATTAATTCATGTATCAGGAGCCTAGAACTGACTGCAACCTTTAATAGATTAATTCATGTATCAGGAGCCTAGAACTGACTGCAACCTTTAATAGATTAATTCATGTATCAGGAGCCTAGATCTGACTGCATCCTTTAATAGATTAATTCATGTATCAGAAGCCTAGAACTGACTGCAACCTTTAATAGATTAATTCATGTATCAGGAGCCTAGAACTGACTGCAACCTTTAATAGATTAATTCATGAATCAGGAGCCTAGAACTGACTGCATCCTTTAATAGATTAATTCATGTATCAGGAGCCTAGAACTAACTTCAACCTTTAATAGATTAATTCATGTATAAATCTGAAAGCGAAAGTACTAGATGACGTATAGAAAGTTTATTCAAGTGTTACCTACCCTAGGTCACCCATTGATAATGAATGACCTCCATCTTGTATTGACATGTTATTGGTTCTTATAATAAAACTCTCATTTTCATTAAATAAAAATACTAAAGTCTTTTCGTTTGTATTTTTTTTAAATACTTATTTTATTCTTACTTATTTATTTACTTACTTATTCCCTTCCGCTCCTCCTGGAGCATAGGGCTACAACAGTTGTTCGCCACTTTTCCCGGTCTCTGGCTGTTTTCTTCGGAGACTCGAGTTATTAGTTTTGAACAATTTGTTTTTGGTTTATGTAACTACCTTCTTTTTTAAAATGGATGGGTAGTTAGCCCATCGCATTCTACTTTACAAAATATGAGTCCTCTAAGATGTGTGTAAAATTCGAATATATTCAACTCAGTGGCAGCTCGTGGTCATTTTTGCTGGTGGGGCCAGACATTTTTTCCCGGATAAATAATGGTTTTTGGTTGCTATATTTTAATTTTAAAATAATAAATACACGTTATACATTATTTTTGGTGGGGTTCGGCCCCACTGGTCCTTAATGACGAGCCGCCCCTGATTAAACTATAATGCATCTTGGACAATAAGCAGACAAGCAAGTTCTGTAAGACAAGAAGATGTGATAACAATCTTTAAAACGATATTAATTACTAATACTAATTACTGTAGATGCGATGGGTGATTTGAATGGAAAGACATGGTCAACCCCCATACCAGTCCAAGACAAGCTTTATGGAGATGTACATGGACTCCAGCTGACCACTTACTACTTTAAAAGCATACAAATTGATATCTGAAAACGTTGGAAGAAGAAGAAGAATAATAGGAAAAAGAGCCATTTAAAAAAACATCAGACAGTGGCAGCTAGAGGACCTGGATTTTGCAAACGATCTGGCAATGTTGTCCCACAATCACGCACAGATAACAGATAAAATAAACATTCTAAATAATAAGTCTCAGCAACTAGGCTTGAAAATACACCGGGAAAAGACTGAGGTCATGAAAATACACGCAGTAAATGTAAACAGAATTATGCTGGAGGAAACAGCTTTACAAGATGTAGAATCATAAACATACCTTGGTAGCAACATAGACACAGAAGGGGAACAAACAAAGATGTCAAGATAAGAATACAAAAACAAGGGAACTTTATTGTATTGAGTAAAATATGGAAGTCAAAGAAGATCAAAACAAACACAAAGCTGAGAATCTTTCAATCAAATGTGAAGTCAGTGCTGTTCTATGGCTCGGAAACATGGAAGACAACAAAGAAAACCATCAGAAAACTACAGACCTTCATAAATGGATGTTTACGTAGTATATAGGGACTGAGATGGTATGATAAGATTACAAACGAGGAACTCAGAGAAAGAGCTAAGAAAGAGACGCTGGCGATGGATAGGACACATTGAGAAGACCGACTGGAAGCATTGCAAGACAGGCACTATTTTGGAACCGCAGGAAAAGGGAGTAGAGGAAGGCCTAGACATACATGGAAAAGAGAGCTGAAGACTGCTATTTTAAAAAGATAAGTAAAACATGGAAAGGATCAGAAAGGATGGTAAGAGGAGGAAGAGCTAGAAGAATTTTGTTGAAGACCTGTGCTCCGTCGGGAGTTGAAAGGTGAAGAAGAAGAAGTGGTCTGCCTTGGAGTGTCTTCCCTTCCGAAAGTTCATTGATACACCTGTTGGGTGTTGCAGCTATTATCCATTCTTCTCACATGTCCTATGCATCTTAGTCTTCTACTGCTAAATTTTTCCATTGTTTGATTGCAGGTAATCAGTAGTTTGCGGGTACTACGTATTAGTTATATAGAACATAAGACGAATATTTATGTAAGAGACCAAATAAACAACCTTGCAGGTCGACAAGTGTCACTCCTGACAATCGTGGAAAGGCGTAAACTTGCGTGGTTCGGGCATGTGATCTTCTTTGCGTCGTTCTTTACGATCAATTTTAATCACTCTTTGTGATATGTTTGATCTTTGTCAAGAACGTGTATACGTTGCACATTGGTTTGGTAGGCTCCTAAACGCAAAGACTTCTACACGTTTAGGACATATGCATCCAATTTCAGCCAAACCTCCTTAGTCGCCTCTTACAACACGCGTGACAGGTAACAGTGGTTCTATTCTTTACACCCTAAATTTGGGCCCCGGTAACCACTCGGGCGGGACATGTGATGAGATATGGCTCACTCTCCAAGATTATACTACAGTGAACAGTTGAGGGTGGAAGAATGAAAGAACAGCAGATAAAATCCTGGTTTGACATCAAGAGCTGGTCAGGACAGAGTTTCTCCGAACTCGCTTGAGGAGCTGGAGACTCATGGCGTGCTTTTTGTGCTGATGTCTCCACAGTGACACTCCAACGACCCTAACGGATTATGTGCTTTATTTATTTATACCGAGTGTTCAAGATAAAAGTAGCCCATTTGACTAATAAAAGCCGGTAAATTGGGCTACTTTTATGTTGAACACCCTGTATAATCAGTAGTTTAGTTAGGTTATTATGTCATGCCACCTGATGTTCATAATCTTGCGGAGACAGTGTATGTGACAGATACTGAATCTTGTCTTGAGTAAATTGTCTGTTTCTGAACCATAAAGTAGAGAACTAATTACACATGTCCGATAGATAAAAATCTCCGTCGTTAATGTTATGTAATCCCGGATCCCATGCTCATAAAGTATGGAATATGCAGATCCGCATTTTGGTTTTGTTCATGAGAGATAACTCTGTATAAAAAATAAGTTTAGTTTTTATCGAGGTTATCGCCTCTAGTATAACATTTCTTCTGTCCAGTGCATAGATTCCCAAACTTTTCCGGCCCACCGCCCACTTTGCACAACATAAATTTTGTAACGCCCCCCTCCCACTTATATACATGCTCTATTTTCTCTTTGACATAGAAAATTGATATATATTTCTGTAATACATGGTCAATTTTCAAATGATTATTTGTATGAAATAGAAAATTGATGATAAAATGGATTGTGTAAGATGGGCATAAGATGAATTAAAATGCAGAATTCAATTTTTAATGATTATTCAATCTCAAAACATCACCTGAACATCCCTCCTCCCCATTCTTCTGAACCCACTATCATCCCCCTAGAACGCTTCATCGCTCACCTGGGGGAGAGAGAGGGGGGCGGTACCGCTCACTTTGGGAAACGCTGGTCTAGTAAGTGGCATATTCCCAGTTGCAGGCAGTATGGGTGCGAAACATGGACTTTTAACAAGGCGATGGAAAAACATATGTCTGCTTTTGAATATAAGTGTTACAGAAGAGTCATCCGTATATCATGGACAGAGAATAGAACAAATAGATATATCCATAAAGAACTCAAAATCAAACAAAACTGTTATATGCTGTAAATAAGAATGTGAAAATTGAAGTAATTTGGACATATAAAAAGACACGAAGGGCTGGATAAGACTATCATGGAAGCAGGCATCCCAGTAAAGAGGAGAAGAGGGAGACCTCAGAGAAGATAGATTCATGATGTAACTGATGGTTGGAGCATGCCGGCTGAAGAGGCGGGACAGCTGGCGTATTAGAGATAAATTACAAAGGACTGTTAGGGGGGCAAAGTTCTGCTAGGGACAAGCTATTTGATGCTGAGTATCGGACACTTTATATATAGCATTGGAGACTATCTTTAAGAGATGAATTGTGCATGTATGTCATATGACAATATGGGCATGGTTTTCACAGCTTTTCAGTCGACATCGGGTGGGAGAAGAAGACTTGGATGTCCATATGAAACATGGAGGTAACCCTGTGGATAGAGAGTTGAAAGACTGTGACATGACGCGGGAAACAACCAGTAGAAAGTTGACAGAACGACAGCAGTAAAAGATCTCTTATGGAAGCCTTGTGTCAAACGAGGCATTAAGAAGATGTAGAAAGATATTCTACACAGATCTGATACGGATGCGAGTCATTGACAATGAACACACAGATCGAAAAATCTCTGAGGGCCACATAAATGTGGTTTTACAGAAGAATGATGAGAATTCCATGGACTGCTAAAATAATTAATGTTGAGGTGTTGAATGAGATCAAGACACAGAGATAGCTTATCATCAATATAAGAAAGAGGCAGTCAGCATTTTTCGGGCATGTGATGAGGAGGGAGGTTTAGAACACATTGTGACAACCGGTAAAATCGAGGGTAGATGAGACAGAGGAAGACAGAGAGATAAAATTTTGGATAGCTTGACTTCATGGCACTATAGAGCGTCAACATCTGAGTTGATAGCAAACACCAACGACTGAGATTTATGGAGATCCATGATCGCCTACGCCAGCCGGCACGCACCTGAAAATGATGATGAGAAAAATATTCACAATCATTTATTATCATGTACGCAATTTCAATTTGCAGGCATTGAAGTGGGATGCAAAGGGTTCAAGAAAGAGAGGTCGACCTAAGGAGACTCTGAAGCGAACTTTGCTGAGAGAGGCAGGAAATATCGGTCTCAGTTCCATGGAGGAGATTGAGCGAGTTGCCCAGGATAGAGCGGTATGGAGAAATTACTTGCAGGCCCTATGTAACGTATAACGGTACGAGAGGAATTATTATTATTATTATAATTTCAATTTGACATACACACACGTAACACACTTGTTTGCGCACAGGATCGCCCAAGTGGTTACCGGGATCCAAATTTGGGTGTGAAAAATAGAACCACTGTTACCTGCCATGCATGTCGTAAGAGGCGTCTAATGAGGTTTGGCTGAAATCGGATGCACATGTCCTAAACGTGTAGAAGTATATGCGTTTAGGGGCCTACCAAATCAATGTGCAACATATACACGTTCTTGGCAAAGATCAAACATATCACAAAGAGTGATTAAAATTGGTCGTAAAGAACGAACGCAAAGAAGAAGTACACAGGACACGTGCGTGTCCGAAAACCATACCTAGTTTTTAAATCCACCGTTTATGAGGCAGTAAATGTGTATGGAACTATAGTAACAATAGATGGAACAAGAGTCTTAGATTTCTAGTAGATTAGTAAGTGCCTAATTTATGTAGAATAACGTGTCTCTGTGTCGTAGAAGTTAGGTGCTCGTCTCTCGTGTCAAAAGTACCAGGTTCGCTCCCTCGTGAAGCCATCTGAATATTTTTCCACAGATCCCTGATCTCAGTATAGGTGAGATCGAGTTACTAGTCCTATCGGAGACGGGCGATAAAACGTAGGTCCCGTGTTCAACTTGAGCAAGCAAAAGAACCATTGACAGTTCAAAATCGAAAAGAGCAGGCTGAAAAACCGATGCCCGGCCAAAATTCATTAGAAAAGATTGAAAAGAAAATTCATTAAAAAATGTCACAGGCTACATAACAGGAAAGGTAGAGAGATGACAGTCCTGTTCTATTTGTGATGTATGAATTAAAGTCTCTACCATGCTCATCAATCAAACAATCACCAAAAACCTCTTTAAACAATGGGATCTCTGGTGTTGATGTCACGGTGCTTGACTCTAAAAGTACTTCTTCTTACGTTCGCCCGCTATGAGCTCATGCGTAGTCATGGTGCCTGGTATTACGCTATGGCGGGGACACTGATAAAAGGGAAAGCATTCCTTCACGGAAAAAAGCAGTCAGAAGCGCCATACCAGGTGCCCTGATTACGTCTGAATTCGTAGTGGGCGTTACGCAAGAAGAAGAAGAAGGGCGCCTGGTAGTACGTTTCTGACTGATTTTTGCATGAAAGTCTGCTTTCTTTATTATCAGTGTCCCTACCATACAGACACGCCTTCTCCGACTTTAGATGTACATCTACAAGTATTCAGATCTCGCCCATCAGTGAGCGATTGGGCTATTTTCTAAGCTACCCATTATCTCAGTGTAGGTGAGATCAAGTTCGAATCACAAGCTTAAAATCAATGGGCAAGATCTTCCTGAAAGCAAAACCCCAACGTACCTGTGAGTCACACTAGACTGAAGGCTCACATGGTGCCCCCAGATAGAAAAAGCTACTGTAAAGGCCAGACAGAGGCTCAGTTTGATGAGAAAACTGGCAGGCTCCACATGGGAAGCAAACAGCAAAGTCCTCAGTACGCTTTACTCTGGAAGAGTACGACCAGTACTGGAGTACGGCATCGCAACATGGAGTAGTGCATCCAACAAGCAATTCGCCAAAGTGAACAGTAGTCAGAATCGAGTAGCACGCATTATCACAGGAGTCATGAAGTCCACGTCCATCAAGACGCTGGAAACAATCACAGGCCTCCAGCCAATGGCAGACCGCAAGGACAGAAAAGTTATGATACTGGAGGAAAAATTGAAACGACTTCACTCCCACCCTATGTACGTCAGAATCAACGGACTAGGAATGGGCAAGCTGAAGAGAACCAGCTTCGCAAAAAATGCCAACACACTGACCAAAGACCACCCGGTCCTAGCAAGCTGTAAAGCCAAACAGATAACGGCAACCGATAAGAGCCCATCGTGGGAGACCACGATGCCAGAATTAAGGGAATCAATCCCAGAAATCTCCACACGACGCTTCACGGCAAATGTTGTTAAGATAAGATAAGATAATCCCAGAAATACTAAAATAAAGGGCAGCAAGAGAGCTGCGAAAGAAGAGCGGTCACAGAAAAATACATAGCGACCGAGTACCCCGAAAGTGTATACCGATGGATCGGTAAAGAACGCAATCAGCGATGGCGGAGGAGAAATAGTGCTTAAACTCTCAAAGAAAGTGGCGGTCACGACGGCAATCGCCACAGGTAAATTCTCGAACAACTTCCGGGCAGAGGCAATAAGAACAGCCGCTGAAATGATCCTAGAGAAAAGAGGTGCCTCACGCAACAAAGTCGTGATATTCACCGATGCTCTCTCGGTCATCACGGCACTAAAAAGTGCAGGCAAAACAGAGCTCAATGAGTTGAAAGCGATCCTCGGTGCACTAGCAAACTCATTTAAACGCACCTTCATTCAGTGGATACCATCACACTGCAATATAAGCGGAAATGAACATGCGGACAAGCTAGCTAAAGAGGGACGGCGACTACCGCAGACTGATCTATGAGGAGGCCAAAATAACCATTGGCAGTACAAAGAAAAATGGTCGAAAGACCACCCACAACACAACAACAGGGATGGACACTATGGTCTATCTCGTAACGAACAAGTTGCTATATTCAGCCTCCGTACCGGCCATAACAGGTTTCGGGCCCACATGTTCAACAAATTCAAAATTGGCACAACTAGCCTGTGTCACTGCGAAAAGGCGGTCATGACGGCAAAGCACATTCTGTAACACTGCCCGTTGCTAGCAGGCCTAAGAAGCGAAACCTGGCTCGTTAACACTGAGCTTCGCGAGAAGCTGTACGGAGAGACGGAGTCGTCAGATAACACTGAGCTTCGCGAGAAGCTGTACGGAGAGACGGAGTCGTCAGATAACACTGAGCTTCGCGAGAAGCTGTACGGAGAGACAGAGTCGCCAGATAACACAGAGCTTCGCGAGAAGCTGTACGGAGAGACGGAGTCGTCAGATAACACTGAGCTTCGCGAGAAGCTGTACGGAGAGACGGAGTCGCCAGATAACACTGAGCTTCGCGAGAAGCTGTACGGAGAGACGGAGTCCCTAAAAACAACAGTGCAATTTATGAAAAGATTTAGTTCCTCGGTCTAAGCGGGGATCGAGAGAGAGAGAGAGAGAGAGAGATCAAGTTCAAAGTGTTATCGGAGACGGACGATAAAATTTAGATCCCGTGTTCAAGCTTAGCCAGTAAAAGAAACTTTCACAGTTGACAATTTATACGAGTATCTTTCTTTTTCTTCGAACCATCCACAACGACCACTTGTTAACCACTCTGTGTGATTTGTATCTGATCTGAACCTAAGAGCGATTGTACGTTGTGCTAGTTATGCGCCTACAAGTAGGCCAGCATATCCGATTTCTGTAACGCTTTTTATTTACTAGGTTACCTTCCCTAGGTCCTACATCAGTCACCTTTTACGATATGTCTTGTAGGTCACAGTGGTGCTATTCTTTGCTTCCCTTGTGGGCCCTGGTACCACATGAGCGATAAGAGTATCCAGGAAACAAAAATCATGAACATAATCTAAGAAGAAAACAAATACTTCCATCATGAGGATGTGGACGTTACTGCTACACTCCGTTTAATGTGGTTGCTGTTGTATCTGATTCGATGCTTCGGAAAGTCTAGAATGGCAGGTTGCGGTATAAGTGGATGTCGTATATAGAGGTTTCCAACCCCCAGAGACTTCTTCTTCTGCGATCGCCTGCTGAAAATTCATGGTATTGCGCTTCGGACTTATTTTTTTCGTGAGACCTTTGACTGATGACCCTCGCCTTGCGGTGGACCACCGCCGACTCCAGAGGTAGCCCCCAGAGACGTATGTAGATCTACTGTCCTGAGCATGAGAGTGTTCGCGACAATGAGAGAGCGGACATACTTGCATCAACAGTATTGATCGTTGAGTTTTTGTTTTTATTAAATCCAGAAGCACTTGAGCTTCCAGCTCTTCGGTTCGGTGCCATGGACATCGTAATCCTTCGGTTCGGTGCCACGAAAACTGTGAATCTGGAGAACCTGTGGCTTTTCTGCCAGCCCGCGGAATTGAACACTCACAGGGAGCTTGTCACCTGTCGTCCAACGCGCTACAAACACGCTGGGCAGGTGGGCATCGTCGGGAAGTTAAAAACTGATAAGAGGATGTTCTCCGATTCCTTGATGATCTCTTGTTTAATGATGACATTTCTTCATCTTCTTGCGTTCGCATGCAATGAATTCAGGCGCGCCCATGTGGTGCCGGGGCCCACAAGGGAAGCAAAGAATAGTACCACTGTGATGTACAAGGTATGTCGTAAGAGGGGACCTATGTAGGCCCTAGGAATGCTACCCTAGTAAATAAAAAGCAGCGCAGAAATCCGATGTGCTGGTCTACTTGTAGGCGCATAACTGGCACAACGTACAATCGCTCTTGGTCTCAGATCACATACAAATCACCCAGAGTGGTTGACAGGTGGTAGATATGAAGCATTCGAAGAAGAAGGAGAATTCAAGCGTAGTCAGGGCGCCTGGTATGGCGCCTGATAGATTTGGGCGTGAAGACCTGCTTTCCTTATTATCAATGTCCCTCGCCATACAGACAGGCTTTCTCCAGATGAGGATATTAAAATTGATGCTGAATTTATTCAGCGATTCAATGTGTTTATAATTGCATGTTGCACAAGTAGAATTGGTAGTCTGACCACCCGAGAATGAAGAGTGTGTTTTACCAGAGATGCACATGAAGCATATTCTTCGATATCTGTATGCAGTGCCGGATTAGGCTAGCGCGGGGCCCGTAGCAAATTTTAGCGCGGGGCCCTAGGTTTTGGATGATAATAAAATAAAACACAACTTTTACAAACAAACTTGTCTCGATTTAATGTGAGCAAATTTAGAGATAATACTAAACAAATCAATTTCTCTAAGTAAATTCAATGTTCAACGACATAAGGTGAGGTTATTTAGACGATCTTGTCCCATCGTGTTTCTTTTATATACTCACTTTTATACGCTTTAATGTCGAAAAAGAACGTTCTCCGCTGCAGTTAGTAATCATTAAAGACAAGTAAATTCGTAAGACTATTTCTACATTTGGGAAACACGACTCTAATGAATTTTCCATTACAAGTTTATTAAATTGCAGTTCAAGAGCCTCATGCTTTTCGTTGCTAATAGCAGCAGCTACATTAGTTTTACAGCAGTAGACGACTAAGATGGTTGGGGCATGTGAGAAGAATGGAAACTTGCCGCATACCAAAACAAATGTTGTTCTGTGAACTTTCGGAGGAAGAGGCACCAGGGCAGACCACTGCTCAGATATAAAGATGTCTGCAAAGCCTCAATGAAAAACGTTTCTATAGATCCCAGCACATGGGAAGGACTAGCTGATGACAGAGTTGTGTGGAAAGCCAAATTACGAAAGGGCGCAGAGTCTTTTGAGAAGAGACTTATGTATGAGCTGAACGACAAGAGAGAAAAGCGAAAACTCAGAAGTTGTCACAGTAAAACACTTGCCAATTGACCGTCTGTAAAGATGAAAAAAGCCATAGACATTAGTTTTAAGAAGTTCAATGAACTGCATAAGTTAGTCGCCTAGGCTTTCTTCCAAATCCTCTTGGTAAGAGCTGACAATATTTGGAGTTCTTTTCAAGATCTCTTCCTCTGTAATAGATTTTAACTGCCGGAGTATTCCAAATACACCAGTCACTCTATGGTACAGCCTAAATCAATAACTTTGCAAACAAAACAGAACAGTTGTCCTTTAGTTTCTGTATAACACAATCAATCCCTCACGTGAGTTTTGTTTGTTGGTGTATGTGTGTATGTGAAAAACGACGTTCGACAAAATCGTGGATTGTTTGAAGTTGTTTGGCCATTCACCAATATCGTTTGAGTACATTTTACTTTCGTTGTGTTTTTGGCTTGTAGATGATGTTGCTACATTAGAAGCATTTGCTGTGCTTTCTGCCTCTCTTTGGCTTGAAGATGATATGGCTAAATTGGAAGGACTTGCTGTACATTCGATTTCAGTTTGTCTGGTGGAAAATGTGGCTAAATCGTGAAGAGTTGCTGATCTTAATGGTAGTATTGGTAATGATGATTCTTCTAAGGCACTGCTTTCATCTACTACACAGTGGGACACGTCTTCTGTATTTTCTGCTTCGATTTCGTTGGATTCAGCACCATTACAAACGACATCTAAAAATTCAGACAGCTTGCGTGTTTTTGATATAACATCTGGTTATTTTTCCATTTTCATCTGTCACATAGGCGCGGGGCCCCCTAGAAGCGCGGGGCCCGTAGCATTTGCTACTTCTGCTACTAGGCTAATCCGGCTCTGTCTGTAGGGGAAACTAAGCCCTTATGGGGTCTTTCCGAAGAGCTATGACATCGGTTCAGTAACCAAGAACCAAAAGAAAAAATATCAAACACATTTTCACCTTCCTCAAATTATATGGGGAATCTATCATCATCATCAAGTAGCTTGTCATGAGCAGAACTTTGCCACATTAACAGTCCTTTGGAATTTCTCTCTCTCTCATAGGCTGATGTTCTGCCTCTGCAGAGGCCATGCTCAAACCATCAATTACATACTGAATCCATCTTCTCCGTGGTCTTCCTCTTCTCTTTGCCGGGATGCCTCCTTCCATGATGGTCTTCTCTAGCCCTTTGTGTCTCTTTATATGTCCAAAATACTTTAATTTTCTCGTTGTTATTTGTAGCATCAGCCGGTGCTCTTCTTCTTTGCGTTCGTTCTTTACGACCAATTTTAATCACTCTTTGTGATATGTTTGATCTTTGCCAAGAACGTGTATACGTTGCACATTGGTCTGGTAGGCCCCTAAACGCATAGGCTTCTACACGTTTAGGACATGTGCATCCGATTTCAGGCAAACCTCCTTAGTCGCCTCTTACGCATGTGGCAGGTAGCAATGGTTCTATTCTTTACACCCCAAACATGGGCCCCGGTAACCACTCGGGCGGCAGCCGGTGCTAATTAGTTCGAGCACTTCCGCTTAGATCTTCACGAGTACACATTGTTATTCACCAAAGTGCAATGATGATGGTTATATCAGCCAATGCCATTTTTCAATACAAGAACTAGTTTCGTTTTGGCCATACTCCTTGTGAAGATCTTAATTGATTGATTGGACAATTGTCATTGCACTTCGGTGAGTAACAATGTGTGCTTCGATATCTTTCTTACACAGGAAGATCTCAGCTGTAGCACACGAACTCCGTAGCACCGACGAGGGTCCCCGATGTAATTTTAAAGATGGTGGATATTTTGTAGGAACTTTTATTTTAAATCTTTTTTCTAACGAATTTTGCACGGGCAGCGGCTTTCCAGACTGCTCTTCTAGATTTTGAACTGCCAAGGGTTCTTTTACGTGCTCAAATTGAACACAGGATCTACGTTTTATCGAGAGGGATCTCTGAAAAAATATCCCGGCTGCTCCACGAGGGAGCGAACTGGTTACCTTTGGCATAATATGCGAGCACCTAACCTCTACGCTACAGATACCTCCCTAAAGTCTTCAATTAAGTTTGCTGAACCGCCCTTCACAGAAGTTTTTAAAAACCCGTTAATTTAATACCTACATTCCCAGAAAACAACTGATAATATTTACGATTTGCAACAACGATACAAACTGCACTCTGCCATATTTTATGGCAACATTTCAACAAAAATTGAACCAATTAGTCTGGTCTTTTAATTCTCAGCGATTATCACTTTCTCGCGACGGACCGTCAAAGCCCGTAAATTGCTAGTCTACGGCTCAAGAACCTTCTATTTCCCTTTCGGTAGCGCTTAATTACGGCAATGGAAAAAAATAGTCGCCGTGCCCGAGACCGTCTGTAAATCCTCCCGTGCACAAATCGACATTCATGTTTCGTCTGGCGCTTCCACCCCTTGCGATCTCCTCCCCAGGGGTTAGGTTCTTCAGATTACAAGCTAATCTCCCCGCTGGTAAAAATTTATACATTTCCGTCCTCCGTGCGCCATTCTACGCACGTTTGAAACAGGAACCAGGGAAACAGACACGAGTGTAAACAGATCGGGACGGCCCCGCGAAGGTTTTCTGACTCGTGAAAAGGGTGGGGCATGACCGTAGCTTTCGTGAACGATACGGCCAACAAGTGCCCGTCATAACGCCATCTTGGGTCTTTGAGGAGTAATCGATGGAAACTGTCCGGTGTGAAACGATCGCAATTTCGAGCTTAGCATACAATAACTACAAGCCACCAAGCGCGTTTCAATTAAATTGGCGCTTGACACACACTGACTAGTTACGTATTTTAACTTACGTTGATAATTGCTGAATTATATTATTGGAAACTTTTATGAGTTGAATTCATAAAGTAATAAACAAACATGGCGGAAAACTGATACTGATGGTACCGTGAAGTGGTGACCACTTAAAAGAAGATTTCAATTTGTCATATTTAAATCAAGGTAAGAATTTGTATATGTAAATATTTATATATATTACGATTATATTAACAGACAAAATTGTCATTTATGTATAGATTAGTATCAATTCAAGTTATAGTTATTCAGTTGGCATGTATGTCTCTTTATTTTATATGTACGACTAAGCTTCCGTAGACAGGAACCGTTACCCCGTGCCGGTTCGATCGTTTGGTTCACCGCAGGCTTCGCGCTACGAGCTGCCGATAAACATAGGGTGAATTCCGCTACCGTAGGGACACGCTGTTTTGTTGTAGTGGATCTAATTGACACTTTACATTCTCTTTGAAACAGAGCAACTCAAGCAGCTGTTGTTCCCCGCTGGCGTCGAATTAGCGGAATTCTGAGCTTATTGACATTTTAAGAGACTTTGAGAAACACTGCTTTCAACGAGATCAAGTTTTAATCGGTGGGATATTTGTTTAGTTTGATCATTTTTATCAGACTTTGATTTGAAGAAGTGTTGAGATTCAGCATAGTTTTTATGTTGAACATAATCGTGATAATCAGTGGTAAACAACAGCCATTATAATTATTTCCCAAACCGTAATGCTCTCAATGTCAATTCAAATGTTTTCTTGATAACAAAATTCGTTTTATATTGCGAATTACATCTTTAATTAAATAATGGTATCTTTTAATTGATATATGCATGCGTTCATTGTAATTGTTGTTTTTTTGTAAGCATTTTTTGTTCAAAGTTAAACTCAAAACTGCTTTCAAAACTGATTTGATGATCTTACGTTACAGCCTTTACTCAGAGAAGCATGTAAATTAATTCCATCCACTGAAGATGGCCTCATTCCAGGACAACTCCCCTCCCCCAGATATTTATATGCTGTTAAAATTGTAGTTACTGTATACTAGTGTTTTTCATTTTAAAAAGTTACTAATTAGCATGGAGACATGCTTGACAGGGAACAGTAGTGATAAAAAAAATTAACTTTATAATCAAATATCAAAAGATAAGCTTGTTTACAAACATCCTAAATTTAATTTGGTCTTGTTTGTGTTAGTACAGCTTTCTTCCACTGTTTTTCCATTCTTCATCTCCACTTTTGGAGTTATGGTTTATTCACAAAATGGTAGTTTGGTTGTAGTAATGTTTAGCTTATAGTTGTCTACATCATTAGTCTCCTTACAGGAAGTCTGCACAAACATTTTCAAATTGAGTTTTGTTCTTCTTGTACACAGTTTGAATAATGCAGTTTAATACAATTGCTAGTTCCATATGCAGCCCTAATTGGTTGAGTGCAGTGAACCATATTATTGCATTTTTTGATAGTGAGGTCCAAATTTCTGGCTCACCTAGAGGGATGGACTCCCCTAAGTTAAGACTTTTTTTTGGTGTCCCTGACTTAAGATGCAAACCCTGAAAAGGTATCTGTGGCTAAGTGGTTAAGCCCTTTGCCGTGTGAGTCGAAGGTCGCAGGTTAGAGTCCGGACCGCGCTATTCTGTTCACGAGTGCAGTTTTTCCAGAGACCCTAGGATTGTTGCTGGAGCTACGGAGTTTGTGTTTTGTGCAATACTCGGCAGGTGGCGTGCCATTTCTGCAGAGAGGACTGAGCCGTATGGGGTAAAACCCGTGCAATGAAGTCAATCCTCGGCTTTTGAACCCTTTAAACCCTAAAAAATAGCAGCAACTGGATATGCTGGTCAACAGGTCTAAGCATGCAGACTGAACAAGGAAGAAGGTAAAATGCAAAAGTAAACAATTTTTAAGAGAAACACTATACAAAGCTGTGACAGTAGTTTAAAAAAAAAACATGATAGTGATCTCTTCTCAATACAGCAGCATACCTGGTAATAAGATAGGTTGTGCTTTATCATGTTAAGTGGAAACAACATCCGGGCCATTCCATTCACACTACCAGCTCAACAACAAAATTGGTTCTAACAGATACTGCAGCAGACTGAATTATCATCTTCTCTACAAGCTAAAGATAGTTTCTGATGAGATTGGACTGTGACACTGACAAAATGACTTCTGAACATCTCTTGTAAAGGTGTCCAGTATTTGCAAAGGTGAGAAGACCTTCACTATTGAACACGTTTTTGAAAATCTCAACACCAGGAGACGGACCACTGCAGAGACTGCTGAATGCATCTTTTATACCGTTTTGTCTTCAAAAAAGGCAGAGAAAAAATGTGATCTGATGACTGACAGAAACACAATGAGAACCAAAAAAGATGAAATAGACCACCCTTAACACAAAGCAGGGGATGGATATTACCAATTGTCCTGATGAAACTAGGTAGTCATACTTCGCTTCAGAACAGGACACAACAGAATGAGACACCACTTGTACATGTTAGGTGTCTCTAACTACTGTAACTGAGTTCTTCAGAAATGTCCACTGTAGACAGACATCAACAAAAGAATGCAGCTTACACTAACCACCTTTGAAGAGAAACTGTATGGTTCATCTGAAATCCTAAAGCACACTATATCAGAATCCAGAATGTCTTAAAATTAATTATTGCAGGAGAAAATATTGGACATATAAGAAGATCTGCTACTTTTGATTAAATTCATACTAAAAGGAAAGTTTTGACAAAAGTTGAACAATGAAGAGTCAGAGATGGACAAAGACCAATTTTGCAGGATGCACTAACATGGCAACACTTTACAGAACAGCTCAAGCATTGGGAACTTAAAGTTATAAAAGTTATTAAAAGTTAATGAAACTGAGAAATAACCATGAACAAGAATCATTACAGAGAAAGAAAAACCATCAGAAACCCAGTTATGTTACAAATGGAATCAGGAAGTTTGATTCTGTGTACCTGGGAAGTTCAATTATTGCTGGATGGTGATTCTGAAAAGGACATCATTGGAAAAATCAAGAAGGCAAGTCAAAACATTCACCATGCTCAATAGAATATGGAAAGTCAGAGAATTACATCTTAAAACAAAACTTAAAATATATAGAGGCAGTGTCTTGGGAGTGTTATTAGACAGTCATAAGTGCTGGAAAATTACCCACATCATACACAAGCTGAATACATACCACATACCAAAATAAATGTATTAGAAAAGCTTGGCAAATTTTTTGACCATATACAATAACAAATGAAAGGCTTTTAAAACAAACTATTCATCATTTGAGACAGTTATTAGGAGTTTTATCAAACTGTTCATCATTTGAGACAGTTATTAGGAGTTTTATCAAACTGTTCATCATTTGAGACAGTTATTAGGAGTTTTATCAAACTGTTCATCATTTGAGACAGTTATTAGGAGTTTTATCAAACTGTTCATCATTTGAGACAGTTATTAGGAGTTTTATCAAACTGTTCATCATTTGAGACAGTTATTAGAAGATGGAGTTTTATCAAACTGTTCATCATTTGAGACAGTTATTTGAAGATGGGAGTTGGATTGAGCATGTATGTTGCTTGCCAGTAGGGACATTGACTAGGGCAGTTCTATGACTGGAGAACGGAAGGAATATAAGACCTGGACGTCCAAAGGAAACATAAGACCTGGAATTCCAAAGGAAACATGAGACCTGGAATTCCAAAGGAACATAGACCTGGAATTCCAAAGGACACATGAGACCTGGAATTCCAAAGGAAACATGAGACCTGGAATTCCAAAGGAAACATGAGACCTGGAATTCCAAAGGAAACATGAGACCTGGAATTCCAAAGGAAACATGAGACCTGGAATTCCAAAGGAAACATGAGACCTGGAATTCCAAAGGAAACATGAGACCTGGAATTCCAAAGGAAACATGAGACCTGGAATTCCAAAGGACACAGGAGACCTGGAATTCCAAAGGACACAGGAGACCTGGAATTCCAAAGGACACAGGAGACCTGGAATTCCAAAGGACACATGAGACCTGGAATTCCAAAGGAAACATGAGACCTGGAATTCCAAAGGACACATGAGACCTGGAATTCCAAAGGAAACATGAGACCTGGGATTCCAAAGGAAACATGAGACCTGGAATTCCAAAGGACACATGAGACCTGGGATTCCAAAGGACACATGAGACCTGGGATTCCAAAGGAAACATGAGACCTGGGATTCCAAAGGACACATGAGACCTGGGATTCCAAAGGAAACATGAGACCTGGGATTCCAAAGGAAACATGAGACCTGGGATTCCAAAGGAAACATGAGACCTGGGATTCCCAAGGAAACATGGAGGACCATGGGATTCCAAAACAATGAGACCTGGGATTCCAAAGGAAACATGAGACCTGGGATTCAAAGGAAACATGAGACCTGGGCAGTTCCATGGAACATGAGAGGAATTCCAAAGGAACATGAGACCTGGAATTCAAGGACACATGAGACCTGAATTCAAAGGACACAGGCTGGAATTCCAAAGGACAAGGAACCTGGAATTCCAAAGGAACGAGATACCTGGAATTCCAAAGGAAACATGAGACCTGGAATTCCAAAGGAAACATGAGACCTGGAATTCCAAAGGAAACATGAGACCTGGAATTCCAAAGGAAACATGAGACCTGGGATTCCAAAGGAAACATGAGACCTGGGATTCCAAAGGAAACATGAGACCTGGGATTCCAAAGGAAACATGAGACCTGGGATTCCAAAGGAAACATGAGACCTGGGATTCCAAAGGAAACATGAGACCTGGGATTCCAAAGGAAACATGAGACCTGGGATTACAAAGGAAACATGAGACCTGGGATTACAAAGGAAACATGAGACCTGGGATTCCAAAGGAAACATGAGACCTGGGATTCCAAAGGAAACATGAGACCTGGAATTCCAAAGGACACAGGAGACCTGGAATTCCAAAGGACACAGGAGACCTGGAATTCCAAAGGACACAGGAGACCTGGAATTCCAAAGGACACAGGAGACCTGGAATTCCAAAGGACACAGAGACCTGGAATCCAAAGAAACATGAGACCTGGAATTCCAAAGGAAACATGAGACCTGGAATTCCAAAGGAAACATGAGACCTGGAATTCCAAAGGAAACATGAGACCTGGAATTCCAAAGGAAACATGAGACCTGGAATTCCAAAGGAAACATGAGACCTGAAATTCCAAAGGAAACATGAGACCTGGGATTCCAAAGGAAATATAAGAATATAAGACCTGGGATTCCAAAGGAAACATGAGACCTGGGATTCCAAAGGAAACATGAGACCTGGGATTACAAAGGAAACATGAGACCTGGGATTACAAAGGAAACATGAGACCTGGGATTCCAAAGGAAACATAAGACCTGGGCATCCAAAGGAAACATAAGACCTGGGCATCCAAAGGAAACATAAGACCTGGGCATCCAAAGGAAACATAAGACCTGGGCATCCAAAGGAAACTCTCGGCAGATGGCATGCCATTTTTACCAACAGGGACAAAGTCATATCAGGAAACCCAATGCAATGAAGTCAATTCTTCACCTTTAGACACTTTTTATAATCATTATTTACATGTCATGTCATTCGTGCATTCCTTTGTTGGACATCATTCGGAGATTACATCTCAAGAAAATGACTTGTCTGTGTGTTCGCCCGAGTGGTTACCGGGGCCCAAATGTGGGGTGTAAAGAATAGAACCACTGTTAACTGCCACGCATGTCATAAGAGGCAACTAAGGAGGTTTGGCTGAAATTGGATGCACATGTCCTAAACGTGTAGAAGTCTATGCGTTTAGGGGCCTACCAAACCAATGTGCAATGTATACACGTTCTTGGCAAAGATCAAATATATCACAAAGAGCGATTAAAATTGGTCGTAAAACGAACGCAAGAAGACTTGTCTGTGCACACTTGGACATGCTGGAGTTCAGGGTAACGAGCATGCTGACTTTCTTGCAAACAATGCCCTAACTAAAGCGAGCAGAAGCATGGACAGAGCCGATATCATCAATGCTGTACGCTTTCATTTATGTGACATGGGCAAGTCTCACACCTTGGAACATGTTCAAGAATTAGGAATTAAGTTTGGACATGCCAGACAGTGTCGTCTTCTAGAGAGAGAAGATATACTAATCAACTTCTCATGGCTATGGTGAGCAAATTTAGGATGGCTGCTGTAACAGAGCATGAATGGGATGTCTGCTGTAACAGAGCATGAATGGGATGTCTGCTGTAACAGAGCATGAATGGGATGGCTGTGCAACAGAGCATGAATGGGATGTCTGCTGTAACAGAGCATGAATGGGATGTCTGCTGTAACAGAGCATGAATGGATGGCTGCTGTAACAGAGCATGAATAGGATGGCTGCTGTAACAGAGCATGAATGGGATGTCTGCTGTAACAGAGCATGAATAGGATGGCTGCTGTAACAGAGCATGAATAGGATGGCTGCTGTAACAGAGCATGAATAGGATGGCTGCTGTAACAGAGCATGAATGGGATGGCTGCTGTAACAGAGCATGAATGGGATGGCTGCTGTAACAGAGCATGAATAGGATGGCTGCTGTAACAGAGCATGAATAGGATGGCTGCTGTAACAGAGCATGAATGGGATGGCTGCTGTAACAGAGCATGAATGGGATGGCTGCTGTAACAGAGCATGAATAGGATGGCTGCTGTAAGAGAGCATGAATAGGATGGCTGCTGTAACAGAGCATGAATAGGATGGCTGCTGTAACAGAGCATGAATAGGATGGCTGCTGTAACAGAGCATGAATAGGATGGCTGCTGTAACAGAGCATGAATAGGATGGCTGCTGTAACAGAGCATGAATGGGATGGCTGCTGTAACAGAGCATGAATAGGATGGCTGCTGTAACAGAGCATGAATAGGATGGCTGCTGTAACAGAGCATGAATAGGATGGCTGCTGTAACAGAGCATGAATGGGAATGCTTAATGTATCATGACGTCGATCACAGATCTCCTTGGAAGCAAATGACTTCTGTTTGAAAAGATAGTTTAGCTCATCACCAGAACACTTCTAGAAAAAATGGCATAGTCCTTGAGGACAGGGAGTACAGGTTGTCTGCTCATACTGTTTAATATCAGAGAATTTACATGGTTATACTAGAGCATAGATTCCCAAACTTTTTCGGCCCACTTTGCACAACATAAACTTTGTAAATGGCCCCCGCATATATACATGCTCTATTTTCTCTTTGACATAGAAAATTGATATATATATTTCTGTAATACAAGGTCAATTTTGAAATGATTATATGCATGAAATAGAAAATTGATGAGAAAATGGATCGTATAAGATGGGCATAAGATGAATTAAAACGCAGAATTCAAATTTTAAATGATTATTCAATTGCAAAATCACTAAAATAATTCATTAAAAAATATTTATTATTAATTTCTTCAAGGAGCCACCAACCTCTAATTGCCTGAACACCTCCAAATTCTTCTGAACCCACTATCGCCCCTCTAGAATGCTTTAGCGCCCACTGGGGGCGGTATCGACCACTTTGGGAAACACTGTACTAGAGTAAAAAAGATGTAACCTTTTCTCCAGAGAAGCAAGTGCTGCTGAAGACTGTCAGTGATTAAGTGAGAGCAAATCCAAAACAAAGTACATTCAAAATTAGATGTATTGCGACAAAATGCACACATTAAAGCTTCCCTGTAAACTAATAGTGCAACATACTTTTGTTCCATGGCTCATATCTAGTTCTGATATACTAGAGAGGATGTAGAAGAAAATGACACTTGTTTTTTTTACTAACCCATCCATATATAAATTAGAGGTATTGTGCATGTTTTTTTAACTAACCCAGAGATATTATGAATGTTTTTTGTGAACAAGTTATATTGCCTACATTTATACACTACAAATGATATATATATTCATTAATATTCACCTCGAGGTTGGTGATCAATCTTCCCATATTATTGTTTCTTCTTCAGCTAGATATATTTTTCACCACACTAGACTGTTGACTTGTCTAGAAACTAGACAACAATGCACTTGCTCATTTACCAAACTGTACTTTGTATTTTTCACATAGATATATATACTAGCACCAACACTATTGACTGTTCAAGTAACTGCAGTTTGAGAGTGAGGATTATGACTTGTATGCCTTCACTTGAAAGTACTCAGTGTGTCTTCACACTTCACTTGAAAGTACTCAGTCTGCCTTCACACTTCACTTGAAAGTATTCAGTCTGCCTTCACACTTCACTTGAAAGTATTCAGTCTGCCTTCACACTTCACTTGAAAGTATTCAGTCTGCCTTCACACTTCACTTGAAAGTATTCAGTCTGCCTTCACACTTCACTTGAAAGTATTCAGTCTGCCTTCACACTTCACTTGAAAGTATTCAGTCTGCCTTCACACTTCACTTAAAAGTATTCAGTCTGCCTTCACAATTCACTTGAAAGTATTCAGTCTGCCTTCACACTTCACTTGAAAGTATTCAGTCTGCCTTCACACTTCACTTGAAAGTATTCAGTCTGCCTTCATACTTCACTTGAAAGTACTCAGTCTACCTTCACACTTATCCTGAAAATACCAAAGTCTGCTTCTCCTTTCACTTGAAAGTACCTGTCTGCCCTCTCCCTTCACCTGAAAGTACCTAAGTCTGCCCTCTCACATCACCTGAAAGTACCTAAGTTGCCCTCTCCCATCACCTGAAAGTACCTAAGTCTGCCTCTCTCCTTCACCTGAAAGTACCTAAGTCTGCCATCTCCCTTCACCTGAAAGTACCTAAGTCTGCCCTCTCCCTTCACCTGAAAGTACCTAAGTCTGCCCTCTCCCTTCACCTGAAAGTACCTAAGTCTGCCCTCTCCCCTTTACCTGAAAGTACCTAAGTCTGCCCTCTCCCTTCACCTGAAAGTACCTAAGTCTGCCCTCTCCCTTCACCTGAAAGTACCTAAGTCTGCCCTCTCCCTTCACCTGAAAGTACCTAAGTCTGCCCTCTCCCTTCACCTGAAAGTACCTAAGTCTGCCCTCTCCCTTCACCTGAAAGTACCTAAGTCTGCCCTCTCCCTTCACCTGAAAGTACCTAAGTCTGCCCTCTCCCTTCACCTGAAAGTACCTAAGTCTGCCCTCTCCCTTCACCTGAAAGTGAACTATCTGCCTTCACCTGAAAGTGAACTATCTGCCCTCTCACTTCACCTGAAAGTGAACTATCTGCCCTCTCACTTCACCTGAAAGTGAACTATATGCCCTCTCACTTCACCTGAAAGTGAACTATCTGCCCTCTCACTTCACCTGAAAGTGAACTATATGCCCTCTCACTTCACCTGAAAGTGAACTATCTGCCCTCTCACTTCATCTGAAAGTGAGCTATCTGCCCTCTCACTTCATCTGAAAGTGAACTTTCTGCCCTCTCACTTCATCTGAAAGTGAACTATCTGCCCTCTCACTTCATCTGAAAGTGAACTATCTGCCCTCTCACTTCATCTGAAAGTGAACTATCTGCCCTCTCACTTCATATGAAAGTGAACTATCTGCCCTCTCACTTCATATGAAAGTGAACTATCTGCCCTCTCACTTCATATGAAAGTGAACTATCTGCCCTCTCACTTCATATGAAAGTGACCTATCTGCCCTCTCACTTCATATGAAAGTGACCTATCTGCCCTTCCGCTTAACCTGAAAGCACTCACTGCCCTCTCACTTAACCTGAAAGTGAACTGATAAAACAGAATTGATGGCTAATATATGTGTCATCGGCCACAAAATAGAGTCGACAATTTTGAATATCTTGGGACATTGCTGACAAATGATGGGAATGCTATAAAAGAAATTAAAAGAAGGTTGAGCATTGCTTTGCAAAAACTAAAAGAATTAACTAACCTATGGAAGGAAACTCACATAAGAACAAAAATCACGTGTTTAAAAGCCTGCGTTTTCCCTTGGCAACATATGGTTGTGAGACATGGGCCATTGACAAAGCGGCGAAGATCATTGCCTTTGAATGCAAATGCTACAGATGAGTACTTAGAATATCATGGACAGAGAAAAGAACAAATGCTTCTGTTCTGCAACATCTTGATAGTAAAAGAGTTGGAAGATAAAATCGAGGAAAATTAGATATTTCGGACACATCAAACGACATGAATGCCTATAGAAGATATTTGGGACACATCAAATGACATGAATGCCTATAGAAGATATTTGGGACACATCAAATGACATGAATGCCTATAGAAGATATTTGGGACACATCAAATGACATGAATGCCTATAGAAGATATTTGGGACACATCAAATGACATGAATGCCTATAGAAGATATTTGGGACACATCAAATGACATGAATGCCTATAGAAGATATTTGGGACACATCAAACGACATGAATGCCTATAGAAGATATTTGGGACACATCAAACGACATGAATGCCTATAGAAGATATTTGGGACACATCAAACGACATGAATGCCTATAGAAGATATTTGGGACACATCAAACGACATGAATGCTTATAGAAGATATTTGGGACACATCAAACGACATGAATGCCTATAGAAGATATTTGGGACACATCAAACGACATGAATGCCTATAGAAGATATTTGGGACACATCAAACGACATGAATGCCTATAGAAGATATTTGGGACACATCAAATGACATGAATGCTTATAGAAGATATTTGGGACACATCAAATGACATGAATGCCTATAGAAATTTGGGACACATCAAACGACATGAATGCCTATAGAAGATATTTGGGACACATCAAATGACATGAATGCCTATAGAAGATATTTCGGACACATCAAACGACATGAATGCCTATAGAAGATATTTGGGACACATCAAATGACATGAATGCTTATAGAAGATATTTGGGACACATCAAATGACATGAATGCCTATAGAAGATATTTGGGACACATCAAATGACATGAATGCTTATAGAAGATATTTGGGACACATCAAACGACATGAATGCCTATAGAAGATATTTGGGACACATCAAACGACATGAATGCCTATAGAAGATATTTGGGACACATCAAACGACATGAATGCTTATAGAAGATATTTGGGACACATCAAACGACATGAATGCCTATAGAAGATATTTGGGACACATCAAACGACATGAATGCCTATAGAAGATATTTGGGACACATCAAACGACATGAATGCCTATAGAAGATATTTGGGACACATCAAATGACATGAATGCTTATAGAAGATATTTGGGACACATCAAATGACATGAATGCCTATAGAAGATATTTGGGACACATCAAACGACATGAATGCCTATAGAAGATATTTGGGACACATCAAACGACATGAATGCCTATAGAAGATATTTGGGACACATCAAACGACATGAATGCCTATAGAAGATATTTGGGACACATCAAATGACATGAATGCCTATAGAAGATATTTGGGACACATCAAACGACATGAATGCCTATAGAAGATATTTGGGACACATCAAACGACATGAATGCCTATAGAAGATATTTGGGACACATCAAACGACATGAATGCTTATAGAAGATATTTGGGACACATCAAACGACATGAATGCTTATAGAAGATATTTGGGACACATCAAACGACATGAATGCCTATAGAAGATATTTGGGACACATCAAACGACATGAATGCCTATAGAAGATATTTGGGACACATCAAACGACATGAATGCTTATAGAAGATATTTGGGACACATCAAACGACATGAATGCCTATAGAAGATATTTGGGACACATCAAACGACATGAATGCCTATAGAAGATATTTGGGACACATCAAACGACATGAATGCTTATAGAAGATATTTGGGACACATCAAACGACATGAATGCCTATAGAAGATATTTGGGACACATCAAACGACATGAATGCCTATAGAAGATATTTGGGACACATCAAACGACATGAATGCCTATAGAAGATATTTGGGACACATCAAACGACATGAATGCTTATAGAAGATATTTGGGACACATCAAATGACATGAATGCCTATAGAAGATATTTGGGACACATCAAACGACATGAATGCCTATAGAAGATATTTGGGACACATCAAACGACATGAATGCCTATAGAAGATATTTGGGAGGAAATGGTGCCTGGAAGAACGAGATAAAGACCTAGAAGACGATGGGTGCAAGATGTCTTTGACGATCCGAGAATGACTGCTGCTGACGCCGTCAACGGCACCCTCATTGCCTGAAATGCCACAGTGAGATCACTGCAAGTAAATTTCTGCCTTTTCTGAAAGCTGAGTAAGTTCTCTTTTTAGGCTTTGTACTGTGCTGTCAGCGGATTTAGCCCCCAGGGCTTGTATAGCTGACCGTGAGTCTGTAAGAAATATCATCTTCCCTGCATGTGCTTGCAGCTTTTTCATGTGCTGTGCTATCAGAAGGGCTTAAGAGTTCTGCTTTGTATTTAATGTATTTTGTAAAACTATAGTAACTTTGTTTGTACGTGTTTCAGTAGTTGGAACATACTCTTCTTCCAGTAGGGGCCGCTAGAGACACAGTAGTAGCATCTGGGTGCCTAATGTACACTCCTGCTCCACCATTCATGGTTGCCTCCATTGACGATCTATCTGTGTAAATTCTTATCCAGCTGTCTTCTGGAAACATGTAATGTTCCATTGTAGTTGCTTTCTTCCTTAGATTAGACTCGGCATTTTTGCTTGACAATTTATGGATAGGGGTTGAGAAGTTTAGTGCTACTGAGTCTGGTTCCCAGTGATCAAAAAGTAATTCTTCTGTTATGGAGTTATGATGTAGTAGTTCCAAGTATAACTTTCCTATTTCTTTTACTTTTTGGTTTAGACTTGTACGCTTTAGTCTGCTTTTTTGTCCTAGTCGCCATTTTTCCATGTCATGGATGGTGATGCGAACTTCCGATCCATTTCATCGTGTAGAATCACTTTTTTTCCTTCTGTCTTCCAAGGGCTGGATGTTGGCTGCCTTTTCCATTTCTACAATGGGTGTAGATTTCATGGCTCCCAAAATAGTGCGCAGACCTGTGTTTTATTTTTTTCCAAAATCAATTTGTTTGAATGGGATTCAGAATGTAACTGATGGTTTGAGCATGACGGCTGCTGAGGCGGGACATCTGGCCTACGAGAGAGATAGAGATTCCGAAGGACTGTTAAGGTAACAAAGTTCTGCTCAGGACAAGCTATTTGATTAGCTGGTTTGTTTGAAAAGTTTGACTGATTTCATTGTCACCGACGTTGTGCTTGTGCCAGCAGTGATAACAATCATTTAAATGTCACATTTAAATATCCGATATCATTTATTATCTTTTAGATGTCAGTTTTTTTTATTTGCAGATGTAAATTGTAGAACTTGTGCTCAACATTGTTGTGTGCCGTTGTCTGATACTTTCTGATACTTTTCTTATTTTCCACATCTTGTCTACTCTATTTTTTATATATATATAATCCAACATTTCATTATCTCTGGACATTTCATTCATTATCTCTTGACATTTCATTATCTCTCCACCTTTCATTATCTCTGGACATTTCATTATCTCTGGACATTTCATTATCTCTCCACCTTTCATTATCTCTCCACCTTTCATTATCTCTCCACCTTTCATTATCTCTTGACATTTCATTATCTCTGGACATTTCATTATCTCTGGACATTTCATTATCTCTGGACATTTCATTATCTCTGGACATTTCATTATCTCTGGACATTTCATTATCTCTGGACATTTCATTATCTCTCCACCTTTCATTATCTCTGGACATTTCATTATCTCTGGACATTTCATTATCTCTGGACATTTCATTATCTCTTGACATTTCATTATCTCTTGACATTTCATTATCTCTCCACCTTTCATTATCTCTCGTCATTTCATTATCTCTCGACCTTTCATTATCTCTCGACCTTTCATTATCTCTCCACCTTTCATTATCTCTCCACCTTTCATTATCTCTCGACCTTTCATTATCTCTGGACATTTCATTATCTCTCCACCTTTCATTATCTCTCCACCTTTCATTATCTCTCCACCTTTCATTATCTCTCGACCTTTCATTATCTCTCCACTTTTCATTATCTCTCGACCTTTCATTATCTCTCCACCTTTCATTATCTCTCCACCTTTCATTATCTCTCCCCCTTTCATTATCTCTCGACCTTTCATTATCTCTGGACATTTCATTATCTCTCCACCTTTCATTATCTCTCCACCTTTCATTATCTCTCCACCTTTCATTATCTCTCCACCTTTCATTATCTCTCCACTTTTCATTATCTCTCGACCTTTCATTATCTCTCCACCTTTCATTATCTCTCCACCTTTCATTATCTCTCCACTTTTCATTATCTCTCCACCTTTCATTATCTCTCCACCTTTCATTATCTCTCCACTTTTCTCTGTTCCCCAACTTTTCTCTGTTGCCCAACTTTTCTCTGTTGCCCAACTTTTCTCTGTTGCCCAACTTTTCTCTGCTGGCCAACTTTTCTCTGCTGGCCAACTTTTCTCTGCTGCCCAACTTTTCTCTGCTGCCCACTCAACATTTCATCTTTCTCTATTCCATTCAATAAATACCGGACCTCTTGTCTGTTCTTTCCCATAACATTTCCATGACTCCGTCGTTTATTCTGTATGGTGTCTATTTTAGAACTTATCCTCTTCTTGTACTTTCCATATTCCTGTAGCGCCTGTCCACTTTCCGACGTTTCTCTACTGTTTTTTACTCCCTGACGTTCCGCGACTTCTATACCTATCAACTATCCCCCCGACACTTTCCCAACACCAAACGAACGCCTTGTATTTTCTTCCCCAACACTTTCCCCCATTAGCCGACTTTTGATTTAATGCTTAGAACGTTCCATCTGCTGCCTGCTGTTGTGTTTAGCTCATATTTTCCAAATCCCGCTCTCACATAAATCATATCTTTCAACGCGTGGTATCTTATATGTGCTGGTATTACAATGATTTTGTGACAACTGTTTTTGTAGGTCACTAGTTGTTGCAGTCAGTTTTCTACAGCCTGTTCAGTTTCAACTAACTTTGCAGCATCGTTATGGAAGATTGAACAATCTGAAAGCCTGGTAAGGGAAGGGGTAATATTGTCCCTCCAATTTTCAAACCTGTTGAATATTCGTTAAAATGCAAATATGGCTGTGCACATACTTGTCGGATACAAAGATTTTAGTAAAATAAGAAGCGAGGTGACAAGGATATAAAACCCGAACCTATTCTGGAATGGGAGTCCCTCTTTTTCCATTCATATCTGGCCCGTTCAATTCTCCACTTCCTCTCTATTCATAATTGTATGTGCTTTTATGTTGGCTTTCACTCCCAGGTTCTGCTCTCCTCTATTCATCTTCGCCGGCAACTTGTTTACTCGATCGCTTATCTCCCCTATGTTCTCGTTGCCGCCTTTCTGTGCCTGGTGATGTCTTTTATTCCAGATTGTATTTATGTTAAACGAGTTATGGATATTGGCTAGGAAAATGGAGGCATAGACTTGATCGTTAGAAATAGCGGGTGAAAACTGTAACCTTTCTTCTTCTTGTACCAGTTTCTTCTACCAGTTTCTTCTTCTTCTATCAGTTTCTTCTTCTTGTACCAGTTTCTTCTTCTACCAGTTTCTTCTTCTTGTACCAGTTTCTTCTTCTATCAGTTTCTTCTTCTTGTACCAGTTTCTTCTTCTATCAGTTTCTTCTTCTTGTACCAGTTTCTTCTTCTTCTATCAGTTTCTTCTTCTTGTACCAGTTTCTTCTTCTACCAGTTTCTTCTTCTTGTACCAGTTTCTTCTTCTTGTACCAGTTTCTTCTTCTATCAGTTTCTTCTTCTTGTACCAGTTTCTTCTATCAGTTTCTTCTTCTTGTACCAGTTTCTTCTTCTTCTATCAGTTTCTTCTTCTTGTACCAGTTTCTTCTTCTACCAGTTTCTTCTTCTTGTACCATTTTCTTCTTCTACCAGTTTCTTCTTCTACCAGTTTCTTCTTCTACCAGTTTCTTCTTCTACCAGTTCTTCTTCTACCAGTTTCTTCTTCTTCTACCAGTTTCTTCTTCTTCTACCAGTTTCTTCTTCTTCTATCAGTTTCTTCTTCTACCAGTTTCTTCTTCTTCTACCAGTTTCTTCTACCAGTTTCTTCTTCTTGTACCAGTTTCTTCTTGTACCAGTTTCTTCTTCTTGTACCAGTTTCTTCTTCTTGTACCAGTTTCTTCTTCTTGTACCAGTTTCTTCTTCTATCAGTTTCTTCTTCTTCTACCAGTTTCTTCTTCTTCTACCAGTTTCTTCTTCTTCTTCCAGTTTCTTCTTCTTCTACCAGTTTCTTCTTCTTCTACCAGTTTCTTCTTCTTGTACCAGTTTCTTCTTCTTCTACCAGTTTCTTCTTCTTGTACCAGTTTTTCTTCTTCTACCAGTTTCTTCTTCTTCTACCAGTTTCTTCTTCTTCTACCAGTTTCTTCTTCTTGTACCATTTCTCTCTTCTACCAGTTTCTTTTTCTACCAGTTTCTTCTTCTACCAGTTTCTTCTTCTTGTACAAGTTTCTTCTTCTTGTACAAGTTTCTTCTTCTTCTACCAGTTTCTTCTTCTTCTATCAGTTTCTTCTTCTTCTACCAGTTTCTTCTTCTTCTACCAGTTTCTTCTTCTTGTACAAGTTTCTTCTTCTTGTACAAGTTTCTTCTTCTTGTACAAGTTTCTTCTTCTTGTACAAGTTTCTTCTTCTTGTACAAGTTTCTTCTTCTACCAGTTTCTTCTTCTTGTACCAGTTTCTTCTTCTTGTACCAGTTTCTTCTTCTTCTACCAGTTTCTTCTTCTTGTACCAGTTTCTTCTTCTACCAGTTTCTTCTTCTTGTACAAGTTTCTTCTTCTTGTACCAGTTTCTTCTTCTTGTACCAGTTTCTTCTTCTTGTACCAGTTTCTTCTTCTTCTACCAGTTTCTTCTTCTACCAGTTTCTTCTTCTTGTACAAGTTTCTTCTTCTTGTACAAGTTTCTTCTTCTTGTACAAGTTTCTTCTTCTTGTACCAGTTTCTTCTTGTACCAGTTTCTTCTTCTTGTACCAGTTTCTTCTTCTTGTACCAGTTTCTTCTTCTTGTACCAGTTTCTTCTTCTTGTACCAGTTTCTTCTTCTTTACAGTTTCTTTTCTTGTACCAGTTTCTTCTTCTATCAGTTTCTTCTTCTATCAGTTTCTTCTTCTTGTACCAGTTTCTTCTTCTACCAGTTTCTTCTACCAGTTTCTTCTTCTTCTACCAGTTTCTTCTTCTTCTACCAGTTTCTTCTTCTTCTACCAGTTTCTTCTTCTTCTACCAGTTTCTTCTTCTTCTACCAGTTTCTTCTTCTACCAGTTTCTTGTACCAGTTTCTTCTTGTACCAGTTTCTTCTTCTTGTACCAGTTTCTTCTTCTATCAGTTTCTTCTTCTTCTACCAGTTTCTTCTTCTACCAGTTTCTTCTTCTTGTACCAGTTTCTTCTTCTACCAGTTTCTTCTTCTTCTACCAGTTTCTTCTTCTTCTACCAGTTTCTTCTTCTTCTACCAGTTTCTTCTTCTTCTACCAGTTTCTTCTTCTACCAGTTTCTTCTTCTTGTACCAGTTTCTTCTTCTTCTACCAGTTTCTTCTTCTTGTACCAGTTTCTTCTTCTACCAGTTTCTTCTTCTACCAGTTTCTTCTTCTTGTACAAGTTTCTTCTTCTTGTACCAGTTTCTTCTTCTTCTACCAGTTTCTTCTTCTTGTACAAGTTTCTTCTTCTTGTACCAGTTTCTTCTTCTACCAGTTTCTTCTTCTTGTACCAGTTTCTTCTTCTTGTACCAGTTTCTTCTTCTTGTACCAGTTTCTTCTTCTTCTATCAGTTTCTTCTTCTACCAGTTTCTTCTTCTACCAGTTTCTTCTTGTACCAGTTTCTTCTTCTACCAGTTTCTTCTACCAGTTTCTTCTTCTTCTACCAGTTTCTTCTTCTTCTACCAGTTTCTTCTTCTTGTACCAGTTTCTTCTTCTTCTACCAGTTTCTTCTTCTTCTACCAGTTTCTTCTTCTTCTACCAGTTTCTTCTTCTACCAGTTCTTCTACCAGTTTCTTCTTCTTGTACCAGTTTCTTCTTCTTGTACCAGTTTCTTCTTCTTCTACCAGTTTTTTCTTCTTCTACCAGTTTCTTCTTCTTCTACCAGTTCTTCTACCAGTTTCTTCTTCTTGTACCAGTTTCTTCTTCTTGTACCAGTTTCTTCTTCTTCTACCAGTTTCTTTTTCTACCAGTTTCTTCTTCTTCTACCAGTTTCTTCTTCTTCTACCAGTTTCTTCTTCTTCTACCAGTTTCTTCTTCTTGTACCAGTTTCTTCTTCTTGTACCAGTTTCTTCTTCTTGTACCAGTTTCTTCTTCTTGTACCAGTTTCTTCTTCTTCTACCAGTTTCTTCTTCTTCTACCAGTTTCTTCTTCTTCTACCAGTTTCTTCTTCTTCTACCAGTTTCTTCTTCTTCTACCAGTTTCTTCTTCTTCTACCAGTTTCTTCTTCTTCTACCAGTTTCTTCTTCTTCTACCAGTTTCTTCTTCTTCTCCCAGTTTCTTCTTCTTCTACCAGTTTCTTCTTCTTCTACCAGTTTCTTCTTCTTCTACCAGTTTCTTCTTCTTCTACCAGTTTCTTCTTCTTCTACCAGTTTCTTCTTCTTCTACCAGTTTCTTCTTCTTCTACCAGCTTCTTCTTCTTCTTCTACCAGTTTCTTCTTCTACCAGTTTCTTCTTCTTCTACCAGTTTCTTCTTCTTCTACCAGTTTCTTCTTCTTCTACCAGTTTCTTCTTCTACCAGTTTCTTCTTCTTCTACCAGTTTCTTCTTCTTCTACCAGTTTCTTCTACCAGTTTCTTCTTCTTCTACCAGTTTCTTCTTCTTCTACCAGTTTCTTCTTCTTCTACCAGTTTCTTCTTCTTCTACCAGTTTCTTCTTCTTCTACCAGTTTGAAGAAATGTGTAATTTTCTTCTTGTGCAAGTTGAAAGAAATGTGTAATTTTCTTCTTGTGCAAGTTTAAAGAAATGTGTGCCGTCTGTCCAGCGTGTTCGTAGCGCGTTGGACTACGGGTGACAAGCTCCCTGTGAGTGCGGTTCAATTCCGCGGGCTGGCAGAAAAGCCACAGGTTCACCAGATTCATGGTGTTCGTGGCACCGAACCGAAGGGTTACGATGTCCACGGCACCGAGCCGAAGGGTTACGATGTCCACGGCACCGAGCCGAAGAGCTGATAGCTCAAGTGCTTCTGGATCGGTTAAAAAAATTAAAAAATGTGTACCTTTCTTCTTGTACTAGTTAAAAAAAATGTGTACCTTTCTTCTTGTACCAGTTAAAAAAAATGTGTACCTTTCTTCTTGTCGGTCCTAGAGGTTCTGATAAAGATAACATGCAATATCTTGACTAAGAGTCAGTCCTACTATGCGTTGATTATGATATAATTTGCTGTCTTCATTAGTTAGTCGCATGTGTGGTGTCGGAGCTCACAAGGGAAGCAAAGGATAGTACCACTGCGATCTACAAGGCATGTCGTAAGAGGCCACTGGTGTAGGACCTATGGAAGCTACCCTAGTAAGTAAAAAGCATCGCAGAAATCGGAATTGCTAGCGTACTTGTAGGCGCATAACTGGCACAACGTATAATCACTCTTAGGCTCAGATCACATACACATCACACATAATGGTTAACAAGTAGTCGATATGGAGCGTTCGAAGAAGGAAAATGGGACCAAACGAAGAAATGTACACATTTCTTCAAACTGGGACCAAACGAAGAAAGCAATTTTGACGGAAATGTTTTATGTTCATGCCCTACATGTTCCGGGGGCGCAACGTATTCCTGTTCTTGGGGGGAAAACACAGATAACACAAAGTTCATTGATAATAACGATCACATACATATGTGTAAACATATTTTAATTAACTACCGTAAACTCGGAACAGAACTGATTAAAATGTTTGAACTTTAGGTCACGACCTATCATATTAGAGTTTAACAAGCTATGTCAGAAACATCCCCAAATCAAATAGGTCAGTTTTAAAACAGTGTAATGCAGATTTGGACTTGTCCACATTCTGAGTATGTATAGTTAATTTTGCACTAACCCGCAGTCATCATTATGTTAGGTAGTTGAAAAGTCCACAGAGATTTGTCTCGTGGCACGGTAATGCATCCGTTCGGACAGGTCAGTTTTCGATTATGGTATACCTTTCTCTCAATGTTATTGTATGGTGTATATGTTTCTGAAGTTTTACATACCAGTGAGAACCGGCAAATCAATCGAAGACGAGACAGAAAATTCCAAACAACATTGTATTAAGTCAGTTGTAAGAACAAACGTGTGATCGCCTGCGTCATTTAGCATGGCACATAATGAGAATGCGTAAGAAAGAGATTGCAAAACATACGGTTAATCACTGAAGTGCAATAATTATGGTACTATCGGTCTTCACATTCGTGTCTTAGCTTTTGTATTGGGAGTCTCTGTGGTTGCGCCTTGCCTTGCGATCCGAAGGTTGGGGCTTCGAATCCGAACTGTTCCGTTCTGTTCCTGTAAGAATTTTTTTCCAGAGATTGTTGCTGGAGCCGCCTTTGCGTTGCAAGGGGAGCAAAGTGTAAAAGTGTGCATGGGTGGGAAAAGGACTAAAGATGATCAAGTCAAGAAACAGTTAAGTAGAGCAACTTCCACGAAGTCGTTCCTGAGTGTCATGGCTGGACTTTCCCAGATGAATATGACAGATGAGGACATTTGTGAACGTTATACGAGGGATCAGATAGATAACTGGGATGGCCTCGATTGTTTCACATTGACCTAGAGTCAGCAGGACTGAAATTAACCTTAAGCAGGAAAGCATGACATGATGTGGAGATCCGCGAGAAAACAGGCGACAATCTTAATTACCTGTCAGTTAGTATGAGAATTATAATTATGAGGAATTATGGGGCAAGACTGGAGATATCGGGCAGAACACATAGCCATTTCTTCAGGAAGTCTGGCACCAAATTTCATGAGATATCAGTAGGAATAGAATGTTACCTGGATGGGAGGGATTTTTGGGTCAAGACAAAGGGGGTTTTGGTCCCATATAAATGGACGGTCACTGAAATGCAAAGGAGAGATACGGAGGAGACTTGCGGAGGGAGAACTTTGCAGAGCTCGCGAAGGGCAGACGGAATGGCCCAGTGCGCAACGTTGAAGAGACCGAAATTGAGTTCGGATATGTGAGTATAATAGTTCAAACGAAAGCAGTATTTATGAAAATGAACACACTATGCATGAACTCACTACCAATGACATTGCGAAAACGAGTACTCCAGTGCTATATTTAACCAATACTTATGTATAGCAGCGAATCATGGACAATGAACAAACAATCAATACGATCATTGGAAGCCACAGAGATGTGGTTTTACAGAAGAATGTTGAAAATTCCATGGACATCAAAGAAAACAAATGTGGAGGTTTTAAATCAGGCCTGCACACAAATAAACCTTATCAAAAGAATAAGAATCCGACAATCAAGGTTCTTCGGGCATATAATGCGAAGAGAAGGTTTAGAACATTTGGTGACTACAGGTAAAATTCAGGGAAGGAGAGATCGTGGAAGACAAGAGGGAGAAGATGTTGGATGGCCTGACATCATGGTTCGACAAAATATCGACGTCAGAACTGATTACATGCACCAAGTAAAGAGAGTTGTGGAGAGACATGATCGCCTACGCCGGCAGGCACGGCACTTGATTGATTGATATGTGAGTATGGCTATAGACAGCCGAGAGGAACTAGGTTAGGATTCAGGATGCAGGCAAGTAACATCGACAGTCCTGGGAGGAGAAATTATAACTCAGAGATAGATGGAGTTGATAGTTCTAGATCATAACAGAGCAGAACACTACTGTGATTTAAACTAGGTGTTACGATACAGAACTATGGACAGAACAGCTTGTATCGGTCCACAAGTAGATTGTTTGAGAGAGTTTAGTTACTGGCAGCATATATAATCAGAATAGAGCAGAACTCCTCTGCTGTGATTTAAACAAGGTGTTAAGAGGCTGACCAGACAGCTTCAAACGTATTGAAGAAACGATTGAACAAGTCACAACTCACAGAAGAACTTAGGAAGAAGTAAGAGACAAAGATCTTCAGACAAGAGAGCCACAGAACTCCAGACCAGTAACTCTATTAGAGATATAGAGACATTTGATGCCACTCACAGATGACAGCCTCATAATCTATTACATCATCAACAAAGTGTTAGTAAGTTATATAGAGACATTTGATGCCACTCACAGATGACAGCCTCATAATCTATTACATCATCAACAAAGTGTTACTAAGGCTCCCAATAGAGGAAGACAGAATCAGATGCAGCAACAAGACTGGGAAGATAGTCACGGACGCCAGCAGCGGTTATAGGCAGAACCAGAACTTTATTAGTCAAGATTATAATTAGACTAGACAAATAGAATCAGACTACTGGTGCACGTTTTTCTAAGGACTTCAGACTAACCTGTACAATAGTCATGTGATGAAATTGTATTAGATATTCAGTAGAGTGTGAGACTTGAATAGTGAAGATTTGTGCTTATATAATCAAGTGGTTATAGTTTATCATTTAATATTGTATGGTGATATAACATTTTCAGAGTGAGGAAATCAGGTTGTGAATATATTGTATGTTATATATGTATGACTATGCTATATGTGTTGGTAGATGTAAATGTGCTATATAAGTGAAATATATGCACTTAATAAAGATTGAAATACAGAATTAGATTTCATATATTTATATGAAAGGTTAATTACGGCGTGATTAATGTCAGCGGCTATTCGATCGTCCACAAAAGAATAGTAAGTGAACTACAAGGCATGCCGTAAGAGGCGACTTATGTAGGGAAGCTACAGTAGTAAATAAAAATCGTCGCAGAAATCTGATTTGCTGGCTTACATGTAGCCGCATAACTGGCACAACGTACAATCGCTCTTAGTCTCAGATCACATAAAGTTGTTTAACATGTGGTCGATACGGAGCGTTCGAGGTAGTTGCTGGAGATATGGAGTTTGTGCAATATTCTTGGCAGGTGGTGTGCCATTTCTTCAGAGAGGAACCGATCCATATGGGGTCAAACCCCGTTGCAATGAAGTCAATACTTTGGCTTTAAACCCTCGCCCGCGTGCCCAGCGTGTTCGTAGCGCGTTGGACTGTGGGTGACTAGCCCTCTGTGTGTACGGGTTCAATTCCGTGGGCAGGCAGAAAAAGCCACAGATTCCCCAGATTCACCGTGTTCGTGGCACCGAACCGAAGGGTTACGATGTCCATGGCACCGAGCCGAAGAGCTGAAAAAGCTCAAGTGCTTCTGGATCGGAGAAAAAAACAAACAAAACCCTCGGCTTTAAATCCCTTTTATATCTATGTAGACATAAAGTTGTGCAGGAATGCAATCGCCTGTTCCAGTCAGTGTTAGTGGTTCTGGTTAAAAATAGCTGGAACTGTTCAAGCGTGGAACTGTTCAACCGTAACCTAGTGCCGACAGAAAGAATGTAGTCAATAATAAAAGTTGTACCAATCCCCCATTTTATATTTAGCGTCGTCATGGCCTGGCGCTCTTTCACTGGTCGGTAGAATTCTTATGGTCTGTGGAAATGGCATTTACAGTGCTGCTATTCATTGGAGTAATGTGAGTGTGTCGGGGGTAGGGTTTAATGACAGTTTGTACAAGTAGTGTTAGGTGGAGAAAAAAAAATATGAAAATCGTGGCATAGTATCCTTTACATGACTTTCTCCATCAACCACAGTAAACGAGTCGTCGATTATCTAGGTACCATAGTTTGCCATTGCTTTCTAAATGGTGAGGTCTATTTTAACGTTCTGTGAGTGTCTGTAGCTTAAGCAGTAGTGTGTGAGCTTGATCACAACCCAAGCGTACCTGGTTCAAACTCCATAGTGGGCAAGTTTGGAAGCAAATTAGTTCCATTGAATTTTTTACGAGACATAAAAATAGACCTCACCGTTCAGAAAGCAATGGCAAACCACTGAACGTATAAGTGATGCCTAGAAAATCAGCGACTGTGGTTGATGGCAAAGTCCTGTAAAGGATATACCACGATTTTCAAAGATCGAAGGAAATAATTTGCTTCCAAATTAGCCACCGCGGAGTATGAACCACGTACTCTTGTGTTGTGACCGAGCTCAGTCCGTATAAGCTACAAACGCCCATAGATTTAGGTAATGTGCTGAATATGTCTGAACTGAAACTGATATTTTATATTAATCTTGTTCTTTTACCTTCTCAACGTGATCATGGGATCTACTTTTTATCTCCATTTCCGATAGAACTATGAACTTGACCTCACATACATTGATATCTTGGATCATTGAGAAAATAACTCTTGATCGATTCACGTGGGAAATAAACCGACTAGGGGAGAAAGTGGCGAGCACATTCCTGTCTCACAGACAGAGGTGCCATATTAGGCTGCGTCACAGAGGTGCCATATTAGGCTGCGTCACAGAGGTGCCATATTAGGCTGCGTCATAGATAGGGGTGCCATATTAAGCTGCGTCACAAACAGAGGTGCCATATTAGGTGACTACACCTTTATACTCAGATATAAAGATGTCTGCAAGGATGTAATGATGTCTGCAAGGATGTAATGATGTCTGCAAGGATGTAGGGATGTCTGCAAGGATGTAGGGATGTCTGCAAGGACGTAGGGATTGCCTGCAAGGACGTAGGGATTGCCTGCAAGGACGTAGGGATTGCCTGCAAGGACGTAGGGATTGCCTGCAAGGACGTAGGGATTGCCTGCAAGGACGTAGGGATTGCCTGCAAGGACGTAGGGATTGCCTGCAAGGACGTAGGGATTGCCTGCAAGGACGTAGGGATTGCCTGCAAGGACGTAGGGATTGCCTGCAAGGACGTAGGGATTGCCTGCAAGGACTCATTGAAGAACTTTTCTATAGGTCCCAGCACATTGGAAAAACTAGCTGATGACAAAGTTGCGTGGAAAGCGATATTGCGCATACTCTTTTGAGAAGAGACTTATGTATGAGCTGAAAGACAAAAGAGAAAGGCGAAAACTCAGAGGTTGTCACAGTAAAACACTTGTGGCACATCAAACCCAACAAACATTGTGCCCTGGCAAATGTATAAAAATGAGATGGGTAGATGGGCAGAGAAAATGTTTAAATGCTTAAATAGGAATATCTGTAAATAGACTTTGTATTAAGTGTTTAAAGTGGGTAGCAGATTTGTTAACTTACTTCAGTCATTTGTATGACATCAGAAGATGGCTCTGTTTGTTTACTTCTGTCTTACATTGGTGATATATGTATATATAATATATATACACACACAGACAAGATTTTAAAAAATATATATATATATATATATATATATATATATATATATATATATATATATATATATATATATATATATATATAATATATATATCACACACACACACATACTGTCGTTACTGCATGTAGTACCGCTTTTTAGGGCGAGGTAGCACGAGAGCCTGGGGAATTTAAAGGTCGCATGACTAGGGCACTCGCGCCGCGAAGCTTTTCAATGTAAAATTGTTCATTTATACCCACCAAGGAAGACTATTATAGGCAAATAAGGAACTCTATTTGAAGACATATTTTCTTCAGGACAAAATAGCAAATGTTTACTGTGAACAAATTGATAAGTTTACTCCAGAATAGAGACATTTTGTTGCAAAGTAAGAAGCTACTCCAGGATAGACATTTTGTTGCAAAGTAAGAAATTACTCCAGAATAGAGAACATTTTGTTGCAAAGTAAGAAACTACTCCAGAATAGAGAACATTTTGTTGCAAAGTAAGAAACTACTCCAGAATAGAGGACATTTTGTTGCAAAGTAAGAAACATTTTGTTGCAAAGTAAGAAACTACTCCAGGATAGACATTTTGTTGCAAAGTAAGAAGCTACTCCAGAACAGACATTTTGTTGCAAAGTAAGAAGCTACTCCAGAATAGACATTTTGTTGCAAAGTAAGAAACTACTCCAGAATAGACATTTTGTTGCAAAGTAAGAAACTACTCCAGAATAGAGACATTTTGTTGCAAAGTAAGAAACTACTCCAGAATAGAGGACATTTTGTTGCAAAGTAAGAAACTACTCCAGAATAGAGACATTTTGTTGCAAAGTAAGAAACTGTAACGGACTGTCTTTTCCTTGGCCTCGGACTGATAAAGCAATCAGAGACATTGCTTGTGGCATCTTATAAGACATATTTTGTTCTGCCATTATCCAGCATTATAAACCCATATAGTAAAGTTAATAGCGCACATCTGACTGTGCATATACTGTGTGAGCTATCAATCAATCTAGTGCCATGCGTAGGCGATCATGTCTCTTCATAGCTCTCTCTCTCTCTCTCCCTGGTGCAGTTAATCAGTTCTGATGTCGATCTTTTGTCGAACCACGATGTCAGACCATCCAACATCTTCTCCCTCTGTCTTCCATATCTCCTCTTCCCTGAATTTTACCTGTAGTCACCAAATGTTATAAACCTTCTCTTCGCATTATATGCCCGAAGAACCTTGATTGTCTGATTCTTATTCTTTTTAAAAGCTTTCTTTGTATGTAGGCCTGATTTGTTTTCTTCGATGTCCATGGAATTTTCAGCATTCTTCTGAAAAACCACATCTGTAGCTTCCAATGATCTTATTGATTCTTTTTTCTTTGTCCATGATTCTCTGCCATACCAATAAGTATTGCTTCAATATAGCACTCGCCCGAGTGGTTACCGGGGGGCCACATTTGGGATGTAAAGAATAGAACCACTGTTACCTGCCATGCATGTCGTAAGAGGCGACTAAGGAGGTTTGGCTGAAATCGGATGCATGTGTCCTAAACGTGTAGAAGTCTATGCGGTTAGGGGCCTACCAAACCAATGTGCAACGTATACACGTTCTTGGGAAAGATATCACAAAAGTGATTAAAATTGGTTGTAAAGAACGAACGCAAAGAAGAATAATATAGCACTGGGGTATTCGTTTCTGCAGTGTCATTGGTAGTGAATTCACATGTGCTGAAATACTATGTGAGCTATATTCAAATATAATCCATGTTACCCATTATTTATCTCTCTCACTTTACACAGTTTGGACTCACCTCTTCCCCTCTTCCCATCCCATACATAAATAACTGTGAGAAAAATATTGATCCAACTACAGATCTGGGCTGGAAGATGTTTTTGAAATGACCAGTTGTCATGTTTGCCTGTGTGTTGGACATTCAGATTTGTTTCCTCTCATTTCCATATTTATCATGCTTGTCTCCATTTGTTATCCCTTCAAGATTTTCCCTTCATACTCTCAATAAAAAACATATGCAAATGTTCTGTCATGTCTGTACCAGATCTCTTTGAGCAATTGAGAGTATCAGGAGAAATATGTTTATTTTCTAGATAAATTGTCATTTTTGTAGTCATCAATTTGTCCAATCTTCTTCTTCTTCGAACGCTCCATATCAACCATTTGTTAACCACTCTTTGTGATTTTTATGTGATCTGAGCCTAACATCGATTGTACATTGTGCCAGTTATGCGCCTACAAGTAGGCTAGCACATCCGATTTCTGCAGCGTTTTTATTTACTAGGGTAGCTTCCCTCTGTCCCTACCTCAGTCGCCTCTTACAACGTCTTGTAGGTAGCAGTGTTACTATTCTTTGCTTCCCTTGAGGGTCCCAACATTTATAGTTGCCAATTTAAGTGATTTTGCTTCATTTTTTGAGCAATCTAAACTTCAAGTACCTCTGTAGTCAGATTCGGCGGGGGAACCAGATAAAAGGTAAGTAGGCCTTCATGCAAAAATCAAGTCAGTAGCGCCATATCAGGTGCCCTGACTACTACTGAATTTATAGCGGTCGAACACAAAAGAATCATTTTTCTTTTGTTGTCATGCTGTTACCGAGTTGTTGTTGCCCAGTGTCGCAGTTTTCTGTTGATGGAGTACGATGGAGAGATTTGTTTTCTCCAACAACATGATACGAGATTTTATAGTTTCCAACAGTATAAGAGATTTTATGGTTTCCAACAGTATGAGATTTTATAGTTTCCAACAGTATAAGAGATTTTATGGTTTCCAACAGTATGAGAAGAGATTTTAAGATTTCCAACAGTATAAGAGATTTTATGGTTTCCAACAGTATGAGAAGAGATTTTATAGTTTCCAACAGTATGAGAAGAGATTTTATAGTTTCCAACAGTATGAGAAGAGATTTTATAGTTTCCAACAGTATGAGAAGAGATTTTATAGTTTCCAACAGTATGAGAAGAGATTTTATAGTTTCCAACAGTATGAGAAGAGATTTTATAGTTTCCAACAGTATGAGAAGAGATTTTATGGTTTCCAACAGTATGAGATTTTATGATTTCCAACAGTATGAGATTTTATGGTTTCCAACAGTATGAGAAGAGATTTTAAGATTTCCAACAGTATGAGAAGAGATTTTATAGTTTCCAACAGTATGAGAAGAGATTTTAAGATTTCCAACAGTATGAGAAGAGATTTTATAGTTTCCAACAGTATGAGAAGAGATTTTATAGTTTCCAACAGTATGAGAAGAGATTTTATAGTTTCCAACAGTATGAGAAGAGATTTTATAGTTTCCAACAGTATGAGAAGAGATTTTATAGTTTCCAACAGTATGAGAAGAGATTTTATAGTTTCCAACAGTATGAGAAGAGATTTTATAGTTTCCAACAGTATGAGAAGAGATTTTATAGTTTCCAACAGTATGAGAAGAGATTTTATGATTTCCAACAGTATGAGATTTTATGGTTTCCAACAGTATGAGATTTTATGGTTTCCAACAGTATGATAAGAGATTTTATAGTTTCCAACAGTATGAGATTTTATGGTTTCCAACAGTATGATAAGAGATTTTATGATTTCCAACAGTATGAGATTTTATGGTTTCCAACAGTATGATAAGAGATTTTATAGTTTCCAACAGTATGAGATTTTATAGTTTCCAACAGTATGAGAAGAGATTTTATAGTTTCCAACAGTATGAGAAGAGATTTTATGGTTTCCAACAGTATGATAAGAGATTTTATGGTTTCCAATAGTAAAAGAGATTTTGTAGTTTCTGACAACACGGAGAGATTTTTTTCCCCGACAGCATCATAGATTTTGTTGTTTCCAGCAGCAGTACATGGGCTAAAAACTGTGCAATCATTAAAGAAGTTGCTATATTCACATCATGTGTGTAGTATACCACCATGCGCGTAGTGTGTCATCACGTGTGTAGTGTAGATTCGTAAACTGCCACCTAACTGCTTCTATTTATATTTTGTTTCCAGTTAAAATGACCTATATCCTGATGTCAGGATGAGTACCTCCTACAATATGCCTATGCACAGAACCCTACACAACAGCGATGACTATTCTCTCGAGAACAGCTACTCACCAGATGGTGTCACTTCTGCAGGAATGGGTTGGGATGAACAGAGTGATGGAGGAGGAAAGTTCCGCCTCAAGAGGAGACGAAGGTGTGGTCAGTGTGGTCCATGTCAGGTGAGTCTTATAACTGATGATAGGGTTACTACAAACTCTATTAAATATACAAATGCTACTGCCATTCTTTTACTGCCGTTCTGCCATTATTACTGTTCTGCCATTATTACTAATGTAAACATATCACTTTTATAGCACTCCTCCTATCACTTTTACAGCACTGCTACTATCACTGTTTCTAAAACCTCATTAGAAGAGATTGCATCATTATATCTTTGTGTTTTCTTTAATCGCTCCATCGCCTGAGTGGTTACCGGGTCCAAATTTGGGGTGTAAAGAATAGAACCACTGTTACCTGCCATGCATGTCGAAGAGGCGACAAAGGAGGTTTGGCTGAAATCGGATGCATGTGTCCTAAACGTGTAGAAGTCTATGCGTTTAGGGGCCTACCAAACCAATGTGCAACGTATACAAGTTCTTGGCAAAGATCAAACATATCAGTGATTAAAATTGGTTGTAAAGAACGAACGCAAAGAAGATCCGAGCCTAACAGCGATTGTACATTGTGCCAGTTATGCGCCTACAAGTAGACCAGCACATCCGATTTCTGCGACGCTTTTATTTACTAGAGTAGCTTCCCTAGGCCCCTACTTCAGTCGCCTCTTACGACATGCCTTGTAGGTCACAGTGTTACTATTATGTGCTTCCTTGGAGCCCAAGCAACACACTGGTGGATCTTTGTCTGAATTGTTCAATCAATTAGGTATCATTTTATCTAGTTGTACAATTATCCATCTATTCCAATGTCAAATTATCTTCAGTAGGCTTTTTATCCATACTCGACTATAAACATGCTTCAAGTTAACTGTATGTCTGGCCTGTATGCTGTTAGTCAAAGAAAATAACAGGACTAATGCTATATTACCCATTGTTATATTGTGAAAATAGGTTCCTTTACTTTTAATACTGACTCTATTGCAATTCTTACCATGAACACTAGTCTTACCACTGTTGCTACTAACCTTACTACTGTAACAACTAAGTCTTCTTCGAACGCTCCATATCGACCACTTGTCAACCACTCCGTGTGATTTGTATGTGATTTCAGCCTATGAATAATTGTACGTTGTGCCAGTTATGCACCTACAAGTAGGCCAGCACATCCGATTTCTGCGCTGCTTTTTATTTACTAGGGTAGCATCCCCAGGGCCTACATCAGTTGCCTTTTACGACATGCATTGTAGGTTGCAGTGGTACAATTCTTTGCTTCCTTTCGGCCGACACCACAAGGACGAACAACTATAGTCTGTCCATTAATTCGTGAGCACGTTTGAAATTGATTTTCTCGAAAACTACCTGTTGGATCTCAGTGATGTTTTTGCAAGCAGCCTTAGAATATCCATGACGCTAGAGAAATATTTTTTTCCAAGAAAATTTGTAGTTTGAAATATTTCTTCTTCAGGTTATATTAAAATCAACCTCACCGGATTGTACACAATAGTAACAGATCTACGGTACACAGACGCGTTGTTCTAAAAATACATTATTGTAACATAGAAATATCGTGAGTATACAACAATTTCACGAAATCCCTGCACGAACCCAGTCGACTTTGAAAGCGGAAAGCATATGACGTTATAATTGGGATACCGTTGTATAGTTATAGGCGTATCTCGCTATTTGTATGAAGATATTGTATCATATTTGTTGGCTTATCAAAACTGACATTGATATCACATTCATAATGAGTCTGAAGTGCACATTTATAACAATGCAGAAGGTTACAGTTTTACTATACCAACACTTCCGTAAGGAATCTAAGAGAGGTCATCTATATTGCGATATTCATAACCCTGAGAAACGAACGCAACTGGCACTTGGTCTGAATAGAGAATCCTTTTCTCGATGGATTAAACAGGACACAAAGTGCACTAATGTCAAGCAAGGACGGAAAAGAACAATTGACGACTTTGACATAGATGTCATAAGACGGAGCTCTTGAAAATGTTTGCGACAAATCAACTTGTTACTCTCAGGAAACTGAAATTAAAACTGCAATCAGATTGCAGCATAGACATTTCTAAAAGTACTCTATGAAAAATTGTAAGAGCCGCCGGCTTCACCTTCAGAAAAACTATAGGCGGCAGGAATATTATTTGTGAAAAGCCACATTTAATTGCTGCCCGAAGTAAATACCTGAGGCAGATCCGTGAGCGGCGGAGGCAAGGCTATGATATTGTATATTTGGACGAATCCTGGGTCAATGCTCACCACACCAATGCTAAAGAATGGCAATCAGTAGACGGTGAACAGAAAAGAAAATACCAAGCAGCAAAGGCCAGCGTATTATACTAACACATGCAGGAAGCAGTGAAGAAGGTCTTGTCCATGACGCTGGACTTATTTTCCAATCAAAAGTACCGACGGTAGGGACTACCACACAGAAATGAATGGACATATTTTCAGGCACTGGATGGAGAAAGATCTACTTCCAATTCTAAACAGACCATCATGCTTGGTAATGGATAATGCATCCTATCACAACGCAGTATCAGCGGAAGACAAAGTACCGACTGCATCAAATACAAAAGATCAAATTAGGACTTGGCTTGCTAAGGAAAATGTCAGCTTCGATGATACATATTTGAAACCCGAGTTGTTGCACCTGGTGAGGATGACAAATAAGACAAAGGTGTTTCATATTGACAAAATCATTGCGGAATACGGCCAGACGTCTTTGCGACTACCTCCATATCATGCTCACCTCAATCCGATAGAGCTTGTCTGGGCTAAAGTAAAAGGGCAAGTTGTCGAACAGAACAGGACGTTTAAAATGTGTGATGTTGAAGTTCTGACACGTGAGTCCTTCTCAATGATAGACATGCAGTTCTGGAAGAAGTGTGTTGAACATGTGCTCCGAGAGGAAGACGAGTACTGGCACCGAGATGGATTACAATTTGTCCAGCCAGTAACAATTATCAACCTCATGGAATCGTCAGATTCGGGATGATACAAATCATATTTTGGTTACAGACTGAGAAATAGCAACGTATACATTTCCATATCCAAATGCGTCTACCATTATACAATTTGTGGTGAAGTTAAGACACCCTGGGGTCTAATGGTGACCGAAGGGAGGACTAACTGTTGCATATTGTATCCAAGTTCACGATTGCACATAAAGGGCAACACACTTAATTACTTGACCTATCAAGTTAATATGGAGATACACCTATGAATAGAATTGACATGGACAAATTCTAGGGATACTGTAAAATCTAAAATTTGAGCCCCCATATTTGCAATTGTCATAAAGATCAAAGGAATTCGCCGATGTGCAAAATCCGTAGCATCTATGGACTACTGGTTAGCTTTATTTTAGCGTCATGGATATTCTAAGGCTGCATGCAAAAATCACTGAGATCCAACAGGTAGTTTTCGAGAAAATCAATTTCAAACGTGCTCACGAATTAATGGACAGACTAGTCTTACAACTAGTATTGCAACTAGCTGTACCATACAGTAACACTAAATCAGTGCTGAATGTATGAAACAGTAAATAATGTAATGAAACCAAAAAATGAGAAAATTTAAATCTGACAGTGTCCGATTTGTTTTTCAGGTCAAGGAAAACTGCAACAAATGCCAGTACTGTCTGCGTAAGGATGTCCTGAAGCAAGCCTGTGTTTACCGAAAGTGTGTCTACCTCCGTAAACCTGTTCCTCGTTTTCGTCAGGAGCCAGCCACAACAGGAGCAGCATCACATAAGTCGACGCCCACTCCACCTAACAAAACAACTTCAACTCCAGTGCCCCCAGCTCCAACAAATTCAAACTCAAACAGTAGCAGCAACAGTAATAACACCAACAGCGGTACAGCCAGCAACAATAGTAGTATGACTCCAGTGCCGATATCTTCATCAATACCACCAGAAATGTCTCATTCGGCTGAGCTCAGCTCATGCAGACTTATCCAGTCTCCATTTTCCACTCTTTCTGCCATGCAGAGCAGTAATAATGGGGTTCTCGACCCGCTCCGACACAGAATGATGGAACATCCTCATCGCTCACTGTTTGACCCCATGACCCTCCACTCCAGCCATGACCACCCCGTACTGCAATAGACGCATCAAAATCAGTGTTAGCAGACGCAGCACGATACCCTGGTGGACATCCTACTTCAGGCCTAAGCCCTCATTGCAAGTTGGACCAAACTGCTGCTGCTATCACCTACGCCAGCGAGCTCAACCCAAACTCAGCATCTGTGACTTCACATCTGAACTCTGTCAATTCTGCTTTGGGTACTTATCAATCTTATCAATGTAACAAAGGACCCAGCTTGCCTCCTAGGGACGCCTACTTTCCCTCCATGGATACATGGAGCTCTGTGCCTTATACTGTGCCTCATGCTTCATCCTGGGCTACTCAAGCTTTACCTAACCATGCAGCAGCAGCAGCGTATGGCTTCCAACAACACTCAACAACTTTTCCATCCTCTTTCACTCCGTCCTGCCGGCTAGGTCTTCCAGACCCTGCAGCACCACAGTTTGCTTCCCCAGCTGGACCTCAACATTCCTTCCACCATTCCATGACAGGCTTCCCGCATGACTTTACCCATGCAGCCTCAAGCCATGCAAGCATGCGTAGACCAATGAACCCAGCATTCTATCACACACCGTCTCATATACCAGCATCAAGCATTTCCAGCTTCCACGGACTTGGCCATTTTCCTGCAAGTCAGACCAGTTTTGGACCCGCCGCCTACTCTATGCATCCACATACTCATATGTACCCTAGTGGCTTTTATTCCTTCCGCACAGCTACAGAACCACAGATTTATCATGTCCAGATGTACCTGGACCGGAATCCCTTCATACACACTCCTTTAACCTTCAACCAAGAGGAGAAAACAAAAAAGGACAAGCTTTCTTTGTTTGATTTTTCTAAAGATGTTGGCCATAATATTTTACAAATATTGTGCCTCTCGCTAGACTCTTCACATTTGATATCTTCTAATAAGGAGGCAGCATCCTCGACTACTTTTATAAAGTATCACAATGTGACTGATATTATTTCAGAACAAGGTACAGCTCAAGCTTCATGCATTCCATGTAATATTCACTTTGTAAATGATAAACATGAACATTTGAACTACTTTGAAAATGTGAATTTATCAAATGCTAAAAGTAGCAAGAAAATGTTATTACTTGCTAAAAGTAGTAATAGGGGAATCTTATCATATGCTAAAAGTAGCAAGAATGTGAAAATGTTTGCTAAAAGTAGTAATAGGGGAATCTTATCATATGCTAAAAGTAGCAAGAATGTGAAAATGTTTGCTAAAAGTAACAAGATGATGAAATCGCTTGCTAGAAGTAGCAAGAAGGTGATATCGCTTGCTAAAAGTAGCAAGAAGGTGATATCGCTTGCTAAAAGTAGCAAGAAGGTGATATCGCTTGCTAAAAGTAGCAAGGTGATATCGCTTGCTAAAAGTAGCAAGAAGGTGAAATCGCTTGCTAAAAGTAGCAAGATGGTGAAATCGCTTGCTAAAAGTAGCAAGATGGTGAAATCGCTTGCTAAAAGTAGCAAGGAGGTGATATCACATGCTACCAAGAATCATGTAGTGAGCTCAGCTCATGACAACAAGATAGCATTAGACCTACTGACACATATAGAAGATAGCAGCATCTTTGGGAGAACTCCGGTTGAGACATCTCTGATGTTCTTCTGGCTGGATGTGACTTTTACAGTAGCACTGCAGAATCATTCCCACCATGTGGTGGTGCCTCCATTCATATGGAGCATTCAAATTATCACATTCAAGATTTTCATGCCATGGAACATAATAGTTTACTATATGGGAATGATGAATTAGTGACGAGATCAGTCAAGATTTTCATGTCATGGAACATGATGATACAACTCGTTTACTGTGGTCTATGTCTTGTAAAGGATATGTCAAGATTTTCATTTTCACTGGTCATAAATCCAGTATGAGAATCCTTTGCATGCAATCTTCCAGAGAAGAGCTGAGATTATAAGTCCGAAGCTCAGATTAAACTAATCCTTCTCATTTGTCCCTCTTCATTGAACTTGGTATGTTGCATCTATCATGTGAAATGTGCCTGCTATCTATATATCTCTTCTCTAATCCTGTTTTGTCTTACAGCATCAGTTCAAAAGGAGACACCTAAAGCGAACCTCCATGCACCTTGTCTTTCTTTCTCTTTTCCAATCCTGATTTACCTCACAGCTTCAGGGTAATAAGAGATATCTAGCGTGGGCTTCATAAATAGTGTCTTTCATCGCCTCTGAGGTCCACCTTTCGCTTTGTATCCATTGTATAGAAGTACATTGTTTAGTGGCTATTGTGTGCACCTGCCATAGACAAACTATATCAGCAAGCATAGCAGTTTCTCATTATTACCAACAGCTCCTGTATCCAGGATAGTACATACATTATTAATACAAATAATACATTCAAATGGAAGCTATTGTTTTAGATGATGCTTTCATAACTGAAATTGATCCAAAGCTGTTTGTAAGCCTTGATGAACTAACAAACACAACATGCACACACCCAGAGAACAGGAATCATTGTGTAGACATTGAACAACAGCCAACAAGAGAAGTCTGATATTGATCAGTAGTAAACATTTCAATATGTTTTCATACCATGAGGTATATCGGGGAAACAGTGGTAGGTTCTCGTTTTTCTTTGGCCGATGAACATAAATTATGTGGTCAACATTGCGCTAGGTTGCATTACTACCCAGTTGTTTTTGGTTACTGTGTCTGGGTTGACCTGAGAGCCGTATGATCAGCAAAAATCTCATTCCCACTGTGGGGTGTGATCCTGGGACCAACTGTTTATGAAGCAAGTGTACTAATCACTATGTTATCACAGTTGGACTAATCAGTTGTTCATAAGTTTGTGTGTGTTCATTTGATAATTGTCTGCTACTTTTACTTGTGCTACTTTGTTTTACTTGAAGAGAGTGTGTGTGCTTTGTTTTACTTGAAGAGAGTGTGTGTGCTTTGTTTTACTTGAAGAGAGTGTGTGCTACTTTGTTTTACTTGAAGAGTGTGTGTGCTACTTTGTTTTACTTGAAGAGTGTGTGCGCTACTTTGTTTTACTTGAAGAGTGTGTGTGCTACTTTGGTTTTACTTGAAGAGAGTGTGTGTGCTACTTTGTTTTACTTGAAGAGTGTGTGTGTGTGTGTGTGACTTTGTTTTACTTAAAGAGTGTGTGTGTGTTACTTTGTTTTACTTGAAGAGTGTGTGTGTTACTTTGTTTTACTTGAAGAGTGTGTGTTACTTTGTTTTACTTGAAGAGTGTGTGTGTGTGTGCTACTTTGTGTGTTCATCTCATGAATGTGTGCTACTATGTGTGTTCATCTCATGAATGTGTGCTACTTTGATTTCTTACTTGACCAAGATCTGGTTCATTCATGTCATTAATTATCTCTACCATGTTAACTACTTGAGTAGTTACTGCTCTGCTATATTCGCACAGAATCCTATATTATTACACAACTGTTCAACTGTTGACATTTTTAGTACACATATTGTTGTATGCTCTACTTCTGTATTTTTTAATTTTTTTTTTAATCACATGTAGATGTTCATGTAATGATATTCAATTTTTCCATCTATTTTTTGGGTTGACTGACCAAATTTTTAATAAATCTATATAGCTTTTAGAGATCTTTTATTTATAATGCAAATTATATTCATATCAGTAAGATGGTCCCGTCCAGATATATTTTTTTATATCACAACCTTCCTTTTGACTGAATTTGATCTGTTTGTTTTCATGAGCTTTTCTTAGGATTTTTTTCCATTGTTATTATTGTTGAAAATGTGTAGATTTTAAAGCATTGTTTGTTCTTTATTGATTCAAGTATGAAATGAAACATCACATGATGATGATGAACAAATAATTTAGTTAAATCTTAACTACAGTAGACTTTCAGTTAACCATCACCCATGGGGATTTAGTCTTCTTAACTCCAATTGAAGCATAAAGCATCAATAAATTTTCAACCAGATCTTGTCTTGAGCAAGCCAATTACATTCCAGGTCATTCCCTCCTTCTTTTTCTGTCTACAGTTTATCTTCATGTTTTGTCTTCCCTTACCTTCTCCCTACAGTTTATCTTCATGTCTTGTGTCTCCCCTTACCTTCTTGTCTCCCTATAGTTTATCTTCATGTTTTGTGACTTCCCTTACCCTCTCGTCTCCCTACAGTTTTATCTTCATGTTTTGTGTCTTCCCTTACCCTCTTGTCTCCTTACAGTTTCTCATGTCTTGTCTTCCCTTGCCCTCTTGCCTCCCTACAGTTTATCTTCATGTCTTGTGTCTTCCCTTACCTTCTCGTCTCCCTACAGTTTATCTTCATGTCTTGTGTCTTCCCTTACCCTCTTGTCTCCTTACAGTTTATCTTCATGTCTTGTGTCTTCCCTTACCCTCTTGTCTCCTTACAGTTTATCTTCATGTCTTGTGTCTTCCCTTACCTTCTCGTCTCCCTACAGTTTATCTTCATGTTTTGTGTCTTCCCTTACCCTCTTGTCTCCTTACAGTTTATCTTCATGTCTTGTGTCTTCCCTTACCTTCTCGTCTCCCTACAGTTTATCTTCATGTCTTGTGTCTTCCCTTACCTTCTCGTCTCCCTACAGTTTATCTTCATGTCTTGTGTCTTCCCTTACCCTCTTTGTCTCCTTACAGTTTATCTTCATGTCTTGTGTCTTCCCTTACCTTCTCGTCTCCCTACAGTTTATCTTCATGTCTTGTGTCTTCCCTTACCCTCTTGTCTCCTTACAGTTTATCTTCATGTCTTGTGTCTTCCCTTACCTTCTCGTCTCCCTACAGTTTATCTTCATGTCTTGTGTCTTCCCTTACCCTCTTGCCTCCCTACAGTTTATCTTCATGTCTTGTGTCTTCCCTTACCTTCTTGTCTCCCTACAGTTTATCTTCATGTCTTGTGTCTTCCCTTACCTTCTTGTCTCCCTATAGTTTATCTTCATGTTTTGTGACTTCCCTTACCCTCTCGTCTCCCTACAGTTTTATCTTCATGTTTTGTCTCTTCCCTTACCCTCTTGTCTCCTTACAGTTTCTCATGTCTTGTCTTCCCTTGCCCTCGTCTCTCAGATTCAAACTCAGAGTGACATACGGGTGTCTGGTCTCGTTTTCTGCATTGTTAATGTATGTTCCAACTACTTCCATTTTCCCATTTTCCTTTATTTCCTTGATATTGTTGAATGCCTGTGATTCCTAATCTCAATATTAGGTATATTTTGATCCTTATAAATTCCAAGAATTCTTCAATATTTTCTCACCTGCATCTTAAATGACTGTCTTGTCACTTGTTTTTCTATGTCTGATCCCATAAGTAAAACTGAGCGCACATTTTCTTCTTCGAATGCTCCATATAGACCACTTGTTAACCATTCATTTGTTTATGATCCGAGCCTAAGAGTTACTGTACATTTTTTTTTGCTGCAACACGATCCAAAAATACAACCATCTGTATACCTTTTTTTTTAAAAACAAATCACCCATACAGGGACTGTTTTTAAACATTTATTTGTAGTGTTTGAAGAGTATAATTTATAATGCTTCTCTTGATATCTTCAGAGACTGAGCCTTATTGTCATATATCATTGAACCAACATTAAATACCTCCATGAGAACTGCATGACTTCCACCATTTTTATTAAAGCATATTTATATATATATATATATATATATATATATATATATATATATATATATATATATATATATATATATATATATATATATATATATATATATATATATTTTCCTTTGTGATTGAGGATATTCACTATGCATGTACGCTTACTTGAGAATAGAATGAGTTTTAAGACCCCAGGGGAAGCACCGAAGCCAATGAATATGATCAATAATTGGACAGTGAACAAGTATTAGGGTTTCAGCTGCCCGAGTGGTTACCGGGGCCCAAATTTGGGGTGTAAAGAATAAAACCACTGTTACCTGCCACACATGTCGTAAGAGGCGACTAAGGAGGTTTGGCTGAAATCGGATGTACATGTCCTAAACGTGTAGAAGTCTATGCGTTTAGGGCCTACCAAACCAATGTGCAGCGTATACATGTTCTTGGCAAAGATCAAACATATCACAGTGATTAAAATTGGTCGTAAAGAACAAACGCCAAGAAGAAGAAGAGGGACTTCCAGAAAAATAAATTACCAAACACAGAATTTAAACCACAGACTTTATTTCATGTGGAACCCATTGCCTATCCCTACAGACTAGTGCTTTTAAAGAAGACAACCAGCTAGTCCTTACTTGGACCTGTGTGCATATTTGAGAGGGGATTGGGTAAGAGAAGGTAACAATATGTATCTCAACCAACTAGTGTTCACATATTGTGAATTGACAGGAGGTGAAGATGAAGCATCTGGTGTACAAAGCACAAATCTTACTGCATGGCTTGCAAAGTTTATCTTACTGCATGGCTTGCAAAGTTTAAACTTACGTTTCTGTTAATAATTGATTTACTGGGTTTTTTTGGTTTAAAGTAGTGTTCAATTTTGTTGTTGCCAGCTTGCTTTGAGTTCCAGTTAACTGAGACTCTACTGTATTTGAAATATGTAAACCATGGGTATAACTATTTTACTGTTCGGTTACCTATTTTGATTGATGCGTAAATAATTATAATCCTGAAGTGAACTGACAGCATGGGTAAATAACCTTTGTTGATTGTCTGGTAAAATATGGAGATGGTTTGCTCCCTTGACTTATTTTTGTTTGTTCATGCTATGAGGTTTAAACATCATGAACTTGTTTTTTTCGGCATTCACTTTTTTAATAACCATTTTTAAACCAGCCTTTGTTGGGTTTTTTTTTTAATGGGAATGTAAGTATGTTGTTATTTTCTACAGCAAAGTTAATATGAGGAATGTGCTTTGGTCTCTTGGTGATCTCTTATTGGATCAAGACACTAACATTGATGCACAAATTATCTAACGATTAAAGGAGTTTGGGATTGCACATTTTAGAGGTAGAACTGAGTGTTTAATGTGTTAAACCAGTTAGTCACAGGAACCATCAATATGCATTTATACCCTTTTTTCACATTTGTTGGGGAAGTCTGAGCCCCTATAAGTCTGCTCCTGAGTGCTATGGAGTTGGTTCACTAATCAATAACAGCAAATTTATTTTATATATATATATATCCGCCCACTTTGGGAAATGCTGTTCTAACACATCATTTCATCATGGGCTTTATTTGTTGTGAGTTTGCTCCGCACACAAAAATTTGCCATCTCCAAGGTTTTCTACAGATATTTCTCAATTTTCTTGTTGTTGCTATGTGAAAGTTGTGTGCAGACGAACGATGCTTGTCGACGATACCACACCCTCAATCCTTTCACCAGCTGCTTGTTTGTAACTGACAGTCTGAAGAAACTATCTAAACATGTTTTATCCTACTCACTCAGGTTCTTTATTATTATTATTATATTTGATTATTTTATCTTCTGTTACTAAACATTTCTGTGATTTGTCTCTTCAAACTCTTGCAGTACTCTAGTGGTGACATCATTTACAGATATGTTTCAAGGGGGAAAAGATATATGCATGTGATTAGCCATTGTTTTTCTTTGAGATGTATATGTTGTCACTTGAAGCATACTTAGTAGAAAAATAGTTCATTTTAAAATATTGTTGTATATTTATAAATTATGAATGCTAACTTGATTCTTCTTATACATGTTAGTGTATATAGATATATATTGATTTGAAACTGGCTTTTATAGCTATATAATTGCATTGGAAACACGGTATTTAATTTAGTATATACAAGGTATTTAATTTAGTATATAACACTAGCTAAAGGCTTTGTAGTCTCATTAGATATGTTCTTCTGCTTTGTTCTAGCCAGAGCGTCATAGCCGTTTGATATGTCCTAGACAGAGCATCATAGCCATTAGATCACAATATTCCAAACAAAAGTTAGATTACTTTCTTGGCTAAGATGGTTCAGAATTTCTTGTTTTTTAAATGTATGTTAGTACTGCACAAATGAAACTTGAAAAATCTTGGGTACGTCACATACAAAGTGTATATAGTGATTAAACATTTATCTTTGAGTCTGTGACATTTGACCAGTGTCCTAGAGTTAAATGTGTTACAGGAAGTGTTTATTTAACACATCCATACAAAATAGCATCTGGCCATATGCATTATAGCATAGCTCCCATGCGAGAGACTCACGTTCAATTCATGACAAGGACTTTATTCTATTGTGGGCATAAAATAAAAATCCTAACCTGAACAGCTTCAGGGCCATTAAATTCCTCAGACTTCTATGTACCATCTGTTCTACAATCCCTTAAAAGAGTAATACAGGCAGTAATAAGTTATTTTTTAAAATACAAAATAGATCATCAAACTGGTAATCATGTAGAGCACATTTGGGACTTGTTTAAAGTTTAATATGTAAAGATAATTGTTTTGATTTTGTTCACCATTTGCAATTAGGTTAGGCTGGTCTTGGTTCGATCCCCAGCTGGAATTTATATCACACCGCAAACTATCATCAATTGGGTACCAGTTACATTGGGAAGTAAATCTGGCCTGCTTGATACTGACAGCATCACTTATTGTGTGCTGTTGGTCAAAGAAAAATACAGATCTAACGCCATATTCTTTCCTTTCAATCACTTGAAATACAGGTCCATGCAAAGTTTACTTGTCAGTGTTTCACTAGGCCACTAAAGTTTGTTGCCTCAGTATATCATATTTGGGACAGGTTTGAAGTGGAATTTACTGGCTGCATGGCTAGTGCAGTCGCAGTGAAACTTTAAGATTGTGCTGTCCCCGACATAGAAGAATGCAAATCTGGTTTACATTTATTCTCATGACCTTGGTTGGTCTTTCTTTCCCCTGTGTATTTTCAAACCTAGCTGCTGAGACTTATTTAGGGTATTCATTATCTGTGCGTGATTGTGGGACAGGAATACCAGATCGTCTGTAAAATCCAGGTCCTCTAGTTGTTTAACTGTCCATTGTATTCCCCATCTGTTATTGATTTCATGATCCAATTATGGCCAGCAAGAACAGGAATGGTGATAACAGGCATCCCTGCCTTACACCTTTTCTTATCTCAAAGGATTCCGTCAATTTTCTCTCATGTATCACTGCATTTCATTCCTTCATTAGATTTTTTTTTTTTAACTATAGTCTTATATGGCTGGCCATAGGGAGACGACCATTAGAGCTGACTCATGCTAAACTTGATGAGTTTCCACAGCACACTTTGCAGTAATACATTACATGCATAGTAAGCTTAACTGTCTCACCTGACAATAATGGATATAGATTGCTGATTTTCAAATTGTTTTATTAATTTGCCTTTAACTTGTATTAAACTTAACATTCAAACTTTATTTTCTAATGTACCATGTTCATGAGAAAACAAGATTGTCTATTCCCAGGATGAAGTTGATTTGTCTCCACTCTTGCTGTTCAGCGTAGGGATGGGAGCTTTAATTTATGTTCTAGGGCCAGATGAGTTGCATTTGTAGTATTATATCCGTGTTTATGTAGTATGGTCTTGTCTATCCATCTTTTTGGTATGCACGATTCATGGATCCCCATTATGTTCCGCATAAAGTTATAACAATGGGGAAAGGATGTAACCTTGACCAACTCTTTGGCAGTGGTGCAGCTGAGATTGGCTAGCACATGTAACAATCTCGGTGACTCCGTGTGTGCATGTCGATCCACTGGTTAGAAATTGTTAGCTGGCATAGTTGCTGTGCACATGTGGCTGGTCTGGTCAAACCACAATTGCTTATCCATCACCATGTATGTAACGGGCTACTGTTTGCGTACTCGGAAAATATAAACTGAAATCTAAATCTGGTGAAAGTTGCAAATAAGCTTGCCCCAAACTCAATCAGAATATACAATTGCTGTGTCAAAATTTGGAAGTGCAATTGTCACCTTCTGGAGTTTAATTTCCACAAATTTATGGATTAATATTACTGTTGGTGCTCTCCATCCATTCCACTTTCTCCCCTTCCTGTTTTGCTCAAATCTTGCATAATTCACAGATGTTCTTTTTATCTGAGGCTAGTGTGATCAAGCCAGTATGTACTTACTACTGAAAATGTATACAACCACAATTCTTTGAATATTCAAAATATATTTTTCTAGAAATTCAATGTTTTGTTTTTGTTTATTTTATATCTTGTATATATTTACTAGTGAACAATAAAGATCACAATTTTATTATATCTCTTACATTTGTCCTGGAATTTTTAGTTAGTTTTGTATATACTTATGAACATTTATTATTTTTGGCAAATAAAAATAACATTGAAAATGTTAACTGTCTTCTGAGTTGTGTTTTATGGGGGTCGGTCCATACACTGGAAATTGCACTCGGCTTGGACCCTTATTGTTTGGGCTGGCACCTAGCCATTATTATTAGACGGACAAAGCAAAGCTTTCTCCGTCAGTAGCAATGTCTAGAGAGCAACAACACTTCTATTGTGCTCGGTCATTGGTCATCCTTTAAAACTGTCATGACTAACCGACACTGCACCATGTTTTCCTTCCGTCTGGGATCTATATAACGCATGGCAATTTATGATTCTCTTGGGATTACTTCAAGTGCACGTCTTATCCAGGTCTGTCTGTCTATCACTGTTCATTTTTCTCCCGACTGCACCTGTTGAGCAGTTCTTGGAATATTCAGAGACATTCTCAGTCCGGGTTATTAGGGAAGGATAGCAGTTTATTCTCTAGTAGGTTTTGTGTTTTTCATTTTTTTTAACCACTTTTATGTCTTATCTCAGTGCAGTTTTCGTTACTGATATTTAGTTATTAAAAAGGGGATTTTAAAGCCAAAGGATTGATTTCATTGCACTGTGTTTTATCCCATATAGCTCGGTTCTCTCCGCAGAAATGTTACCTGCAGAGAGTATTGCACAACTCTGTAGCTCCGGCAACAATCATTGGGGTCTCTGGAGAGAAAGAATGCATTTGTGAACAGAATGGTCAGAACCTTTGACTCGCAAGGCAAGAGCTTAGCCACAGTTACGCACTGAGTTAGGGTCCCATGTCTGATCCCCATCTCTAGCTTCTCTGTGATGACAACGGTGTTCATATTCTGTTGCTGACACTGTAAGCAGTTCTTGGTTAGACATATTCAAACTGTTGGGTGGTTGTATATGCTGGTTTGATCACACTAGCCTCATATCGATAAAACGAACATCCGTAAATTATACAGAACCTACGTCGCTTATGTTCAACTTGAACACAGGACGGGACCTACATTGTATCATCCATCCCTGATTTGGAATTAAGGGAAATCAATTTGTCCCCAGGCATGGCCAAGTCAGGGAAAATAAATAAGCCGATAGAATTGTTGGCACAGCTATGATATCAGAGGGCACTATATCACCTGTGTAGTGCTGGGGCCCTAAGGAAACAAAGAATAGTACCGAGGCGACTGATGGTAGGCCCCTAGGGATACTTCCCTAGTAAATAAAAAGCAGCGCAAGAAATTGGATGTGCATAATTGGCCCAACGTACAATCACTCTTAGGCTCAGATCACATACAAATCACACAGTGGTTGACAAGTAGTCGATATGGAGCGTTTGAAGAAGAAGAAGGCACTTCAATTGACTGAAATTACATCAGAATACATTGAGAGTATTATCCAAACAGGAGTTTTAGGTGACCAGATTGAGAGAGATGGGTTTCAACATTGGTACAACCTGAAAAGAACATACCAAATAAGCAAAAAAGATTGGTTCATCAACATTGAAATGGTGTGGTGGACCACTGGACGCTGCTGGATTTGATAAAACGGCGATCGGAGCACCTATGGACATGTGATGATAGTCCTTATATAACGGATAATTGGTAAATAATATTTGGAAAATACTCTTCATTGTTCCACACAGAATGCAAACCAAATACTTGTCGATCATGATGGGAGAACCATAGTTCAAGTCACAGAATATCACACAGATACCCCAGCCCCCTCATCACAGTTTGCAAGACCTCATACAATAACACATTACAACCCACAATGAATGCAAAATCATAAATTTGTCCAAGATCAAGTAAGAGTCCATGACAATTTAAGAACAAGCAGCACTATCAAGGCTGTGCAAGCAGCACTATCAAGGCTGTGCAAGCAGCACTATCAAGGCTGTGCAAGCAGCACTATCAAGGCTGTGCAAGCAGTTAAGTCATATCACAACATACTAACAGAAAAATATGTCAGCATAAACAATAGAAAAATACATCAACAACTAACATATGTACACAAAATTGTTACCAAGACAATTTTGATTTTTTTAAACCAGTAATGTACAATCAAGTTTGCGCTACTGGGTAAAGAAAAGAATTATTAGTCCAATTAGACTGTACAGGGTCCCTTCAATTAAACATCAAGTGCTTGACACCATCAACTAGACATTTAGAAGTACTTGGTCCCCAACAACTAAACATTTAATACTGGGCCCCTTCAATTAAACATCAAATACTTGACACTCCCACCCTCAACTAGACAATTCAGAAGTACTTGGTCCACTATAACTAAACATTCACTACTGGCACCTTTCAATTAAACATCAAGTATTTGGTCCCTCTACTAACCAGCCTTTACAGAATTATCTTCAAGTATACAGTACTAAACACCCCCCACACCTCCCTATCAATCAGTTAGTACTGGATGATCCTTAAGTAAACAATACTGATCCCACTCAAGTGCAACAGCCAGTACTCTGTCCTCCTAAAATAAACATTCAGTACTGAGATCACTCAAATAAACAGCTGGTACTGTTATCTCCCTCAAGTAAACAACAAGTACTCTTGTTTACCTCAAGTGAACAGCAAGTATAAAAAAAAATGAAACAATCGTAACACATGTCATTCAAATGTAGCAGACTGCAAAATTCACATATGATAGCAGATGTAACAAATATAAGTATATGGTAGGCAAACTGATGAGCGAGAGCATAGCCGACTCGATTTAAGGTATCACAATATGGTGATAGTGAAGAACCTCAAACCAGAATGTGAAGGAAATGTGAGTTTAAAATATAGAGGAAGATGACTTTGAACTGATACCTGAATATGAAGGAAGTCTGTATATAAAAAAGTTGTTTAAACTGTCACATGAGTATGAATCTAATTCAGCTCAAAGTGACAATTGAATAAGAATCAAATTCGGCTCAAAGTGACAGAAATCAAATTCAGCTCAAAGTGATAAATAAAACATTTGAATATAAGATAGGGGGTCAAGCACCAGCAAATATGATTCCATTCCAATTACTTTTGATCATGTATTCTGCCCTGAAAGAGACAAACAATGGGGCACAGAAGTTTTCCAAGTGACAAATTTATACATAAAGAAATAACATGTTTACAAAACAAAAATACAATACACAACTTCAACTTCTCTTTGTTTCACAATATTTTAAAAAATACAAAATAAATAGCAGTGGAATGTAGCCAGATTTATCAATAATAAATCCAAAGCTAGATCAACAAAAATGAAAGATTCATAATTTTTTGTAACCATATTCGCTTCATACGTTGTACTTTGTAAAACTAACGTAATTCGTGTTTATATATTCCTCTTCAAAAACAGAAGAAATGGAATTTGAAAATTTGGTTAATGTTCTGTAATAGAAAACAATTTCAACAAAAGAAAATATGTAAATACAACAAAAGTCATGTCATTCAATTCGTTAACCAATAAATGTACTGTGAAAATGAAAATAGAACTGTACGGATTCGAAATCAATATATAAATCATTCAATTTTGTTCCACAAATTTTCACAAACACAACAATTTGGTTCTTAGGGAATAGTGGGTGACCAAATGTTTAAAACGTAGTCGTGTTTTGTGATGAGAAAACAATATTGATGACCTGTATTTGTGGCGACAGTTCGGTCAAGCATTCTAAATTTCTCTACCCTATACAATCCCCAGAGTATTCTCAGAATCAGAAACAAAGCGAGTAAATGAGTTCTTGACAAGAGCTGCGATAGCATAGGATTTAGTTGATGCACTTGCTTAGTTGGTGTGTAGTAGCAGGATCAAATTCCACAGTAGAAATAACTTGTTTAGACTCTACTGAATTTAGGTAGACCCAGCCAACAAACAGTAGGAAACAAAGGCATTCTGAGCCTCCACCAATGTTGAAAATTCATTCCTTACATCACAGAAATGTGATCAATGTTTGCAGTAATGGGATATTAGCATTAGGTCAAAGGACAAGGCAAAATGCTACCTACAGTTTGATAGATCGTTATAAAACTATTCAACGAATGTAACAGAAATGTCTGTTCTAGTTCCGCTGTAGAAGACTTTTCTATTGATTAAAAAACGAATAAATAATTTCAGAAATGAACTTGGAGAACAATGTTCAACACAATCTTTCTCCCCATATTATGCTATCAGTGCCAAACCTGGACGCTGACATTAAATGATAGAAGAAAATTAGTCACGACAGTGATGAAGTGTCTGCGCAGACTGCTGGGGGTAACAAGAAGAGACTAGTTGAGAAAGGAAGACATCAGGAAGGTAAAAAAAGTGGTTACAACATCAGTACTGAACTTCATCAAGAAACAACAAATTAAATGGTTTGGTCACATAAGCGGACTACCAACAGACTGCACCTCTTTCTCGATCCCCGCTTAGGCTGATGTACCAGACTTTCTCATGAATTCTGCTATTTTTAGGGACTCTGTCCCTACGTACAGTTTCTCATTAAGCTCATTTTCGGGCCAAGTTTCGTTTCTCAGTCCTGCTAGCAGTTGGCAGTCTTGCAGTAGGTGCTCTGTCGTCATGCCCACCTTTTCACAGTGGTACAGGCCAGTTGTGCCAATTTAAAATTTGTTGAGCATGTGGGCCTGTTATGGCCGGTACGGAGGCGGCATATAAAAACTTGTTCGCTACGGGATAGACCATAGTACCCATCTCTGACGTTGTGTTGAGGGTGCTCTTTCAACCACTTTTATCTATATCGCCATCCGATGGTTGTTTTGGCCTCCTCGTAGCTGATCTCATGATTGGTCTGCGGCAGTCGTCCTCCTGCCTTCACTAGCCTGTCTGCCTCTTCGTTTCCGTTTATATTGCAGTGTGATGGGATCCACTGTATGACTGCATTTACGTGAGTTTGCTAGTACTCCGAGGATTGCTTTAGCTCATTGAGTTGTTTTTTTAGTGCCATGTTGACCGAAAAAGCATCGGTGAATATCACTATTTTGTTGCGTGGGCGATGCTTCTCTCTAGGATCATTTCGGTGGTTGTTCTTAGTACCTCTGCCAGGTAGCTTTTTTGAATACTTACCTAACAGAGAGCGAACTGAGTAAACGCCGGCTGAAACCGGACACATCGCCGAAGGATAAGCACAGAGCTCCAAATGGTGCTGAAGATGTGATGTAAAACACACCAATGCTAAGGCTGCATGAATCAGATTTCCACATGAACAGAATTTATGAGGAGGTCTGGTACATCGGTCTGGCGGTGATTGCAGAGAGAATACTTACCTGTGGCAATCGCCTTCGTGATCTTCACTTGCTTTGAGAGTTTAAAGACTATTCCTACTCCACCATCGCTAATCGTGTTCTTTGCCGATCCATTCGGTGTACACGTGTGACCACACACTCTCAGGGTACTCTGTCGCTATGAATTCTTCTGTAACCGCTCTTCTTTGGCAGTTCACAGTGCACCTCAAAGAGCAATGCTGCTCCGATACAATGGATACAAAGCAAAAGGCTGGCCATGCAAGAGGTGGACCTCAGAGATAACAGATGTTATGAAAGACACTAGTTATGAAGCGCACACTAAGGCTCATTCTAGAAATCTCTTATCCTGACGCTGTGAGGCAAACCAGGATTGGAGACAGAAAATGGCAGCAGAAAGAACAAGAAAGAAAGAGAGAGAATAGAGAGAGCAATTAAAGATTCCCCTTGGAGTACGCTGACTTTTATATATGTTTGATAAAACATGTAAATGCAATTTTACAGAATTCTTTGAGTCCATAGTTATTTATTGATGAAAATTGTTCACAATAATAAAAGTTGGTGTATAAGTTCATTTGTGAAATAATATATATAACCTTGTCTTCTGGAATGTTGTTTATTAAATAAACTTCTCTTAATCTAACATTGGAATTCAAGGGTTACATGATATGAGAATGATGATTTCCTAGAAATTCCATGTCTCTGTGGCCCTTTGTCTTGTGAGTCGAGGGTCGTGGGTTTGAATCCAGACCGCACTGTTCTGTTCACGAGTGCAGTTTTTTCAGAGACCCAAATTTGGGTGTAAAGAATAGAACCACTGTTACCTGCCACACATGTCTAAGAGGCGACTAAGGAGGTTTGGCTGAAATCGGATGCACATGTCCAAACGTGTAGAAGTATATGCGTTAGGGGCCTACCAAACCAATGTGCAACGTATACACGTTCTTGGCAAAGATCAAACATATCACAAAGAGTGATTAAGATTGGTCATAAAGAACGAACGCAAAGAAGAAGAAGAGTTGCTGGAGCTATGGAGCTCGTGCTTTGTGCAATACTCTCGGCAGGTGGTATGTCATTTCTGCGGAGAGGGACCGAGCCATATGGGGTAAAACCCGTGCAATGAAGTCAATCCTTCGGCTTTAAAACCATTTAAACTTTTAGTCTTATGGTACAATGAGAAGTGTATATAACATACTTCAAGTAATATAAAGAAGGTTTATGTGTTGATTGGTTGATTGATAGAACCATCATCATTGCGCTTCGGTGAGTAACCATGTGTGCTTCAATCTTTTACACAGGAAGATCTCAGCGGTAGTGCAGGAATTCAGTAGCACCGGTGAGGGTCCGCTTGTAATTTTGAAGATGGTAAAGATATTTTGTCGAAAATTTTAATTTAAAATCTTTTCTAATGAATTTTGCCCAGGCAGAAGCTTTCCAGCCTGCTCTTTTCGATTTTGAACTGCCAAGGGTTCTTTTACATGCTCAAATTGAACGCAGGACCTACGTTTTATCATCCGTCTCCAATAGGACTAGGAACTTGATTTGACCTACACTGATATCAGGGACCTCTGGAAAAATATCCAGAGGAGGGAGCAAACCTGGTACCTTTGGTATGAGAGATGAGCACCTAACCACTACGCCACAGAGGCCCCCAAGGTTTATGTGTATACATTCAAATGTTTCAAAGGCGAAGGATTGACTTCATTGTACAGGGTTCCTCCATATGACTCCATCTCTGTCTGTCAGCAATGGCATGCCAGCTACCAAAAGCACTGCACAAAGCACAACTCTGTAGCTCCAGCAACAATCCTATCGGATCTCATGAAAAATTGTATATGTGTCTCGGTCTGGATTTGAACCCACAACCTTCAGTACGACAGGCAAATGACTTAACCACTTCTCCATTGAGACCCCCATGTGTATGCCTATATGGAACTCTTTTTCATACCACAAAGTATGTTAGAGAGTGAACTGTTAGCCTGCATTTTATTGCGGTCACGCGATAGGTGGTGTGATCACGATCACCGATAGGTGGTATGATCAACACGATCACCGATAGGTGGTATGATCAACATCACACGATAGGTGGTGATCAACATCATGGTGGTCACCTTACTTCAAGCGCTTTCTCCGATACCCAATTGAGTCAGGATCGACCTGAGAGCTGTCACTGTCTAAATAATATTCCATGTCTGCATAAATAAAGTTTCATAAAAATTCAAACTTGCAATAACTGATATTACCTATTTATAACATGTAAATAGCAAAAATGCAAACATAAAATTGCTAAAATGTAAAAACAAATATATAACAGCTACAACACTAACTGTAGTAAATATCTAGTAATTGAAAGTCTAGTCTTAAACACATTCCATTAACCACTATAGTGACTTATCACATAGTGCACTTTCAATGTATTAAGTCGTACCAAACGTTTATCAAAGCTATAAATAAAAAAATTTATATATATATATATATAATCAATAGTTATTGGTTACTAAACTGACGTCATTGCACTCGGGCAGACCCATAGGTGCTCAGTCTCCCCAACAGATATCGAAGAGTATGCATACTGATGGTTCCTGTGGCTCGCTGATTAAACACACCTCTCACTCTGCCTCTCAGGCATCCAGTTCGACTTGAACAACGGGTAACTCCAAACTGCTTAAATCGCTTGATCGATTCAACATCGATTTTAGTGTCCTCATCCAACAGAGAGTCTCGAAGAGACCAAGAATTCCCCTTATCCATCTTCAACTCCCCAACAATGTTAGCATGTTCATGCAAGCCTGTCGACTCTCATTACGTAAACACCCGCATGCCCAGGACAGTATATCCACGTAAGCGCTGGAGGTTAGAAACTTCTATAGACGACATCCACTCATACGAAACCTGCCCTTCTGGATCTTGTGAAGCATCGACTGAGAGTCAGATACAACAACGGCCCCATGACCAACTATCTCAACGTTATCATTACTCTGGAAGAGAATGTAGAGATTGGGGCAACATGAAGGCTGATCTCGCAGTTAAGCAGCTGATAGAAGATAATGCAAGGGATGATGATGTTGTTGAATATACCGATGGGTCGGTTCAACGTGGTGAGAAATCCGGCTGGGGTTTCTTGGCTAATGCGCATGGTAGGGTTGTTGCAGAGCGAAGTGGGGCATACAGGACAACTACTTCTAGTATGAGGATGGAGGTTGAGGCCGTTACTGCTGCCCTCCATTGGATTTCTGGGACTTCATTTACTGGGGCAGTTGTTGTATCTGACTCTCAGTCGATGCTTCACAAGATCCAGAAGGGCAGGTTTCGGTATGAGTGGATGTCGTCTATAGAAGTTTCTAACCTCCAGCGGCTTACGTGGATATACTGTCCTGGGCATGCGGGTGTTTACAGTAATGAGAGCGGACAGGCTTGCATCAACAGCATCGATTGTTGGGTGAGTTGAAGATGGATAAGGGGGATATTCTTCAGTCTCTTCGCGACTCTGTTTGATGAGGACACTAAAATCGATGTTGAATCGATCAAGCGATTTAAGCAGTTTGGAGTTATCCGTTGTTCAAGTTGAATTGGATGCCTGAGAGGCAGAGTGAGAGGTGTGTTTAATCAGCGAACCACAGGAACCATCAGTATGCATACTCTTCGATATCTGTTGGGGAGACTGAGCACCTATGGGTCTGCCCAGAGTGCAATGACGTCAGTTTAGTAACCAATAACCAATAACATCCACCCTGTATGATCTATATTTGGCTGATGACATTGCACTTCTATCTCACACACAAAGATATCCAGGAAAAGACTTTTGCCACCTTAACCAGTAGAGCCAGATGGTTGGGTTGAAAATCTATCAGAAGAAAACAGAAATAATATCTTTGAACAGCCCCAGCCACCAAGTTAAACTAGAAGATAAAATCCTTCTAAATACAACTGCTTTCACTTATCTTGTAAGTGTTATCAGCCATGAAGGAGGAGCTGGATCTGATACTAAAATCTGACTGAGTAAGTTACGAAGTGCATTCAAGACCATTCAGAAGGTCTGAAAATGAGTCCAATACAGCATCATAACCAAGATTAATATATACTGCAGCTGTGTGTTACTAACTTTACTATACGGATCACAATGCTGGAAAATGATAGAACAATATATGTCCAAACTCTCCATCTTACATACAACTTGTTTGCGAAAGATCTTACACATGTTCTGGCAAAATACTATGTCTAACCAAGAACTGCTTGCACAGTGCCAACAAGATAATATAAGAATCATCATCTAAAAGAGACACTGGAGATGTATGGAGACTAGCTCTGTCAGGAAAATGCATTGAGTTGGACACCAGAGGTTAAACAGAAATGTGGAAGACCCAAATTGACTTGGAGAATAAAAGTAGAACAAGAACTGAAAGAAATGACTCATAACTGAAACACAATACAGAGGATGATCAAGAATAGAGAGGAATGGTGTGCATTTGTTGCTGTCCTGAGCGCTAGTGGTGTCACAGGCTAGAGAGAGAGAGAGAGATATTTGATGATATATATTAATGTGATACTTTTTGATCGTTCTAGGCTTGTTTTATCATTCTCTTTGTGATATATAAACAGCCAAACATCAGAACGTAATGCACGTGCACCAAACCTTCAGCGCCTATTTGAGTTCAGTTGCTTATCCTTCGGTGGGGTGTTCGATTTCAACCAGCTATTTTGTGCGGATTCGCTTCTTCCGCTAGTCTTAGACTGTCCCCAGCCCAACCCACAAGACAGTGGGTTGACATTTTATTTCAGGGCATCGACCCTTAGACGGCCTTATGAGCACCATCTACCCAACAAAACCTGTCGTTTTAGTGAACACCTTGGTCTGTCGTCCGTTCAGGTTTGTTTACGGTTTGCTCCGCTAGTCTTTGATTGTCCCCAATCAATCTACAAGGCAGCAGAAGTTACCTGCGAGCGGGGAATGTGATACAAACTGCAACGTAAACACAAAATCTTTAAGGGATAAACAAAAATGTACTGGCATAAAACAATTGTGATCTGAACTCACCACATTCATGGTACAGAAAGATTTTTTTTAAAAAAACATATTTGGACGTTATTTTCTGGAATTAAATGTCGAGACATAGATAAGTACATATACATGTTTACACATGACGGGATTATGTTCGGAATGTAGTCACTATTTATATCTTTCTCTCCTGGGGGGAAGGCTCTCCATGTGAAAGTGGTTAAGCAGTTTGCCTTGTGTTCTGAAGGGTTCAAATCCAGAATGTGTCATTCAGTCTTGTCTCACAAGTGCATTTTATTCCAGAGATCCCTTCAGATTGTTGTTTGAGCTATAGAGTTTGTACATTGTGCAGTATTCTCGACAGGTTGATTGATTGATTGATTGATAGGACCATCATCATTGCACTTCGGTGAGTGTTCTGATCTCTTTCTTACACAGAAAGATCTCAGCAGCAGTGCACAAACTCCGTAGCACCGGCGAGGGTCTCGACTGGTTGCATACCACCATTTCTGTGAAGATTGATTAAGCCACATGGGGAAAAACAGGTGCAATAAAGTCTAGACACTTTTATATCTTGTTCTTCAGTTGCCAGATTATGCCATAACATTTTCTAGTATGTGCTGTTCTCTTATCTAAACAATTCCACAGCAAATCATTAAAACATTCATAATTTTCATATTTCCAACAATGTCAACTCAAAGAATTAATACTTCACATGAAACCAATACTTTAAAATCCAACAAAGCAACTCATTACTGATATTACATAAGCCACCTACATTTGTTAACATACTATGCTGTTTGTAAAATGTTCATATTAGGGAATATTCATTTTATAATTTTACGATAGAGCAAACATAATACAAACATGTTCGAGAACAACTAGTTATATCTTGGAACAAACAACAGACATGTCCGGGAACAAACAAAAGACATGTCCTGGAACAAACATTCTACATGTCCTAGTTCAAACACACATCAGACATGTCCTAGTTCAAACGCACATCAGACATGTCCTAGTTCAAACACACATCAGACATGTCCTAGTTCAAACGCACATCAGACATGTCCTAGTTCAAACGCACATCAGACATGTCCTAGTTCAAACACACATCAAACATGTCCTAGTTCAAACACACATCAGACATGTCCTAGTTCAAACACACATCAAACATGTCCTAGTTCAAACACACATCAGACATGTCCTAGTTCAAACACACATCAGAAATGTCCTATAACAAATATCACATGTCATAGAACAACCATCAGATATGTTCTAGAACAAACAAAAATTCCTTGCTATCTTAGAATAAATATCACAGATGTTCTACAACTATCACACATTCTAGAACAAGCATTACAAATGTTCTATTACAAACACCACACATGTTCTATAATAACCATACAGACTATTCTGGAACAAACATCCCATAACTTAGTACAAACACCAGACATGTCCTCGAACAGATCCATATTTTTGGTCTTTATTTATATAGTTTATACATATATTTTTTATATGTTTGGTCTTTGCCAAGAACAACTATACGTTGAACCTGGGTTCATTAGCCGCTACAGTACATGTGTGTTGCAGGTGCATCCAAAATTTTTGGCCAACATCGTAAGTTAACCCTTTCGCTCTGTTTTATTTTGACCTCTGGACGCAATTATTTTGCGATTCAAATTTAACATTCAATGTCAATTAGTTTAAACCTTTATAACTCTAGTACTGTTTCTCTAAAGTATGACATATTATATTTAAATTGTTGCTAATTGGATGTGGAATACATTAATATAATAATATTTTACATCAAGTGATACACGTTTGAGAAAATTAGATTGTTGCATGACTATTTTGAAAAAAAAAAAAAAAAGCATAAAAAAATATTTTTGCTCTCGGGTTTGTATTACATCTTAATATTCATATATGTTTCCAGAAGTAGCAGCTACATGAAGATAATCCATGTGCGAACATATTCTATAAGTTACATCTAACTAGGTGCAGTAGTTTTTATAATATTCACTTTTTAGTGCGAACACGTCAATAAATGGAATGTGGAACGCCCATTCTTTAGATGCAATTATTACATTAGACTTATAACTATCGATACTGCATTTCATAAACAATCAAATGACATTATTACCATCAATTAAATCTTCTTCATTACTAGCACAAGTTATAATTTGATCTAACCTGTACTCAAAATTACACTGTAAACATCGTTGGAATCATTAACGTTTTTAAAAAAATGTTGCGACTTGAACACAATAATACACTGCTTTCCCTTTTTCAAATCTTTGTTAAATGGAGATAGTAATGTACCTACATATATTTACTTTCTGTTTCTGAAGATTTTTTTTAACTTCAGTAAAGGGGTTGGGAAGATACATTCGTTTCCGTGAACAGACATCCAAAAGCCTATATATCGGTTTTGCGACATCATGAACATTACTCTGAACCGACATATCGGCTCTGCAGTCCCGTTGGGTTAACTCTTTCCATGCACAGTTATTTCTTCAATTTTTTAACAGTTAATACCGCAGCCATTAGACTAGAGAGTAAGATTGGAATCTATCAGGCGATACAGTTAGGAGTACGACAAGGGTGCGTACTCTCACCAGACCTATTCAACTTATATAGCGAAAACATCATGAGATCTATAGAAGAAAAGACAGGAATAGCAGTCGGTGGACAAAATATAAACAACCTAAGGTACGCTGATGACACAATTCTCATGGCTACAAATGAACACGATCTGCAGGACTTGATAGACATACTAGTGAGAGAAAGTGAAAAGAAAGGATTAAGCATGAATATAAAGAAAACAGAGGTTATGGTTGTCTCCAAGAAACAAGAAACAGCAACATGCAATATCAAAATAAATAACACAACACTGAAACAAGTCCATCGATTCAAGTATCTAGGAACATTCTTAACACCAGATGGAAGATGTACAACAGAGATTAGGAGTAGAATAGCTCAAACGAAAGCAGCTTTTATGAAAATGAAGAACACACTATGGTGAACTCACTACCAATGACACTGCGAAAACGAGTACTCCAATGCTATATTGAACCAAATCTTATGTATGGCAGCGAATCATGGACACTGAACAAACAATGAATACGATCATTGGAAGCCACAGAGATGTGGTTTTACAGAAGAATGTTGAGAATTCCAAGGACAGCAAAGAAAACAAACGTGGAGGTTTTAAATCAGGCCTGCACACAAAGAAACCTTATCAAAAGAATAAGAATCCGACAATCAAGGTTCTTCGGGCATATAATGCGAAGAGAAGGTTTAGAACATTTGGTGACTACAGGTAAAATACAGGGAAGGAGAGATCGTGGAAGACAGAGGGAGAAGATGTTGGATGGCCTGACATCATGGTTCGACAAAATATCGACGTCAGAACTGATTACATGCACCAAGCAAAGAGAGTTGTGGAGAGACATGATCGCCTACGCCGGCAGGCATGGCACTTGATTGAATACAAGGGAGGCAAAAAAAAGCAATTTTAAAAAAAAACATTACTAGTCAGTAAATAAACATATATATATCTTATTATATACTAATTAATTAGAAAACTGTACAACCTGTTAGAATAACAAGATTAAAAAGTAGTAGAAGTAAAATAGTAGAAGTAAAACTAGAAAGATTTCTTATAAGGGAAGCAACTCTAATGGCGTAGTATGTACCGCGCTCAACAGAATTTTGCTGTGGCGCAGTGTGCAGCAAAAAGCGTGCATAGAGTTGAAAGCGAGGTTAGAAAATATCAAAATATATATATTTTGTATTTTATCATGCTCAAAACATGTTGAGAAAAAATTAAAGGCAAAGATAAATAAAACACCAGAAAATCAAAATAAACACAAAAATAAATCATTTAAAAAAAAATCTTAAGTAGGTAGGGAATGATATGGCATGTGTTAAAACAAGATTTATCTCATCATCGAAACATGGATATGATATTTCCATTTGTCTGTATAATTCTTGATTTCCATTCGTCTGTATAATTTTTGATTTCCGTTCCTCTGTATAATTCTTGGTTAAGTACACAGTAAACAAAGCTGACTCATAATGATAGTGATCTAGTTAGAGGGTAGACTTGATCTTGATGTAGTAAGACTTGTAACAACAGTTTGGTTGATACTAGTACGAAAAATATAGTTTGTAGTCGAGTTGGTACAACTGTACTGGCAGAATCTGAAATTGACAAATGTGACAAATGATACCAGAAATGATTATCTAAGTAGAAAGGATATAATTAGTTGTTGGGTGTTGGTGTTGACCCGTTTGTTTGTGTGTGTATGTGACTGGCTTGTGTGAGGTATGTGTATGACCTGCATGTTGTGTGCATTATTGTGTGTGCGTTATTGTGTGTGCGTTATTGTGTGTGCGTTATTGTGTGTGCGTATTGTGTGTGCGTATTGTGTGTGCGTTTTTGTGTGTGCTATTGTGTGTACTATTAAGTGTGTACTATTGTGTGTGTACTATTGTGTGTGTATTATTGTGTGTGTATTATTGTGTGTGTGTGTGTGACTGGCAATTTGTGTGCGAGACCGGCGTGTGTGTGCAACTGGCAATTTGTGTGTGTGACTGATGTGTATGTGCGACAGGCATGTGTGTGACCGCTGTGTGTGTGTGTGTGTGACAGGTTGTGTGTGTGTGTGACTGGCGTGTATGTGAGCTACAAAAGACAGTGATGTGTGTACAAGAGACAACATTGAATACATAGACAATACTTCAAGTCAAACTAAAGAAAGAACCCACCCAAGTCTCTTTATTCTTTCAGTATCTATGTGGTCTCTAGGATTGTTTGGAATAGATTTCTCTTTCTGCACATCTTTCACAAAAACTATCAAGCATATCAGAATTCTATCAATTTATATTAGTATTTATCAAGTTAATTTCCCATTGCTTCTCAGCCGTTTGGCTAAAATCAAAGTGTGGTGACCACTTGATCACGGCCAAAGAGGGTGGGAGTCTTCATAGAGTCAATAGGCAACTAATCTTTTTTAAAAATTCAGAGCAGTTCTCATTGGAAAGAATGACGACAGTCACAGCTTTCACGTGTTTCAAACATACCTGAGTTCACTCGATACGACACTAACGGGAAAGGGCTCACAAAAAATATGTACAAATCTCAGAATTGTAGCATAATTCATAAACTTAAAAGCATGTCAACAGACTTACTGTCTCCAGATTCAAACTTGTCGTTTTTTCCCTGGTGTGCTCCGTTGTTTCCCTGGTGTGCTGTAGTAACTCTATGAGACATCGCAAGTGACGAGGCAAAGTACTCATCTTGTGTCACAATGTTTGAAGGAAAAGTAGTATCTGGTCTCTCAGGTTTGGATTTAGTCATATGAGTACCTTTTCTCTGAATATCTTGCAATTCTTTAATCTATAGACAAAACAAAAATGTTTCATATAAAAGATTTTTTTAAAATCTATGTCACAATGTGGCATATACAAAATCTATGTCACAATGTCATATCAAAATCTATGTCACAATGTGGCATATACAAAATCTATTGTCACAATGTGGCATATACAAAATCTATTGTCACAATGTGGCATATACAAAATCTATTGTCACAATGTGGCATATACAAAATCTATGTCACAATGTGCATATACAAATCTATGTCACAATGTGGCATATACAAAATATATGTCACAATGTGTCATATACAAAATCTATGTCCCAATGTGTCATATACAAAATCTATGTCCCAATGTGTCATATACAAAATCTATGTCCCAATGTGTCACATATAAAATCGATGTCCCAATATGTCACATATAAAATCTATGTCCCAATGTGTCACATATAAAATCTATGTCCCAATGTGTCACATATAAAATCTATGTCCCAATGTGTCACATATAAAATCTATGTCCCAATGTGACATATACAAAATCTATGTCCCAATGTGTCACATATAAAATCTATGTCCCAATGTGTCACATATAAAATCTATGTCCCAATGTGTCACATATAAAATCTATGTCCCAATGTGACATATACAAAATCTATGTCCCAATGTGTCACATATAAAATCTATGTCCCAATGTGACATATAAAAATCGATCCCAATTTACATATACAAAATCTATGTCCCAATGTGTCATATACAAAATCTATGTCCCAATGTGGCATATACAAAATCTATGTCCCAATGTGTCTATACAAATCTATGTCCCAATGTGGCATATACAAAATCTATGTCCCAATGTGTCACATATAAAATCTATGTCATGTGTCACATATAAAATCTATGTCCCAATGTGTCACATATCTATGTCCCAATGTGTCACATATAAAATCTATGTCCCAATGTGTCACAAATCTATGTCCCAATGTGGCATATACAAAATCAACAACTCATCGTCTATATCATTGATTTCCAAACTTTTTCGACCCACCGCCCACTTTGCACAACATAAACTTTGTAACGCGCCCCTCCCACCTTATAACAGTTTGCCAACGCCCTCTCCCACATATATATATGCTCTATTTTCTCTTGACATCGAAAATAAATATATATTTCTGTCATACGTGATCAATTTTCAAATGATTTTATCCATGGAAAAGAAAATTGATGAAAAACTGGATCGTGTAAGACGGGCATAAGATGAATTAAAATGCAGAATTCAAATTTTAAATGATAATTCAATCGCAAAATCACGAAAATAAATTATTTAAAAATATTTGTTATTAATTTCTTCTTTAAGGAGCCCATCGACCCCTAATTGTCAGAGCAACCCTCAAATTCTTCTGAACAATCCCCGAATGTTTCAGAGCCCACTGGGGGGCGACTCGTCCACTTTGGGAAACGCTGGTCTATATCATGAGCACTGCCGCTGACGATACTCTTCTGTACCATAAAGCCAGACTCAGAATTGTCTCTCTTGTCTTCAATTTTCTACCAGTTGTCACAATGTGTTCTAAACCCTCCTTTCTCATCATATGCCCGAAAAATGACTGCCACTTTCTTATACTGATAACAAGTTTTGTCTGTGCCTTGACCTCATATTCAACACATCAATTATTAACCACTTTAAAAGTTCATTGGATTCTCAGTCTTCTTCGTTAGATTCTCAGTCTTCTTCGTTAGATTCTCAGTCTTCTTCGTTGGATTCTCAGTCTTCTTCGTTGGATTCGCAGTCTTCTTCGTTAGATTCGCAGTATTCTTCTGTAAAACTTGATTGTTAAAAAGAATTATACAGTTCATTTATGGTAAGCGTCGCAGGGTCCATGAGGGAAGCAAAGAATAGTGAACACTGCGACCTACAAGGCATTTCATAAAAGGGTAGATGACTGAAGTAGGGGCCTAGGAAGCTACCTAGCAAATATAAAGTGTTGGCCTATTTGTAGGCACAGAATTGGCACAATGTACAATCGCTCTTAGGCGCAGATTATATACAAATCCCAAAGAATGGTTTAACAAGTGGTTGATATGGAGCGTTCAAAGACAAAGTTCAATGAATTCTTAGTATTCTCTTGTAAAACCCGTACCGGACAACTACTTCTAGTATGAGGATGGAGGTTGAGGCCGTTACTGTTGTCCTCCATTGGCTGTCTGGGACTTCATTTACTAGGGCCGTTGTTGTATCTGACTCTCAAGTCAATGCTTCACAAGGTCCAGAAGGGAAGGTTTCGGTATGAGTGGATGTCGTCTATAGAAGTTTCTAACCTCCAGCGGCTTAAGTGGATATACTGTCCTATGCATGCGGGTGTTTACGGTAATGAGAGAGCGGGCAGGCTTGCATCAACAGCATCGATTGTTGGGGGTTGAAGATGGATAAGGGGGATGTTCTTCGGTCTCTTCGTGACTCTCTGTTGGATGAGGACACTAAAATCGATGTTGAATCGATCTAGCGATTTAGGCAGTTTGGAGTTACCTGGTGTACAAGTAGGACTGGATGCCTGAGAGGCAGAGTGAAAGGTGTGTTTAATCAGAGAGCCACGAGAACCATCAATATGCATACTCTTCGATATCTGTTGGGGAGATTGAGCACCTATGGGCCTGCCCGGAGTGCAATGATGTCAGTTTAGTAACCAATAACCAATCCTGTAAAACCCCATCTCTGTTGTCTCCGGAGATTGTTAAAATGAAAACATACAGTTCATCTATGGTACTGAATCTTTGAACTGATTGACATAAGAAAGAAGAACAACAATGTACAATCACAAATTCACAAAATAATGATCCACTTACCAATGTTTCCGTCAGTTCACAGGAAAATGGGGAATGGCTGTACATAGAATAAGTAGTCTCAACAAATCCATAGCAATGAGGAATAGCAGTTACTGCACACTTCAAGAGCAAGGGAAATTGTCTGTGGAGATAGTAATGTCACAAATGGATTCAATATCAGTTTAGTAAGATGCGCTAATAATCTTCTTCTTGTGTTCACCCGTTATGAATTCAGGCGTAGTCAGGGTGTCTGGTACAGCGCTTTTGACTTGATTTTTGCGTGAAGGCTACTTACCTTTTATCGGAATCCTCGCTATACAGGCGGGCATTCTCCTACTTCAGAGGTATTCGAAGTTTAGATCCTCGAGTGTGATCTGATGATAATAATCGAATGCGACGGGGAAACTACAGTCAAATGGGAAACCAATATGCAAATGTGATGTAGCCTCGTTACATGTAGCCTCCATCCCCAACAACATACCGCTATATGTAACATAGGGTCTGCGAGCAATTCGTTCGCTGGATAGATTCAACATCTATTTTAGTGTCATCCAACAGACAGTCGCAAAGAGCCCGAAGAACATCCCCTTATCCACCTTCAACTCCCCAACAATCGATGCTGTTGGTGCAAGCCTGCCCGCTCTCTCATTACCGTAAACACCTGCATGCCCAGGACAGTATATCCATTGCAATATATACCAAGTGTTATAATAAAAAGACTCCTATATCGTTAATATTATTTTGTAAATGCCCCCACGCAAACAAAAAAGATTTAATCTTTCACTCTGTGGGATTAGCCCAGGTGTTGAGAAACACTGTTTTACTGTTGTACACGGGTTTCTAAGATAGCCGGACATAGGTAAGTAAATCATCCCATGATTCAGCATAGGTAAGTTATCAGTTATATGAGGACTATCATCATAGCACTCCGGGCATGTCCATAGGTGCTCCGATCTCCGCAAATCCAGCAGCGCCCAGCGACCCAACACGCCAGTTCGATGTTGATTAATCAATCTCTTTGCATATTTAGTATGTCGTTCTTTTCGGGCTGCACCAATATTGACACCCATCTCTTTCAATCTGGTCAGCGAGTGGGATTCACAGCCCTGAAACTCTTGTTCGGAAAGATTCAATGCGGGAAGAATGTCATTTCGATCCATGGCAGATCCTCTGATATTGTAGCCAAGCCAGCCAATCTATCAGCTAGTTCATTACCCCTAACTCCTGCGTGCCCAGGGTAAGTAAATCATGCAATGATTCAGCATAGAAGTATTTTTTTAAATTATGATATCACACAGCACATGACGTACTTTCTATTTATAAATGATGACATCATAAACTTTATTGCTACGACGATCTAAGACAAATAATTGTGATTTCTTGCACAGTCGATATCAATATTGGTCTTCAAAGATGGTCATTAAGTTCGCTATTAGAAAAGTTGTGGGTGTGTACCGACGAGACAAGGATTAGGGCCGAGAAGAATTGAAAAATTTAGATAAAGATAGCGAGTGTTTTTGTGTGCGAGAATGAGTGTGCTGATTTTTTGTGGATGTTAGTTAGTTAGTTAGTTTATTCCTTTCGAGCCAAAGGCGGCACATAGGGCAGAGGTTTTAGATCTCCATGTGATACGGTTCTTTGCTAGCAGTTGGAGATCTTGTATGGTTTTACATCCCAATAGTTTACTTTCTTGTTGGATGGTTCTTCGAAGAGTGGTCTTTGGTCTTCCACGTTTTCTTTGTGGATGTGCAAGTGGGATAATGTGAGAGTGTAAATGAGCGTGTGTGTGTGTATGAGCGAGAGAGAGAGAGAGAGAAACAGAAAGCGATTGAAGACTTTAGAATATAATCCGGCCCATCTCATAGTCTAGTCTAAACTCTAGACCCACGGTTGCGGTTGTCAACATAACGAAAGTTACGCTCAATATGAAAGTCTAAATGTCAACATAACGAAAGTTACGCTCAATATGAAAGTCTAAATATCAACATAACGAAAGTACGCTCAAATATGGAAGTTTAAATGTAAACATAACGAAAGTGCACTCAAATATGAAAGTCTAAATGTAAACATAACGAAAGTTACGCTCAATAAGAAAGTCTAAATATCAACATAACGAAAGTACGCTCAAATTATTCAAAGCACAATCAGTTTGTTAAGTGCTTTATAAGTGTTATCTAGAGAAAACAACGAAAACGAATCTTGAACTGTATCATTCCCGCCTCTTGAGACAGGCGCCAAATCACTAGGTCAGACATGTTCACATGTCAATTTGAATGACTATATCTATCTTGAGTGCTGTGACTGAGATACACCTCACCACCAACATTAATTATTAATAGACTACATCCCGACATCGCATCGAAGTAAGATTGTCAGATTTAATAGCAATAAGTTGCGTCTGTCATGCTGGTATGCACAGCGTACAGATGTATACCTAAGGGCATCGGTTGCTAAATAGTTACGGGATCATGCTTCTAGCGAAGTGATCGGGTCAGTATAGCTTCCAGATATTGATTTTTCAAATTCATCATATGTTAGTATTGCATCTCTTCAATCGAATTACGCAAAGGGTTTTTATTTGTGATAACAAAATATGTTTCAAAATTATTTTTGAACGACCCTACCCGCCAAGAAATTAATCAGTTCTTTAAAGAAAATGTCTACAATTGTCTTAGTGTGGTCCCTAGATACAGTATATGGAGTTCAATAAACCCAATCGAGTTATGTATCGTTGTAAAGTTTGATCTGTGTACTAATAGATATTTTAGATTTAATTAGGCCAGACAATTACTGTATGTTCTATACTAACAGGCGATTTCCCTGACAATTTAGACTGAATTCACATTGTATTTTTTAATGCAGTTTTCTCCCATTTGTAAATTTCTTAAATCTGGGTAATGTACATTTTCCAAATTGAAAGACAACTTCAAGATAGCAATATGAGATTTGGCCCTGGCATATATCTATTTATATTGATGGGAATAGACAACAGAAGATGTGTACCTTTCTCAAGAAAATAAATTTAAATGAATTTTTTAATGATCCAGTGGGTCCTAATTTTGGCCGTGAATTTGGTAGGTCTTATTTCTTGTACCCCAAGCGACGAGTTGCAAGTTACAGAACAATTTAAAGTTGTCAGATACCCAGAATATTGATTTATTTAGGCTGTGTAGTCGACAAAAATTGCTGTTATTTATTTCATTCTGTTTGGAGACCACAAGACGTTTACAATCCAACATTGAGAAGCGAATTGCGAATCTCAGTAGTATAGGGCAGTTGGCTTGCGTTTCGAAGGTCTTTTTCGGAATTCCGACCACTCCGTTCTGTTCGTGCATTTTTTTTTTTTACCTTTTTTTCCCCACAACGCTTTTTTCCTGGACAATTCGCTCAATCTTTTCTATTGAATTGAGTCAGATATTTCTCGCCTCTATCAGTAAGGTTCGCTTCAGGGTTTCCCAAGAATGTCCTTTCTTTCTTGAACCCTTTGTCTACCACTTCAAAGTCTGATTTGTTACTCATTTCTTCTCAGAGTATGCCCAACATATCTCCATTTTATCTTTCTTATAACAGAGTTTAGTCAGACCCAACTATAAACTTATGGGCCTTCGGACTCAGGTAAGAATTATGGAAATCAGACCACAACTACACCACGTGACCTCGCATTCCAGTATTGTTGTATATAGACGAATTCATTTTAAAATCAACACAAAATGCTAACTCGAAGTTATATTATGCAACAAGTTAAGTTTAACAATAAGGAATATCAATATTATGAATATTTTTCACCAATAAATAACCATAGACTCACAGAATTGAGTAAAATTACAAAAAGCGTGCAGTGTTCTATCAAACATCTGTAATTTCCAGCCCCTTTTCTGATCTAGGTCAGGGAATCCCTGGTCAGTTGTCTGGCCTAGTTATCTAGAGTTGGCTGTGGTTTAGCTAACGACGTAAACTGGCAGTACAACTTACTCCGTGTCCCCCCTTTTTGGGTCAAACCATATACAGGTCACACAGGTCAAACCATATACAGGTCACAAAGTGTCAAACCATATACAGGTCACACAGGTCAAACCATATACAGGTCACACAGGTCAAACCATATACAGGTCACACAGGTCAAACCATATACAGGTCACAAAGTGTCAAACCATATACAGGTCACAAAGTGTCAAACCATATACAGGTCACAAAGTGTCAAACCATATACAGGTCACACAGGTCAAACCATATACAGGTCACACAGGTCAAACCATATACAGGTCACAAAGAGTGGTTAACAAGTTGTATTCTAGAATAAACGCGGAAAAAGATTAACCTTATGATAACAGTGTCCAGAGGAGTGTTCACTACATTGTCCAGAGGAGTGTACGATACATGACACAGTCACATCTCCTATCCCCCAATCCTGGCACACTCCAACAAATGTATACCGCGAACAACATGTCTAGTATCTGATCAGTCATATTCTCTCAAGCACTCGGACATCGTCTCATCTTAGCAATTGACCGCACAAGTTTCCACTTAACACTCGCTTCTGTTCGAAACCTCAAACAAGTCTCGACATTCTTCAACACGGACGAACAATTTGGACAATTTACGAACAATGATTTTTAAATGTGTTTTCCTCCGCCCGCTATTAATTCCGACTTAAGTCAGCGCTTTTAATATGGCACCTCTGATTTTTGCGTGAATGCTTGTTTTCCTTATCAGTGTCCCTCGCCATTCCGGCGAGCCATACTCCCTTCCTTCCTTACGTTCGCTTGAAATATTGTCTATATATTCAACGTTGTCTCTTGTATAAACTTCACTTAAACTTCACTGTCTTTTGTAGCTCACACAGAGGCCCGTGTAGTTTTATTTCCAGTGTTGCTTCATTAGGCCAGTGAGTTTGCCTCAGTATATCATATATGGGGCAATTTTAAAGTATGTGCTTTGTAGTCTGATGTGCCTGTCCACATGTATATATTACTGAATTGTCAGTGCCTGTCCACATGTACACATGGCTGAATTGCCAAAGCCGTAATCCGACACATGTACACATGGCTGAATTGCCAATGCCTGTACATGGCTGAATTGCCAATGCCTGTTCACATGTACACATGGCTCAATTGTCAATGCCTGTCCACGTGTACACATGGTTCAATTGCCAATGCCTGTCCACATGTACGCATGGCTGAATTGCCAAAGCCGTAATCCGACACATGTACACATGGCTGAATTGCCAATGCCTGTCCACGTGTACACATGGCTCAATTGCCAATGCCTGTTCACATGTACACATGGCTCAATTGCCAATGCCTGTCCATGTGTACACATGGTTCAATTGCCAATGCCTGTCCACATGTACGCAGGGCTGAATTGCCAAAGCCGTACTCCGACTACAAGATGTACTTGTAATTTAGATCTCCAAGTAAAAGATCAGAGAACATGTAGTTCAGTCGGGACAGGTGCGCATCGGTACAGTGTGCGCATCGGTACAGTGTGCGCATCGGTACAGTGTGCGCATCGGTACAGTGTGCGCATCGTACAGTGTGCGCATCGGTACAGTGTGAACATCGAAAATTTGTGGCCTAAATTGGCATCGAAACTCAGAATTTCCATGGCACTTGGTTACTAGAGAAGCGTGCTGTCGACTTCACTGTCGGCGCTTCCACTTAACCTGAGAGCTGTACAGTCGGGGGATGTCACTACATCTGTGGAATTTGATCATGGAACTACTAGTTTACGAAGTAAGTGCTCTGCCCACTTCCCTATCACGGCTCTCGTCCCACTTCACAAACGGCCTGATCCTACCATAGACGTTAACACACACAGTCTAGCCCGTTGCCGCCGAAAACATAAGGCCAGAGAGCTTTTCTCATGTAGAAATTCTAGGACATAAGATCACCAACGTTTCGTGATCTCGCATTCCCAGTATTGTTAGATAAGGACAAAATCATTTTACAAACCACACAACAACATTGCTAAATCAAGGTTATATTATGTTACAAGTTAAGTTTAACAATAAGGAATATCAGTATTATTAACACTTGTCATCAATAAATAACCATAGACTCGTAGAAATGTGTAAAATTACAGAAAATCTAACGGTATATCACACTTATAAAAATAGCCCCCATTTAACAGGAAATTTGGTTTTCCTGTCTGAGCTAGTCAGCCTTATGTTGCCGGGGCTCGCCTAACCCTCCCATAGATGTTAATAGCACACACGGTCTAGCACAGTGGCTCTCAACCTGTGGATTGCAACACCTTTGAGGTCGGACGACCCTTTCACAAAGTGCCTCAAGACCATCGGAAAACACATATTTTTCGATGGTCTTAGGAACCGAGACACCGGATACATTTTTCACAATATATAATGACATATTGCTTTTGTGATTAATCACTATGCTTTAATTATGTTCAATTTGTAACAATAAAAATAATAACAATACATCATGCATATCAGATATTTACATTACGATTCATAACAGTAGTAAAATTACAGTTATGAAGTAGCAACGAAAATAATTTTATATTTGGGGATCACCACAACATGAAGAACTGTATTAAAGGGTCACGGCATTAGGAAGGTTGAGAACCACTGTTCCTGCGTTACAACATAGATTATACAACTGTGTACTCACCTACAAATTTCCACGTGGTTGTCATTCATCTCTGCAATGACAATTGCTTCGTTCTCATGTTTGCAACGTCTCTGGATGAGCATCGTATTTTGTCTCTCATCACATGTTTCACTGCTACCAAAAACTGTAAGACAGTCAAACAGTCAAAAGTTAGTTGGTGTGAGTTTATATGATTCTTGTTTCTGAGGATGTTAGTCACACTATCGATATCATTAGCGAGTGTAGGGATGATGATGATGATGATATTAATGGTGGTGATGATGTTAATGGTAGGGGATGATGATGTTAATGGTGAGGGGTGATGATGATGTTAATGGTGGGGGATGATGATGTCAATGGTGGGTATGATGATGATGTCAATGGTGGGTATGATGATGATGTCAATGGTGGGTATGATGATGATGTCAATGGTGGGGATGATGATGTCAATGGTGGGGATGATGATGATGTCAATGGTGGGGATGATGATGATGTCAATGGTGGGGATGATGATGATGTCAATGGTGGGGATGATGATGTCAATGGTGGGGATGATGATGTTAATGGTGGGGGTGATGATGATGAAGATTGTGGTGGTGATGATGCAGTTTGTGGTGGTGATGATGCAGTTTGTGGTGGTGATGGTGATGATGCAGTTTGTGGTGATGATGATGCAGTTTGTGGTGGTGATGATGCAGTTTGTGGTGGTGATGATGCAGTTTGTGGTGGTGATGGTGATGATGCAGTTGTGTGGTGATGATGCAGTTTGTGGTGGTGATGATGCAGTTTGTGGTGGTGGTGATGCAGTTTGTGGTGGTGGTGATGCAGTTTGTGGTGGTGATGCAGTTGGTGGTGGTGATGATGCAGTTTGTGTTGGTGATGATGCAATTTGGGGTGGTGATGATGCAGTTTGGGGTGATGGTAATGATGATACAATTTGTTGTGATGATAATGATAATGCAGTTGGTGGTGATAGTAATGTTGCAGTTGGTGGTGGTGGTGGTAATGTTGCAGTTTGTTGTGGTGATGAAAATTCTGCTAGTGGTTTTGGTGACGACGATGATGCAGCTAATGGTTTGGGTGGGGTGGGGTGGAGATGATGCAGTTAGTGGTGGTAATAATGATGCAGTTAGTGGTAGTGGTAATGATGCGGTTTGTGGTAGTGGTGATGATGAAGTCAGTTGTGGTGGTGATGATACAATTTGTGGAAGTGGTGATGATTATGGTACAGTTAGTGGTGGAGACGGGGATACTTTCTGGGTTTGTAATGATGATGCAGTTAGTGGTAGTGATGATAATGCTTTTTTGCGCTGGTGATACTATTTATCACGACGGTATTGACTTCTCTCAAAACCAGTCTCAAAAAGAACCAGTCCCAAACTGAACCAGTCCCAAACTGAACCAGTCCCAAACTGAACCAGTCCCAAACTGAACCAGTCCCAAAAAGAACCAGATTACTTCTTAAGATTTGCTATCAAACACTTAAATACGTTATCCGCCAACAACAAAGTATCACTGCAATGGATTCCAGCACACTGTGACATTGCGGGTAACGAGGTAGCTGACACTGACAGACTTGCGAAAGCAGACACACACACAAAAACAATTCCACCAAAGAATCTCACTGAAAGAAGCAAAAGCACTTATCAAAGGGAATACAATTGTATAGAGAGTCGCAGAAGAAGCAGTAACTACCCACAAGATACCATCGTCTTTTGCTTGTGTTCGCCCGCTATGAATCAGGCGTAGTCAGAGCGCCTCTGGTATGACGCTTCTGGCTGATTTTTGCGTAAAGTTCTGTTTTCCTTTTTATCAGTGTCCCTGCTCGCCATACAAAGATCTCAACTTAAAGTTAGACAGAAACCAAGAAATCCCCATTTTTAGGCTCTGTACAGAACACTACAGACTGTAGGCGCATCTCTATAAACTGAAAGATTCCCAAACTGACCAACATAGATTAAAATTGGTCGTAAAGAACGACCCCAAAGAAGAAGAACGATTTGTGGTCTCAAACATGGCACTGTGAGACTAATCGAAAAGAAATCGTGGTGGTCCGGCGAGAACTTCCTGTTGACAACTCAATTCACGGAGGCAACACTTCTCGCTGAGCGTAAGAAACTGACCGTAAAAGAAACAAACCTTTCCTTTCACATTTTTTTTTACTACAATGTTACTCATTTATTTGAGATTTCCCATTTTGCAATTAAGATAGCATCCGCATTATTCTGAGTTTGATCATCCCACGGTATTGTTGACTGTATTGCCGTTGAGATTTATTGCTAAGTGTACTATGTTATTATATGCCGTTAGGATTTATTGTCTAAGTGTATATATGTTATTATATCTGCCGTTAGGGATTTATTGTCTAACTGTATATATGTTATTATATCTGCCGTTAGGAATTTATTGTCTAAGTGTATATATGTTATTATATCTGCTGTTTAAGAAGTGAATTTCTTCCCTTCTGTTGTATCTGTTGCTTGATAAAGGCATTTTGGTCGAAACGTTGCTGTGTATTTTTTGTATTTTTTTGTACTTTGAAAACTACAGTACTTTGTTTTTACGTGTTTCGCCATTAAACTGTACATAAAGAAATAGATCAGCTGATAGTACAAGCATGAATGAATGAAAATCTTGGCATATATATTATAGAAAGTCGCCATCAACAACAGTAAACGAACGAGTCGTCGATTTTCTAGGCACAACACTTATACGTTCAGTAGTTTGCCATTGTCTGAACGGTGAGATCTATATTTATCATTCCTAAAAATCCAAGGGAACTAATTTGCCTCCAAACGTACCCGCCGTGGAGTTTTTTTTTTTTTTTCTTTCGTCCGCTTTCAACTCAGACGAAGTTCCATCTCTAAACTGATTTTTGCGTGAAAATCTGTTTTTCCAATTTCTTACAATGGCAGCAGCGTGCACATTGTAAATTACTTTACACTGGCAGCCGTGTGCTCAATGTACTCGTAATTAGTATTCCTCGCCATACAGGCAGATTTTCTCCGACTTCAGAGGTACTCACGTTATCGTCCTGAGTAAGACCAGGGACTCGAACAAATGCCGGACAGTAGGCTCGAACCCGAGCTATGAGGCGTCTCACAGCTAGCAGGCCGAGCTACTATCAACTACTCTAGGCAGTCCCCCGCCGTGGAGTTTGAACCAGATACCCTTGGGTTGTGATCAACTTCACTACCGCTTAAAAAAAAAAAAAAGGTAAAGGAACCCTTTCATACCTTTGTGGTATATAGGTCAATACAGTGTTAGGCCTGTATTTTTCATTGACCGTCGGCACACAATGGGTGATGTGGTCAGCATCACGCCGGCCGTCTTTACTTCCCAGAGCATGTCTGGTACCCATTTGAGGCTGGGTCGACCTGAGAGCCGTCGTGGTCTGGAAAAATTCCACGCACATTGCGGGAGCTGAACCCAGACCACCAGCCTTGCCAAGCGTGTTCACTAACAACTGCGCTACAGCGGCTCTCACTACCGCTTAAGCTACATGTCTAATTCCACATTATGTCTCTGGGTATTATGCACCGCAGTCTTTTATCTTGTATCAAATTCCTGGAAAATTGAAAATGTTTAGTCCAGGTAGTCTTCCTTGACAAGCATGTTCTTCTTAATCAGTTCCGTGTAAAGTTCTTCGAATTGATATATCACTACTAGGCATGGGGTCGTCGATAGGGAAGTTGATAACACGCTGTTTTATTGAACCATTGACGTGGAAATTCCGAGATTCGAGGCTAAATTTGGACCAACAATTCTCAGTGTGCATGCTGTACACGGTTGGAGTACAGGAGGCCGTGATCCTTCACTTGAAGATCTAAATTACACGTACCTATGATTTTGGAGTACGGCGTCGCCTTGTGGTGCAAGGAGAGAAAAGAATAGTACCACTGCAACCTACAAGGCATGACGTAAGAGACGACTGATGTAGGACCTAGGAAGCTACCCTAGTAAATAAAAACATCGCAGAAATCGGATGTGCTGGCCTTAATGTAGGCGCATAACTGGCACAACGTACAATCGCCCTTAGGCTCATATCACATACAAATCACATAGAGTGGTTAACAAGTGGTCGATATGGAGCGTTCTAAGACGTAAGAAGTACGGCGTGACTGAATGACGAGTGACACTTGTTATAAGAAAAGCAAACCTTCCCGCAAAATTCATTCAGAAACGCCATATTATGCGTCTGACTACGACTAAATCTATACTATAGAGGACACAAAAACAAATTATCATTGAGCCGAAGAGCGAGAGCTTAAGAGTCGCTGGAGCATTAAAAAAAAAAAGTATAAAGTTATTTCTTCTAGAATGACTGAAGGTCCAGACTACCCAGGGTTCTCCTACACATATTCTTGGCTGAGTTTCTGACCTCTCTTAAATTGTAGATGTAGAATTGTACTTGTGTGGGACGGATTATCGTAATCTGTCAGTGTTCGCCTATCGACTCGCACTCGTGAGGGTTGTGGGTTCAATCCAACGTTCCATGTGAGGGAAGTAATTGGTCCACCTACCTCCTGCTCACTGTCTTTCTCCAATCCTGTTTTGCCTCACAGCTTCAGGATAAGAAGATTTCCAGAACGGACTTTTGTGTGCGTTTCATAAAGTGCTTTTCACCACTGTTATTTATGAGGTGCACCTTTGCTTTGTATCCACTGTATCGGAGTAACATTGCTCTTTGAGACGCCCTTTCTGTTTGTAATCTGCTTATATTAACGAACCATTTAATTTGTTATTTCTTGATGAAGTTCTGTACTGATGTTGTACCCACTTTTTTCCTGGTGTCTACATTTATAAACCGGTATCTTCTTGATATTGCGAGTACTCTCATAGACGCATCATCACTGTCGTGACCAGTGGCGGCTCGTGGTAAGTTTTCTTGGTGTGGCCAGACACAAATTTTCGGAAAAATCATGTTTTTTTAGTATTTACTATTATTTGCCTATTCCGTGAAGTTATTCTCCTTTCGGTTATTGGTGGGCTGAGCCCCACTGGCCCTCAATGACGAGTCGCCCCTGGTCGTGACTAGTTTAAATAACATTGATACAGAAAAATGAGACATAGATACAATGTTTTAAAGCAAATAAAGGCCCGTCTGCCCAGCGTGTTCGTAGCGCGTTGGACTACAGGTGACTATCCCTCTGTGTGTGCGGGTTCAATTCCGCGGGATGGCAGAAAAGCCACAGATTCCCCAGATTTACGGTGTTCGTGGCACCGAACCGAAGGGTTACGATGTCCATGGCACCGAGCCGAAGAGCTGAAAAGTGCTTCTGGATCGGAAAAAAAGAAAAGAAAATAAAGATAGACTTTTGATGAATGTGGTTGTAACACTATAGAAGATAATTTTGAGGGAATGATGCCTGGAAGAAGAATGAGATGAATACCTAGAAGTCGATGGGTGCAAGATGTCATTGACGATTTGAGAATGACTGCTGCTGACGCCGGTCAACTTGCACAGAATAGAGTTTTTCAGAACTGCTGTCATATGAGCCAAGTTCCGGAAGGGACAAGTTACTTGATGATGATCACTGTGACATTAACAAAATAACTTGTGAGCATGCTTGAGAAAGATGTCCAGCCTATGAGAAGCTGTGAAGACTGACATGATCATCACCAGTGCTATTTCATAAGTTCTTTTGGGAAATTTCGGTAACATCAAGTGGGGGTACGGTTTTCGTAGAAAATATGTTTAAGTTTGACGTCTGACAGTGAATGAAGGTAACAAATTAGCAATTATCCCCGCTTGTAGGTACGGATGAACTGATGAGATATAGACCAAAGATTCCCAAACTTTTTCGGCCCACTTTGCACGACATAAACTTTGTAACGCCCACTTCCCTATTATAACAGTTTGTCAACGTCCCCTTGCTTTCTGAAGATCTTCCTCACCCTTCGCCCCTAGGGAAGCATAGGCCCGCAACCAAGGCCTTCCAAGCCCGCCTACCCAAGGCCATCCTTTCCAGAGCTCTCCACTCTCTTCATCATTGTATTCCGTCTCAAGCTCCTGTCTCCATGTGTTCTTGGTTCTTCCGCACCCCCATTAGTCTGGGGTTCCATTGAGGGCCTGTTTCGTGATGCTGTCAGGGGGGCATGCCTCTTCAGTGTGTGTCCTATCCATCGCCACCTTCTGCTTCTTATCTCTTGTTCCACCTGCCGTTGTCACGCTCTATCCCACAGCTCCCTGTTTGTAGTCATATCATACCATCACAGATGGAGTATCCTGCACAGGTCTCTATTGATGAATATCTGAAGATCATGGGTTTGAATCTGGACAGTTTGCTTCAATTTACGTGTGCATTTTTCCAAAGCTGGAGCTACAGAGCTTTGTGCAATACTTTCAACAGGTGATGTACTATTTCTACGAGAGTGACCTGAGTTATATAAGAAATCACGATGTAATGAAATAAATGCTTGGTCTTTAGATTCGTTGCGCAAATTTTATTGGTTATTGGTTACTAAGCTGACATCATTGCACTCCGGGCAGACCCATAGGTGCTCAGTCTCCCCAACAGATATCGAAGAGTATGCATACTGATGGTTCCTGGTGCTCGCTGATTAAACACACCTCTCACTCTGCCTCTCAGGCATCCAGTTTGACTTGAACAAAGGGTAACTCCGAACTGCCTAAATCGCTTAATCGATTCAACATCAATTTCAGTGTCCTCATCCAACAGACCGTAGCGAAGTGACCGAAGAATTCTTTTCTTCCATTTTTTTTCTCTCACAGTAATAGACGTGGCAAAGAAGACTTCATGACAAGGAAGAGCGTCAACATCTGAGATGATAGCAAACACCAGAGACAGAGATTTGTGGAGATCCATTATCGTCTACGCCACCCGGCACGTCACCTGATGATGATGATGAATAGACATGGAGATATTATACCAACAAAATAGAACAGTCCCAAGCAAATTCAATGTATTAATATTAATAGCCGTCCATCACAAGCGATGATGACAACGGTCTTAGACGTGTGCTGCTGCATCTATCTGGTGTGTGCGGAGGTGAGTTTAGAGTCCAATCCTAGAACACAATCCCCTATCACAGGTGGGGCATACATGATCAAGGTTAGATATGCGAGTGTTGTGTGTTCTGTCTTTTCGCGCAACTCGTTCTCTCTGTGCCTCAACGGCACAATGATTCTCAGCTATGCGAGTTCCTCTTGTATGTGATCTGAGCCTAAGAGCGATTGTACGTTGTGCCAGATTTGGCGATTGTAATCAAACCAAGACAACCATCGCAAATGGAGTTATTCACGACATGAACAACATTTCAAATACACATTTTTAAAAAGCATGAAAAAATTAGTTTTGCAAAGATAAAACATAGCTGGTTTCAGTTAACGTTATTGAAATGGGACCAGGTACAAGTAGGGGGTGGTAGGGGAGGCGTGCACAGTAATACAGGTTCCGGAGATATGGTTGTGCATGTCTTAAATGTAAGTAACACTTCACTAAGTTCTCGGAACAAACTAGGCATTACTTTATCCTATCAACAAGGAAGATTATATACAGGTCAGAGAAACACCTCTCTGGCTATCAGTCATGTGATATCATCATGAACAGGTAGTAAGTAAAACAAAACAGGTAAAGAAATCATTGTTCATACCGTAAGAAGTCAAAACTCTCATACAGAGAAAATCTGAAGTAGACTGGTAGACAAACACTGGATTTCATTAAGGAAAAGACTTCCTCAAAGACCTAAGCAGAACAGACCAGACCATTATACTTAACCTACGTAACGGACACTGCAGACTCAACAAACACTAACATAAACTAGGAATAAACCAAAAAAAAACCTGCTCTCTGCCAGTGTCAACAGGCGGAACAGACACCGAAGCATGTCATGCAAGACTGTCCCCTCCTGTGTGAGCTGAGAAGCAACACGTGGCCGTACCCAGTTGACCTAAAAATTAAGCTTTGGGAAAACCTGACAGACCTGAAGCTAAGTTTGTGGCCCAGCTTGTGGTCTACGGTAAACTAGGCGCATGATCAGAGATCGCAGAAGAAAATAATACCTTGAGGCATATTGGGTAGTACGGTGTTGGGCGCGTATTGTTTTACCGTCCGCACACGGTGTGATGTGACCAACATCACGCCGATCGTCTTTACTTCCCAGTGCATTTCTTGGTACCCAATTGAAGCTGGGTCAACATGAGAGCTGTTACAATAGGAAAAATAGACCAAGCTCACAAGTCTTTTAGAAATATAAAGGCACGAACGAAGGGTTGGAAAAGGCCATTATGCAAGGATGCATCCTGGCAAAGAAAATAGAAAAGCCAAGGAGAAGATGGATTCAGGATGTGATAAGATGATTTGAACGTGATGGCAGCGGAGGCCGAACATTTGGCATATGAGAGATACATTTCGAAGTACCGTTAGGATAGCAAAGTTCTCAAAATAAGCTATCGGATTATGATGATGATAAACACGTAACACACAAAATAACAAGTTAGGATACAGATGAAATAGGATGAGCCCACACCCGTGTGTTGCCGAGGCTCGCAAGTGGAGTAAAGAATAGTAACACTGCTACCTACAAGGCATGTCGTAAGTGGCGGCTGAGATAGGGGCCTAGGGAAGCTACTCTAGTAAATAAAAAGCGTTGCAAAAATCGAATGTGCTGGAATACTTGTAGGCGCATAGCTGACACAACGTACACTCGCTCTTATGCTTGGATCACATACAAACCAACAAGAGTGGTTTAACAAGTAGTCGATATGGAGCATTCGAAGAAGAATGTAGTGGTGTGTTGTAGGACCAACATCCCTGTCCATGGAGGACATACGGGAGACAGTCTTGCAGGCAACATAACAGTGGGGTTCGATCAGAGATGTCACATAAACACCAGGAGATTGAGCGTTCGAAGAAGACGAATCTGGGTTTCTGTTCACAGGTGTTCAAGATAAATGCAGCCCCATTGACAAATCGAAAGTTGCCAGTTACACAGTGAGTGGTGTTTATTTACTATTTAAACCGGTTCTGACTAGCTCGTCCTACGTCACATTTGTTCATCACCCTTCCCGCACTACAATTACATAACGTCACACAACCTTGACCTATACTACGTCATAACTGAACCTTCTCATTTTCATAAATATATGCCAGATTGGCTCCATTCATAGGCTGCTTTTATATTCAACACCCTGTATACTCTGATCATATTCATGTTACTTTATATATTCATTTAAGTGGGATACAAAATCTCCCCTTTAACCAGTTTGCTTAAATCACAGCATGCAATGTATAGACATAAATCTCTCTATTCTCATGTATAGTGTGTCACTTAAGTGTCCACATGACATATTCTCAACTACATGTTATCCTACCCTTACTTTGGTCTCACATTAAAATTGTAATGTCCTGTTCTGTATTCATGACTAGCTCGAAGCTTAGCATGGGATTTATATGTGGGCATTTTGGTCGGACCGTAATGGCTCTCACAGTTGTATGGGTTAACTGTACTGCATAGGCGTATGCTTACAATTCGGGCACAAGAGGGTTGTGGGTTCAATCCCACCAACACACGACGTTCCACATGTAAGGAAAAGAATTGGCATTCCTACCTCCTGCACACTAGGGTTTAGAAATTTGTAGTGACTTCATACTGTAAGGTTTGGCTGAAATCGGATGCATGTGTCCTAAACGTGTAAAGTCTATGCGTTTAGGGGCCTACCAAACCAATGTGCAACGTATACACGTTCTTGGCAAAGATCAAACATATCACAAAGAGTGATTACAATTGGTCGTAAAGTACGAACGCAAAGAAGAAGAAGATACTGTAAGGTCTGAAAAGGCTGAAGACAATATTATTTATTAGTTGCTCTCATATGCGTGTTGTTGTCACATCACCCACCGTGTGTCAACATCACCCACCGTGTGTCAACATCATCCACCGTGTGTCAACATCATCCACCGTGTGTCAACATCACCCACCGTGTGTCAACATCACCCACCGTGTGTCAACATCACCCACCGTGTTCGCTAACACCCACCGTGTGTCACATCATCAACTGTGTCACAACACACACCGTGTGTCACATCATCAACTGTGTCACAACACACACCGTGTGTCAACATCATCAACTGTGTCACAACACACACCGTGTGTCACATCATCAACTGTGTCACAACACCCACCGTGTGTCACATCATCAACTGTGTCACAACACCCACCGTATGCCACGCCACCATAAGAAATTCCTATTGAAAACCGTTATATATGTTTGATATACACTAAGCAGTATTGCAATTTGCCCCAATTCTCTAATTTTATCAATCCGTGACTATTTATTGATGAAACGGTAATAATACTGATATTCTTTAATACTGATATTCTTCAATACTGATATTCTTTAATACTGATATTCTTTAATGTTAAGTTTAATGTGTTACATAATACAACAATCTTCTTGTATATTGTGTTATTTTAAAATTGAATTCCACCTGTGTGGTGCCCGGGCGCGCGAGGGAAGCAAAGAATAGTACCACTGCGAGCTACAAGGTATGTCGTAAGAGGCGATTGATGAGCCTAGAGAAGCTACCCTAGTAAATAAAACGTGCCGAAGAAATCGGATGCGCTGGCCTATTTGTAGGCGCATAACTGGCACAACGTGCAATCGCTCTTAGGATCAGATGACATACAAATCACACAGAGTGGTTAACAAGTGGTCGATATGAAGCGATAAGAAGAAGAAACTGAATTCGTCTATTCTTTTTTTCTCTCTAATCATGTTTTACTTCAGAACGTGATAAGAAAGGATTTCTAGAAAGGGCTTTTGTGTGAGGTTGATAAAGTGTTTCTCAGAAGTCGCCTTTATCTAACAATACTAGAATATAAGGGTCATGCGACTGTTCTGGGTGAATTTCCAAGAAATGCTTACCTGATCTCGTCAGCAATATGTTATCGGGGCCAAGTATCATTGTGACTTACTTTCAATCTTAGTCGGTACATGTATATTATTTAATAAATCAAATTTGTACAGATGGACTACTGGTAAGATTTTACTCAAAGAAAACCTTACTTTACCACACATCATCCTCTGAAGTCGAAAAAACACGTCTTCATGGCGAGTTCATGGCGAGAGACGCCCATAAAACGATAAGCAGGTTTTCACGCAAATATCAGTCAGAAGCGCCACCTAATGTGATATGGCTACGCCTGAATTCATAACGGTCGAACGCGACCCCACATAGAAGGGAATAAGGACTTTTTTTAAAAAGAACCCCAACGGAAGCAACGAAGCCAATGAATATGATTAATAAATAGACAATGTACACGTATTAGAGGCTTCCGGGAAAAACAAATGACCAAACTCAGAATTCCAACCACGAACACCCTTATTTATTACGACATCTATTGCCTAGTCCAACAATACGAACGTATTTAAGAAGACAGACAGCTAGCCCTTAAAAAGGGGCTTTACTGGGGAGTGTCTTTCGTAAATGCTTCATCTATTAGACACAGAATAATCAGATCAGTACAACACATACTAAGCTATACTAAAGCGTGGGACAGATCTGACTGATCACATGAGAGGTTGTCAGAGCTGATTGCTTGTTTAATTGATAGCACCATCATCAATGCACTTTGGTTAAACGTTCTTACACAGGAAGATCTCTGTGACAGTACACATACTTCGTAGCACCGGTTTTGAAGATATTAAAAATATTTTTAAGGGAAGTTTGTTGTAGAAATCTTTTTGTGAATTTTGTCCCAGTGTTCTTTTATGTGCTCAACTTGAACATGGACCTACGCTTTATCGTCTATTTCCAATAGGACTAGGAACTCGATCTCACCTACACTGAGATTGGGGGATCTCTACACTGAGATTGGGGGATCTCTACACTGAGATTGGGGGATCTCTACACTGAGATTGGGGGATCTCTACACTGAAATTAGGATCTCTAACTGAGATTGGGATCTCTACACTGAGATTGGGGGGATCTCTACACTGAGATTTGGGGGATCTCTACACTGAGATTGGGGATCTCTACACTGAGATGGGGGATCTCACACTGAGATTGGGGATCTTACACTGAGATTGGGGGATCTCTACACTAGATTGGGGGATCTCTACACTAAGATTGGATTACACTAAGATTGGGGATCTACACTGAGATTGGGGATCTACACTGAGATTGGGGGATCTCTACACTGAGATTGGGGGATCTCTACACTGAGATTGGGGATCTCTACACTGAGATTGGGAATCTCTACACTGAATTAGGATCTCTACACTGAGATTGGGGGATCTCTACACTGAGATTGGGGGATCTCTACACTGAGATTGGGGGATCTCTACACTGAGATTGGGGATTCTACCAAGATTGGGATCTCTACACTAAGATTGGGATTCTACACTAAGATTGGGGATCTCTACACTAGATTGGACACACGAGAGGGGGATCTCTACACTGAGATTGGGGAATCTACACGAGATGGAATCTAACTGAGATTGGGGGATCTCTACACTGAGATGGAATTCTACACTGAGTTGGGATCTCTACACTGAGATTGGGGGATCTCTACACTGAGATTGGGGGATCTCTACACTGAGATTTGGGGGATCTCTACACTGAGATTGGGGATCTCTACACTGAAATTAGGGATCTCTGGAAACAATATTCCGATCGCTCCACGCGGGGAGCGAACAGAGTACCTTTGGAACGAGAGAGGAACTCTGTCTCTACGCCACTGAAACCCACTGAATGACACCAGCTTAAATATATCACTCTGTCTCTACGCCACTGAAACCCACTGAATGACACCAGCTTAAATATATCACTCTCTGTCTCTACGCCACTGAAACCCACTGAATGACACCAGCTTAAATATGTCACACTCTGTCTCTACGCCACTGACACCCACTGAATGACACCAGCTAAATATCACTTGTCTCTACACTGAAACCACTGAATGACACAGCTAAACATTCACTGTCTCTACGCCACTGAAACCCACTGAATGACACCAGCTTAAATATATCACACTCTGTCTCTACGCCACTGACACCCACTGAATGATACCAGCTTAATATATCACACTCTGTCTCTACGCACACACCAGAATGATACCAGCTTAAATATATCACACTCTGTCTCTACGCCACTGACACCCACTGAATGACACCAGCTTAAATATGTCCATCTCTGTATGTTAATCCCCTTCCTCTCAATTCAATAATTATTATTAGCGTTTTCTATCAATCCTAAAAAGGAATTGAACGAAGAGAGCCAGTAGTGTAATTACAAAAGTTGTTACAACATTCTTGGAAAACAAATGAAAGAGGTTTATACAAGCAACAATTGTAGGATACAATCTTATAAAGGATTGGGATAAGTGTCGCCTACTTCCGAGTCAGTACACTTAAAGGGGAATTGTGCAGATTTGATGTCGTCGATCTGTCAGGGTTATCTGTCCAATTGCCCTCTTGAACAAATAGTCATTCTTGTTTCGTTGAAGTGGGGGATCTTGAACTTCTAATTACGACTGACACCATGAGTGTGAGTCAGTTGAGACAGTTGGTCGTGACAGTATAGATGATAGGTCATGTCAGTGAAGATGACAGTATAGATGATAGGTCATGTCAGTGAAGATGACAGTATAGATGATAGGTCATGTCAGTGAAGATGACAGTATAGATGATAGGTCATGTCAGTGAAGATGACAGTATAGATGATAGGTCATGTCAGTGAAGATAACAGTATAGATGATAGGTCATGTTAGTGAAGGTGACAGTATAGATGATAGGTCATGTCAGTGAAGGTGACAGTATAGATGATAGGTCGTGTCAGTGAAGGTGACAGTATAGATGATAGGTCATGTCAGTGAAGGTGACAGTATAGATGATAGGTCATGTCAGTGAAGATGACAGTATAGATGATAGGTTATGTCAGTGAAGTTGAAGCCTAATGTCCTTGTAACTTTCCACAACGTACATTTAGATAACTCAATGTCATTGTTCTTCCTTAAACAAGTCTGCAGCTTTCTTACTGTTTCTTTGCAATCTAACATTTTCACAATTGCTCGTCGTATAACCTCCTTGTCAAAGCTATCTACAATTGACTTTCTACCGGCTATTTGCTTATTGTTTGGAGGGTTTATTCTTGATTCATGTATCCATCGACGAAATGACCATTTACACAAACCCAAAGCATGCACTGTTTTCTTTTCGGGGTTTAAAATAGATTGATAAAGTCTTCCACGATCAGCTTCTCGACTAAAATATAAGTACAGCTTCATTGCAATGCTTTGAAGTGTGCAGAATTTCACTTTCAATTCCATTCTGTAATATAGCAAGAATCATCCAACGTTTCTGGTGAAACTCACCCACTGCCTGTATTGGTATAGACTTTACCTCTGAGCATATCCGTTCAAGTGTGACACCAGCTTCTAAACGGCAAAAAAAAAACGTGCGCACGAGAAAATATGTTGTTGACCACAGAAGTTTGGGTGTGAAGCTGTAAAATCTTTAAAATGTGTCCTTTTACACTGACAAGAGTTTTATATACCCCATATAAACAAACATGGAAATAAGCAGTACAATGTACAAGACAAAAATTTTTGTTTGGTCATTCATATTTCAAGTTTGTATGCAAAATTTCATCATCGTAGTTGAAATGGTTGCAGAGTTATAGATTTTTAAACAGGGGCAAACATTTGTAAACGCACTATAGCTAGCTGACTGACTTGTCTTACTGACTGACTGGCTAGCTGACTGACTGACTGACTGGCTAGCTTACTGACTGGCTGACTAGCTAGCTGACTGACTGTATGGCTGACTGACTAGCTAGCTAACTGACTGTATGGCTGACTGACTAGCTAGCTAACTGACTGGCTGACTGACTAGCTGACTGACTAATTAGCCAACCAACCCACTGACTAATTAGCCAACCAACCCACTGACTAATTAGCCAACCAACTCCCTGACTAATTAGCCAACCAACTCCCTGACTAATTAGCCAACCAACTCCCTGACTAACTAGCCAACCAACTCCCTGACTAACTAGCTAACCAGCTCACTGACTAACTAGCTAACCAGCTCACTGACTAACTAGCTAACCAGCTCACTGACTAACTAGCCAACCAACTCACTGACTAACTAGCCAACCAACTCACTGACTAACTAGCTAACCAACTCACTGACTAACTTACTAACCAACTCACTGACTAACTTACTAACCAACTCACTGACTAACTAGCTAACCAACTGACTAACTTGAAACATAGTAAAACAACAAGCATATCGTGATAAACACTATCTTAAAGTCCTCAAAGTTAACGTTCCTAATATTTCAAAATTTATAGTTTCTTTCTCCTCCATATTCCTTGTTCAGCAGCAGTATTAATCATGTCATTTATATGCGTTTGTTTCGTGGGAAACATTTCTTATTTTACATATCCTCTGATTTATATTCACTTCCTATGGCAGACAGTGCTAATCGATAACACTTGTATTGTTGCCAAGCTAGACGGATAAATCAAAGAGTTCTGTATAACCTGAATCTTGCCAAGATCGCACGTCACCAACTCGCATTTCTTATGTATCAACTTGTTGGATTGGCCAGACACAAGACTGGTTCTGTTCTTCTTACCCGTAGACGATGTCAGGATGCACCGATTACTTTTTTTATATCTTAAATCACCACCAGACGTACTCGTTGTGTGTATATATGGCTCTTGGCTAGTGTGGTTATATATCTTTAACACATTAGGAACCAAGTGCTGCAGTATGCGCCCTTTTGGCCATGTGCCGAGGACTGAGCAACGATTTGTTTTCTTGTAAAATTAGTACAAAATTTATCTTAACGCATTCTGATCATTTAAAAAAATGAAAATCGTGGCATATCCTTTTACAGAACTTACCCGTCAACTACATTAAAAGAGTCGTCGATTTTTCTAGGCATCACTTACACGTTCAGTAGCTTACCATTGTTTTCTGAACGGTGAGGTCTATTTTTATCGTTCGTAAAAAATCCATGGGAGCGAATTTGTTTCCAAACTGCCCGCCGCGATGTTTGAATCAGGTACACTTGGGTGGAGATCACGCTCACTACCGTTTAAGCTACAGACGCCCACATTCTGATCATAAACGGCTGTTATTCTTCTTCAGCGATCTCTGGTCATGCGCTTATTTTGCTGTGGACCACAAACTGTGCGGTCAGCTTCAGTTCTGTCAGGTTTCCCCAAAGCTTAATTTTCAGGTCGACTGGATGTGGCCACAATTTGCTTCTCAGCTCACCCAGGAGATGACAGTCTTGCAGGATATGCTCCGGTGTTTATTTCGCCTGCTGACACTAGCAGAGAGCTGTTTGACTTATTCCTAGTCTATATAAGTGTTTGTTGAGTCTGCAGTGTCCGGTGTAAGTCTGTTATTCAATTCAACACATTCGTTTAGCTACTGATAAATGTATATTTACCTATACAATTACAACAACGATAAATAATTCATGTAGTCGTTTCAGACCTTAGGTTAGGAAGTGTTTATCACTTTACATTTCTAGATGTTAGTTTGTAGGAGATAGGAGGGCCAATTCCTTTCCTCGTGTGTGGAACGTCGAGTGTAGGATTGAACCCACAACCATCCTGTGTCCGAGTGGATGACCTATGTCGTGACATGACCTATCTATACTGTCACAGCCAATCATCTTCACTGCCATAACCTGTCATATACACTGTCACGGCCAATCATCTTCACTGTCATATACACTGTCACGGCCAATCATCTTTACTGTCATAACCTGTCATATACACTGTCACGGCCAATCATCTTCACTGTCATATACACTGTCACGGCCAATCATCTTTACTACCATGACCTGTCATATACACTGTCACGGCCAATCATCGTTACTACCATGACCTGTCATATACAATGTCACGGCCAATCATCGTTACTACCATGACCTGTCATATACACTGTCAAGGCCAATCATCTTTACTGCCATAGCCTGTCATATACACTGTCACGGCCAATCATCGTTACTACCATGACCGGTGTCAATGAAACCCCCCCATCCTGTGCCAATCATGTCTACTGTCCTATCTATACTGTCACAGCCAATCATCTTTACTCCATAACCTGTCATATACACTGTCACGGCAATCATCTTCATTGTCATATACAATGTCACGGCCAATCATCTTCACTGTCATATACAACGTCACGGACAATCATCTTCACTGTCATATACAATGTCACGGACAATCATCTTCACTGTCATATCATATCACAGCTATATTTGTCAACAGTGGGCCCAATCATCTTCACTGTGCAATACATATATCAGTCGAATCTATTCTATCACGGCCAATCATCTTCACTGTCATATACACTGTCACGGCCAATCATCTTCCTGTCATATACAATGTCACGGCTCAATTCATCTTCAACTCGTCATGCATACAATGTCACGGCCAATCATCTTCACTGTCATATGAATGACGGCAATCATCTTCATGTATATCAAGCAGCCAATCATCTTCACGTCATAGAAGTCAAATACTTCACTGTCATATAAAGAGGAAATGCTCACTGTCAGAAAGTTATGATATTGTGTAAAATTGGATGAAACATGGAAATATTATTCACAGCCATATGTCAGAAGAATGTACCAGTAGTAGATGGAAGGATAAAGTTGTGATCATGTACTCAAACAGTAGTAAAGGATAACGATTGTAGTCAAAGTAGCTCACGGTGTAGTAGACATAATGGGTTATTGCAGAATGATGAACTCGTTTTCGTTTCAAAGTTTACAGACAATAGGGATTATCACGCAGAGATGAATGGCCAAATATTTAGAAATTGGCTCGAGAAAACAGTTCTTCCATCTTTAGATAGACCATCTTGTCTCATAATGGACAATGCATCATATCACAATGTTATATCACAAGAAGACAAAATACCTACGACATCGAGCACAAAAGACGCAATAAAGATGTGGCTCATCAGAGAAAATGTTCTGTTCAATGAAACTTACTTCAAACCAGAATTGTTGTCCCTTGTAAAGCAGACACAAAAGTCAAAGAAATTTCAAATTGACAAGTTGATAGAGGAGCATGGTCATAGGTGTTTGAGACTTCCACTGTACCATTCACATTTAAACCCAATACTTGTGTGGGCTAAAATTAAAGGACAAGTGGCAGCTGAAAATACTACATTCAAATTGTCTGACGTCAAGATACTAACTCACGCTGCGCTATCAAATGTTGATAAAGCTTACTGGATAAAATGTGAGGACCATGTCTTGAAAGAAGAAGAATATTGGAGAAAGGATTGTTTGCATTTAATTCAACCTAGAACAGTCATCAATCTACTGGACTCGTCCGACACAGAATAAGATTAGAAATATATTATTGTCATACTCCAGTCATTTTCTATTTTATAATTCTTCCATATGTCTATGCTAATTATATGTCTATGTTAATTATATACATGGCAACCATCACTATATGAATAGGGATCCGCCTTTGATGACATCCTTAACCTATATGAAGTGTATCACTGTAAAATTAGTTCTTTTGCATTGCTTTGCTAAAGTATTCGCAAAACATCAAAGAAATGCGAAATCTGACTTGCATTTCGACCTGTCAACGACATATTCCTTTGGTCATCGTAAATATAAGACTGCATGCAAAATTTCAAATCAATACAACAGATACTTTTTTGAGAAAATTGAACTTGACTGAGGGCAAACATTTGTAAACGGACTATAGTCAGTCAGCTAGCTAGTCAGTCAGCTAGTCAAGTTAAAGTCAAAGAAAATACATAAAATCTGTAATGGTAGCAAATAATCTCTAAGTAGAGGGAGAGAGAGAGATAGAGAGAGAGAGAAGAGATAAAGAACGAAAGAGAGAGAAATAGAAAGAGAGAAACAAACAAATCAATGTGTGTTATTACTTACCTGGACGAAATCCATACACAGCAAGTACAAATAATCCAAAAGTCGTATTCAGAAACATGGCATGAAATCTCGATAAACACAAATGTTTTAAACAGCTTCAAAACGAAACGATAATGGCATCTCAAAACCTGCGAACTATAGCTCCACGGAATATATGCTCCACACTGTTTCCCAGCGGATGTTCAAGTTGACAATGTCATGAACAGACAAACGTAATGTGATTGTTTGTGTGTCAAACTATCTATCCATATCTAGGTCAGTAGTTTCACAGGAAACATCTAAGGACCAAAACAATTTGAACTGAATTTTATAACCTCGTTCAATGTAACTGTGGAGTTCTATCTTATTGCAAGCAGACGTTATGATGGCAAAATCTGCACGTTTAAATATCTGAAAATTAAAAACAAAACATTTTTACATTAACAATAATAATTTATACATGTATATAAATTTTTTAATTTTTAAAATACGGAATAATTGTTTCGTTAACTTTCTTTTGTGTGGTTTTTTTAAAATATATATTAAATCACGTCTGCTGATTCTGAAGCTAATATTCGCATTCATTGATGACAAACAAACAAAACATCTCACACGTTACTATGAGATACATGGGGGCAATAAGGTGTTAGGATTGTGTTTTTTTTCTTTGAGCAGTGTGACACCATTGTGAGATGTATTCAACATCTCACCGACCGTCTTTATTTCCCAGTGTTTGCCCACCTGCCCAGTGTGTTCGTAGCGCGTTGGACGACGGGTGACAAGCCCTGAGTGCGGTTCAATTTCACGGGATGGAAGAAAAGCCACAGGTTCTCCACATTTACGGTGTTCGTGGCACCGAACCGAAGGGTTACGATGTCCATGACACCGAGCCGAAGAGCTGAAAGCTCAAGTGCTTCTGGATCGGGAAAAAAATCCCAGTGTTTCTCTGGTACCCACCCAATCGAGGCTGGGTCGAAATGAGATTAGTGACGGTCGAAAGCATCGTTTCAGAAAATGAGAAGCATTATATGCTTTCATTGTCAATTGAGATCATAATGCGAGTTATACAGTGCTACATAGAACCAATACTGACATACGGTTGCGAGTCATGGACAATGAACAAAAAGATCGCAAAATCTCTGAGGGCCAGAGAGATGTGGTTTTACAGAAGAATGATGAGAATCCCATGGACTGCTAAAATCACTAAATTCGAGGTGTTGAATGAATGAGGTGAAGACACAGAGGAAGCTTAATGTCAGTAAAGGAAAGATGCAGTCATCATTTTTCGGACTTGTGATGATGAGGTTTAGAACACATTGTGACAACCGGTGAAATTAAGGTAAGACGAGACAGAGGAGACAGAAGAAACATTTTGGATAGCCTAACTTCATGTTACGGACGAGCTTCAACATCTGAGATGATAGCAAACACCCCCAGACAGAGACACAGATTTGTGGAGATCCATAATCGCCTACGCCAGCAGGCACGACACCTGATAATGATAATGAATGGTAGAAAAAGCTCCCACCACCAGTGTGGAATTTGAACATGAGACTACATGCAGACATACCAAGTGCATTAGACAATTTCTTATCGCGATTTACCTGCATTCTCAAATATCTTGTGTAAAAAAAGTAGTCTAAAATATATCGTAGATGTTATTTTCGCTCTTCATGCAGCAAGTAATTTGTATTTTCTCTTCTTAGCAATGACTAGCAAGTAATTTGTTATTTTCTCTTCTTGCAGCAAGTAATTTGTTATTTTCTCTCTTCTTGCAGCAAGTAATTTGTTATTTTCTCTCTTCTTGCAGTAGCTATTTTCTCGAAGCAATTTTGTTATTTTCTCTTCTTGAAGCAAGTAATTTGTTATTTTCGCTCTTCTTGCAGCAAGTAATTTGTATTTCTCTCTTCTTAAGCAAGTAATTTGCTATTTTCCTCTTCTTAAGCAAGTAATTTGTTATTTTCTCTCTTCTTGAAGCAAGAAATTTGCGGAACATCATTATCATAACGCTTCTCAAAGTCTCAATCTCAACAAAGTTTTCGTGCCTTTAGTATTTAAAATTATCGAATTATAACAAAGAATATCTAATAATCATTCTAAATTATATAAACACCCACAAATGAAATGGATCAGCTCGGCAACAGCGCAGTGCAGATTTGAACTGGTTCAGATTCTAGATATGGTAGGTTTATTATGACATAAGAGAGAGACATAGAACGGAAAAAAAACCGGATGTCTTATATATCGAACAACTTATGATTGGTAGTCAGAGATTCGAATTCGTCGTTGTTACTACGGGTGCATTGTGCTACAGCTAGCAGATTTACGTCTGCTCTGAAAACAAATGTGTGTGTACACGAGAGTGTGTTTGTAACACAGACGTGCGCTGTCATTTTTTATTCGAGTGTTGAGGGTTTAATATCACATTAAATATTAATCGCAGGCTAGATTACTATAGGAACAATTGATCCCTTTGTATTGTTGGTATCTGAAGAGAGAGAGAGAGAGAGAGAGAGAAGAGCTAAAATTGTGGTGTGGAGAAGGGATTATGTGTGCAGGATAGCCCGAGTGGTTACCGGGGCCCAAATTTGGGGTGTAAAGAATAGAACCACTGTTACCTGCCACGCATGTCGTAAGAGGCGACTAAGGAGGTTTGGTTGAAATGGATGCACGTGCCGCTAGGGAATGCTAGCCCGAAATAAATGCTTGCAGAAAATGGATGCACCAGACCGTAAGGCGCATAACATGGTGCAACGACCCTCACAAAGAGGAATGGGATAACGGATTCTACGGTCGTTAATCTGCCTCGGAGATTTAGCCACGCAGTAAGAATGTCAGACCTACCATCACGAGTGTGGTCAAAACTTACTACGGGAAGAGTCGGCACAAACGGGAAGCAGAAATCATGGAATTATATCATACAGAACTGTCCCAGTATACAGACTTGAGAAGAAGAGAAGCGCCCACTTAACTAGTCTAGTGAGAACGCAGAAGAAATATGTGCAGGATTAATATAATGTAGAAAGAATAGAGGAACTGAGATGGTATGATAAGATTACAAATGAGGCACTGAAGAGAAAGAACTAAGCAGATACCAGTGGAGAAAGAGTTACGGAAGAGACGCTGGCGATGGATAGGCCATACACTGAGAAGACCAACCGGAAGCATTGCAAGACAGGCACTGTTTTAGAACCGGCAGGAAAAGAGTAGGGAAGGCCTAGATAGACCTGGAGAAGTGAGCTGGAGGCTGATATTAAAAGGATTGGTAAAACATGGAAAGAATTGGAAGGGATGGCAAGAGAAAGGAAGAGCTGGAGTATGTTTGAAGACATGTGCTTCGTTGGAAGTTAAAAGGTGAAGACGAAGACATCTGGGCGACAGAGACAGAGAGGTATGTCTAATATCTTCAGCGTAATTTTTTTTTACTCCTAGAAGCCCAAACGAGACACTAAGTGGCGCTTGTGTTGGACACCATGTTACAAACGTCACTCTAAAGGACATTTTGTTGCTGTTGAATCTGGGAGTTGAACAGTTGTAGTAAATGTATATTCCAGTCCAGTTTTATTAATTTAACCTAAGGTGATTCATCATTTCTGGCTTCCCATGTGGACAACGTGGTTTTTACCCTGGTCATCTAAGAGATGACAAGTTCCTGCAGAAAATATACACTCATCTGACGCAAACACCAAGCTTGTACTCACTAAAGCTCATGTCTTACTTCAGTCCTGCATGTGAGTCACCAGTTAAACATGTCGAGTCTTCTACGCCGATCTGTGGGCATGTGCTTAATTCACTGTGGCCCCAAATGGGCGGTCAGCTTCATGTATGTCAGGGTTTTCTAAATTTAGTTTTCAAGTCGACTAGGTGTAGCCACATGTTGCTTCTCAGAAAACCCATGAGAGGTCAGTTTAGCAGAAAGTGTTCCAGTGTCTGTTCCGCATGTTGATACTGATATAGAGTTGCTTGGCTTATTCCTAGTCTAGGTAAGTTTTTGTTGAGTCTGCAGTGTTCAGTAAGTTGTCAAAATATAATGAATGACCCGGGGACTGCCTAGAGTAGTTGATAGTAGCTCGGCCTGCTAGCTGTGAGACGCCTCATAGCTCGGGTTCGAACCTACTGTCCGGCATTTGTTCGAGTCCCTGGTCTTACTCAGGACGATAACGTGAGTACCTCTGAAGTCGGAGAAAATCTGCCTGTATGGCGAGGGAATACTAATTACGAGTACATTGAGCACACGGCTGCCAGTGTAAAGTAATTTACAATGTGCACGCTGCTGCCATTGTAAGAAATTGGAAAAACGGATTTTCACGCAAAAATCAGTTTCAGAGATGAAACTTCGTCTGAGTTGAAAGCGGACGAACGAAAAAAGAAGAGAGAATGAATGACCTGTTCTGTTCTGTTCTGCTGAGATCTTTGCAGAAGATTCTCCCATAATCATAACTGCTGTTTGTCTTCTAGTCTACTATAGATTCTCTTTATGAGGGTTTTAGCCTCTTCTTCTTCTTCGAACGCTCCATATTGACCACTTGTTAGCCACTGTGTGATTTGTGTGTGATTTGTATGTGATCTGAGCCTAAGAGCGAGTGTACGTTGTGTCAGTTATGCGTCTACAAGTAGGCTAGCACATCCAATTTCTGCGATGCTTTTTATTTACTAGGTTAGCTTAACTAGACCCTGCCTCAGTCGCCTCTTACGACATGCCTTGTAGGTCGCAGTGTTACTATTCTTTGCTCTCCTTGCAAGGCCCGGCAATACATGGGATAAAGGAGAGAGTAATAATTCACACCGAACTGGTAAGGTTAGTCTCTGGACGCTGTTGGAGATATTGCGAAGGAGAATGGAGCACATATGGACATGTCCGATGTGCAATGAAGATATTTCAAACTGAAACTGAAACAAGTTTAACTAAAACTTCAACCAGTTTTGACGCAACTTGTAATAATTTCGGCTCATAATTGAACAGTTTGGCCGCAAAGTTTCAGTAATTATAACACACACGAGACTTTTTCGATCATTAAAACAGTATGGAGTGTGAATACTCTTAAAACTTGTCCAATATTTAATTAACACAAACCTGATTAAGGAACACCAGAAACATTTTTATGCGCGTGTTTTAGTAAACGGTTAAAACATGAATGGAAATGTCAGTAACTCACTTCGCCGTTTGACTGGTCCCAAATTGTATGTATACAAGTCAGTTTTAAACGAACGATTTGTAGAAAATAGACAACTGTCTGCGGGGGCCGGCCCCACCCACACACACATACACTTGTAAATTACCAGCACAGAGGATGAGCAGCCATCGAGGAGCCACTTTGGAAACCAGCCGTGGGTGTTTCCGGAGGGGGTGATAAATTATTGATAACTTTGGTCAAAGCTCTGGAAGAAGAAATCAATGAATATGCTGTAGTGATCAGCCTCACGGCACGTTCAGCGTGTCTCGGAAGATTTCCTGCAAATAATTCCAGACTTTACATAGGGATGGGGAGTTAGGGAGAGGCAGGATTTGTGAACCACATTAGAAATAATAGAAAACAGGTACGCGGTGATAAAATGTCTGTGTCAAATGACTAGACGTGTCAAATGTAGGTCAGAGTGAGAGAATGAGTCAATAAAAGAAGTGTGAGGTGAATGGGGAAAAAACACTAACTCCAGATTTGTAGCAATCATATTGAATTACAAAGTAGCAATCATATTGAATTACAAAGTCAATCATTTGAATTCCATAGTGCAACTAGATTACAAAGTCTGTTAATCTATTATCTAAAGTACCATCTGTTAATTTCGTTTTACCGTCACACTGTGTCATCATTCATCTTAATCAATCTAGCTACACTCTTTCAATCTAACGTATTCACTCATCATATGTAATCTATTCACTCTATCAATCTAACTATTCACTCTATCAATCTAACTATTCACTCTAGCAATCTAACTATTCACTCTAGCAATCTAACTATTCACTCTAGCAATCTAACTATTCACTCTAGCAATCTAACTATTCACTCTAGCAATCTAACTATTCACTCTAGCAATCAAATATTCCCTAGCACCAATTATTCACTCTAGCAATCTAACTATTCACTCTAGCAATCTAACTATTCACTCTAGCAATCTAACTATTCACTCTAGCAATCTAACTATTCACTCTAGCAATCTAACGATTCACTCTAGCAATCTAGGAGACTACGCTCGGTGTATTTAACAGACATGTGAATCGAGCACTTGGAAAACTTCCAATTCTTGTGACAGGCGATCCAATTCTTGTGACAGGCGATCCAAGATGAACAAACTGCTGTCACTTTCTCGGAAATCTTGAACGATTTACCAGACATCGTAAGTGAATTTAGTTTTTTTTTAGGTCACCAGTTACTTAAAGTTGTTAGTCATAAGAGACCAGTCGTTATAGGAAGTCATTACTCATTTAACTGAGCTGAGCAGTTATACATCTGAAGTCAGCAGCTATACATCTGAAGTCAGCAGCTATACATCTGAAGTCAGCAGCTATACATCTGAAGTCAGCAGCTATACATCTGAAGTCAGCAGACATACATCTGAAGTCAGCAGACATACAACTGGACTGAGCAGACATACATCTGAAGTCAGTAGTCTTAACATCTGAAGTAAGCAGTTATATAGCTTAACTGAGCAGTCATAACAGAACTGAGCAGTCATAACAGAACTGAGCAGTCATACTGCTAAAATCAGCAGTCACGTAACAGAGCAGTGAAACAACTGAACTAAGCAGTTATCCAGTTGAACAGAGCAGCCATATGGCTGTAAGTCAGCAGTCCAGTCACATAACAGAGCAGTCATACAGCTGTTATGTCCCAGTCATACAACTGAGATGAGCAGTCATACTAATCTCCTAAAATTAACAACTACACATTGATACTCAACAAACCTAAAAACTACTCGTGACGGGAAATCAGTTCGATACCAGATTCACTTCAACGTGTCCCAGTTGTTGACCAATCTAACTTAGTGTGTCCACGCAGAGCCAGCTATAAACGTATGGGCCTTCGGACTCAGATAAGAATTATGGGAAATCAGACCCCAACTACACCACGTTACCTCGCATTCCAGTATTGGTGTATATAGACGAATTCATTTTAAAATCAACACAAAATGCTAAATCGAAGTTATATTATGCAACAAGTTAAGTTTAACAATAAGAAATATCAATATTATGAATATTTTTCACCAATAAATAACCATAGACTCACAGAATTGAGAAAAATTGCAAAAAGCTTGCAGTGTTCTATCAAACATCTATATTTTCCGGCCCCTTTTCTGATCTAGGTCAGGGAACCCTTGTCAGTTGTCTGGCCTAGTTATCTAGAGTTGGCTGTGGTCCACGAGTGTAGCCCGATGGTATTTATTCCTGACGTGTTAACACTAATCTTTGCGATAATTATATCATCCCATTTTACCTCCGCTGTCTCGGTCGACAGACACCGTTTACTAAAAATATCTTTCCCTTTATTTTTCTTTCCTCACGTCACACCCCAAATCCCCGTCACACCCCAAAGAACACTTAGTCATACCAGGAAAATATTGAATATCTGTTATCCATCGCGTGTTACTCGTGAAGCTCACAATGATATTCATGAAAAATGTGTCACAACTCACTCTAACCATTTGGTATCACGGGATTCACACTTGTCTACGCCGTATACACAATCAAGACTGTCTTTATTTACTGCCTGTGTTACCGGTAGTTAGAGCGCTGTAGGACAGGCGAAGGTCGTGGATTCGATTCCGGACCGCGGCCTTCTGTTCACGAGTGCATTTTTTCAGAGACCCCTAGGATTGTTGCCGGAGCTATAGAGTTCGTGCTTTGTGCAATACTCTCGGCAGGTGGCGTGCCATTTCTGCGGAGAAGGACTGAGCCATATGGGATAAAACCCGGTGCAATGAAGTCAATCCTTCGGAAAGAAGAAGAAAGTAGGACAGGGAGGGAGAACATGAGCCTGGTTAAGTTAATGGTGGCATGTCTAGTGCAGTCACCGGAAAAATGTTCAGCGAGCCGAGTACCTTTGAAACAAGAGTCGATCACCTAACATCTACGCCACAGAGGGCCCCTGAACGTCTAAAGAAATCAAATCTAGAACCAAAATAAGAATATATAACCACCCGTGTGTTGCCAGGGCGCGCAAGGGAGCAAATAACAGTAACACTGCGACCTACATGGATGTCGTAAGAGGCGACCGAGGTAGTGGCCTAGGAAGCTACCTAGTAAATAAAAGCGTCGCAGAAATCGGATGTGCTGGCCTACTTGTAGGCGTATAACTGGCACAACATACAATCGCTCTTAGGCTCAGATCACAGAAAATCACAAAGGGTGATTTAACAAGTGGTTGATGAAGAAGAAAAGAAGAAGAGAAGTATTAAAACACATGCCCTCGCATGAGTCTCTCTGTGGCTAAGTAGTTAAGACGTTATTTTTATGAAGAAGAAGAAGAAGAAGTTGTATTAAAGCACATGCCCTGCATGAGTCTCTCGTGGCTAAGTAGTTAAGACGTAGTGCCCCCCATGAGTCTCTCTGTGGCTAAGTAGTTAAGACGTATGCCCTCGCATGAGTCTCTCTGTGGCTAAGTAGTTAAGACGTATGCCCTCGCATGAGTCTCTCTGTGGCTAAGTAGTTAAGACGTATGCCCTCGCATGAGTCTCTCTGTGGCTAAGTAGTTAAGACGTATGCCCTCGCATGAGTCTCTCTGTGGCTAAGTAGTTAAGACGTATGCCCTCGCATGAGTCTCTCTCTGTGGCTAAGTAGTTAAGACGTATGCCCTCGCATGAGTCTCTCTGTGACTAAGTAGTTAAGACGTATGCCCTCGCATGAGTCTCTCTCTGGCTAAGTAGTTAAGACGTATGCCCTCGCATGAGTCTCTCTCTGTGGCTAAGTAGTTAAGACGTATGCCCTCGCATGAGTCTCTCTCTGTGGCTAAGTAGTTAAGACGTATGCCCTCGCATGAGTCTCTCTGTGGCTAAGTAGTTAAGACGTATGCCCTCGCATGAGTCTCTCTGTGGCTAAGTAGTTAAGACGTATGCCCTCGCATGAGTCTCTCTCTGTGGCTAAGTAGTTAAGACGTATGCCCTCGCATGAGTCTCTCTCTGTGGCTAAGTAGTTAAGACGTATGCCCTCGCATGAGTCTCTCTGTGGCTAAGTAGTTAAGACGTATGCCCTCGCATGAGTCTCTCTGTGGCTAAGTAGTTAAGACGTATGCCCTCGCATGAGTCTCTCTGTGACTAAGTAGTTAAGACGTATGCCCTCGCATGAGTCTCTCTGTGGCTAAGTAGTTAAGACGTATGCCCTCGCATGAGTCTCTCTGTGGCTAAGTAGTTAAGACGTATGCCCTCGCATGAGTCTCTCTGTGGCTAAGTAGTTAAGACGTATGCCCTCGCATGAGTCTCTCTGTGGCTAAGTAGTTAAGACGTATGCCCTCGCATGAGTCTCTCTGTGGCTAAGTAGTTAAGACGTATGCCCTCGCATGAGTCTCTCTCTGTGGCTAAGTAGTTAAGACGTATGCCCTCGCATGAGTCTCTCTCTGTGGCTAAGTAGTTAAGACGTATGCCCTCGCATGAGTCTCTCTGTGGCTAAGTAGTTAAGACGTATGCCCTCGCATGAGTCTCTCTGTGGCTAAGTAGTTAAGACGTATGCCCTCGCATGAGTCTCTCTCTGGCTAAGTAGTTAAGACGTATGCCCTCGCATGAGTCTCTCTCTGGCTAAGTAGTTAAGACGTATGCCCTCGCATGAGTCTCTGTGGCTAAGTAGTTAAGACGTTATGCTCGTCTGAGGTCGTCGGTTCTGAATAAGACCATGCCGTTCTGTTCACGAAGTGCAGTTTTCCCTGAGGATTGTTGCCGTGGCTAAGAGTTCGTACTTGCAATACTCTCGGCAGGTGGCATGCTGCATTTCTGCTGAGAGGACCGAGCACATGGGTAAACCCTGGTAATGAAGTCAATCCTCGGCTTAGATACTTTTTTTAAAGACCATGCCGCCGCTGCCTCTCCGCAATGTTGCTATTTCATCTGTTTTTAACAATGTCCTCCTATCATACGTAATATTGTCTCAATGTCCTACCTATCATACGTAATATTGTCTCAACATGTCAACATTTTGTGTCAACAAATTCATTTATTAATTCCAAAAATCTGTACACTTTAACCACATTGTTTATTAACTACACCTTTATACCAGGTGAGAGAAACATACACATATCATCATATCTCAGGCAGACATGAGTAAACGAACACGGATGTGCTGGATTGAAAGTTTTAAATATGCAAAGCTTTACTGTAAACCAGTGGTACAACGCGTTTAAGCTCGGTTGATGTCACAAATCACGAGTGGTTTATAAGTGGTTATATTTGAGTGCACAAATAAGAAGGATATAAGTACACAGGTAACTTAAGTAAGACATGTTTACTTACAAGGTAGCTAACGTTTACAAGGTAACTTAAGTAAGACATGTTTACTTACACAGGTAACTTAAGTTAGACATGTTTACTTACACAGGTAGCTAAAGTAAGACGTGTTACGTACGGTATCTAAAATACTTGCACATGAAAAAGTACTACACGGTAACTAAGTACTTACAGATAACTAAAGTACTTACATAGGTAACTAAGTACTTACACAGGTAACTGAATACTTACACAGGTAACTATAGTACTTACAAGTTACTAAAGTACTTACACAGGTAACAGTATTAAAAGGTAACTACAGTACTTACACAGGTAACTACAGCACTTCACAGTAACTACAGTACTTACACAGGTAATTAACGTAAAACATACAAACAAGTGTATACAGTATAGTTGATACAGTCAAACATACAAACAAGTGTATACAGTATAGTTGATACAGTCAAACTTCTAACCAGTTGTAGTAGAAACAACTAAGTAATGTGACGTCTACACTTCTCTATAAAACATAACTACACTGCTAACCTGTGCACTTATAGCAACACTTTATGTTTAGTCTCCATTCTGAGGAGGAGGATTGGTAAATGTATGACTAATTCATAACGAAAATGTGTGATAGTTAAATCGTGTAATCGGTTGTACATACCTGTCTCTCAGGTATACAAACGTAGGCGTCTTGAAATCTAAAATATATCTAGATGTTTCTTTCGTGTTTTTTTCCCTCAAATACCTGCTAACTTTATCACCATCATCATTACATTAAGACATCTCGGCATCAAATTTTGCCTGCAATGTATTTCCAGCACATTCTGTTCATTGTCCTCATGACAGTCTAAGACATGGCTGTACAAAGCTGTGCTCGCGGGCGTCATGGCGCCCATTATAATTTCTGCGCCCCAGAGTTACTCGCTGGATTTAACGTTAATCTGACTTTAGGAGGGCGCATTGCTAAATAACATATTTTCTTTTTCCCACAGCACTCCAGAGAACCGCTGTAGCGTAGTTGTTAGTGAACTCGCTTCGCAAGGCTGGTGGTCTGGGTTCAGCTCCCGCAATGCGTGTGGAAATTTTCCCGACCGCGACGGCTATCAGGTCGACCCAGCCTCAACTGGGTACCAGACATGCTCTGGGAAAGTAAAGGCGGCCGGCGTGATGCTGACCACATCACCCATCGTGCGCCGACGGTCAATGAACAATACAGGCCTAACACTGTATTGACCTATATACCACGAGGTATGAAAGGGTTCCTTTTTACTCCAGAGAACACTGACTTCTCTCTGTTGTAATCATGTTTTCTTTTGTAACCAATCTACTGCCCTTAATCATGTTCTTTGCTTAAACACTAAACAAAACGTGGACCTCATTTTTTAAACTGATATCTTCAAACAACCAACATGCCCGAGCCGATTCTTTGATCTATCTGCCACCTGGTGATTTAAGCTTGAAGGAGTGGTACATGGAGGGGAGAAGGTTAGAGTAGGGAACAATAATGTGTTATTTATAATCAATTTTATTGATTATATTTTCTTCTTCGAACGCTCCATATCGACCACTTGTTAAATCACTCTTTGTGATTTGTATGTGATCTGAGCCTAAGAGCGATCATACGCTGTGACAGTTATACGCCTACAAGTAGGCCAAGCACATCCGATTTCTGCGACGCTTTTTATTTACTAGGGTAGCTTCCTAGGCCCCTACCTTAGTCGTCCCTTATGCATGCCTTATAAGTTGCAGTGTTACTATTCTTTGCTCCCCTTCCGAGCTCCGGCAACACACGGGCGAAACGGTGGGGCTTTAGGGGGGGGCCTGTAGAATGGCCACGAAATAAGAACAAGACTGAAAAAGCGGAAATATTTTTATCAATAAACTGAAAAAAAGTGTTTTATTGAAATTTGATTAACGTTGAAACTGGTTGAGTAAATATAGCACCATGAATGGCAATATGGCGCCATGGCGCACGGCATCGCGCTGCTTTATAGCATACATAGATAGTTAAAACATACATCGAGAGATATTCAACTGAACACATTTTTACAACTCCAACTAGATTCTTCCAACCATTAATCATTGATGGCCGACAAGATTGCTTCTATTCTTAGCTTGTCTTGGAATGTTGATGAGTGGCGTCCCCTAGGTGTGTCCACAGACAACTCTAGAATTCGTAGAGTCGACTGTGGTGTGTAAGAACAGTACCGCAACCACGCTCTAATCACAATGTCAGTTATTTTATCGTAGCGCGGAATGTGACATGCATACCGGTTGAGTTAGTAAGTTAAATCACAGCCAACTATAAACTTATCGGCCTGCGGACTCAGGTAAAAATTATGGGAAATCAGACCACAAGTGATCACATGACCTCGCATTCCAGTATTGTTGTATATAGGCGAATTCATTTTAAAATCAACACAAAATGCTAAATTGAAGTTATATTATGCAACAAGTTAAATTTAACAATAAGGAATATCAATATTATGAATATTTTTCACCAATAAATAACCAAGGCTCGCAGAATTGAGTAAAATTGCAAAAAAACTGCAGTATTCTATCAAACATATATCAATTCCAGCCTCCCCCCAACTGAAACTAGGTCAGGTGTTTCCCGTGAGTCCTCAGGTCCATAAGTTTATAATTGGCTGTGGTTAATTAGCTGATCAACATACCAATATGGCGTTTTATTGTGTATTAGCGTTTGTTACTTTGTATCGCAGATTGTCGCAGAAGGGAGTCTGTGTGACGTAGATTATAGGTGCTCCCCTCTCGTTACAAAAGTACTTGGTTCGCTCCCTCGTGGAGGCCATCTGGATATTTTTCCACACATCCCCGATCTCAGTGTAGGTGAGATCGAGTTTCTAGTCCTATCTAAGAAGGCGAAAAACGTAGGTTCCGTGTTTAAATTGAATATGTAAAAGAACCCTTGGTAGTTCAAAATCGAAAAGAGCAGGCTGGAAAGCCGCTGGTCGAGCTAATTTCTTAAATTAGAAAAATATTGTTGCCATATTCTAAATTACATCGTGGAACCTCGCCAGTGCTGCGGAGTTCATGCATTGCCACTGAGATCCTCCCGTGTAAGAAAGAGATCAGAGCACACGTGGTTACTCACCAAAGTGCAATGATGATGGTTCTATCAATCAACAAACAAAACAAGTCGGTGATGTTACTTCATATATGCCTGATATATGGTTTCAGTCCGGCACCCGTTGGGCGAGCTAACACTTACGGACATCCTTGTGCAAATTAATTGAAATAAACTGCGATGTAAATTGAAAAAATTTGCTTTTCCAAAATGGTGTGAGTCACAAATATACTATTAGCAATACAAAATATTAGTGCATTCCGTTCTTAGCCGAGTGGTCCGGGTTCAGTTCCGCAATGGGGGTTGAATATTTTTCGACCGTAACTGCTCTCAGATCGATCCAGCTTCAACTGGGTACTAGAAAACCACTTGGAAGTGAAGGTAACCGGTGTGATATTATTGACTGTGTGCCGATGGTCAATGAAATATTCGTGCTCATTCTCCTATATACCTCATGGTATGAGAAAGAGCTCCTTTTCTACAATACAAAATATGACCTCGACTTTTGAGCAACGGTTTAGCATGGAATCCACTAGTTTGGAACTATGGTTTGGCATGGAATGGGCGGGCGGCGGGCGGACGGCGGACGGACGGCCCGAGCAGACGGGAGCAGACAGCAGCAGAGAGAGAGGATGGATGGAGGGGGGTGGATGGATGGCAGAGAGGGATGAGAGGGGGATGAGACAAACAGACACAGCGCAACACTAGACATATCTACATATCTATATTATGACACGCACACACAAAAAACAGCCCGTACTAAAGAAAATAACCTCCGACAGACAGAAGAAAATTACTCAAAACAGAAGACAGAAAAGAATGATAAAGTTACACAAACAAGAGACTACAACGTAAGACTCAACATGATAAAACTAAAGAAAGACAGAAAAAGATGACAGCGAACAGAGACGCAACGAAGCAACGACAAAGCAAAATCACGTTGCAACTATTAGAAAAGATCAAATTGCAGAACGAGCGAAGCAGACAGACAGACAGACAGACAGACAGACAGACAGACAGACAGACAGACAGACAGACAGACAGACAGACAGACAGATAGATAGATAGATAGATAGATAGATAGATAGATAGATAGATAGATAGATAGATAGATAGATAGATAGATAGATAGATATATAGACACAGCGCATACATCTAACCATATCTCTACATATCTCCATATTATGTTTCACTGCACATCACAAAAAATATCTTGTCCTGTAGCTAAAGAAAATAACCCTCCCGTCTTTACGTTTTTTTCAGAAGAAATATTTACTTCAAAAATCAAGTAAATACTAGAAAATAATGATAAATGTTTACACCAAAAACTAAGTTAGACTTCAACGTAAGACTTCACACTCTGATAAAACTACATAGAAAGACAGAAAAAGATGAATGCGGAACGGGACGCCAACGAAGCAATCTACAAAGCAAAAATCCACGTTGCACTATTATGAAAATGTTCTATATACTTTTTTGCAGAACGTAGCGTGAGAAACTTGTGTTAATTCACGTTTATAATCTCAGTATGTGGGAAGTAGGAGAGCTGGGATAGCTAAGTCGTTAGTGTCGTTAGGTACCGTAATGCTCGCCTGAAATGCGATAGAAACTGCTGATAGAGAAATAAAGCATTCACGCAAAAATCAGTCCGATGCGCTATATCAGGCGCCATGACTACAACTGAATTCATATCGGGCAAATGAAAATGATATGCTTATACAGAATTACCTATCATATATATATATTCTCTGGCATCTCCTGCAAACCCTGCTTGATTTCAAACGTATCGACTTTGTCTTTCCTTTGGATGAAGCAGTAGGGTAGAGAGGGGTTTGTGCAAAATGGGCAAGGCACATTCTCCATATCAGCTGCCCAGGCTAGGCACAAAGAGAGACGACACCACTGCTCAGATATAAACATGTCTGCAAAGCCTCAATGAAAAACTTTTCTATAGGTCCCAGCACATAGGAAAAACTAGTCGATGACAAGAGTTGTGTGGAAAGCCAAATTGCGAAAGGGCGCAGTCTTTTGAGAAGAGACATGTATGAGCTGAACGACAAGAGAGAAAAGCGAAAACTCAGAATTTGTCACAGTAAAACACTTGCCAATTGACCGTCTGTAAAGACGAAAAAGGACATAAATATATATATATATATATATATAAACACCAGGTACTTTATTTATTTATATATAATAATAATAATAATAATAATTCTAGTACCGTTATACCTTATATAGGACCTGCCAGCAATTTCTCCGTACCGCTCTATCTTGGGCAATTCGCTCAATCTCCTCAATGGAAATGAGACCAATATTCCTTGCCTCTCTCACCAAAGTTCGTTTCATGGTATCCTTAGGTCGTCCTCTCTTTCTTGAACCCTTTGCATCCCACTTCAATGCCAGCTTTGATAATTTTTAATCATTTCTTCTCAAGGTGTGTCCAACATATCTCCATCTTCTCCTTTTTATAGCAGTTGTTACTAGTGGTTGACCAGAATTACTCTTGATTTCATCGGACTAGAAATTACTCTGATTTCATCACTTCTGAATTCGTTACATTTTATGTTCATTATTTTTCGCAGACATCTATTTTTAAATGTATTCCTTCTTTCTTCTCTACGTTTGTCCTTTACGACCAATTTTAATCACTCTTTATGACATGTTTGATCTCTCCCAAGAACGTGTATACGTTGCACATTGGTTTGGTAGGCCCCTAATCGCATAGACTTCTACACGTTTAGGACATGCATCCGATTTCAGCCAAACCTCCTTAGTCGCCTCTTACGACATGCGTGACAGGTAACAGTGGTTCTTTTCTTTACACCCCAAATTTGGCCTCCGGTAACCACTGCGGTAAATGTATTCAACTTGCTTTCTATATCTTTAGTCATTTTCCAACTCTCGCTGCCATATGTTAGGCATTTTATTATTATATATATATATATATTTTTCGCCCGAGTGGTTACCGGGGCCCAAATTTGGGTTGTAAAGAATAGAGCCACTGTTACCTGCCACGCATGTCGTAAGAGGCGATTAAGGAGGTCGGGCTGAAATCGGATGTATGTGTCCGTAGGAATGCTAACCCGAAACAAATGCTTGCAGAAAACGGATACACCAAGCCATTAGGCGCATAACATGGTGCAACGATCCCTCACAATGAGGAATGGGATAATGGATTCTATGGTCGCCAATCTGCCTAGGAGATTTAGCCACGCAGTAAGAATGTCAGACCTACCATAACGAGGTGGCCAAAACTTACTGCTGGAAGAGAGTGGCACAAACGGGGAAGCAGAAATCATAGAATTATATCCTACAGAACTGCCCCCAGTATGCAGACTTGAGAAGAAAGAGGTGGCCCACGTACACTAGCGTTCAAGACAAACTGTATGGCGTGGCTGATAATCTGAGGTAGACGGCTGCCTTTATTAGAGAATCCGAAACCCAACTGGAGACGAAGACAAACTATCGGCTGAAATCTGAGGTAGACTGTTATTAGAAAAATCCCAATCTAGTGAGAACGCAGAAGAAGAAGAATATATATATATACCTACAGAAAGGTACTTACACTTATGCATACAGGCAGCAACCACTTGAATCAAGTATGTAAAGCTATTCATCTGGTACATTCGGAAATGACTACACTTTCTCTAACGTTCTCTGTTTGCCTTGAAAAGCTGGTATTCTCGTTTTATATATTTACTAGCAAGGTACCGTATCTAAGTTGACATCCCACGTAAAAATAATTATTTCTAACCCATCCCGGCATTGTTCTCCAGCGGAAAGACGTTATCATGACATCCTGCATTGTTGTGAAATCAGACCGGTGGTGGGGTTCTGTGTCATCCGATTAGTAGGTTTATATCCGCCATAAAACATTCCTTTCTGTCTCATTTCACAATAGTTTTTTTAGCCGTTTCTAACATTGTTAGTTACGCGCAAGACGTTAAGTTCCTTCCGGTACTTGTTTTTTGGTGTGGTCCAATTAAGGAAGAAACAATGCAGGAGAGCAAGCGTAAAGTCGACCAGCGTGTTCGTAGCGCGTTGGACTACGGGTGACTATTCCGCGGGATGGCAGAAAAAGCCACAGATTCCCCAGATTTACGGTGTTCGTGGCACCGAACCGAAGGGTTACGATGTCCATGGCACTGAGCCGAAGAGCTGAAAAGCTCAAGTGCTTCTGGATCGGAAAAAAGTGCTCGATATACGTTTCCGATCCAGCAGTCATCTGAGCGCTTGACCATCGACTTGAGACCATGGCTATATACGTTTCCGATCCAGCAGTCATCTGAGCGCTTGACCATCGGCTTGAGACCATGGCTGTGAATTTAAAGGTCTTTAGGAGTTGTGGTCTGTTAGCATTGAGAGTGTTTTCAACTTCTGTGGATATAGGGGTAGGTACTTGTGGCGTAGGTCACTGAGTGCAGGGTACTGGAAGAGATGGTGTGTGACAGTTTTTAGTGAATAAGTTGATATTGTGGGTCAATCTTTAGTTGGATGCGATATAGGTGAGCATTCAGGGGCACATGTTGTGTTCTAATGTGGAAAATAATGACTTGTTCTTGTCGTGTAAGATGATTTATGGCATCTTTTCGATTTGGAGGGTCGTGTTTTTGGTTTTTTCGATCCAGAAGCACTTGAGACCAGAAGCTCTTCGGCTCTGTGCCACGGACATCATAACCCTTCGGTTCGGTGCCACGAACCTGTAAATCTGGAGAACATGTGACATTTCTGCCAGCCCACGGAATTGAACCGCACTCACAGGGGACTTGTCAACCGTCGCCCAACGCGCTACGAACACGCTGGGCAGGCGAGCGGGTCATGTGTTTAAAGAGGGCTCAGTCTGTATTGCCCATTCATTCAGCTACTCCTCCTTCAGGGCAATGAGACTCCGTAAGGCGGTGCTATCCAACCTGTTATGTATTGCGGCGCATCTGACTAATGGACTGTAGAGGCGCTAGAACCATGTGGCAATTGCAAGCTAGAGCCATGTGGCAATTGCAAGCTAGAGCCATGTGGCAATCTGCAAGCTAGAACCATGTGGCAATGAAGCTAGAGTCATGTGGCAATTGCAAGCTTAGAGCCATGTGGCAATTGCAAGCTAGAGCATGTGGCAATTGCAAGCTAGAGCCATGTGGCAATTGCAAGCTAAGCCATTAGAGCCATGTGGCAATTGCAAGCTAGAGCCATGTGGCAATTGCAAGCTAGAGCCATGTGGCAATTGCAAGCTAGAGCCATGTGGCAATTGCAAGCTAGAGCCATGTGGCAATTGCAAGCTAGAGCCATGTGGCAATTGCAAGCTAGAGCCATGTGGCAATTGCAAGCTAGAGCCATGTGGCAATTGCAAGCTAGAGCCATGTGGCAATTGCAAGCTAGAGCCATGTGGCAATTGCAAGCTAGAGCCATGTGGCAATTGCAAGCTAGAGCCATGTGGCAATTGCAAGCTAGAGCCATGTGGCAATTGCAAGCTAGAGCCATGTGGCAATTGCAAGCTAGAGCCATGTGGCAATTGCAGAGCTTGAGACTGAACCATGTGGCAATTGGCTAGAGCCATTGGCAATTGAAGCTAGAGCCATGTGGCAATTGCAATAATAATACTAATAACAATACTTATTTTTCTTTCTTTTCTCCAATCATATTTTGCCACACGGCATCAGGATAAGAAGAGATTTCTAGAACGAGCTAGATTCCTCCGTTATCTCTGAGGTCCACCTTTTGCGTGGCCGGTCTTTTGCTTTGTATCCATTGTATCGGAGCACCATTGCTCTTTGAAGTGCATTGTATCGGAGCACCATTGCTCTTTGTTTTGTATCCATTGTATCGGAGCACCATTGCTCTTTGAAGTGCATTGTCAGTTGGTATTCTACTTTTGTGCTAAACCATTTAATTTGTTGTTTCTTGACGAAGTTCAGTACTGATGTTGTACCACCTTTTTTTCCTGATATCTTAATTTTCCAACATGTCTTTTCTTGTTACAAGATCTCAGCGGCAGAACATGAACTCCGTAGCACCAGCGAGGGTCGTGATGTAATTTAGAAGATGGTAAGGATATTTTGTAGGAATTTCATTTCTAATCTTTTTCTAATGAACTTTATAGGGACAAAAAGTTGGATTGCAGATAGCTACGATAAGACAAATTTAATGAAGACAACTAATGCAGGTATCGCGATGGAATCCAAAACGATAAAAATAACAAAATGGTCACCTAATTAGGTAGACATTTTGACTGTACATGGGATACTAAAAAGAAATTATGCGACGATATACCAGCGAGAGTTGGAAAATGACTAAAGATATAGAAAGCAAGTTGAATGCATTTCTTCTTCTTCTTCATTCTCACTAGATTGGGATTTCGAATTCTCTAATAAAGGCAGCCGTCTGCCTCAGATTGTCAACCACGCCATACAGTTTGTTTTGGACGCTAGTGTAAGTGGGCCACCTCTCTCTTCTCAAGTTTGCATACTGGGGGCAGTTCTGTAGGATATAATTCCTATGATTTCTGCTTCCCGTTTGTGCTGACCTCTTCCCGCAGTAAGTTTTGGCCACTCTCGTGATGGTAGTTCATACATTCTTACTGTGTGGCTAAATCTCCGAGGCAGATTGGCAACCGTAGAATCCTTTATCCCATTCCTCATTGTGAGGGTCGTTGCACCATGTTATGCGCCTTACGGCCTGGTGCATCCGTTTTCTGCAAGCATTTGTTTCGGGTTAGCATTCCCAAGCGGACACATGCATCCGATCTCATCCAGACCTCCTTAATCGCCTCTTACGACAGGCGGGGCAGATAACAGTGGTTCTATTCTTTACACCCCACATTTGGGCCCCGGTAACCACTCGGGCGGAATGCATTTGAAAATAGATGTCTGCGACAAATAATGAATATAAAATGGAAAGAATTCAGGAGAAATGATGAAATCAGAGACATGTCTTGACAACCTCTATCAAGAACTGTTATAAGAAAGAGAAGATTGAGATATGTTGAGCATACTCTGAGAAGAAAAGATTTTTTTTTAAATCACCACAGAGCAGACGTTTAAAGGGGAGGCAAATAGTTCAAGGAATAAAAAGGACGTCATACAGAAAACATGAAATGGATTTTATCTAGAGAGATAAGAAATATCCAGCTCAATTCCATAGATTGAACGTGTTGCCCAGAATAGAGCGGTGTGGAGAAATTATTTGGAGGTCTTATGTAACGTATAACGGCACGAGATCAATACAATAATAAACAGCCAAACATAGACTTGTCCAAGGATGTCCATCGGGAAAACCCGTAGTCTTTAATAACATAAGACCGAGCTCAAGTACAAATTCTTGGCATTGCAGACAACCGTCATGTGACCGTTGTATTACAGTAGTGTTAGGTAAAGACGAATTATATGTAGCTAAGTGGTTACGCCGTTGCCTTGCGCCCCGAAGGTCGTGGGTTCAAATCCTTATTATTCTTCGAACACTTCACATCGACCACTTGTTAACCACTCCTTGTGATTTGTATGTAATCTGAGCCTAAGAGCGATTGTACGTTGTTCCAGTTATGCGTCTACAAGTAAGTTCAGCACATCCGATTTCTGCGACGCTTTTTATTTACTATGGTAGATTCTTCTTCTCTTTGCGTTCGTTCTTTACGACCAATTTTAATCACTCTTTGTGATATGTGTGATCATTGTCAAGAACGTGTATACGTTGCACATTGGTTTGGTAGGCCCCTAAACACATAGACCTCTACACATTTAGTACACGTGCATCCGATTTCAGACAAACCTCCTTAGTCGCTTCTTACGACATGCGTGGCAGGTAACAGTGGTTCTATTCTTTACACCCCAAATTTGGGCCCCGGTAACCACTCAGGCGACTATGGTAGTTTTCCTAAACCCATACCTCAGTCGCCTCTTACGACATGCCTTGTAATGGTACAATGGTCGCAATGGTACTATTCTTTGTTCCCCTTGCGGTCCCCTGCAACACACGGGCGGGGTTCGAATCCGGACCACACCATTCTTTTTTCGAGTGCATTTTTTCAAGAGACCTCTAGGATTGTTGCCGGAGTTAACGAGCTCGTACTTTATGCAAAACTCTAGGCAGGTGATGTGCTATTCCTGCAGACAGGGGCCGAACCAAATGGGGAAACACACGGCAATGAAGTGGATTATTCATCTTTATACCTTTAGAATACATTTGAAAAACAACACAACATGCACAGAAGGTCAAATTATGTCACAAATTAAATTTAACGCTAAGTAATATCGGCAATTATTAACACTTTTCATTACTAAATCACCATTGACTCATTTTTTTTTAATTTCCGATCCAGAAGCACTTGAGCTTTTTCAGCTCTTCGGTTCGTGCCACGAACACCGTAAATCTGGGGAATCTGTGGCTTTTTCTGCCATCCCCCGGAATTGAACCCGTGCACACAGAGGGATAGTCACCCGTAGTGTACTCATTAAAAAACCCTTTAGTTACTGACAGTAATACCGCTTTTTTTAGAGCGGTGTAGTACAAGGAGAACACTACAAGAGACTGAAGAATTTAATGGCTGCATGGCTAGTGCAGTCTCCACGAAAATGTTCAGGTTAGGTTTTTCTTTATGCCTCGACAGAAAAAATATTCTTGGCCTTACTGTGGATTAACCACAGGTCTATAAGCATGGAAGTCGCACTCTTATTCATTCGGGATACAATTGTGTACAATTTTGCTATAAAGTTTACAGAGTTCTATCAAATATGTATAAAAGTCAGCCCATACAAACATAAATTTCCGATTTTCTGACTAAGCCTAGCGTTGGCATGGGAAAACTAAGTAAGCAAACCAGAACGAATGACACACTAACTTGATCAATGACATAAAGAATCAATGAGTGTCAGTGTATGTCAGTGTGGGTCAGTGTGAATGCCAGGTGGGTTAAACTTATTCACGAATGGGTTTCGCAATCTACGATTCGGCTGATTCTTTCTGCATATTCTTCGAACGAGAGCTCCATATCAACCACTTGTAAACCACTCTTTGTGATTTGTATGTAATCCGAGCCTATTGTGCCAGTTATGCACTCACAAGTAGGCCAGCACATCCGATTTCTGCGACGCTTTTTAGTTACTAGGGTACCTACCCTAGATCCCTACCTCAGTCGCCTCTTACGACATGCCTTGTAGGTCGCAGTGTTACTATTCTTTACTCCTATTTCGAGCCTCGGTAATACACGGGCGGATTTGACTGATACAGAAGGTGTGTGCCAGTTTCTCACAGAACACATGCAACTCCTGAAGAAAGAGCGCGCAGGATAATCAATCACTGATACACGATTTCATATTGCGTTTAAATTCTGTCAGCCGATAAATCAACATGTATGTATGTACGTGCGTGCACGCGTATGAATGTTTCAGTCTTCTACGAATACGTATCTCTCCACCTGTGCTTTACAAGTTTACATTAAAATTACTCTAAACTACATTACTAACAATTATTTTCTAAGTATAGATAGAACTGTCGAATGCTTAATCATCATCAAATAGCTTGTTCTGAGCAGAACTTTGCCCCCCAAATAAGCCTTCGGAATTTCTCTCGCTCATATGTCCGATGTTCCGCCTCTGCATCTGTCATGCTCAAATCATCATTTACATCCTGATTCCATCCTTTCCGTGGTATTCCTATTCACTTTTTACCGGATGTTTCCTTCTATAATGGTTTTCTCAAACCATTTATGTTTTTATTTAAACGGCAACATAATGCCGTCTAGCTCAGACGGAAACGAAATTTCGTAATAGCTTTTATGTTGATCGTGTCTATAATGGTCAGCTCAGACGAATGAATTTGTTTGGGCTATTTTTGTGGTTGATACGTGGTCTCCGGCAACATAAAGCCGACTAGCTCAGACAGGAAGTAGAAAATTTATGTTTAATGGAGCTAATTTTTGTATGTATTTGATAGAACACTGTAATCTTTTTTGTAATTTTACTCAATTATATGAGCCCAAAGTTATTTATTAATGAAAAATAATAATACTGATATTCCTTAGCGTTAAACTTAACTTGCAAAATAATACAGGGTGTTCAACTTAAAAGCAGCCCGTGAATGGAGCTAATCTGGCATATATGTATGGAAATGAGAAGGTTCAGTTATGACGTAGTATAGGTCAAGGTTGTGTGACGGTGTGTAATTGTAGTGCGGAAGGGGCGATGAACAAATGTGACGTAGGACGAGCTAGTCAGAACCGGTTTAAATAGTAAATAAACACAACTCAATGTGTACCTGGCAACATTCGAATTGTCAATGGGGCTGTAATTATCTTGAACACCCTATATAACCTTGATTTAGCAAGTTATGTTGTTTTTAAAATTATCATCCCGTCTCTGATAGAACAGGGATCTCTGACAAAATTATTCCGATCGTTCCAGGCGGGAACGAACTGAGTACCTTTGGAGGGGAAAGCGAGCACCTTACTTCCACGCCACCGATACTTCACATAACAGCTCCCTTATAATAGCAGGTAAAAGACAAATCTAGGACAAACACAACGACACTAAACGTATGAGACAAACACGACGGTTGTACGAGAGTCAGTACAAAGTCATAGATGTACGAGAGTCAGTATAAAGTCATAGATGTACGAGAGTCAGTACAAAGTCATAGATGTACGAGAGTCAATACAAAGTCATAGATGTACGAGAGTCAATACAAAGCCATAGATGTACGAGAGTCAATACAAAGTCATAGATGTACGAGAGTCAATACAAAGTCACACATGTACGAGAGGCAATACAAAGTCACAGTTGTACGAGAGTCAATACAAAGTCACAGATGTACGAGAGTCAATACAAAGTCACAGATGTGCGAGAGTCAATACGAAGTCACAGATGTACGAGTCAATACAAAGTCCCAGATGTGCGAGAGTCAATACAAAGTCACACATGTACGAGAGTCAATGCAGAATTTCATTCATTCTTCTTCTTTGCATTCGTTCTTTACGACCAATTTTAATCACTCTTTGTGATATGATTGATCTTTGCCAAGAACGTGTAAACGTTGCACATTGGTTTGGTAGGCCCTTCCATTTATTAACAGAAGATAGTTGCCCGCCTGCACAGCGTGTTTGTAGAGCGTTGAACGGCGGGTGACAAGCCCCATGTGAGTGCGGCTCAATTCCGAGGGCTGGCATAAAAGCCATGGGTTCTCCAGATTTACGGTGTTCGTGGCACCGAACCGAAGGGTTACAATGTCCATGGCACCGAGCCGAAGAGCTGAACGCTCAAGAGCTTCTGGATCGAAAAAGAAACCAAAAAAAACAAGATAGTTCAGCTCGCAGCACTATATGAGGAAATAACTGACACATGAGAAATTAACTGACACATACCTTTAGAAGTCCACGGGTGTTCACAGTTAAAATCCACATAAAAACCAAGTTAATTCTGCAACTTAAATTCTCTGCTAGTCTTGACATTCCACACTTTAAAAATGATCTAATCCTGCTTAAATTCCACAACACCATTACAGAAAATTATCATTGAAGTTTTTTATAGTAAGTCATACACTATTTTCTTCCGGTCTGTTTAAATTGAATAGATCATACTTACATACTATACGCAGACTTGACCCAGTCGTCTACGGTTTTGAATATACTACACGACACCACTTAGCAACCAGCACACAGGCCGGTCATATCATTCAACAGTGCTGACTGATAGTTAATGTAGGACGATGGTTGTCTAGTCAGGTTTTCGTGTTACTACAGTTGGCATATCATTTTAGATTTGAACAGGTAGCCACAACACCAACTTCGCCTCGAAGCGACACAGTAGTATGTGACCTTGACAGATGACAAAGGCGCCGTTTAAAAATACTACACTTCTTTTAACGAAACTAGGTGTTGTTTCAGGCTTTGACCTCGTGAAGTCAACCGATACACGTCACGCAGTAGATTATAAACATCTCCACTGTTGGTGTAATGTCCTCGCCTCCATCTCTTCTGTTGCAGTAATTCTCTAGCCTCCCCCGCGATTCATCTATCTATTCTCTAATCATGTTTGCCTTTCAGCGTCAGGTCGAAAAAGGAGACACCTGGAGCGAGCCTCTCTATGCACATTGTCTTTCTTTCTCTTCTCCAATCCTGGTTTGTCTAACAGCTTCTGGGTAAGAAGAGTTTTCTAGCACGGGCTTGTGTGTGTGTGCGTCATAAATAGTGTCTTTCGTCGCCTCTGTTATCTCTGAGGTCCACCTTTCGCGTGGCCGGCATTTTGCTTTGTATCAACTGTATCGGAGCAACATTGCTCTCTGTGGTATACTGCCTGTTGGTAATCTGCTTATGTGGCCGAACCATTTAATTTGTTGTTTCTTGATAAAGTTCAGTACTGATGTTGTACCCATTTTTTCCTGATGTTTTTATTTCTAAACCGGTCACTTCTTGTTACTCCCAGCATTCTTCGCAGACACTTCATTTCTGTTGTGACTAGTTTTCCTCTATCAGTTAATGTCAGTGTCCAGGTTTGGCACTGATAGCAAAATGTATACATGTAGGGAGAAATATTGTGTTGAACAATGCTCATTTTGTGTTCATGGTGACATGTTTACATTTTAAAATTGGCACCATTTGTCCTAGTGTTTGATTTGCTTTGTTGCATCTGTGTTGGATTCCGTTAGTTATTCTTCCGTTAGCTGAAATATGCTCCCTAGATATGTAAAGTCGTTGACTTGTTTTAATGGGTGTTTGTCGATAGAGATATTGGTGGTGTTTTCCCAATTCATCTCTTGATTCATCGCGATTCATCTCTTGTAGTATTGTCCAAGCCCCCTCACCCCGTCTCATCTGTTGCGGTAATGCCCTAACCTCCACCCCACCCCCTCTCTCCCGTGTTTAATCGCATAACTGGCACATCGTACAATCGCTCTTAGGCTCAGAACACCTACAAATCACACAGAGTGATTAAACAAGTGGTCGATATGGAGCGTTCGAAGAAGTAGAAGTGTAGGTGATGTCATGTAACATATCATAACAGAGACAGGCGATGAGACATATGCCCCGTGCTCACACTGAGCACGTAGAAAAACCATTGCTATTTTAAAATTGGTCAGAGTATACTGCAAAAGCGATGTCCGGACTAAAAAAGATTAAAATATAATTTTTACCGTCGGGGATCCTTACTGGTGCTACTGAGTTAGTGCACTACCGTTGAGATCTTCATATGTAAAAAAGAGATTAGAGCACACATGGTTATTCACCGAAGAGCAATAATGGATGTCCTATCAATCAATTCAATCACTGATAACTTTTTGCTGGCTGACTAGATTAATGAGATCTTATCTACGAGAAACTGATAACTTTCTGCTGGCTGACTAGATTAATGAGATCTTATCTACGAGAAACTGATAACTTTCTGCTGGCTGACTAGATTAATGAGATCTTATCTACGAGAAACTGATAACTTTCTGCTGGCTGACTAGATTAATGAGATCTTATCTACGAGAAACTGATAACTTTCTGCTGGCTGACTAGATTAATGAGATCGTATCTACGGGAAACTGATAACTTTCTGCTAGCTGACTAGATTAATGAGACATCTTATCTACGGGAAACTGATAACTTTCTGCTAGCTGACTAGATTAATGAGATCTTATCTACGGGAAACTGATGACAGAAGAAGAAGAATAACCCTTTCATTGCGTAATTTTGGTTAACCCCGGACACATGTACATTGCAATGTATACTTAACTGTGAGTCGGATTGTGTGTAGTATATAGAGCGTTCACTTATCGATGCAGACGTAAGAGGATTGTGGGCTCAGTCCCACACTCGATACTCCACGAAAGTAATTGGCCCGCCTACCTCCTGCACACTCAAAGGAAATCAAAACAAACACAAAGCTGAGAATCTTTCAATCAAATGTGAAGTCAGTGCAGTTCTTTATCTCGGAAACATGGAAGATAACAAAACAAACACAATGCTGAGAATCTTTCAATCAAATGTGAAGTCAGTGCAGTTCTTTATCTCGGAAACATGGAAGATAACAAAACAAACACAAAGCTGAGAATCTTTCAATCAAATGTGAAGTCAGTGCAGTTCTTTATCTCGGAAACATGGAAGATAACAAAACAAACACAATGCTGAGAATCTTTCAATCAAATGTGAAGTCAGTGCAGTTCTTTATCTCGGAAACATGGAAGAAAACAAAGAAACCACCAGACAATTACACACCTTCATAAGTAGATGTTTACGTAGAGTAGAGGGACTGAGATGGTATGATAAGATTACGAACGAGGAACTCAGAGAAAGAACTAAGCAGATACCAGTGGAGAAAAAGCTAAGGAAGAGACGCTGGCGACGGATTAAGAAAACCGACCGGAAGCATTGCAAGACAGGAACTATTTTGGAACCCGCATGAAAATAGGAGTAGATGAAGGCCTAGACATACCCGGAAAAGAAAACTGGAGGCTGATATTAACAAGATAGGTAAAACATGGAAAGAATTGGAAGGGATGGCAAGAGAGAGGAAGAGCTTGAAGAAGTTTGTTGAAGACCTGTGCTCCGTTGGGAGTTGAAATGTTGTAATAGTGGGGGCCTCGCTACTGCTTCTGAAATCCTGTGTCACGGTAACCAGCTATGTAATTGTGCGGGCCTCGGAAACCAGATTTGTACTAGTCTGTGTTTCGATATCCAAATATTCTCTTCTATCCTCGTATCCTTATCTTTTATCTTTGGTCACTGCACCATAAACACTAACTCGACAACTATCACACTCTAACATAAAATATAATCCAATTTAAACGACCGTCAAAGATATTGTATCTCTATGTGAGAATCAATCTGATTATCAACTTTTATTTTATTCATTTGCTTATTTCAATACAAAAATATACATTCATATATATATATATATGCAAATCAGTTGATTATTTATGGTTCTGTTTAGCATTTGGCGATTTCCTTATCCAATTTAAAACAACCAATCTTCCTGGAAAAAATAAAAGTATATTACCTCATCAAAATAAGACACCTCTATATCTAAAAATACAACAGTAATTATAATCGTATTAAATATTATGGTCTACTTATCCCTTCTGCCAAAAAATATGAACATGAATGTTTCTGTCCAGAAGTCCTTGAATATGTCACTTTTATTTAAAATGTCTCCTTTTCGATCGAACCGCCTTGAATATTTCACTTTTCTTAGAATGTCTCTTTTTCGATTTAGTTGCAACTGTCTCTCTATTTAGGTCAAAGTCAACACCGTCAGGGCTGTCTTGTTGATAATACATACTAAGTTCTGGCGTGGTCACCAACTGCAGACTACCAAGCACTGGTTAGCTTGAATGATATCACCAACTGTAGACTTACCAAGCACTGGTTAATCTTTCTTCCTATCAATTAACTGTCTGTTATCCTGTTCTGGCCTCACTATCCTCTCCTCAAACTGTCTGTCTGTGGGTACCTCTCTGTTCCTCTGGCTCTTTGAAGTGTGTCTGCCAAGTGTGTGTGAAGTTGTCCTCTGCCAAGTGTTTCTGCAGAGTGTGTCTCGCTGAAGTTTCTTCACTCTTTCTGTCTGTAACTGTCGCAGACTACCTACTCTCTGTCCCTCTGTCTCTATCCGAATGCGTCTTTCAAGTGTGTGTGAAGTTGTGTCTATGAAGTGTGTCTTCACTCTTTCTGACTGTTGTTATTGCTTATTTCAGACTACCTACTCTCTGTCCCTCTGTCTGAAACGAGAAATCGACTACCCTCACTGCCTGTCCATGGGTACCTCTCTGTCCCTCTGTCTCTGTGAAGTGTGTCTAAAGTTGTCCGCCAAGTGTTTCTGCAGAGTGTGTCTCGCTGAAGTTGTCTCTGAGCGAAGTGTCTGTGCGAATCTCTTCACTCTTTCTGTCTGTAACTGTCTCAGACTACTACTTCTGTCCCTCTGTCTCTATCGATGCTCGCTGAAGTGTGTGCAGATGTGTCTGAAGTTGTCTTCACTCTTTCTGTCTGTAACTGTCTCAGACTCAGACTACCTACTCTCTGTCCCTCTGTCTCTATCCGAATGCGTCTGCCAAAATGTCTCTGCTAAGTGTGTCTAAAGTTGTCCCTCTGCCAAGTGTTTCTGCAGAGTGTCTCGCTGAAGTTGTTTCTATGAAGTGTGTCTTCACTCTTTCTGACTCTTGTTGTTGCTTATTTCAGACTACCTACTCTCTGTCCCTCTGTCTGAAACGAGAAATCGACTACCCTCACTGCCTGTCCATGAGTACCTCTCTGTCCCTCTGTCTCTGTGAAGTGTGTCTAAAGTTATTGTCGAATCTACAATATGCATTCTATTTATCCACTGGCAATTTTCTTTGTTTCCAAATCAGTCATTGTCCTGTTAGTATTCTCACGGTCAAATCTGGTTGCTGGTTGGAAATCCGTTAATTTGATATTTGTGACCTATGGAATTTCTAGAAAACAAGAATACAATTAACCTCAAGTTGACTGCAGGAGAAAGAAAGGCAGGGCATAAGTTCAAACCCCCAGTTAAGGAACACAAACATGCTAATGTATCTGGTCTGTTATCCCACGTCCACAGACCAGGTATATGGTTACCCCTTTGTTTAATTGAAAATACGTGCCTAGTTGAAGCTTGGGACTAGGAAAAAACCTGGTATCATATTCCCTGCTACAATGTGACGAGGAAGTATAGTGTATGAGAAGGATGAATGAGAAGAAACAAGCTTGTCACTTTTCTAATTTAAAAATTGTTAAATCTTTCCTACCTTCTTGTACCACCATATATAAATAACTCCATGATTAATATGTTGTGTTACTTCCCAATTCAATCAGTTACTGATTCACTCCTAGAAATTACCACCCCAACTCAGAATTAGAGACTGTGTGCGTTAGTAATGCAATGGTCAGCTCACATTCAAAGCAGTCATTATTTCAGAACCCAATTCACAGCAACGGCGGAATAAAAACGCTTCCATGTGCAGAAATGATGGAACGTAATGTGTGTGTTAAAAAAAAAAACAGGAATACACGGAAGCAAATATCGATTCTAAAATATGTCACAGTCCAATGTAAAAATAGCATGACTCAACGATTTCACCATCACACATCGTAATCGATTCAGCCGCCATAAATCTGTTGTCTGCCAAGAAAAATAAGCCGGCGTGGTGACTTTTGTTACTTTCTCTATTTGATGTGTCTACTTTGATGGTAAGAACTTGCTGACTTTGCAGTTTGGTCAAGAAAGACGGAACTAGGGGAGGGGGAGACATGGCGTGTGGCCAAGAATATCACAATGAGACTGCAGACTTTCGATTGATTGAGTGATTGGAAGGACCATCATCATTGCACTTCGGTGAGTAACCATGTGTGCTCCATCTCAGCTGCAGTGCACGAAAAGGAGGGGAGTGTCTATGTGGCGTAGAGATTAGGTACTCGTCTCTCGTGCCAAATGTATCAGGTTCGCCCCCTCGTGGAACCAATTAGAAATTTTTCCAGAGATCCCTGATCTCAGTGTAGGTGAGATCGAGTTCCTAGTCCTATCAGAGACGGACGATAAAACATAGGCCCCGTGTTCAATTTGAGCACCTAAAAGAACCATTGGCGGTTCAAAATCGAGAAGATCAGGCTAGAAAACCGCTGTCCGGGTAACATTTATTATCGTCCGTCTCCGATAGGATTAGGAACTCGATCGCACCTACACTGAGATCAGAGATCTCTGAAACAATATTCAGATCGTTCCACGAGGAAACGAACCGAGCACCTAATCTCCTGGACACAGACTTAGATTTTCACTTACTGATAAAACCACTAAATACTTCATATCTTCTGAATAGCGTGGCTTCGTAATTAACAACAATGGAGACTACAACATCTGCTTTCTAAATAGATCTATTTGATCTCTTCTTTGTCCATGGTATCAATCAATCAATCAAGTGCCATGCCTGCCGACGTAGGCGATCATGTCTCTCCACAACTCTCTCTGCTTGGTGCATGTAATCAGTTCTGACATCGACTATGTGTCAAACCATGTCGAGCCATCCGGCATCTATATTTAAAAGAACACATATTTTTTCACTGCCTTGTTAAATGTCCATACTTCATACTCATGCGCTGGGAATATGCAAGCTCTTAGTATTCTGTGCATTGTTTTCCTACGAGTTCCCTTCCATACAGTTTTAGTTCTTTAATTTGTTGGTAAATCAATGTTTGTTCTTTTGATTTCCGTCATCCCATTTCATCTCTTGTTAGCAGTGAACCGAGATATTCAAAACTGTTCACATTTTCTATTTTCTCTCCTTTTATAAAAATATCATTTGTCATGCTTGTTTTATCATTATTTTTGCCACATTGAGATATAGATTTTGTTTTTCGCTTTTCTTTTGCATTTCCATTATTAATTTTTTCTCAATCCCTTTTTGCGATGTTGACAGTAACACTGTATCGTCAGCATATTTTAGTTTTTCTATATTTTTTTAAAGGAATGAAAACTCATATTCGCATAGAAAATGCAATAATTCAATCAATCACAGTGAACTCCTACACGCCCGTGCAAGAGATGGAAAGAATAGTAACACTGCGACCTACAAGGATTGTCGTAAGAGGCGACTGAGGTAGGAAGCTACCTAGTAAATAAAAGCGTTGCAGTAATTGGATGTGCAGGCCTACTTGTAGGCGCATAACTGGCATAACATACAATTGCAGATTGCTTATCTCAGATCACATACAAATCACAAAGAGTGGTTTAACAAGTGGTCAATGTGGAGCGTTGGAAAAAACAGCAACACCTACATGTCCAAGAAAATAGGTCATATATAAAACTCAACGAATCTTCTGGTCTAACAACAAATATGAAATGTACAGAAAAAACACAGAAGAAATAACACAATTCAAATATAGCAGTTACGTTTAATATTTGTATGGTATTTCTACAAACATAAAAACTTGATATCATGGCATCCAAAAATCACAAATCAAATAGGAAACATATTCAACATGGACATAGCAATATATGCCACTCCATACAAACTTACCACAGATTCAAAGTAGCATGTTCACAGACTCAATACAAAGTTGCCACAGACTCTATACAAACTTGCTAGAGGCTCCATAAAAGCTTGTCACAGACTCCAAACAAACTTGCATCATAAAAGCTTGTCACAGACTTCATACAAACTTGTCACAGACTCCAAACAAACTTGCATCATAAAAGCTTGTCACAGACTTCATACAAACTTGTCACAGACTCCAAACAAACTTGCATCATAAAAGCTTGTCACAGACTCCAAACAAACTTGCATCATAAAAGCTTGTCACAGACTTCATACAAACTTGTCACAGACTCCAAACAAACTTGCATCATAAAAGCTTGTCACAGACTTCATACAAACTTGTCACAGACTCCAAACAAACTTGCATCATAAAAGCTTGTCACAGACTCCAAACAAACTTGCATCATAAAAGCTTGTCACAGACTCCAAACAAACTTGTCAGACCCCATAAAAGCATAATGTCACAGACTCCATACAAACTTGCACCATAAAAGCTTGTCACAGACTCCATACAAACATGCACCATAAAAGTGTGACTCCATACAAACATGTCCAACAAAAGATTGTAGGACTCCAAACACACTTACTCGACAAAAGTATGTCACATGATCAAACTTCATATAAAAATCTCCAGAACTTCTTATATAAAATTCCAAAAGATTTCATACACAAATTTGCGGATCGCGAGAGAGATATACAAATTTCAAGACTTCATTTAAAATCCTTAAAACTTCATATAATAAAATTCTGCAGAACTTCATACAACATTCTCAAAACTTCATATAATAAAATCCTGCAGAACTTCATACACTCTCAAAAACTTCATAACAAATTCTTCAGAGCTCCATATAAAGTTTTCTGTATTTTTTAGTTATTAAACAATGACAAAGAAACTGGACACCATCAGAAACTGATGACATATCCAGACTCAACATAAATATGGTCATATATAAGACATTTCAGTATTCCTCTATAGAACTATTTATAATATTGTTTACAGTACATACTTATAATTCTATATACAGCTGGTAGCGGCACACTAACTTAAGCTGGGTTATATATATCTACATTAATTACACACTCTAGATTATAATAGGTTTACTGTAAGGCTAACACAGGAGAGGAAATTGATTGAATGATTGATAGGACCATCATTATTGCACTTCGGTGAGTAACCATGTGTGCCCAATCTCGTCTTACACAGGAAGATCTCAGCTGCAGTGCACAAACTCTGTAGCACCGACGCAGGTTCCCAATGTAATTTAGAAGATATTTTGTAGGAATGGAGAACTAAATTGTAATATGATTACTATAAGACTAACATGGTGTAAAGAATAGAACCACTGTTACCTGCCACACATGTCGTAAGAGTTGACTAAGTAGGTTGGATGTGAGGCTAGTTACCCAACACCGTAAAAAAAACACTAGATGGTTACAGAAACCACAACCAAGAAAATTCATAGCTTGCCACCGAGGAAGAAGGACACCACATGGAGGGAGACGGAATACAAGAAAATAGGGAGAGAGTAGAGACCTGGAAAAGATGGTCTTGGAAGACATTGGTTGCAGACCTATGCCTCCGTAGGGTGAAGGAGAAGGAAGAAGAAGACTGACATTGGAAAGTAGAATCAGATTAGAATATGTTTACTGTAAGAAGAATGAAAAATAGCTGCATACCCCAACAAGTGTTACTCTCTAAACTTTCAGAAATGAAGAGGCTTCAAGACATACCACTGCTCATGTATATAAGAATATCTGCAAGAACTCAATGAAAGACTTCTTTATCTGTCCCAACAAAGGGAAAACCAGCTAATGATTAGATTTATTATCAAATGTCGCGGGTTCTTTTACATGCTGAACTTGACCAAGGGACCTATGTTGGTTTGTTTTAAAGTCCATCTCCAATAGGATAAAGAACTTGATCTCACCTACATCGAGATCAGGGATCACTGAAAAAAAAAAACCTAATTGCTAAATACGAGACATGGTGTTGAGTTAGGACTAACAGTCCAAAACTAGCAAAATAGTTGTGCCCGAGAAAACAATGAAAAGCTAATATATAATCATATATATAATTATATTTCATTATAATCATAAATATATAATAATATATTTTTTTTTCAGATCCAGAAGCACTTGAGCTTTTAGCTCTTCGCTCGGTGCCATGGACATCGCAAACCTTCGGTTCGGTGCCACGAACACCATAAATCTGGGGAATCTGTGGCTTTTTCTGTCATCCCACGGAATTGAACCCGCACACACAGAGGGATAGTCACCGGTAGTCCAACGCATAAAAGCTAATATATGACACTTTAGCGACGCCATATGCATTTAAGAGGTCAAGTTGCTTTTTGTGATGGTACGGCTGTTTCATTCTAGAATTAGTTCACCCAGGACCAGTTGTTAGCATTTCATGTGAATTTTTGGCACAGGAACGGAGCAATTATGGGGTGACACTTGCAGTGAGATTGGAACCGTACATAGAACTATGAACTAATATATATATATTTGGTTTTATTGTTTTATCTTTTATTTTTTGTATTTAGTTTTTAGTCACAGATTTTCATGTTAGAGCTGTTAGGAATTTATTGTCTGATTCTATATGTTCTGTGCCGTGTAAGAAGTGAAATTCTTCACTTGTAACCTTTGCTTAATAAAGGTCCTTTTTGTTGAAACGTTGCTGTGTATCATTTTTGCATTTTGTAAAACTACAGTACCTTGTTTCTACATGTTTCACCATTGCTACATAGTTTTACTGCAGTCTTCCCTTATATAAATCATACAAGTTCAAATCATCATAAAATTCATTTTAAAATTTAAAAAAAATTACTACAAATTTATCCCAATCTTCAAATTACATTGTGGGCACTCAATAGTGCTATGGAGTAGATACACTGAGATCTTCCTGTGTAAGAAAGAGATTGGAGCACACAGTGGAGTGTAACAATGATGGTCCCTATCTATCAATCAATCAGAATAAACAAGCAATTAAAGAGTAATCTTCACAAGATAAAGTTCATAGTGTGACCTTATACAAACCAAAATACTGACCATTACAGAAACCATACTACAATAATAAACACAGGACAATAATGTATGTGGTTAAAAAGTTTGAGAACTGGCTTTTCAATCTTAATGTACAAATGAGTGTTGTTGGGAATTGTTGCAACAACTAGTCACCCCAGCTGTAGTAGATTGTGCATTGATGGGTAGGTCTTTCGTGCAGTCACATCAATTCTAGCGACTAATCCAACATTTTAAACTCATAGCAACATTATGTGTCAGCTGCATACAGACTTAACTCTTTCCACACCAATCGCTGCACACTGTGCGCGCCACAGCGTATTCCGTTGAACGCCGTTCTCCGTACACTGCACCATTCGAGTTGTTTCACTTAAACAAGTCTTTCTAGATTTATTTCTACTACTTTTTAACCTTGTTATTCTAATAGGTTATCCAGTTTTCTTCAAATTAGTATATAATACGATATACATATGTTTATTTATTGACGAGTAGTTCTGAATTATTTTTTTAATGCTTTATATGCCTCCCTTAAATTAACTATGTACAACTGAGGAAATAACTGTATACTCAATATATACAAATCAAGTCTTACTGTATTGATCAGAGATGTGGAAAGCAATTCAAATGACAAGACAGTTGAATAAGAGACTTTGAAGGAAGATGTCTAAGAAGAATTCTCTGCATTCGTTGAGAGCAAAAGGGTATAAAGGAGAACGATTTACTTCAATGCATCGGGTTTCCCCATATTGCTCGGCCCTCTCAGCAGTAATAGGCATGCCGAGAGCATTGCACAAAGTCCAAACCCCGTAGCTCGAGCAATAATCCTAGGGACATCTAGAAAAAATTGCACGTGACTCAGTTCAGATTCAAACTTACTGAATGCCAGGCAAATGTATTAACCACTTCACCATAGAGACCCCTATTTTGTTATTGTTGTGATCAAAGAATACATAATACTGAGATCATCCAATGCACAGACATCAACAAGAAAATTCATAGAAGTCTATGCGTTTAGGGGCCTACCAAACCAATGTGCAACGTATACACGTTCTTGGCAAAGATCAAACATATCACAAAGAGTGATTAAAATTGGTCGTAAAGAACAAGAAAAGAAAATTAAACAGAGGAAATGGTTGGGATGTGGCTCCCGGCAACTTAAGGCTGACTAGCTCAGATGGGAAAACCAAAATTCCTATTTAATGGGGACTGGTTTTTAGAAGTGTTTGATAGAACACTGTAAGGTTTTCTGCAATTTTACACAATTCTACGAGTCCATAGTTATTTATTGATGACAAATGTTAATAATACTGATCTTCCTTAATGTTAAACTCAATTTGTTACATAATATAACCGTGATCTAGCATGTTGTGTTGTTTGCAAAATAAATGTCTTTATCTACCAATACTGGTACGCAAGGTCATGTGATGGTGTGTGGTCTGATTTCAGGACTTTTACCTGAGCCCACCGGCCTTATATTATCGGAGGCCATGGGTTGGAACATACAATGAGAAAGCAAAGAGCCAGATACTCACATGTGGCTCTTGAGATGGAATCTGGAAGGCAAGAGAATAAGAAGAAGACCTAGAGAGACATTGAGACGTACTGTTGACAGAGAAAGAGTGGGAATGACCTGGAATGAACTAAACTGGCTTGTTCAAGAGAGATCTAGTTGGAAATATGTTAATCCCTCGTGTTTCAGAGTTTGAAAAAAGAATAACATTGATGTGTCATCTCATGTCAAAATGAACACACAATAACAAAACTTGCCAATTGATAACAACTAGTCACCAGCATAGATCCCCACCGGTAACAATTCCTTTAAATACAATAACAAAAAAAAGATTACTCATAACAAAAAAGTTACTACACATATCAAGAGAACAAAACATGAAGTTCATCAAAGCAAGTTCTCTTACACCAGTGTTGTCCAACGTTGTTATATATTGGGGCACATCGGACCAATGACTGTGAAGGTGAGGGTACCATGTGGTAATAGTAATATTAACATTAATTTTTTTAAATATAACATATGCAAACTTAATTTTGACGAATGGTCTAAAAAGAAAAAACATATTGCGTTCATGAAAATGCCGAAACATAATGTAATAAATAAATACTTTTTCTCCTTGAAATTCTGATTAGCGTTAAAGTTGACGAGTAAAATACGGAAGTACCAAAAGGGTGCTATGTGCCTGCGGTTACCGTGTTGTCTTATACTTACCAGAAAAGCTTGTAAGTATAATTTTGTCTCTACTATTGTTTGACAAAGGGCCTAGTTCATTCAGTTTAAGAACATACATCACTGCACTCTGGGTAGACCCATAGGCGCTCAACATCCATCAACAGATAGTAAGTGATTTGCATATTGTTTTTCTACTATCATACACACAGGTCCACAATCACGACAGCTACTCCTTGACAATTACACACTTTTCTTTAAGATATAAAACATGAAAACTATTGTACATTTTACATCTTCTTGAGTCTTGTAAAGAAACAACAAAATCTCTCCATCATGCTAGGTCTGAGACTATCCTTAGCAGAGAATCCTATGAATGGACCGTACATCTGTACATCTCTTCAACTGTAGCACATTTTATGTCCATTTAAAAAAAAATTAAATTCTAAGCACACAAAAATATACTTGTTTTTTAAATTTCAAAGAATATTATTTTGTTTGTACTTGGTCAAAAAAACAAAGGGAAACTTTTATAACTCCCAACGGAGCACAGGTCCTCAACAAACTTCTTCCAGCTCTTCCTCTCTCTTGCCATACAATCCAATTCTTTCCATGTTTTAACTATCCTTTTAATATCAGCCTCCAGCTCTCTTCTCCAGGCCTGTCTAGGCCTTCCCCTACTCCTCTTTTCCTGCGGGTTCCAAAACAGTACCTGTCTTGCAATGCTTCCGGTCGGTTTTCTCAATGTATGTCCTATCCATCGCCATCGTCTCTTCCATAGCTCTTTCTCCACTGGTAATGGGATGATACTGTATAAAAAATATATGGTTCTAAAATAAAAGACGATATGTTTCTTCAAAGTACCTGAAACTGAAAGATAAATGATGAACTCAAATACTGGGCCATAATCATCAATGCCGACTGGCATAGGTGATCATGGATCTCCACAAATCTCTATCTTTGGTGTTTGCTATCATCTCAGATGTTGATGCTCTTCCCTGCCATGAAGTCAGGCTATCCAAAATTTTCTGTCTCTCTCTTCCCGTATCATCTACCCTCGATTTTAACGGTTGTCACAATGTGCACTAAACCTCCCTTTCTCATCACATTTCCAAAAAATAGTGACTGTCTCTTTCTTATATTGATGATAAGCTTGCTCTATGTCTTGACCTCATTCTTCTTCTTTGCGTTCGGTTTCGTATGCTCGTCTAAACCATAAGATGTTTGACCTCTATGAAGCTGCTTGTTGACCTCATTCAACACCTTCATACAAGTCATTTTAGCAGTCCATGGGATTCTCATCATTCTTCTGTAAAATCATATTTCTGTGGCCCTCAGAGATTTTTCGATTTGTGTGTTTATTTTCCATGACTCGCATCCGTATGTCAGTATTGGTTCTATATGTCAATATAGGTTCTATATAATAAAACCTCAGATGACAGCAGTGTTTGCAAATACTGGGTAGTACTTGTTAACACAATTTATGATAATTATTTCAAACACATTTATGATATCTTCAAAACTTTGAAGGATTGTCTGTTTGATATATGTTATAAATTGAATAAAACATGAAGAATTGAATATCTAAACCAGTGTTTCTCAACCTTTTGTAGATAATGCCCATTCTGAATTTCTCTGATAATTCAAAGAGCCCCATGCATCTCCCAAAGCATAATAGCTAACCAAGTTTTGAAAGGTATAATAATAATATAAACAGCTACTTCACATAAAAAAGTATAAATTATATATATTACATTTTGTATATTACAAGAGAAGCAAGAACTGCTACAGGCCTTGTAAAAATAATAAGAAATGTTTACAGTCAAGCCAAGTGTACCTTCATGTGGTGTTCTCCGTTACTACTAACGCGGCTCTGGTGGAAGCGAGTTCCTAGCTTATAACTGCCCCCATATATAGGGTAAAACGTGACAGAAAAAAAGCCTCTGGGGAGCATGATCCTTCTCAATAGGTGTAGATAATGCTGGTCCTACCAGCCCATGGACACATTCCAATCCCTACCAAGATAACACACAAGGAGACCACATTGGTACCAAAATAAACATGGAGAAATCCATTAAAACCTCCAATAAATGACAGCAGTGTTTGTAAGAACTAGGACATGGATAGAAATACTGAATATCTTTCCCCAATGGAGATGGACATGTCAGTCTGAATGGAGTGGGTACCCAGAAATAGAAAATGGCATTGATGCACAGAATGGTTAGTAAATATACTCAGATACGGAGTTGGTCCTGTGGACTGTTGACGGGAGAAAAGATGGATCACTGGGCTCGAAGGATTCACCCCAACTGAAGAAGCATACCGAGCAAACTAAGAGGAACCCTTGAAGAACTTCAACTTTATGTGCAGTTTCATAAAGGCAACCCACATCATAGCTGAGACTGAGCATATTCTTCTTCTTGCGTCGCCAATATGAATTCAGGCGTAGTCAGGGTATGGCGCTTCTGACTGATTTTTGCATGAAGGCCTGCCTTCTCTGACTTAAGGTATTGAGGCCCTCAGTGAGGCAATTTTTGTTGTGGTCCACTCAAGCCCCAATCATGTTGATTCTTGTGAAACATTACTTGAGCCTGATACTATAAGGACAGTTTACAGATGTCTCAGAAAGCAAGTATTAACTAATTAACCTCAGAGATAACAGAACAGACACTGAAAAACACTGTTTATGAAGCGCACACAAAGGCTTGTTCTAAAACCTCATCTTATCCTGATGCTGTGAGGCAAAACAGAACTAGAGAAAAAGAAGAAATTATATACTAAACAGACACACACTAAAACTATCAGATTTTAAAAATAACCTTTCACTGGAAGAAAGTCAATACAAGGGAGACAATATTCAACGAGTCACTACAAGGGATAGGCAAGTGACTAATTGAGTCAATAAAAGGGGACATTACCGAGTCAAATCAATACACGAGGGAGATGAATAATTGAGTCATCAATGACATTTATATGAATCATTATTTCCTTTTTTTAAGTTGATACTTTTTGAGAGTCCTTACAATAACTAATAAAACAAATAAAGAAAAAACACACACACAAGTCATCAATCTAAACCTCTCACACAGAATACTCTCTTAAAGTTATTAACCACAGTAATAATAATAATAAAAAATTCATTTCAGACAAATGTAATCCTGATTACATTAATCATATGAAATCTTATCATCTGGTTACAATCTCATATTGTAAACATATGGTTTTTTTTTTAAAAGTGCGTGGCAAGAATTAAGGCATTTTCACTGTCCACTTTTTTAATCAATAAAATAGCTTGACATAACTAAACTGATTTGAGTCTACATTTGAATAATGTGTAGACTACCAATCTCTGAATAAACAAAAACTTATTTAAAAAGTAAAACTGATAATAGATCTAGCGGCGAAGGATTGACTTCAATACACCGGGTTTCCCCATATGGCTCTGTTCCTCTCTGTAGAAATGGAGTGCCACCTGCCGAGAGTGTTGCACAAAACAAAACTCTGTAGCTCATACAACACTTCCAGTATCTCTGGAATAAATTACACATGTGACTTGATCCGGAATCAAGCCTACAGCCTTCAGAACACCATGTAAACCTTTCAAGCACTTCGCAAAAAATAGACCCCTAGAATGGGTAGAACTTATTACATTAAGAAGTGATATTCTAGTTCTACATAGAATTCAATTATGAGAGTCCAGGAACTGTTGGAAAAATTACAAGAAAAAAAAAGCTATATTAAAACATTCAATGTAAAAAGCAATACAAAAATGTTGCAGACATATATAATGAACATTTGCCATTTCTATTTACCATGGAACATACTGTTAAAAAAAAACATGACAGTACAAAAATAAATGGTGTGCTGTCAATAGTTTAGGCAAATAATATGTGGGAAGTAGCACAAAAAAAGCTTGATTCTTGATATGGTTCCCACAAGCATTATTTTCATGTAGGATGTTCTTTGCAGAACATCCCTCTCATCACAGCCTGCTTGAAAAACTCAATCTCTAACCAGTTATTCTATATCCTTCATTATAGAGTTCAAGGTTTTCTTAATGTTCTTTTGCCACAATCGTTTTGGTGGTCCCCCGACTCTTTCTCCAGGAACTATGCCTTTTTCTTCTTTTTGCCTTCGCCTGCCTTGAATTCAGATGTAGTCAAGGCGCCACTGACTGATTTTTGCATGAAGGATTGCTTTCTTTATTATCAGTGTCCCTCACCACACAGGTGTGCCCGCTATGAATTTAGATGTAATCAGAGCACTTTTTGACTGATTTTTGGGCGAAGGCCTGCTTTCTTTATTATCAGTGTCCCTCACCGCACAGACCTGCCCTCTTCAGAGGAACGAAGTCTTCCATTATTGCTCTCTATAAACCACTTTGACATTTAATATGAACAAAATATTTCTTTCTTTATCCAAGACATGATATTGTTTACCAACCAATGTTTCTCAATGTTCATGTCTTTTAAAATATATACTTCTTCCATTCTTCTGTGTCCTGTGAGTTCTGCAGCACTTTGTTTAAAAGATTTGATTTTATTCTTTAATATGCGCATAACAGTTCATAATACATACATATTCATATGTTGCCACATTTCCTCTGAGGTTTTATTTTTGTTAACTTGCTTGTATTTTTGCCATGGGTTCTTCAGACTATTTAACGTTTGAATTGTCACCTCTAGTCTTCTTCTGTGTGTGTCTGTAGCGCTGTAGTGAACTCGATCACAACCCAAGCGTACCTGGTTCAAACACCATGGCAGGCAGTTTGAAAGCAAATTCATTTATGTGGGATTTGTACGAAAGGTGAAAAAAAGAACTCATCGTTAAGAAAGCAATGGCAAACTATTGAACAAATAAGTGGTGCCTAAAAAATCAACGACTCATTTACTGTAGTTGATGGTTATACGTCCTGTAAAGGATATGCCACGATTTTCATTTTCAGTCTTCTGATTTATTGTGTACAATTTCCATTGTTGTTAACTATGAAGCCAAGATTTCTTGATGGTATTTTGATTGTAATTCTGGGTTGGTATATTGTTTTAAATGTTGGCCTAGTGGTTCCTAAAGTGGTGTATTATAAAGGACCACAAGATGTATAACAATATTTTCAATGAGTTTTGTTTTCAAAAAACAAATACCTGAAGTGATGCACTGGCAAAACAACTCACTTGGTAAATTAAACCCACATAAAAAAAAATTGAAAACCTCTGCCCTATACAATGACTTTCCCTGGAAAAAAAACACAGAACAATGTGAGCAACAGAACATGATATCAAAAGCCCATTACAGTGCTTCTCAGCATTCCATTCACTTGACAGACAAGGTCAGACTACCATCTTCTGACTTAGGATAGGACGTAACAGATTGAACAAACACCTACAAAGGATACGATTGTCCCCATCCCGTGTCCCTATGGCACCGCTGATCAAACCACAGAACATGTCCTACAAGACTGTCCCCTGTATGTCCTCCCTAGAAAGGAATGCTGGCGCTTCAACTCAACACTACATTCAAAACTACATGGCACCAGAGATGAGCTCCAGACAACAGTCGACTTCATCGTAAGAACGCATCTGGCGGTATAATCATCAAAATGGCAATCGCAAAGAAGAAGCATTTCATATAACTAAGATACAACATTTCTCACATTAAAGGTCTAGTGATATGCGTATGTTGAGAAGTACTGACCTATTGTACCAGGATGATTTGTGCTCAGAAATATTACAGACAGTTACATGGCCAAGTACATTTTCTTATTTGATATTTACAGGCAATGCAAGTTTAACTCTTTCCACGTGAAGTTATTTCCTCAATTTTTTAGCAGTTAATTCAAGGAAGGTTAAAAAAAAAATGATCCCAACTACTCATCAATAAACATATATATATTATACTAAATTGAAGAAAACTGGACAACCCAATAAAATAACAAGGTTGAAAAGTAGTATAAGTAAAACTAGAAAGACTTCTTATAAGGAAGCAACTCTATGGCGCAGTGTGCGGCTAATAGCGTGCAACGGACTTCCGCCGTGGCGCAGTGTGCGGCTTAACACTTTCGCTGCCACCGACGACAAAAGTCGGCGAAGTACAAACTCCCTTTCACTGCCGCCGCCGACTTGGCGGACATGTGCCGTCGGCGATGTCTTTTTAAGCGGGAGTATCGCTTGCAGCGGAGTCGCTGATGTACTACTTCCGTATTGTTCAGACGAGCTCTCCAAAATGGCGGATCTAACACAAATGCGGTAAACGTCGGGATAAGTCTGATTTTTCGTAAGTAAACAAAAATTTTCAAAATGGACTGCGTAGCTGATGAATAGTGATGTCCAAAATGACTCTTTTCAGACTTTTTAGCCAGTGATAGTGTTAAAACAAACTCTGAATGTGATATGAATTTGAACTGTGATTCACGTGACGATGTTTATAGATCGATAGCAGATATTGTCACGGTTACGGGAGTAGATGACGGACACCTATCTCGAAAACGACGGCATATCATACTGTGGATAGGTATGAGGATATCAGTTACTACAATAGCTTGTGAATTATAAAGAATAGATTCCACATATAGACAGGTTAGTAGCTCATTAATATATGAACACTATTCCGTAGTTTAAAAGTCCTAAGTTTATTAGTTTATTTTTACGATTTTTTGAAATTGTCACTCTGAAAACTGATCATACGAAAAATAGCGTGGCACTGGGCCAGACTTTGTTGAAAATGCGTGGCAGCGAAAGTGTTAAAGCGACGAAAGAGTTATGTGAAAATTTGCTGTTAGTTCACAATAACACCAAGGGGACTTAATTATTAATTACAGGATTGTCCAAAATCTGGCACCCACAGTGGATGTCAGTTATCTCCCTTCCTCCCCACAAATACTAAATGACATGATACATGATGATAAATAGCACAATGTCACCTGCCATGACACATAGTTTTATATATATATATATACATCAGATCAGATCAATGTCGTCTGACATTGCAATAGATATCAGAACAGCATCGCCTGACAAGATGTATGACATTTATCAGACCAATATCACCCGAGATGACACATCAGAATGTCATCTGATACGACATAGTGATATTTATATATATATATCAGATCAATCTTTGTCTGACATTACACATCACGACAGATATCAGAACATCACCTGACGTAACGCATGATATCGGCAAAATGACACTACACAATCACAAATTTTAGAAAAATGTCACCAGACATGATACATGATGACATTTATCAGCTGACATGATGATGATATTTATCAGACCCATATCAGGTAACATGAAACATGATTACATTTATCAGCTGACATGATGATGATGACATTTATCAGCTGACATGATGATGATATTTATCAGACCCATATCAGCTAACATGAAACATGATGACATTTATAAGCTGACATGACACATGAGACCAAATATAAGGCAAATAATCTAGAGCAAAGTAAAATATCTTCCACCTTGCTCATGAGCAAACATTACTCTCAATTTTGTATTTGAATGAACAACAAACTGTAGAAGGATACAATTAAAAAACAACAGTCAAATACCATTAATGATTATAATTTGCTGAGATAGATAGATACACTAAACAGAAAAGCGCAGACCACAGTCTTCAGACTTAGAATGGGACACTACGGTCTCAGAGCCTACCTCCATAGAATGCGTCTCAGGGACTCAGCTGTCTGCAGCTGTGGAGCACCAAAGCAGTCCCCAGAGCATATCCTGCCCCAGCCTGAGCAGCATGAGAATGGAAATCTGGCCAACAGAGACAACCCTATAAAACAAACTGTGGGGGAACCGATGAAGACCTCAAGCACACATCCCTGTTTATGACACATGTCAGAGTAGTTGCAACTTCTTGTTGAATTAGAACTTGGTAATTAATTATGCATTTATACTGAGATCGAAGGGATTTAGAATAGAAAGTTATAGAACTGGGCACCATAGGGGTTGAATAACGAGTGTGCTTAACCAGTCGGCAACAGCAACCATCAGCATGCATGTCTTGTAACATCTGACGAGAAAACTGAGCATGTATAGGTTAGCATGGAATGCTTTGAGATTGTTAAAAAAAAAAGTGGCTGCCATACAAAGACATTTATATTTACAGTATCTGTAAACATGTTCTATGTGAACAAAATTTTCTTGTTATCAATGTTGGCTTGAGCATTACAAACTGGCACCAAAGAAATAATGAGAACTATTGAATAAAAAAAAACAACTTACAATGATTTGTATATTCCATATCCTATTTGTGTGTATATTAAATGTATATAAGTTATATATATATATATATATATATATATTTAATTTTTATTGTTTATTTTCTTTTTTTTCCCACTTATAATATTGTGCATTTATTTTGTTCTTCATTTTTAGTCACAGATTTTTATTTTAGGGCCGTTAGGGACTTATTGTTTGATTCCACATGTTGTGAGCTGTGTGAGAAGTGAAATTCTTACTTCTCTTGTATCCTTTGCTTGATAACGGCCTTTTGGTCGAAACGTTTCTGTGTATTGTTATTGTAAAACTACAGTACTTTGCTTTTATGTGTTTCACATTGCTACATAGTTTTACTGTAGTCTTCCCTTATATTGATAATACTAATGCATAATTTATTTTACTTGTGCAAACTGGTTGCCTACTTTTGGGGCACCCTGATTCATGTCAAATATTTTACAGATCATATTAAGTTATTTTATTTTGGAAAGAACATTCCAGGAATATTGCTCTTTTTTAAGATTCAATATTCACCACAAGTACTAATTCTTATTCTTCAGCTTTCCAGGCTCAGTGTTGCAGATATCACCCATTCATCTCTGTTCTTAACCTTCTCTTCTCAATTGCAATTAAGAAAATTTACTAACAATTTTAACATGAGCATTACAAATTGGCACCAAATAAATAACAAGGTGTATTGAATTTTTAAAAACTGACAATTATTTGTAAACTAGTGCATAATTTATTTTACTTGTGCAGGCTGGTTGCCTACTTTTGGGGCACCCTGATTCATAATGTCAAATATTTTACAGATCATATCAAGTTATTTTATTTTGGAAAGAACATTCCAGAAATATTGCTCTTATTTAAGATTCAATATTCACACAAGTACTAATTCTTCTGCTTCAGCTTTCCAAGCCTTCATTGCCACAGATATCCCACACCTCCATTCATCTCTGTTTTTAACCTTCTCTTCTCAATTGCTGACTTCTAGTATTTTTAGGTCTACTTCAGTGATATCTCTTCATCATTTTCTTGGTCTGGCATATGGTCACTTTTCCCTTCATATTTTTTTGTATATGAAATTTTAGGCTCTCTGGTATTCTTTCAATATTCTCTAGCCATCATATTCATTAACCTTAACTATGGTGGTAGTTAATGGTGATTTCAAATTATATAAATATCCTTATTGTTTCTCATTCTCCACCAGCGATGTACTTTTGTTGAAGATGGTGCAGATATTTTGTAGGAATTTTATTTTTCTCATGAATTTTGTAAGTGCAGTGGTTTTCCAGCCTGCTCTTCCCAATTTTGAACTGCCAAGGGTTTTTTTAACATGTTCAATTTGAATACGGGACCTACGTTTTATCATTCATTTCTGATAGGACTAGGAACTCGATCTCACTTAAACTGAGATAGGGGATCTCTGGAAAAATATCCTGATGGTAGCTAATATGTAAATGCATGGCAAAGAGTTTCTTAACTTTTTTTTCTCGTTAAAAAATTTTGAAGTTGAATTATATATAAGATTACAGCACACTCAAAAGTGTGATCAAAAATGTTAAACCATTATCTACACAAAATTGATAACTTTTTTTTTTTTTTTAAATAACAACTTTTGTGATAATATGTTGTGTGTTAAAGAGTTTGTTTTGTCGATATTAAGGCTCTAAGTAATCCAAATTAACATGAAAATATTTGATGAAATTGTTTGGGTAATTAAAAACAATTCAACGGATGAAATTAGCATTGGATAGCAAATTTAGGAAAGAATAAGATAGTTTGAGAAAATGAAAATCATCTTATAGATCACATTTTTACAGATATCTGAACATAGATGCCATCATTAATCGACCAAGATGGATTAGACATGTATGCCATATTCCAGTAGGTGTTGAAAGGCGAGGACAGTTCTCCGATGGATACAGAATGAGAAAAGATCTGGACGTCCAAAGGAAACATGGAGATGAGCTTTAGAAAGATTTTGCTTGATGTGGGAAATGATTGGTAGAAAGGCGGCAGATCAGCAACAGTTGAAATCTCTTGTGGAAGTCTTATGTGTGTCAATATAGACTGGATATTGATAGAATTAAAGTTTGAACAATTTAAACAATTCAACTGTTAAGTATAAATAGATTTAATAAGTGTGTATAAATAGCTGAATAATAAACAAGACAGAAATAGCTACTGTTGCTGGCATATACTGAACTCAAATTTATTGAGACTGAGCAATCTCATCTCTTCCCCGCTGGCCTGGGCGAGATGACTGCTGACCCTCACTGAACTCACCGTTAGATTTTATCATAGGTTTTACCATATCAGACATTTCTAAAACGACCTCATCCCCATCTGGGCTAAATTTCAGGTCTAGGCTTCGCAGGCTGGAAAATGTGCACTGTTTGCCGGATACATAGCCAGCTGTGTTGTTGGTATTGCCAGGCTGTGGGACAGAATCATTCTGATCTTGACCAGCATCCTCAGGCTTGTCTCCAAGGGAACGTTTAGTTAACTGTTTGCCTCCACAACAGGTGTCTGCCTTGCATGGCTCTCCAACTGCATTACAAAGCAGGACACATGACTGTTGCTCAGAGCTGGGACCTTCCCACTGTATCAGAGCCTAAAAGGATATATATGCATATAAATTTATATACAACAGAAAATGAAAAACTTTAAAAGTGTGGTAGTAATTCTAAACACTGTGACATTGTCATTTACTTACTTACTTATTCCTCTTTGCTCCTCGTGGAGTATAGGGACTCAACAGTTGTTGCCACTCTTCTCGGTCTCTGGTTGTGGTCTTCAAGGATAGTCGAGCACTCTTGAGTTCCTCAAAGAGACTGTCTCCAGGTCTGTTTGAGGCGTCCTTGTTTTCCTTGCGGGTTCCACTCAGGTGTTTGTCTGGTGACACTCAACTGTGTCTTCCGCAGGGTATGCCTACCCATTGCCATTTTCTCCTCTTGACATGGGTTCCTGTCCAGTTCTTATCCCCAGGTCTGTGTTTGCAAATCTATCATACCATCCCAGTCTGAGAATTTGCCGAAGACATCCGTTGACAAAGGTCTGAAACTTATTTGTATTTAACTTGGTGGTGACTCGCCGTGTTTCTGAGCCGTATAATACCATGGTAGCAGTTTAAAGAATACCACCTTACTTTACTAGTAACATGCACCAAAGAGGAACAGCATTCTGTTGAGATTTTTTTAAATCAATATAAGGGAAGACTGCAGTAAAACTATGTAGCAATCGCGAAACACGTAAAAACAAAGTCATTTTAGGGCCGTTATAGATTTATTGTCTGATTGCATATTTCTGTCTCCCATAAAATAAGTCTGAATTTCTTCCCATCTGTTGTGTCCTTTTCTTGAAAAAGGCTTTTGAGTCAAATGTCGCTTTATATTGTTTTTGTAAGTTGTAAAACTACAGTACTTTGCTTTTACATGTTTTGCCATTGGTTGTTTTTTTTAGCAGCAAACAGATGAAACCTAGAGAATTGAATTGGAGAATGAAGGTTGTGTATGTGATGGATGTCTGTCACTCCAGCAATTGCATGAGTGGAACTACCTCTGAAGTCGGCAAAAAGACCCACTGCATGGTGAGAGACACCAGTCAAATGGTAAACAGGTCTCACGCAAAAAAATCAGTCAGAAGCGCAATACCAGGCGTCCTGACTTTCGCCTGAATTGACAGCGGGCGGGCGATTGCAGAGAAGAATGAGTGGAACAGGAAGTTTTGTGACAAATGTTCTCAACCAGGTCAAGCACATTTAGTAGTGACCTCGGATAGATTTCTACAGTTAAAAGAGACTTAATGGAAAGCTGCAAAGTGACTATGAATGAAATAGCGGCACTTCAGGACATCAGTCAAAGTTCAGTACAGAATATCATCCATGATATTCTTCAACACCACAAAGTGTCTGCAAGGTTAATGCCCCTACTGTTTACTTCACAATTGAGACTGTGACATAATGACAAAAAGTCGTCAACGCAAAAGGTGGACCTCAGAGGCGATGAGAGAAAAACACTGTTTAGGAAGCGCACACAAATGCCTGTTCTAAAAATCTCTGCTTATCCTGATGCTGTGAGGCAAAACAGGATTAGAGAAAAAAAGAAGTCATGATTACTGTCCGTGGAACTTCTCTGGTTCAGTAAGGAGGTATGGCACCATTCCTTCTTGATAATGTTTCTCCATAGTAAATCACCACTTTCTGCTTCAAAGAGTTCTTGACAGATATCAACATGATTGACATTTATCTCAATAACAAATTAAATGTCAAGTCTGTAGGATTTTATTAACTGCTGTCATTAAAATGTCATGTCCATATAATTGTTGTAACTGAAATCATATTTTTACGGCTGAAAATTTAGGATGCCCTGCACACCAGAGATGTAAAACAATATTCATCTGAGGATGTTGTCACGATTGCTTGCAGAGTTGCTATTTTTATTATTATTCTTACATCAAATGTCTATTTCGCACGAGTGGTTACCAGGGCCCAAATTTTGGGGTGTAAAAGAATAGAACCACTGTTACCTGCCACGCATATCGTAAGAGGTGACTAAGGAGGTTTGGCTGAAATCGGATGCACATGTCCTAAATGTGTAGAAGTCTATGCATTTAGGGACCTACCAAGTGAAAGGAATATTGACAAGGATGAGAGAACAGCATAAGAGACAGTCACTCCAGTTTGCTGATGAAGAATACCCTAATGGACCATCTGAGGTCGGTAACCACAATGGATAAGGTCAGCAGAAAATGCAGTAAGAATGGATGACAGGGTCTAGAATACCCAAACAACGCTTCAGAGATCGAATGAGTGACAAAGTGTGAAATTTTCTGGGTCACAACTTATATGACAGAAATTTTCACGTAAAAGGTTAGGAAACTGAAAACTGTTGAAATAGCGACTCGATCATCAAGGTTCAGATGCAAATATCACTCCATGATTTCAACCAGAAAGTGTGCAGGTTAAGACCCTACTTTTTCTAAATTGTCCAAGCATCGCAAGGTTGCCTCGGGCATGGAAAATTCACTTTTGGAAGCACAAAATGTGAAATCAGCATCCGATTGGACAAAAGGAAGGGTCTGTTACTGCAGTGGAACTTCTCTGGTTGTGCAGGTATGCCTATCCTTCTAAAAAGTCCATTAAATCACATGAAAGCTTACAATACAACATGAGACATTATTTCAATAACAGATTGAATGCAAGTTGTGATTTATTCTAGTTCATACAAATGCTCATGTCCATATAATGTGTAACAAATCATATTTTACGCCATGAAAATTGTAGGAGCCCTAGACACCAGAGATGTAAAACCAATATTCACTGAGGAATTTCACTGGCTAACGAAAGTCTAATTATTTCTTACATAAACTACACGTGGACCGGGCCCAATTTTGAGCTTAAAAGAAGAAGCCACTGTACATGACGCAACATGTATAGAGGTGACTAAATTTGGCGAAACGATGCACAGTCAAAGGTAAGGAAGTTAGCAAGGGACCTACCAAACCAACGTATACACGTTCTTGGCAAAGATCAAACATATCAGAGTGATTAAAATTGGTCGTAAAGAACGAACGCAAAGAGGAAGAAGAACATGTCAATTTCATGTGATTGTCTATCTTCTATTTACATCAACTGCCACCAAGTGCATGTTACTGATTGTATCTTTCTCATTGTTCATTTCAGGATCATCTTCATCGCACATATTTATCATTGCTCTGATCACCTCCTAAAAATGCATTTCAGTGTGGTTAGAATAACTTCTTCTTCTTCTCTTTCTTTCGTCCGCTTTCAACTCAGCGAGTTTCATCTCTGAAACTGATTTTTGCGTGAAAATCCGTTTTCCAATTTCTTACAATGACAGCAGCGTGCACATTGTAAATTACTTTACACTGGCAGCGTGTGCTCAATGTACTCGTAATTAGTATTCCCTCGCCATACAGGCAGATTTTCTCCGACTTCAGAGGTACTCACGTTATCGTCCTGAGTAAGACCAGGGGACTCGAACAAATGCCGGACAGTAGGTTCGAACCCGAGCTATGGGGCGTCTCACAGTTAGCAGGCCGAGCTACTATAAACTACTCTAGGCAATCCCCCGGTTAGAATAACACAACTCCCATTCTGTGTTGGTTGATGTATCTATTGTGGTCTCTCTTGTGGTTTTCCTGTACCAATCAGTATGTATAACTTGTGCAACCGAGATAGAGAATACCCTTTATCTTCTTCGTTGAAATCTTCAGAGTGTATGTTTTTCTTGGAGCGTTGATGTTGCTTTTGTCCAAAGAAGGTCCATTCTCGATCACTCGCCAGTGTATTTGCTCTCTCATTGTCCTTCACCCCAGAATGACCTGGGACAAAGATAACTGTCTGGATGGTCGCATTTTGTATTAATTGTATTTTTCTCACTTACATCAATGAATTCTGGCTGAATAGTAGTGGAATGAATTCCAGCTTTGTGAAACAGGTTTTTGATCTTGGCTGCCAGGGACATATACTCTTCTATACCATGACAACGTATGTGAGCTGAGGCCACAATTCGGTTTCCAGCTAGTTGCCATATATGACACTCATGGACCCCATATATGCCTTCCATCTGGTTAGGAAAAAAACAGTATTGAGTCAATAACAATTTTCTTCATACAAATGACAAACAAAATAGGTTAATTAGTAAGTAGGTTAACATTTTGTTGTTATTGTTCTTCTTCTTCAAACGCTTCATATCGACCACTTGTTAACCACTCTGTGTGCTTTGTATGTGATCTGAGCATAAGAGCGATTGTATGTTGTGACAGTTATGATGTTGTGCCAGTTATGCGCCTACAAATAGGCCTGCACATCAGATTTCTGCCAGGCTTTTTATTTACTAGGGTAGCTTTCCTAGGTCCTACATTAGTTGCCTCTTACGACATTCCTTGTAGGTCAAAGTGGTACTATTCTTTGCTTCCTTGCGCGCCAAGCAAGACACTGGTGACATTGTGTTCATACAGAGTAAAACAAATATTGATAAGTAAATAGGTAACATTTTGTTCATACAGGTGAACATCATCATGCGGGTCACCTATACTTTCCTGTGTTACTCCCAAATATAGCTGGGTAGATCTGAGTGCAGTTTGTTAACTCATGCTCTGTTTGTGTCTCAATAGTCGTCTACAAAGAATTTCTATGCTGCACTATCTTTTGCTGTCTTCAGAGGTATTCCCGTCTACAAGATGTGTTCTGCGCCTGGTTCTGCATCCAGCATTCACTGCTCAAGTTGGAGGGGATCATGTGAAGGAAGACAGTGGTGGTTTTGCAGTCTCAATATGGAAATCATGGCAGTAACTAAAGTGATGGTCTGGCTGGAATCACAGACTATTATCCATGCATGTTTTCTCAGTGACTCAATGAGTATGTTCAGGAAGATTGAAACAGGATGGGCTCGGAGACAGTGGATGGAGTCACTGTGGAGGTCTAAGCTGACAAAAATAAGTTTATTTTTGTGCCAGGACATGCAGGTTCAAGGGAAATGAGCGCAGCCACGCTTGCAGGTATGGCTGCTGTGAAGCGGCAGCATTGGCCCAGGCTGATATTATAAATTCCCTAAGGGAGAGAGGATGTGTACATGAGTCAAGTAATAGTGGTGAATCTACAACACTAACCAGACTGCAAGAATTCCAAGTCAAGTGTGGTGTAGCTAGACAAGAACACTATGCTGGTGGTCAAAAAAGAATAGTACACCAACAAAGAAGCAGGGTCATTAGTCACCACAGGCTGAGGACATACTGAGGGAGATCGAGCATTTATGTACTAATTGGTTCAACGTGCATTGATGATGATCCGACAACTAAACTAAACACTATCACACCACAGTTATTTTGAATACCCTTCAATAAATGATCCTGTTTCAACTAAGTCCTATGTACAACACTGATAGCTATTTCCAAAATCATTACAAGGCAGGCATCAACAGATGTTATACTTTTATGATATTGTAAGATTCTCAAACTAGTGTTAATTGTTAGCTTTTTCCTTACCTGCTCCAGCTCTCTAATAATGTTATCCACGTTGACATGAGATGGGACGGTCTGTAGCAGAATAAAAGCTGCCTCCTTCACTATAAGGAACAGGACATAGACATTAGTTAGTGTCAATGCTATCAAGCAAGATAGACATTAGTGTCAATGATAAAAAATAGAGCATAGACATAAGTGTCAATGATATCAAAAGATAGAGCATAGACATTAGTGTCAATAGCTGTAAAACAATAGGACACACATTGAGACTACCGACTGGAAGCATTGCAATACATGCATTGTTTTGGAATCAGGAAAGAGCTGCAGAAGGCCTAGAAATACCTGGAAGATAACTGAGACCGAAATTAAAAGATCGGCAAAAGTGGAAAGAATTGAGGATGGCAAAGAGAGGAAAGGTTGGAAGAAGTTTGTTGAAGACCTGTGTTGCATTGGGAGTTGAATGGTGAAAAGAAAAAACTGTCAAACACAAAGACAGGAGTGATAAAAACAGATGCTGGATAGGATGTACTAAGTGATCATCATAGAATTGCATGCAGTGGACCTAGAAGGAAGGCAGGGTGATGGGTAGACCAACTAAAACTTGGTTAAGAATAGTGGAAGAGATGTACAGTGTAGGTCAGTCATGGTGCTACCTGTCGAAGGATGGATACTGACCGAGCATGATAGATTTTGTTGTTGCCCTACAAGACTCAACAGGCATCCCAGACATTGACAGTTTGTCTGTCCGTGTCCAGGAAAAAGAAGGCAATAATGTGAATATCAAAAAAACACAAAACATAAAGTTGTGTATGTGTCGTTCACACAGAAGACACGACATAAGTGTTGATGATGCACATGACAGAACATAGACATGAATTTGTCAATACCATCTCAGACACAAGAAAGAGCAATGAATGAATATCAAAAGAACGACAAGAGAGACGAAATGCCTGTGAAAAAAAAAAAAATGAGTGATAGGCTGACACAGATCTGGAGTGAGGAGAGATGGAATCCTTCTGAACCCAGAAGCATGACGATTAGTAGTCAATAATACACGGTGAGAGAACACAGACGAGTGTTAATAGTGTATTACACAATGAAATAACAAAGAAATTAGTGCCAATAATACACAAAGGCAAAACACTAGAATGATACCAATACCCAAAAACAGAAGACTGATACACAAAGACAAGACAGAGACATGAATGATAAATGAGCTCAACATCTTCATAAAGAAAACATGAAATAAAATATTTAGAGAACCAGCCCCTGAAACAATCCATGAAAGCAAAGTGACGGAAAGTTAAAAAAAACTTTACGCCTGAGCAAGACAGTAGAAATAGGTTTGGTAGGAATTAACAGACAGCCATATTCAGACTAAGAACAGAACACTGCAGTCTCCGAGTCCACCTGCATACAATGTGAATAAGAAACTGCTGCTTGTGACTACAAAGTGCCCAGAACATGTCTTGCTAGACTATGCTACTCTTGCAGGTTAAAGAACAGAAACCTGACCTACGGGAGCAAACCTGTGAGATACATTTTGGGGTTCCGCCAAAGATCTCAAGCACACCGTTCTATTCATGTCAGAATAGAAGCACAGTGTCACTGATCAGAGAAGAAAAAGTTGAGAACTAACATGTAAACTGGAAGTTAATGTCATCTTCTCAACAATCAAAATCGAACTGGTATGGTCAGTCGCTGGATGCTGTTGGAGATATTGCGAAGGAGATCGGAGCATCTATGGACATGTCCGGAGTGCAGTGAAGATATTCCAAACTGACACTAAGATCGTCTTGCTCTCTAATGCTTTAAATACTATTTATGCTTCTAATTCTAATTATTCTGGTAATGTTAGTTTTTTTTTCAATGATCGCATTTCTCACACTGTGATACTCACCAAGGCTATCTAAATGTGGCACATGCATAAGTAATGTTTGTGGACATTGTGAGGTGTGTGTCATAATGAATTTAGTTAATGTCTCTTTGACACCTTCTAGTCATCTTGTTCTGAGTCTCTCTTCTTGTCTTGTAACCTGATGTTCTCAAACAATATGTTCCAGCTTCAGACTGGTTGAGATTCATTTTAGCAACATAGAGCATCAACATCTGAGATGATAGCAAACACCAAAGACAGAGATTTGTGGAGATCCATGATTGCCGATGCCAGCCGGCATGGCACCTAATGATGATGATCCAATTCATTTAATTCTTTAATGTTTGATAAAATTGTTGACCGGTGTTATTCCAACAATTTTTCTCAGTGTTTCATGTCTTATATGGTTTCTCCTTGTCTTGCTGGCAGCATTTTGTGTTCATCTCATCTAATAGAATGTTGCATTTATGTCATTCATGGACTGTCCATGTCTGGCCCTGGTATCTAGCATAGCTAGGATAAAACAGAACATCTATTAATTTTTTCTTTGTTTGCATATGACAAGTGCATGTACTTAGATTGTCTATTGTCTTTCCCCAGGTAGATGATAGAATTGGTTGTCTACTCTTGGTGTCAAGCATTAAGTGTAGGGGTGGAAGCTTTAATTTGCGCTCCAGGGCCAGATGAGTTGCATTTGTTGTATTATATCCGTGTTTATTTAGTATGGTATTGATATTGTCTATCCATCTTTTTCTTGTTCATCCCGTGTTTCTAGTACCTGACCTCTTTTTATTGTATGCTGTTATTGGATGTATTTAGATAATTATTTTAAAGAATGATAGTGTTGGTGCTTGAAGTAAGACAGAGTCGATATCATCAATGCAGTACGCTCTCAATTATGTGATATGGGCAAGTCTCAGACACTGGAGCGAGTTCGAGAATTAGGCGTTAAGTTTGGATATGCCAGACAGTGTCGTCTTCGTGGTAGAGAGAAGATATAGTAATCAACTTCTCATGGGTACGGTGAGTAAATGGACTTTGGGATGGTTGCTAAGGTGGAGGACAGAGCACGAATGGGAATGCCCAATGTGCCATGACGTTGATCGCATAACATAACTTGAATTAAGAGATGGTAGTGACTGTACTTACACAATGGAATGGTAGTGCTGAGGATGATTATCACCATGAGGACACTGGAAGAGAAAAAAGAAAATTACTTGTATTGAAATATTCTTAAGTCATCACAAAAATTTTAAATCAATAAGAACAGCAATTAAATTATGTTTTGCATGATATATTACATATGTCCATGTAAATTTACTTCGTATGATCAAAACTTTATAAATTAATGACATTCTCTTGAAGTTTCAGTCTATATTAAATTATGTATTTATTATTCCTAAGATGTATGTTATGCATTATGTCTCAAGTAGCAGCATCAATTCTGTGATTTTTTAACTAATTACTAATGTTACATTCCTTCTTAGCGCTCATACAACATTTGTAACCACTTGTGATTTGTAGTGATCTGAGCCTAAGGCGATTGTATGTTGTGCCAGTTATGCCTACAAGTAGAGCAGCACATCCGATTTCTGTGGTTTTTATTATTACTAGGGTAGCATCCTAGGGCTCTATTAGTCGCCTCTTCGACATGCCTTGTAGGTTGCAGTGGTACTATTCTTTGCTTCCTTGTGGGCCCGGCACCACACAGGTGCAACCTTATCATATAAAACAAACAGTTACACAATTACACTAGATGCAAACAATCAATGTCCTGAATGACTGAGTGGTGATCTACACACAGAAATACTCTGCAGAGAAATGATTCAGTGTCTGGGGATGAGCTATAGCCCATTTCTACAGAGAAGAACAGGTATCTGTAGACAGTGTATAGACTGTCACAGACTAGGGTGAGCGAACCCAAACAAAATGCATGCTGAAAATGGATGTGCTGGGCCAAAAGGTGGAAATATTGCAGCATCAATGTATAAAATAGCAGCACAACTGCTTCAATTACCAGAGTGGTTCATAAGTGGTTATTTTAGAGCAAACACAGAAGAAAAAACCTATGCAAACCAATAATATAAAAGTATATAAATGTTGTGGTACAGATTTTCTACAAGGTCACAAACTGCAATGGTGGTATTGTGCTCCAGTTGGAGCAAAAAAACACACAAGTATCAGGAATATAACAAACAAAAATGTCATATAGCCTTTGCAAATCATAGGGTGTGAAATGTCTGCCACTTCACATGTCCCTTTCCATGTATGTGGGAAGTAGGTGGGCCAATAACTTTCATCACATATGGAACATCAGTCGCATGAATTGAACTCACAATTTTTTTTACTTAATTCAAAAAGGTACAGGTCTACGAGTTGCATTGATCCATCATACACATAACAAATAAATATTACATTAAAATGTATGTGACAAAATACCTCATAGCAGGATCCACGTAATACTTCCAGTCACCATCAGCAAACCAGATGACCAACGCTGAGATGATAACCACCACAGAACCCAAAGCATCGCCAAGAACATGCAGAAATACACCCCTCATGTTTAGTTGCTGCGATGATGCTATCAACATGGAGACAAAATGAAGTCAACCATAAGAACTTTAATAGCCTTGATACATTGAAATGCAAGTAAAGATGATAATAAAATAAATAAATTGTAATGCTGATATGTTATGTGACTGACATCATGGCACACCGGACATTCCCATGTGTGCTCTGTCCTCCGCTGCAGCAGTCATACCAAAGTCTACCAGCTCACTGCATCCATTACTTACTTACTTACTTAATCCCGTCATGCCTATGACACATGAGGGCTTCAGAAAGGACTTTCCATGCTCTCTGTCCTGCAACCTTCGCGCAGAGCCCCACGTCAGAGATGCGGTGTCCAGTTCCTCTTCTCAATGCGGTATCCATGTTGTCCAGACTGGTCTGCCACAAATGCTCTAATTCCCTCTGGTGTCCAAGTGGAAGCTATCTTGCGGGCATTTAAAATGCTCTCATTCTTCTAGTAACATTTTCCAGAGCCATTTCCAAATCATTATCTTAATTTGTGTAAGTTTTCTCATGTGCACTCTGTTTTGTGTCGTTGGAGAAAAAGTACTTTATAGGATATATAACAAACAAAAATTCCATTAGCTTTGCAAACATAGGGTGGAAATCTGCCACCACTGTCTATTTTTATTGGAAGTAGTCCTAACCTTCCATCACATAGGAACATAACTGCAAAAACAAATTTTTATAATTTAACTGTAAGGTCTATTGTGATTTGGACCTTCCATACAATAATATTACATTAAAATGTTGTGACAACATTCCCTCAGCAGGATCTTATATCTTCCTCTGCCATCAGAAACCAGTTAGTGAGATATAACCTACCAAGAAAGCCCAAACATGAAATAACCCTTCAGTGTTTCATCTTCAACATGGAGCTGGTAATAAAACTTTCACTTGTATTGTCAAAAAAATTTTATATTTTCCTGTTTGTTTGTTTTGAGGACATTCTGTCTTTTCGCTGCGCATAAAGTCTGCCATCCCATTAGAAAATGATTATTATATCTTCTCTCTCTACAATGAAGATGACATTGTCTGGCATGTTGAGACTTAACCCAATGGGATGCTTAGCAGATATATCGGTTCACAGTAATGTCCATGATGTTCAAAACCGATATATCGGCTTTTGGATGTCTGTTGGAAACGAATTATCTTCACAACCCCTTTACGAAGTTTAAAAAATCTTCAGAAACGGAAGTACTTATATAGGTACATTTCTACCTCATTTAAACAAAGATTTGAAAGCAGGAAAGCAGTGTATTATTGTGTTCAAGTCGAGTCATATTTTTTTAAAAACGATAATGTGTCCAACATTTGCCAACCTTGTCATAAAGATCAAAATGAGTTTATACAGTGCAATCTTGAGTATTGTTAGATCAAATTATAACTTGTGATATTAATGAAGAATATTTAATTTACGGTAATAACGACATTTGATTGTTTATGGAATGTAGTATCGATAGTTGTAATTCTAAGTCTAATGTTATATTTGCATCTAAAGAATATGCGTTGCACATACCATTTTTTGACATGTCCTCACTAAAAAGTGAATATTATAAAAACTATTACACTTAATTAGATGAAACTTATAGAATATGTTCACACATGGATTGTCTTCATTTAACTGCTACTTCTGGAAACATCTATGGAATATTAAGATGTAATACAGACCGGGAGTATAAATATTTTTTTTTTTTTTTTAAATAGTCATGCTACAATAATTTAATGTTCTCAAAGCATATAATCTGATGTAAAATATTATTATATTAATGTATTCCACATCCAATTAGTTAGTTAGTTATGTTCCTTTCGTCCAAAGGCAGCAATAGAGCAAGGTTTTAGATCTCCATGTGATGCAGGGTTCTTGCTAGCAGTTGGAGATCTTGTAAGTTTACATCCCAATAGTTTGACTTTCTTGTAGGATTGTTCTTGAAGAGTGGTCTTAGGTCTTCCACGTTTTCTTTTCCCAACTGGTGACCACATAAGGACTTGACATCCAATTAGCAACAATTTAATATATAATATGTCCTACTTTAGAGAAACGGTACCAGAGTTATAAAGATTTAAGCTACTTAACAAGGAATGTTAAATTGGAAATGCAAAATAAATGTGTCCAGAGGTCAAAATAATTACAGAGCGAAAGGGTTAACTTCAATTCTTGAAAAGCGTTTCAGTGTCACCTGTTACCTTGAATGTTTATTTTCATTTTCTCTTTGTTAAGAAATTGTTATGTTCAACGCTTTCAGTGTCAGCAGGTCACACAATTCAATATAATTACATGCGAGCCAGCGTGACTTCAGGACATCATGACCTTGCCCGAGTCAAGTAAGAGGTCAACTTGTAATTTCAGTAGTTGGTGGCGGTTTAAGTTTATCAATAATGAAAAAGAGACCAGTTTAGAAATGAAGACATCAGGAAAAAAGTGGGTACAACATCAGTTCTGAACTTCATCAAAACAACAAATTAAATGGTTTGGCCACATGTACAAGCGGGATTACCAGCAGACTGAGTAGCTACCTCAAGAAAGAGTACAATGATTGCCTTCAGAATACAAATTTAGAATACAAAGCCTAAAAAAGGCCGAGTCATCATTCAAATGAAAGGTAGGACCATCAGAGATTTTGAACAAAAAAGAGTGTCCAAAAAAAGACCCACTACTTATGAAGCACACACACGGGCTCGTTCTAGAAATCTCTACTTATCTCGACGCTGTGAGGTAGACAGGATTGGAGAAAAGAAAAAGAAAGAAAAGTTCCATGGTCTGAGAGACTTGCCCATAATCACATAACTGAGAGCATACTTCATTAATGGTGTCAACTTTGTCCATACTTCTATCAGTTTTAGTAGGGGTATTATTTGTAACAAAAGTCAGTATTTTCATTGCCCTGCACTCCAGGGAATTCATGCTGATATCTACAACTTAGCCATATGGATCACAGAGTTTGGAAATTAGAAACCAAGAAAATAACAACAGCTCTATAACAAAAATTTATGACATAAAATAAGGCAGCCAATTACTAAAATATTCAAGTGATTGTCTTCAAAGTAACTGATAATCAAAACAAATTATCAACAACTCATCCCAATATTGCAAACATAATTGCCGTCCACCACAAGCGGTCTTCTTCTTCTTCGTGTTCATTCTTCTATATGACCAATTTAATCATTCTTATTGTGATATTTAATTGGATATTTGGAACCGTGCGATGATGACAACATCCACAGACGTGTGTTGTTGCACCTCACTGATGTGTGTGGAGGTCATCGTAGAATAATGATTGAACGTGTGGGTGTTGCATGCTCTGTCTTTTCGCGCAGCTCGTTTTCTTTGCACCTTGGTCATACAACAATTCTCAAATACATAAATTCATCTTATGTTGTTGCAGTGCCACATTTGGCAATCTTGCACAAGGGTTTCCCAACAAGTGCTGGCTATATCACAACATTTTAGAGACAGTTTAGTCATTCTTCTTCTTCTGTCGTCACACTGCTACCGGGTTGTTGCCCAGTGTTGTGGTTTTCTGTATTTGTCTTGCGCTGTTCTGGTGGCTTGGGTGATTGTTATTTTGCTCTTTGACAGGATTCTGCTATGCCATCTAACCATCTTTTCGTGGTCTTCCTCTCACCTTCTTTCCTGATGTTCTGTTGTAGGACTTTGTCTTCTTCTTCTTTGTGTTCGTTCTTTCGACCAATTTTAATCACTCTTTGTGATATGTTTGATCTTTGCCAAACGTGTATACGTTGCACATTGGTTTGGTAGGCCCTAAACGCATAGACTTCTACCCGTTTAGGACACATGCATCCAATTTCAGCCAAACCTCCTTAGTCGCCTCTTACGACATGCATGGCAGGTAACAGTGGTTCTGTTCTTTACACACCAAATTTGGGCCCCGGTAACCACTCGGGCGGTAAGACTTTGTATACTGTGGAGTTTGGATGCATTCTTATTAAGTGGCCAAACCACTTCATTCTTTGTTTCTCGATGTAATTCAAGCAAGGTTCTGTGCCAACTTTCTTTCTTATGCTAATGATGTTTAGTCATTAAATACACAAAAAGTGTCATTAAAGTGATTTTTTTCTGTCCGCCAACTGATCATCTGCTCCTATCAAACTGTTTTGGGATGAGTTTATTAGGCATCCGCGCAACGTAACCGGCCTATCTCACCTGAGCCTTTTGCAACAGGGTGTTGACGCTTGGAATTATGGCTTTTATGAGGACTTTGAGACTTACTGATAATCTTCTTCTTCGAATGTTCCATATCAACCACTTGTTAAACCACTCATGATTTGTATGTGATCTAGTCTAAGATCGATTGCACGCTCGCCAGTTATGCGCCTACAAGTAGGCCAGCACATCAGATTTCTGCAGCGCCTTTTATTTACTATGGTAGCTTTCCTAGGCCCATACCTCGGTTGCCTCTTACGACATGACATGACTTGTAGGTAGCAGTGTTACTATTCTTTGCTCTCCTTGCGGTGCCCAGGCAACACACTAATACTCAAAACAAATCATCAATAACTTATCACAATATAGCAAACACACAAACAAGAAGAGTTACCTATTTTTGGTTGAACAATCTCAGTAGTAATTTCCAGGTGCTGTGATACAAATATTTCTTTATCACCTGTTGGTGTGGCTGGTGACACCTTTTCTGACTGAACTAATGCCTCATTTTCTACTGTTTTCACAATACTTCCATTCCCAATGTTTAAGTAGGTGTCATCACGAGCGTGGTCCTGTTTATCGTGGGAATGACCATGACCACCGTGAGCGTGTCCATGACCCCCATGAGAATGTCCATGGCCTTAATAAAGAGATTTAAATAGTGTTAAATGAAAATCAACAACTGACTGTTAAATTGTTTTTCAAAATATTTATAATTCAGGTTTAAAAAAACCTCCATATTAGCCTACCTTATTGTGGTTGGAAGGTTTGTGTGTCATGATGATCCTTCAGACCATGTCGGTCAGTCTAACTCCTGGCAGGTCTAACCAAGTCCAACAAACTGAGGGTGAAAGGCCAGACCAAAGGGCGAGGAGCAGAGTGAGGCCCATAAGTTGACAGCGCAGAACACACCAGCGAGAGGTAGTTGCTCTGGCTGCAACCAACTCACTCCCCAGCTATGGGTTAAATGGCAGACCTATAGCCCTTCTTTCCCACACAGACAATCGGATGCAGGATAAACTAAATACACTTGATCATAGGTCCCAACAACTAGGGATAAACATTCATAAAGGAAAGACAAAGATAATGAGAATTAACCAAGCAAACAACAATTTCATCTCCCTGAGTGAAATCCCATTTCAGGAAGTAGAATCATACACATACTTGGGCAGCAATGTGGACAAAGAGGGTGGAACAGATAGAGATGTTAAAATAAGAATACAGATGGCAAGATGAGCTTTCATCGCACTGGGAAACATATGGAAGTCTAAAGAAATAAAATCTAGAACAAATATTAGGATATTTAATTCCAATGTCACAGCAGTTTTGCTGTATGAGTCAAAAACATGGAGAGCGACTAAAATAATAACGCATCAACAGCAAACATTCATCAACTGGTGTCTGCGCAGAATAGAGGGACTGAGATGGTATGATAGGGTCACAAATGAGGAACTTACAGAGAAAACAAGACAGATTCTAATGAACCAAGAGGTTTTAAAAAGACGACTGGATATGACACACTTTGAGAAAACCAGAGGGGAATATAACAAGAAGGGTCCTTTTGTAGAACCCACATGGACAGCAAAAGCAGAAATGCCTAGAAATACATGGAGATGAGATTTGGAGGCAGAGATCAACAATATAAAGAAGAGCTGCATGCAGCTGCAGGAGATAGCTAGAGATAGGAAGACATGGCATGAGTTGTTTGAGGGCATATGAGCTTGTTTTTTTTATCACCAGTATCCTTGTCATTCAGGTGAGTCTTACTTCAACTTCAGAAGTACTTGTAATTTAGATTCCCAAGTAAAGAATCAGAACTTTCTGTAGTCCAACCACGCACTGTGTGCAGACTAATAATTTCTGACCCAAGCTGACCTCAAACTTTCCACTGCCTATAATTGCTAGTGTAGCGTGTTATCAACATCACCTTTGCGACCTCCCTAGTGCAGAATGTTATCAACATCATCTTTGCGATCTCCCTAGTGCAGAATGTTATCAACGTCACCTTTGTGATCTCCCTAGTGCAGAATGTTATCAACTTCATCTTTGCGATCTCCCTAGTGCAGAATGTTATCAACTTCACCTTTGTGATCTCCCTAGTGCAGAATGTTATCAACTTCACCTTTGCAATCTCCCTAGTGCAGAATGTTATCAACTTCACCTTTGTGATCTCCCTAGTGCAGAATGTTATCAACTTCACCTTCACAATCCAGAATTTATATAACATTTGCTAATCCAATAAGTGTATATCTCTTACTTCTAACTGTCTGTCATAATTGTGTCTATGGCTGACGCATAATCAACCAGACATACCCAGTCCTGGGAAGTCCAAAACTGCACTATGCAGTTGCTAAGTTAACTGCTAAGTTAACCTATTTCCTTTGTGAGTGTTTTCTAGTACAATGTGTCAAACTTTAAAAATAGGATATGGCATAAGGTTCAAAGATGTTTAATCAGTTCTGTTCAAATGGCACAACAGGCTGAATAAACAATTGTACAGGCTATGATTGTCCCCATCCCCTCTGTGTCCCTGTGGCATCTCTGATCAAACCACAGAACATGTCCTGCAAGACTGTCCTCTGTATGCCCTCCATACAAAGGGATGCTGGCCTTACAACACAACACTAGATTCAAAACTACATGGCCCCAGAGATGATCTCCCTACAACAGTTGATTTCATCAGAAGAAAGTGTCTGACTGTTTAATCATCAAAAAAGCGATCACAAGAAGTAGTTCTGTACAAGACTATGGCGCTCAATTAGAATAAATATTTCAGTCATTAACCATGGTCAAACTATTATCAACAATTCAGTTCCAGATCATGTAATAATGAATGCAATGATAGGCTTGCAGGTATGACTGCTGAAAAAAGCGAGCGAGCAATGGACCAGGGTGATATTATAAATTCCCTAAGGGAGAGAGGTTGTGTACATGATTCAAGTAATAGTGGTGAATCTACAACACTAACCAGACTGCAAGAATTCCAACTCAAATGTGGTGTAGCTAGACAAAGAAGAATAGTAAAATAACACGGAACCGGGGTTGTTAGTCACCCCACTCTGATAGACATACTGAGAGGGAGATCGGAGCAAGAATGGACTAATTGGTTCGATGTGCAGCGATGATGATCCGACGACTAAACTAAGGATAATAATATTGGAAATTTCTGAGATACAACAATCATTTTTCTACCAACAATGGAAAAATGAATTTGCAAACTGAAATAAAATAGTTCAGCTTTCATGAATAAATGATGGATTTTAGAACCACAAAAATTTGATATGTTAACTAGAGTCAGTTTGGCAGAAGCAAATCCTACAATATTTTCACTAAAATATTATGACTAGAGTCAGCCCTATGATATCTGGACAAGAGCATCAATTGCTGTCTTGTTGTCACAAAGTTCTCAAACTGGTGTATGCATTACTCACCCAAAAAATGATGACAGCTTCCTTCAAATGTTTGTCAGAAGGTTCCTTTATCATAAACCTCTCTAAGGACACCGGCATTAATCCTTTTAGTAGTCCATGGTACTCTTAACAATCTTCTGTAAAAAACCATAGCTCTGTGGTCTCCATATTTTCTTCCTGCTTCAAATAATTTCATGTCCTGAAATGCAACTAAATAGTGTTGAAGTCACCAGAATACTGGTTCAGAACCCCTGTTTTAGTACATTATGTTCATAGTATAATATAAATAAGTATACCTCTGAAAAGACTAGTACAATATAATTGTGCATGAAAGTAACCAGAATACAGAGTTGAGAACCTCTGTTTCAGCATGTTATGTTCAGAGTACAGTAGAAATAAGCATACCTCTGGTAAGAGTGAATCAAATAAGGTTGTGCATGGGAGTAATCAGAATACAGGTTGAGAACCTCTGCTCTATAGTACATTATATTCAAAGTATAATATAAATAAACATACCTCCAAAAAGAGCAAGTCCAATAAGGTTCACGAGCAAACCTGCTCCTCCCACAATGAGCAACAGTTTGGGGTTGTCCACTTTCTCCACATCCACCAAACGTTTAAGAGCTTCCACCATGATTGAAAAGCAAAGAGCAAACAGAAATACGGCATTGACAAGAGCACCAAGCACCTCTGCTCTTACCCATCCATATGTGTTTCTCTTGGACGGCCATTTGGAAATCTGGAAGTCAAATTGAAAAGCCACAATTTATTAGTTATAAATATTATAATAAACAAGACTAGTCTTCTGTTCATCTGCTATGAATTCAGGCATAGTCATGGCGTCTAATGTGGCACCTCTGACGGGTTTTGTGTGAAGGCTTGCTTTCTTCATCACTAAAGATTACAGTAATTTCATAACATATAAGGCCAAATGTGTAAAGTGTTTAAGAAAGCTCACAGTTTCAGTTCACACCTCTGACTGATTTTTGTGTGAAGCCTTGCTTTCTTTATCACTAAAGGTTACAGTAATTTCATAACAAATATGGCTATGTGGGTGAGGTGTTAAAGAGACCTTACAGTTTCCGAGAACCAACATCATTGATCCTGGACAGACCCGGTGCACAGTCTCCCCCAGCAGATGATGACAGATATCTATGCTGTTTGCTTCTATCATGCACACTGTTGTTACTGCCTGTAGTACCACTTTTTAGGGCAGTGTAGAACAGGTGGAACAAGAGCCTGAGGAATTTAATGGCTGCATGGCTAATACAGTCGCCATGAAGCTGTTCAGGTTAGGATTTTTAGTTTGTGTCAACAACAGAAAAATATCCTTGCCTTTAGTGTGAATTTAACATGGGTTTCCCTTGTTCCTATCACAGGCCTGATATTCATGCTTCTAAACTATTCTGTCTTGTGTCGCTTCCTACTCATCCTACACACTCGATTACAAACTCATTTTCATCACTGTTGACTCATCTATTAGTGTTCTCTTCTCTAAACAGAAAAGCACAGACCACAGTCTTCAGACTTAGAAGGGGACACTGCAGTCTCAGAGCACACCTTCACAGAATTGGTCTCAGGGACTTGGCAGCCTGCACCTGTGGGGCACCAAAGCAGTCCCCAGAGCACATCCTGCAAGACTGCCCCAGTCTGAGCAGTGTGAGAATGAAAATGTGGCCAACAGAAACAACACTACAAGACAAACTATGGGAACCGGTGAAGACCTCAAGCGCACCGCCCTGTTTATGACACATAGCGGAGTAGTCGCATAGCAACAGTTGATCGCAGAAGAAGTGTTCTCTTCCAGCAGATGATCAGTTATTGATCTCAGTATGACTCATCATCATCATCAAATAGCTTGTCCTGAGTAGAACTTTGCCACCTTAACGGTCCTTCAGAATTTCTCTCTCTCGTAGGCCAGATGTCCCGCCTCTGCAGCTATCATGCTCAAACCATCAGTTACATCCTGAATCCATCTTCTCCATGGTCTTCCTCTTCTCCTAAGTAAGACTAACCTGCCTAAACTTAATGCCCTCTTCACAAGTGCCTTCAATGCCAGCACATCAGCTCATTCATTTCCACAAACCCCAGTATGACCAGGACAACCAATTCACAAGTTCCTTGAAGGTCTGAGATCTCACAGTACTCATCATCATCAAGTAGCATGTCCCTTCCGGAACTTGGCTCCCATGAATGACAGCAGTCCTGAAAAACTCTTTATTCTGTGCAAGTTGACCGATGTCAGCGGCAGTCATTCTCAGATCATCAATGACATCTTGTGCACCCATCGTCTTCATCTCATTCTTCTTCCAGGCACTATTTCCTCCAAAATTATATTTTCTAAGCACTCATGTCGAGGCACTCACAGTACTAGGTATTTGGAGGTGAGGTGACCAATTCTTTTCTTGCCAACTTTTGGTGCATTCAGCATTCATTTGGTGCCGTGTGTTGCGGGGAGCAAATAATAGTAATGCGGCGACCTACAAGGCACGCCGTAGAGGCGACTGAGGTAGGAACCTAGGGAAGCTACCTAGTAAAAAGCATGGCAGAAATCGATGTTCTGGTCTAATTGTAGGTGCATAACTGGCAAAAAATGTACAATCGCTCTTAGGCTCAGTTCATATACAAATCAGAGTGGTTTACCAAGTGGTCGGTGTGGAGCGTAAGAAGACGAATATTTTGTCCCCAGCTGGAGCACATCTGAACAAGAAAGCAATCTTGGCCTCCTTTGATTATCAAATAATATGTACATTTATCTGAATAGATAAATCAAAGATAGCATAGCACTATAAATTTTGACAACTGATATAATTAGAATCCACTCCAACAAATGGAAGGAATGTTGGGCTTAATTATAAGTAATACATAGCTACACTAAGGTCTCAGATGACACAGTGTTGTTAGTCTATAGTTAGCAACAGTCGTATATTGATAGACTAAGAATATAACAGAAGCAAAACAAAAATATATGAAAAGACATTCTTCTTCTTCCCCTTTCAACTCCCAATGAAGCACAGGTCTTCAACAAACTTCTTCCAGCTCTCTCTCCTGCCATCCCTTTCTGTCTTTTTTTTTACTGGCAAATCTTTTACAGGACGTAGTCATCAACCCCACAGTAAACAAGTCATTGATTTTCTAGGCACCACTTATACGTTCAGTAGTTTGCAATTGCTTTCTGAGCGGTGAGGTCTATTTTTACCTTTTGTAAAAATCCTATGGCAACAAATTTGCTTCCAAACTTGCCCACCGTGGGGTTTGAACCAGGTTAGCTTGGGTTTGTGATCGAGCTCACTACCGCTTGAGCTACAGACACTCACGTCCATGTTTTACCAATCCTTTTTATATTAGCCTCCAGTTCTCTTCTCCAGGTATGTCTAGGCTTTCCCCTTATGGGTTCCAAAACATTGCCTGTCTTGCAATGCTTCCGGTCGGTCTTCTCAATGTGTGTCCTATCCATCGCCAGCGTCTCTTCCGTAGCTCTTTCTCCAATGGTATCTACTTATTCCTTCCCTGAATTCCTCATTTGTTCTACGCAAATATCCATTTATGCAGGTCTGTAATTTTCTGGTGATCATCTTCTGATATATGACTACTCCGGTATGTATCATAAACAGGGTGGTGCATTTGAGGTCTTTCCCGGTCCCTCATAGTTTGCTCTGAAGGGTTGGTTTTTGCTGGCCAGATTTCCATTCTCACGCTGCTCAGGCTGGGGCATTCTTACAAGATGTGCTTTGGGGAATGCTTTGGTGCTCCACATGTGCAGGCAGCCAAGTTCCTGAGACCCATTCTATGGAGGGGTGCTCTGAGACAGGAGTGTCCCATAAATTGTGCAAATGTTGGCAGAAATGGTCACTAAACTTTCTGTCAGTTTTGCCTATATAAGACATTGCAATGTTTGCAAATGATAGTACAGGTAACATTGTGGGAATTCCATGTAACATCCTCCTTAAAAATAAATGGGACTTTATATGATAGGGTAGGGGTCTGTATCTTACGTACATGTTTACATGTATTACATCACCAGTTGCAATATCGGATGGTGTCAAAGTGACCCAGATAATTGGCTTTTTAGGGGACTGTACCAAAATGTCCTTGCCATTCTAGTCATGTCCAAAACGGTCCAATGGCTAGTGATTGACTTCATTGCACTGGGTTTCCCCATACGGCTCAGTCCCTGTCTGCAGAGATGGCATCCCATCTGCCAAGAGCATTGCACAAAGCACGAACTCCGTAGCTCCAGCAACAATCCTAGGTATCCCATAAAAATTGCACATGTGTCTTGGTTCGGATTTGAACCCAGAATCTTCAGTACGACAGGCAAACGACTTAACCATTGAGACCGCCTAATCTAGTCATGTATAAACCCCTAACAGTAATTTTGAAAGACTGAATGTCACTGGATGAGATTTGAGAATAGAAATATGCGAGAACAAGAATATTTGATCATCGAACTATGTGGGTAGGAAGTTAAAACAAGTCTAACTCTGTCTGAGGTGGAAGTTCTTTCTTTCTCAGCGCAGTCATCCTGCCAAGATATTTTCTGAACCCAAAGCTTTGCGAGCCAGAGTGCTTACTGGTGCCCAAATTTGAGGTGTAAAGAATAGAGCCACTGTTACCTGCCATGTGACTAAGGAGGTCTGGCTGAAATCGGATGCACATGTCCCAAATGTGTAGAAGTCAACCTGCTGCCTTGCAGGATGGCTGGGGACAGCCAAAGGCTGACGGAGAGTGAACCCAGTAAACGCTGGCTGAATCCGGCCACATCGCCGAAGGATAAGTACCAGAGCTCCAAATGGCGCTGAAGATGTGATGAAACCAACCCATGCTAAGGCTGCATGAATCAGATTTCCACATGAATGAATTTATGGAGAAATCTGGTACATTGTCTTTAGGTGATCACAAGGGAACCCAAAGCACACTAATGACAATATTATTATGGTATAGGCTGCAAAAAAAATAAATTGAGCGTCTCCCTTTGGCAATATCCAATGTGTAATTTTGATTGTGCTGTGTTCTGTACAGAACCATTGTATTTCGGTTCTTGGCGTTTTGTATTCTATGTTTGATAAGGGTATTTTGGTATAAATGTTATTTTATACTGTTTTTGTGCTTTGCTAAACTACCTTAAGGACAGACCGCACCCCTATATTTAACGATTTTCTTAAAAATGAAATTTGAGTTTTTTAATTTTAGGTAATACATCAATTTGAACAAGAATCTATCTTTAGTTTGGAAAAAAAAATGTAGTTTTGTATTTTAATTACATTTTTTAACTAGGCATGTATATGTTTTTTAGCTAATTATATAGGAAATATCATAACTTTGCTTCAACAGATGGTAGCAAAGTGTTTATAGTAATATGGTAGTGCAGATAGATTAACTAATAGCATCATTAAACTTATGCAGCGTGATTATGATGTAACTTGTATGAAAAATTCTGGAAAATTAGAGAACATTGGTTGGATAAATAGTATTTGAGCCATATTTAAACATCACAAAGATAACCATGAGAACTGCAATAGGCTGAGTAGCTTGTGCCCTAAAGATAAAGTTTTAGTTGATTGAGAACAAACTGCCTAATTTTATTTTTGGCAACATAATGCAAGTATTTGTCAAGCTATCTTGCGACTTCGTTGACAAAATATATTCATGGTGGTTCTCACAATGCTAATGAATCTTTCCATAATCTTATATGGACTTGGTGTCCTAAGATCTCATTTACTTTGAGGAGGAGCTTAAAATAACTGTCAATGATGCCAATATTGTAGTTAATAATATGAAATTGTGCCGATATGAAACTTTTGTTTTAGTTTAACTTTCCTTTGGAAAACATTATATTCAGTATTTTGCTGTCATCTATAAAAACCACATATCTTCCTTGCTAATATAGAATTTAGGCACAAAAGATAGAAAGATGTAAAACAACTAGCATGGCATCTAAAGCATGTGATGAGGCAAGTTTGTATGCTCCTGGGGATCTTAAAGTAAATTAATTTGGTCAATAATTGAAAATATGTTAGTTTTTGGCTTTTTCTCAAAATTGTTATTTTCCATAAATGTATGTCACTAAATACACGTTTTTTCAAAAACTACTAAAAGGATTGTTGTATAAATGTGCATACTTCTTTCTTATGCATATTTGATCATCCCCTACCACTTTAAAAAAAATTCATTGAACAGTTTTTGTGTCTCATGCAAAAGAATATCTCCTACCCCATATTTTTTAGTCAAAATCTGGATTTGCATTTAAAAATTCAGAAAAAACTCATTTTATTATACTTTATAAATATTTTGCTACCAGTTCAAGATATGCCGATTTACAATAACATCTGAAAGTTCTATAGTGCTAACCTGAATAGAACATAAATCATCCTGTATTTTGCAAGGTTACTTTTTGGGCATTTTTCCCTTAAAATCCCCTCTATATTAAATTTTTTCATAGAATATACATGCTTGGATTTTAAAAAAATTTTCCGAGTTTTAACATCAAGTTGATCATTTAGAATCATAAACGCAACCTCAATGATCAATATTTCTGTTTAGGGGTGCCGTCTGTCCTTAATTCATGTTTTGATATTTGGCTATTGCTATATAGTTTTACTGCAGTCATCCCCACTAACAGCACTTACATATTAATTTAACCATTAACAGATCTTATATATACATGTAAATATGAACAGCACTTAAATATTAATTTAACAACCAACAGCACATACATAATTTGATGACCAACAGTGTGTATACATTAATTTAACTATCAGCTGTTCTACTATTGGGTAACATTATGGTAACATTAAGAAAGCACAGTAAGAACAGCAAAAATGGCTGACTGGTTCTCCACTACATCTGGTGTCAGAAAGGGATGTGTCCTCTCACCACTACTTTAATCACATATATGGATAAAACAACTCCAGAGTCAAATTTAGATAAAGATAAAATTAATGAACTGCTTTTCGCAGATGATCAATGACTGATACAGCAAAAAGAACAAGGCCTCCATCTGGGTTGTGCGTCTGCAAACTGTGCCTTCCCGTTTTGAAAATAACCGGACGGGCGAGCCAGTCAGCGAACGCTGTTCCCCAGTGTCGATAACCAATTGCGTGCATAGTCTCTAACGGCTGCGCGTGCCTCCTCGCTTTTTCACACGAACGAGGCTCCCAGCGAATAAGGGACAAGGTAGCGTCTGCTATTAAGACTCGCTGCCGTCGGTCTTATTGGTGGTGTGTGTGTCCGTATATCGGAGTTTCTCGGTCGCGGTGTGATGCAGTCAGTCTAAAATTTTTAACGCTCGACGGTGGTCTCGTTAAAAGGCCCGGCTCTCGCACGAGCTTGTGGGTCCGCAGGTAGTAACATGGTGTCGTTTTTGCTTGGCGGCGCAAGTCTTGCCGGCAAAACTGTGGAACGAGCGCTCGCCGTTTCGCTTCAATTCGCATTTGCCGGGACGTCGGGATCCGCTCTGCACAGGGCGCTGTCTCCCTACCCCGAGCATTGTCGGTCCGGTCTCGTCCATGACAGCTATCTGGTTGATCCTGCCAGTAGTCATATGCTTGTCTCAAAGATTAAGCCATGCATGTCTAAGTTCACACTGTCTCACGGTGAAACCGCGAATGGCTCATTAAATCAGTCGAGGTTCAATAGATGACACGATCCGGTCAAAGGCTCATGAGGTCATGGTGGTAACATGAGCCAGGGTTAGCGAGGCGCGCTAACCAAGACCCTGCCCCTAACCTCCACGCGGTGACCCTGGAAACAGACTCTGGTTCTGGTCTGGCTAAGAGGGGCAGGGATCGGGGAGAGAAACTACTGGTAGTGGTAGCAGTGCAATTACGGAAATACGATAAAGATACATACAAATAAAATGCACAATTCTCCTGACCGATGTCCAACAAGATATTGCCCAAGTCCCTGACGCAAAGAAACAGCAACGACGACTCAGACATGGATGAGAGGTGCATCCAGTGACCAAACGTATGCCCACGTAGGGCGAAGCTCGAAGCCCTGAGGAGGGGGCAAACATTGCCAGCCCGTCTGCAAGAATAAATAAGACAGGACCGTAACGAATGAAAGTCTACCCTCGTGTTGGTGCGAGAGAGATTGCAGCTGACCCCGCATTGGTAGCCTGGTGCAGATACATGTACTGGGCAAGGTTTGCCGAGCGCAAAGAACAAGTTGCGTTTAGTGCATACTGAAACTACCGCCCTGGGAAAACCGTGCAAGGTACTGTGCGATTAAAATTAACATCCCGGAAGAACTGAGGTTGGTGATGCCTAACGGAACTGCCAGCCTTGGGGCAACTGGGCAAGGTTCGATTGCAGTCGTAACTAACATCCCCGGAATAACTGGGCGGGTGACGGCGGCGCAAAATCCTCAGTTACGCCTATAGTGCCCACTGAAACGACCCTCTACATTGCTTGTACTCGGCCCCATGCCAGTGCTTTGAGGTAAATTGCAAATTGCCACGCACCGATCAGCGTCTAGAAAAGGCTGAGAATGTTCCTTCCCGGATCAAACTCAAAAATGTACGGTAAAGCAAGGCCGACAATGGACGGATCAAACAGGAAGCCCGGGTCCTGAACATTGGCGAAGGCGATACTTTACACGGTGTTTTATACGAGTAAGACGCCGTCAGAGGACAAGCTGACAAGCCAGAAATATTTCTCAGTCAGAGCGGGTAAAGCAGCGTAACTCACTGTCTTGGCGTAGATCACAAAGCCCAAATATACGGCAAAGTTGATCGAAAAGGCGTAGATCCGAAGGATCGTACCTAGGAAAGCTCACCTAGTAAATCAAAAGCTGGCTGAAAACGGACGGGCGGGCCTAGTCACCATGGGCGCACAATCGTCCGACGTAGATCACTCCGTTCTTGCCAGTGGACCAATTATACATCACAATAAGAATGATCAAATTGGCCGTGAAGAATGTTAGAGAAGAAGAGAAGAAGAACAAGGCCTCCAATAGCATTGTGACACCCTAAACCTTTAGGTATCTCTGTCGTAGTCTATGTGTAGTGTGCTGTGAAATTTGTCACTCCTGTTGTATCGTTTGTTTGATAAAGGTATTTTGGTTGAAACGTTGCTGTGTATTGTCATTGTTTTTGTAAAGATACAGTACTTTGTTATTACATGTTTTGCCATTGCTACATAGTTTTACTGCAGTTTTCTCCAATATCGATATTCACTACAATCAGCCAAGTGCAAGAATTCAAATACTTGGGAAACATATTCACAGAAGATGGAAGATTAGACAGAGAGATAGAGACTAGTTCAAAAAGCAAATGCTGTAAACTATCAGCTAGCACCAGTATTGAGACAGCCAACATCTCTCACTGACAGTTAAACAACAGATGATCAACAGCATTTTCATGTCTACTTTGTGTTACCAGAGCCAAACATGGACAATGAACAAAGAGCAATCACAAAAAAAACTACAAATGAAATGCAGTGTCTTTGAAAAGTTACCAACAACACAAATAGAGACGGTCACAAACAACAGCATAAGACAGAAAGTTGGGACAGAACTTTGCTTGAATTACATTACGCCCATGTGTTACTGGGACTCTCAAGGGAAGCAAAGAATAATAACACTACGACCTACAAAGCATGTAGTAAGGGACGAATAAGGTAGGGGCCTAGAGAAGCTTCCCTAGTTTTTAAAAAGCATTTCAGGTGTGCTGGCCTACTTGTAGGCACGAAACTGGCACAATGTATAATCGCTATTAGGCTCAGATCACATACAAATCACAAAGAGGAGTTTAAACAGATGGCCGATATGGAGCGTTTAAAGAATAAGAATTACATTAAGAACCAAAGAATGATGTTGTTCTGCTACATAATAAGAATGCAACCAAACTCCACTGTAAACAGTCTTCTATAACAGAATATCAGGAAAGAAAGTGAGAGGGAGACCACGAAAATATGGAAAGATGGTATAGCAGAATCCTGTCAAAAAGCAAATATATATATATATTATATATATATATATATATATATATATATATATATATATATATATATATCAAGCAACCAGAGCAAAGCAAGACAAAAACCTCAGAAAACTATGATACTTGGCAACAACACTATAACAGCATGATGACAAAAGAAAGAAACCGCTGCTCTCTTATTCTATACAAAAATTTGTGTATTCAATATTCACTTCTTTATTCGCAGAAACTGGATGTGCTGGCATACTTGTAGGCGCATAATTGGCACAGCGTACAATCGCTCTTAGACTCAGATCACATATAGATCATACAGAGTCGTTAACAAGTGATCGATATGGAGCGTTCAATGAAGACGACTTCTTTATAACCTCGAGTAAAACAATTATGTTTCAATTTGCTTGTTCATTCATTTACTGCAAAGATAAGGATACTCATAACTTAAGATATAACAAAGACTTACCCGAACTGAAGCAAAGCCAACAATCAATGCTACCACATCTGACAACATATGAAACGAGTCAGCAACCAAGGCAATTGAGTTGGTCACATAACCCACAATTATCTCCACAAAGAAGAATGAAGCAGTCAAGAAGAGCATAGTGCTCAAACGACATGTTTTGCCGGAATAACGACCCATGTTTATTCCTTTTCAAACTCTTTCGAAAGAATGTTATTAGATTTCAGCAGCCAATGTCACTGCTGTCAGTTAAATGGAATCTATCCTGATGAAAAAGAAACAGAAAAATTGATCTAAATATGAATGTCAAAAAACAAAAATGTATCAAAATATGAATGTACTTACAAAAAAGCTTAAACAACATATCAAATGTGCACATTCTTCTTCATTTTTTCTACACCAACCACTTGTTAAACCATTCTTCTTCGAACGCTCCATATCAACCACTTGTTAACCCCTCTGTGAGATTTGTATGTCATCTGTACTTAAGAGCGATTTTATGTTGTGCCAGTTATGCATCTACAAGTACATCGTATAGCCCAGCACATCCGATTTCTGTGATGTTTTTTATTTACTAGGGTACTTCCCTAGGTCCTACCATCAGTCGCCTCTTATGACATGCCTTGTAGGTCGCAATGGTACTATTCTTTGCTTCCCTTGCGTACTATTATTGCTTCCACTAACCAGACTGCAAGAATGCCAAGTCAAATGTGGTGTAGCTAGACAAGAGCACTATATTGGTAGCCAAAGAAGAAAAGTAAACCAACAAAGTTTACAAAGAACCAGTGTTGTTAGTCGCCACACGCTGAGAGACATACTGCCACTTGATGAGGAGATCGGAGCCACTTATGGACTAATAGGGTCGATGTGCTGATGACTAAACTAAACTTACTATTAATAAATCCAGTTATAGTACTTATACCTCTACTGATCCAAACGAATTTTCTAGAAGTAGTCTTAATTTACTAGTAGTAACTTGTAAGTAGTCTTTTCTTAACTTCAAGTCTTAACAGTAACATATATATTTGTTAAAGTTACTCTGATGGTGGCAGCAAGACCTTAAAGAAACCTTGAAATGATGACTGATGAGTCAGACTGGCTAGAGATCGAGACTGGCTAGAGATCGAGTCTGGCTTTCATGCAGGCTGTGACGAGAGCGACGTTTAAGCATAGGACATGCTTACATGCTACTGTACACGATGAGGGTACTATCTAAGTATCTTATCTAAGTTATATTTACTTAATCCTAGTTTATCTCGTCCAGTCGGGACGTCGCTATCGTTTAATTGTATCAGAAGTGACGTGTTGGTGAATACCAAGATAACAAGATCCCACTCTACCCCCACACACAACTGCAACAAACTCTGACACGATGAGGTTGTTAACTCTTACTAGTCTACAGTTACGTGAAATGACAAAACTAATACTAAGCACTGATAAGCGTGTATCCCTGAAAAGAATTGGAAACAATCAGTACACTATCCACTGATCACGACAGTACTAAACTACTAACAGTATGTATCACTGTCCACGGTATAGTGTAACTCACGAGTCTACTACTACTAAGTTACTTAGTAACTACTAACACACAACAATTGTCATCTAATGATTATAATAATATAATGTGTATCACAAATTATAATGCCTAAATACTACATAACAAGACACAATTGAATGAAGAACTACCGTAGCTATGTAATATGTTCAAACAATATAAAATAAAAACCCAAGTTTGGAAATATGTTTAAGAACATCCACTAACAACAGGTCAACACTTCTCAGCAACCTGGTAAACTAAACGGCTATTAAAATTTGCACTCGTTACGGTTTATTTTTCACTCGACACAGCATCGATGACAAACGGATTTGTCGGGTTGCGTGCAAACGATCTAAACAGGAGACGGACAGAATGACCCTCATTGCAGTTTTTGTGACGAACATTTTAATGTGTTACAAACATTTCGAACGTCGTCTGCTCCATTTTAGAAATAAAATACACACGACACTGGAATTTTCTGATTATTTTTTTTCGTTCACGTGTTCCGTTTTTTAATGCAACCCGTTTTCGGTTTCTATCGATCCTTATGTTCAAATGTCAATTATATTCGTTTTTAATGACAGACAGACCATTCATTATTATTCATCTTATGCGTTCATGGAATAGGTTATTATGATAAATCATCAGACTTGTTGCCAGGACCACGTTTAGTTATCTTCACGTTTAGACGGTAGCCGGGCAAACGTCCGACTTCTCTCTACCTCGGTTTTAGTTGATAGCGGCACTCACATGACAGATCTGATAGTTGTGTTTCTGTTCATAATCCATGCTGTATTTTCAAGTGTGCCCTTGTTTCACTGCTCCATAGCTGCTGACATTTCGCCTTCGCGGCAGGTCGGGTTGTGTTTTTCTATATGGGTTGTCTCCCATAGCCCCCGTGCGGTATCCTGTGTCATCATCATCATCAGGTGCCGTAGTATCCTAGGTCATCATCATCATCAGGTGCCGTAGTATCCTAGGTCATCATCATCATCAGGTGCCGAAGTATCCTAGGTAGTGAAGACATATATATATATGGCCCTTTTCATCTTTACAGACGGTCAATAGGCAAGTGTTTTACTGTGACAACTTCTGAGTTGTCGCTTTTCTCTCTTGTCGTTCAGCTCGTACATAAGTCTCTTCTCAAAAGACTCTGCGCCCTTCCGTAATTTGGCTTTCCACACAACTCTGTCATCAGCTAGTCCTTCCCATGTGCTGGGATCTATAGAAAAGTTTTTCATTGAGGTTTTGCAGATATCTTTATATCTGAGCAGTGGTCTGCCCTGGTGCCTCTTCCTCCGAAAGTTCACAGAACAACATTTGTTTTGGTATGCGATAAGTTTCCATTCTTCTCACATGTCCCAACCATCTTAGTCGTCTACTGCTGAGCATGCCCATGATGGAAGGCAGATTTGCACGTTGTAGTACTTCAGAGTTGGTTATCTTGTCGTACCACCTGATGTTCATAATCTTGCGGAGACATCGAAGGTGAAAGATGTTAAGTCTCCTCTCGTGTCTTGAGTAGGCTGTCCATGTTTCTGAGCCATATAGTAAAGAACTAATTACACAGGCTCGATATATTTGAGTTTTCGTCTGCAATGTCAATTTTTGTTGTCCCACGCTCGCTTTGATAGTATGCCGAATGTAGTAGCCGCACTCCCTATACGAGCGTTGATTTCTTCATCAAGAGAAAGGCTGGCAGTAAAGACATAGAGCCACTGTTTTCGTTCGCATGTCGTAAAAATGTAAAGTGAAACTGGCAACCATAAACTGTAAAACAAAACAAATAAACAAACACCTGCAAAAACTGAACGAATAAAATTTTTTTAAAGTGCTCACGTGAGTGGACATTTAAAAAAAAAAAATAAACTCAGAAACGGAGAAAAACCCAAACTGCTCATTTGAGTGGAAATTTGTTGTCTCTGCCTTGAGTGCCATAGAACGCGACGAACACTGATGATGATATATCAAATAATATTTGGCCTACTTCAATGGTGTCTGCAAGCGGGGTTAAGCCAGAGACATCATTACAGTTGTTTTCATGAAAGTTGAGATGACATAAACTTCACTAATATAGCATTTAAGTTAATGGTATAAGGAAGGGGAAGACTACATGTAAACAAACTATGTAGCAAAGACGAAACACGTAAACAATTATTATTGATATAAGGGAAGACTACTTCGTTTTTTCGTGTTGAGCCAGAGCCAACTACGAACTTATTTAGAGTTGGCTGTGGTTTAGCTCAAGTTAAGGGTAATGTGCGTCTGGTGGAGTGTTTGGTCGAATGGATTAGGCTATAGGGCGCAGGTTTCCATTCGGGAGGCCCAGGTTCAATTCCCCGGAACGGCAAAGTTTTATTTTTTTCTGACGAGGGCATAAAGAAAAAAATCCTAACCTGAACAGTTTCGTGGCGAATACACTAGCCATTAAATTCCACAGGCTCGTGCCCTCCGTCTAACACCATCATAAAAAGCGGTATTACGGGCAATTTTCTTTCTTTTGTCATCACACTGCTACCAGGTTGTTGCCCAGTGTCGTGGTTTTCTGCTTTTGTCTTGCACTTTCTGGTGGCTTGGGTGATTGTTATTTGTGCCCTTTGACAGGATTATACTATGCCATCTAACCATCTTGTTCGTGTTCTTCCTCTCGCCTTCTTTCCCGATATTCTGTTGTAGAAGACTCTGCTATACTGTGGAGTTTGGATGCATTCTTATTAAGTGGCTAAACAACTTCATTCTTTATTTCTCAATGTAATTCAAGCAAGGTTCTGTGCCAACTTTCTTTCTTATGCTGATGTTGGTGACTGTCTTTTCTGGTGTTGTTGGTAACTTTTGCAGACAGCGCATTTCACATGTAGTTATTTTCGGATCAACAAATAAACAGGGTACGGGTATTAGAGCTTCGAAAAACAGACAAACACGGACTCGAACCACTTACATTAGTCCTTACGACACCAATCGCCTAGCCTAGCAATACAAGCGTTTGGCTCATTGGTTGTGTTCGTAAAAACGCTCGTATTGCTAGGCTAGGCGATTGGTGTCGTAAGGACTAGGGTAAGTGGTTCGAGTCCCGTGTTTGTCTGTTTTTTCGGAAGCTCTTAATACTTGTACCCTGTTTATTTGTTGATAATATTCGTTGCTTCCTCTGGGGTTCTTGATTAAAAAAACTCCTTGTGCTCATCTCTCTCTCTCTCTTGCGTTCCCGCCTTGTGCTCATCTTATTTTCTGTGACTGCGCTTTGCTGATTGTCCATGTTTGGCTCTGGTAACATAAAGTAGGTATGAAAGTGCTGTTGATCATCTGTTGCTTAGCTGTCAGCGAAATTTGTGGGTGCCTTAACAATGGAGCTAGTGGTAGTTTACAACATTTGCTTTCGACTCTAGCCTCTATCTCTCTATCTAGTCTTTCATCTTCTGTGAATTTGCTTCCTAAGTATTTGAATTCTTTCACTTGGTTGATTGTAGTGCCATTTACATTGATGTCTAGTTTATTATGTTTTCTGCCCATATTCATTGTTTCTGTTTTAGTGTTGTTGATTTTTATGTCATGGTTTATATAATTTTGGTTCAGGGTGTCAATATGTTCTTGTAGATCTTGTTCATTTTGATACAGGCAGTAACAACATTATTTGTTGAATCCAACTGCTAGAAAAGAACCGTATCAATGGAGATCTAAAACCTCTGCCTATGTGCCGCCTTTGGACGAAGAACAAACTAACTAAGTAACAACAGATTTTATTTATTTTATATTTTTTTAACGCTCTTTATCGACCACTAGTTAACCACTCTGTGTGATTTGTATGGGATCTTAGCCTAATTGCGATTGTACGTTCTGCCAGTTATGCGCCTACAAGTAAGCCAGCACATCCTATTTGCGATGCTTTATTTACTACGGTAGCTTCCCGGTACTACATCAGTCGCCTCTTATGACAAGCCGTGAGGTCGCAGTAGTACTGTATTCCTGCACAACACGGGCGGTATCATTTTAACATTGTCGTTTCGCCCTCGCCCGAGTGGTTACGGGGCTAAAATTGGGGGCAAGAATAGAGCCACTATTATCTGTCACATACTAAGAGGTTTGGCTGAAATCGGATGCACATGTCCTAAACGTATAGAAGTCTATCGTTTAGGCCTCAAACCAATGAGCAACGTATACACGTTATTGACAAAGATCAAACATATCACAAAGAGTGATTAAAATTGGTCGTAAAGAACGAACGCAAGAAGAAGCTCGACAAGTATCGTGCCACTGTATACAGATAGATGGATTGACATGTCCTGGATCGCTGCTGTTAGGCAAAGGGTGGTGTCAAAGGCGCATGGGGACAACGCTGCGCCAGAGTTAGTAAGGGCACTAATCAAGACCCTGTCCCCACCTCCACGTGGTGACCGTGTAACAGACTTTGGTCTCGTCTGGCAAAGGGGAGGGATCGAGAACTACAGGTAGTGATAGTAGTGCAAGCACGGAAAGCAATGCAGGCTTAAATCTACGTACAAAATGCACGTATCTCCAGCCGTTGTCCGATAAATGTGAGAAAAGCAGAAACAACAGTGTACGAGTCGTCTGGAACGAATGCACTCCCCGGAGTAAAGACTGCAAAAATTAAAGGGATGAGAGGTGCATCCAACGAAGGAGTGGACCCACTGGGCGAAACTCGGTCCGATAGGCTGCAGTCTCTCGTCCTCCTAGAGCCCGATATGTCGAGCCTGGTTGTTGACGGGGTCCACATAAGCAGATTTAGCCCAGGTTGGACAGCAGGCAAATGAGCACGGCGAGAACGACGATGATGTTGAGGCAGGCGCCAGGGCAGATTGACATGACGCGGGCGTGCATGGTCCAACCGGTGGGCAGAAGTGCATGGCAGGCGAGAGGGTGTCGGACCACCGAATGTGAGAAGAACTGGAAAGCCAAGAAAAGGTGAAGCCAGTGCGCGTTTCCGCTCGCAGGGAACTACTGCTGCCTTGTAGTTTGATTGGGGACAATCAAAGGCTAGCGAAGCAAACCGTACATAAAACTAGACGGGCGGGAAACCAAGTTATCCACAAAAAGACCAGTTCGCTGGGCAGATGATACTCATCAGCCCGGGAGAGCAAGCCATCTAAGAGTCGCTTCACTAAAAGAAAATAGCAACCTGCTGCCTTGTAGGTTGGCTGTGGACAGCAAAGGGCTTATGGAAAGCGTACCCAGTAAACGCTGGTTGAAATCGAACACACCACCGAAGGATAAGCACCAGAGCTCCAAATGATACTGAAGGTTGTGAACGTACATCCGTTCTTGGTGTTAGGCTGTTTATAAATCACATTAGAATGATTAAAACGGCCTTAAGAACGATCGCCAGAAGAAAGAAGTGCAAAGGCATCAATGTTTTCATGGTCAAGAAGCTGATGAGGTATATCACTTTCTGGTGCTTCTTCTTCCCTCACTGGCCCCAAGTTGTTGGGAGTTTGATTAGAACTAGAGTGTCACCAGAGCACAAACCAACAACAGGGAGCACTCAAAAGAAATAGAAAGAGAGACAAGAAAAGGATGTGCTTCTTTCCCTCTATAGAGAAATGAAATGATTACTGAAAAATGGATACTATATTGTTTTCTAAATAATTCGCCCGTGTGGTGCCGGGACACGCTAGGGAAGCAAAGAATAGTACTACTACAACCTACAAGGCATGTCTTACGAGGCGGCTGATGTATGACCTAGGGAAGCTGTCCTAGTAAATAAAAAGTAACGCAGAAATCAGATGTGCTGGCCTACTTGTAGGCACATAACTGGCACAACTTACAATCGCTCTTAGACTCATATCACATACAAATCACACAGAGTGGTTAACAAGAGGTCGAGATGGAGTGTAAGAAGTAGAACCATAACTAAGGTTAAAAAGGCACAACAGAGAGAGGTGAGAATTGAGTACCAGAGTTGGACAAAGACGTCAGAAGAAGGTGCAAAAGACAAGAGTATAAGCTAGTATTCTGTCAGGCAATCAAAAATCAAATTTGCTGTGTGAAGTGTGAGTAAAATCATAAAGAAACAAACTGAGAAATATAATATTTTAATCATACAAACATCTCTGCATTAACAAGACATTATAAGGAGAATAATATCAATAATTTTAACAGAAAAAATTGACATAAAATCTGAATGTTCAGGAGGAAAAACGTGAACAGTCAGTGATGTTCTTCTTCTTCCTTCTTCCTGCGTTCGCCCACTATGAATTCAGGTGAAGTCAGTGATGTTCTTCTTCTTCCTTCTTCTTGCGTTCGCCCACTATGAATTCAGGTGAAGTCAGTGATGTTCTTCTTCTTCCTTCTTCTTGCGTTCGCCCACTATGAATTCAGGTGAAGTCAGTGATGTTCTTCTTCTTCCTTCTTCCTCGTTCAGCCACTATGAATTCAGGTGAAGTCAGTGATGTTCTTCTTCCTTCTTCTTGCGTTAGCCACTATGAATTCAGGTGAAGTCAGTGATGTTCTTCTTCTTCCTTCTTCTTGCGTTGCCCACATGAATTCAGGTGAAGTCAGTGATGTTCTTCTTCTTCCTTCTTCTTGTTCCCACTATGAATTCAGGTGAAGTCAGTGATGTTCTTCTTCTTCCTTCTTCTTGCGTTCGCCCACTATGAATTCAGGTGAAGTCAGTGATGTTCTTCTTCTTCCTTCTTCCTGCGTTCGCCCACTATGAATTCAGGTGAAGTCAGTGATGTTCTTCTTCTTCCTTCTTCTTGCGTCTAGCCACTATGAATTCAGGTGAAGTCAGTGATGTTCTTCTTCTTCCTGCGTTCGCCCACTATGAATTCAGGTGGAGTCAGTGATGTTCTTCTTCTTCCTTCTTCTTGCGTTCGCCCACTATGAATTCAGGTGAAGTCAGTGATGTTCTTCTTCTTCCTTCTTCCTGCGTTCGCCCACTATGAATTCAGGTGGAGTCAGTGATGTTCTTCTTATTCCTTCTACCTGTTGCCACTATGAATTCAGGTGAAGTCAGTGATGTTCTTCTTCTTCCTTCTTGCGTTGCCACTATGAATTCAGGTGAAGTCAGTGATGTTCTTCTTCTCTTCTTGCGTTGCCCACTATGAATTCAGGTGAAGTCAGTGATGTTCTTCTTCTTCCTTCTTCTTGCGTTCGCCCACTATGAATTCAGGTGAAGTCAGTGATGTTCTTCTTCTTCCTTCTTCTTGCGTTCGCCCACTATGAATTCAGGTGAAGTCAGTGATGTTCTTCTTCTTGCGTTCACCCACTATGAATTCAGGTGGAGTCAGGGCAGTGAAGGCCTACTTTCCTTTTATCAGTGTCCCCACGGGAACTGCCTAGAGTAGTTGATAGTAGCTCGGCCTGCTAGCTGTGAGACGTCTCATAGCTCGGGTTTGAACCCACTTTCCGGCATTTGTTCGAGTCCCTGGTCTTACTCAGGACGATAACGTGAGTACCTCTGAAGTCGAGAAAATCTGCCTGTATGGCGAAGGAATACTAATTACGAGTACATTGAGCACACAGCTGCCAGTGTAAAGTAATTTACAATGTGCACGCTGCTGCCATTGTAAGAAATTGGAAAAAACAGATTTTCACGCAAAATCAGTTTCAGAGATGAAACTCGTCTGAGTTGAAACGGACGAAAGAAAAAAAAAAAGCGCCCCCCACAATACAGGCGTGCCTTCTTCAACTTTAGGTGACCGGGATGTGGACGTGCCCCCATGTTAAATTCATACAGGCTTAATTAGTAAACTATAACTTTGTAAATCATTACCCGTAATGATGGAAACATACCGCCCGAGTGGTTACCTGGGCCCAAATTTGGGGTGTAAAGAATAGAACCACTGTTACCTGCCACGCATGTCGTAAGAGGCGACTAAGGAGGTTTGGCTGATGTTGGATGCTTGTGTCGTAAACATGTAGAAGTCTATGCGTTTAGGGGCCTACCAAACCAATGTGCAATGTATACAAGTTCTTGGCAAAGATCAAACATATCACAAAGAGTGATTAAAATTGTCGTAAAGAACGAACGAAAAGAAGAAGATGGAAACATACAATATGTTAATTTGACAACAGAAATAACAACACTGCTATGCAGGCAGATTCATAGGTACTCAAAATGTATGCATGCTGATAATTTATGTCTATACACACATCTCATCCATACATAGTCTCAGTACATAAACTCTCTGCCTATAACTGACTGAGAAACAGATATATCTCTCTCGATTACCGCCCAGACTGATGTACCAGACCTCTCCATAAATTCTATTCATGTGGAAATCTGATACATGCAGCCTTAGAATTGGTTGTTTTACGTCACATCTTCAGCACCATTTGGAGTTCTGATGCTTATCCTTCGGCGATGTGTCCGATTTCAGCCAGCGTTTACTCGGTTCGCTCTCCATTCTGTAGCAGTCTAGAGTTTTTTACAGTGTGGGGTAGCTAGCCCAACCTCCTTAGTTGCCTCTTACAACATGCGTGGCAAGTAACAGTGGTTCTATTCTTTACACCCCAATTTGGGCCCCGTTAACCACTCGAGCGAGAAACAGATATGAATGTCCCTGGGTACATGTACAGATCGAGCTGAAGTACCTGGTAAAAAGCCTAATGTTTACAATCCCTATATCGGTCTTGCTGAGGAATGCAAGAAAAGTCTCACAAAAATGATGTTTGCTCTTTACGACCAATTTGATCGTTCTTATTGTGATGTATAATTGATCTTTGCCAAGAACGACTACGTTGCACCCCAGTTCTTAGGCCCTACATGTGTATGGTACCATACATGTGTAGGGCAGGATATCTGAATTTTGATGCAAATGTTAAATATCTAGCAAAGAGCCTGATGTTTACAACCTCCATTTCAGTTTTGCTGCGGAATGCCAGCAAAGTCTAACAAAAAGGATAAAACTTTAGGATGTCAAGTACAGAACTTGGATGCAAATGTTTAAATACTTGACGAAGAGTCTGATGTTTACTACCACCATATCAGTCTTGCAGCAGAATGCCAGCAAAGTCTAACAAAAAGGATAAAACTTTAGGATGTCAAGTACAGAACTTGGATGCAAATGTTTAAATACTTGACAAGAACCTGATATTTACAACCTTTATATTAGTCCAGCTGTGGAATGTTAGAAATACAGCACAAAAAAACACCTCGATCTAAAGTATAAATGAGCCATAAAAAGATATATCTTCATTCAACCATCTGTTGCAATGCAACTGCAGTGTTTTTCTCCCTTATGAATCTACTATAGACCCAAGGAACCTATATGTCCTAAAGTCAGTGGTAGTGCTCCAAATGCAGGAAACACTCACAGAAGAAACGCCCATGTGTTGCCGGAGCCCACAATGCGAGCAAAGATAGTAACACTGTGACCTACAAGGCATGTTGTAAGAGGCGACAGGTAGGGGCTTAGGGAAGCTACCTAGTAAATAAAAAGTCGCAGAAATCGGATGTGCTGGTCTACTTGTAGGCGTATAACTGGCACAACAAGCAATCGCTGAAGTATAACTTTTATCCCTGGTTAGTGAGTAGCTATAGGGTTCTCTGCAGGCTGGAGATTTTAAAAGGCTGCTATGCCTAAGCTGTCGCAACGCAAGGTGCAGGTGGTGATTTTTATTTTGTACTCACAACAAAAATATCCCATACCATACCTGGGATTCGAACCTGTGTCCTCAATAACAGAGATCTATGCTTTTGTCCACTATGCCACATTCTCTCCACTATGTCTAGATAATGTAGTGAAATTATAAGTATTTTTGACATTGCTCTAAATGTATAGGAGATAAACGAGAGAATTACTAGGCACTTTGGAGATATGAATTCAGTATACCCTGGTGATACCCTACACAACAGATAAACAAAACTGGTTACACATCATTTTATTTATTTCTTAATACCTGCTCCACAATATACAGAGAAGTTCTCAAAGTTGAAGATACTATACAGCAGTTCTTCCTTAGAATGTGGTGTTAGATGCATTGCAGCGATGATATCGAGGTCAAGAGGTCATGAACTCTGTTAAACGTGCCACAAAGGCATCATACCCAGCAAGCTGGAACTGTTTGGCTGCCTCTGCTGGATTACTTGCCTCATAAATGCCACGACCCACTATGATAATGTCTGATCCACGATTTGTGATGACCTCAGATGGGGTTAAATACCGCTGACCCAGAGAATCCTGACCTGGTACGAGTTGCACACCTGCACAAAACAGAAAAGTTACCAGGTGAGAAAAATGCAGATATACAGTTCATGTTAACAAAAATATGGCTGGAGTTTTTTTTTATAGCTATCTTCATGTTGTTAGATAGTAGTGATGTCAATCAGGGGACTGCCTAGAGTAATTGATAGTAGCTCGGCCTGCTAGCTGTGAGACGCCTCATAGCTCGGGTTCGAACCTACTGTCCGGCATTTGTTCGAGTCCCTGGTCTTACTCAGGGACGATAACGTGAGTACCTCTGAAGTCGGAGAAAATCTGCCTGTATGGCGAGGAATACTAGTTCGAGTACATTGAGCACACGGCTGCCAGTATAAAGTAATTTACAATGTGCCCGCTGCTGCCATTGTAAGAAATTGGAAAAAACGGATTTTCACGCAAAAATCAGTTTCAGAGATGAAACTTTGTCTGAGTTGAAAGCGGACGGAAAAAAAAAAAAAAAGTGATGTCAATTTCAATTACTTTTAAATATTTGTAACTATTCGTTACTTTTACAATAAATACTCATTATGTAGTACTCGTTACTTAGTAATACAACATGGCTGTTAATCCACTTGTGGACAACAATAGTATTAATAAATCTACAGCATGATAGGTAGATCTACTTTTGCAACCGCAAACAGTCAAAGTACAGATAATATTCAACTAAATATTTCTTAAATAATTACAAAGAAGTATTATAGTAAAACTCATCATCTCTCTCTCTCGCGATCCCCAAACTCATCATCTAAACACCAGGACAATGTGGTTTCCTCGCTAGTCACTCACAGTTTATCATTTACGAGAGTTATTAGATTTTTAAAAAAAGTAATACAGTACGTTGAAAAATATTTTGATTGCTAAAGAATAGGATTAAATGAATCTCTAGCTCGAGTGGTTACCGGGGCCCAAATTTGGGGTGTAAAGAATAGAACCACTGTTACCTACCACGCATGTCGTAAGAGGCGACTAAGGAGGTTTGGCTGAAATCGGATGCATGTGTCCTAAAAGTGTAGAAGTCTTATGCGTTTAGGGGCCTACCAAACCAATGTGCAACGTATAAGCGTTCTTGGCAAAGATCAAACATATCACAAAGAGTGATTAAAATTGGTCGTAAAGAACGAACGCAAAGAAGAAATGAATCTCTGCTGCATCATCAAATGCCCTGAGCAAAACTTTGCCACCCTAACTGTCTTTCAGAATTTCTATCTTTTACATGTCCGCCTCTGCAGCCATCATGCTAAAATCATCAGTTAAAACATGAATCCATCTTCTCTGCACTCTTCCTCTTTGCATCCTCACTGGTCTTCTACAACCCTCTGTGTCTTTTTATATGCCCAAATCGCCTGGCCCATAAGGGGAGCAAAGAATAGTAACACAGCAACCTACAAGGTATGTCATAAGAGGTGACTAAGGTAGGGGCATAGGGAAGTTACCCTAGAAAATAAAGTGTCACAGAAATCAGATGTGCTGACCTACTTGTAGGCACATAGCTGGCACAATGTACAATCGCTCTTAGGTTCAGATCGCATACAAATCACAAATAGTGGTTTAACATGTGGTCGATATGGAGCGTCAAGAATACTAACCTTCAAGCTAACAAAAACCACAAGTGATGATCATTGGCTATGTACCAAATATTTTCATAGTAAACAAGTCTCTCTCGCGATTCCCTTAAACAAGTCTGACTACATATATAGATATTTAACAACCAAGCATTCTGCTTCTCACGCTCTATATCGACCACCGTTAAACCACACTTCGCGATTTGTATATGAGCTGAGCCGAAGAGCGATTGTACATTGTGCCAGTTATGCGCCAACAAGTAGGCCACCACATCTGATTTCTGGGAAGCTTTTTTATTTACTAGGGTAGCTTCTTTGAGCCCCTTTCTCAGTAATCCTCAGTCACCTCTTACGACATGCCTTGTAGGTCACACAGTTATTATTCTTTGCTCCCCTTGCAAGCCCCGGCAACACATGGGCACAAAAGCATTCAAAACTACCTACACCAATCTTTCTACATCATATAGCAAAGAGATCATTGGGAAGCAAACATAAAGAGGTGGACAGGTAGCATGGTGTCAGAATGTACAATTAGGGTGAAGAACAGAATTTGATGGAAATCTATTGCAACCAGCCTTCCATGTGGCAACAGTTGGCAACTTAATAATGATAAAGTAATGAATACTTTTTTTCCTAGGTTCTATTCAATATTTTTGGGATCCAGGCATTAATAGTTATCTGAGTAATGAACAGTTACTATTTTCTCATCTTTATTAGAGTATCAATCAATCAAGTGCCATGCCTGCTGGCGTAGGCGATCAGGTCTCTCCACAACTCTCTCTCCTTGGCGCAGTTAATCAGTTTTGATGATGATATTTTGCAGAACCACGATGTCAGACCATCCAACATCTTCCTCTGTCTCCCACAATCTCTCCTTCCCTGATATTTTATCTGTTGTCACCAAATGTTCTTAATCTCCTCTTTGCATTACAGTATACATGTGTAATATTTAAAATGACAGGTTGCGGTGTGAGTGGATGTTGTGTATTGAGGCTTTCAACCTTCTGGTGCCAATGTGGATTTACTTGTTGGACAGCAGGTGTTTGCAGCAGTGTGAGAGTCAACAGATTTGCATCAACAACACCAATCACAGAGAAGTTGAATATGGATAATTGGGGACAACCTTTGTTTCTTCAGCAACTGCCTGTTGGATGAGAATACTGAAGTTGTATCTATCCAGCGATAAGGAGTTTGGTATCGCATGTTGTACAAGCAGGGCTATATGTGTGAGGAACAGAATGAGTAGTGTGTTAAACCAGCGAGACATGAGAACCATCAGCATGAATACTCTCAACATCTGTTGGTGGAGACTGAGCACCCATGTGTTCACCTGAAGATCTATAATATCAATTTAGCAACCAATAGATAAGAGAAAAATAAATTGTGCAAAGTTTAAAAATAAAATGCAAAGCATACCTGGTGTCATGTGTATAAATGTTGGATCGGATGTCAGACTGCTGGTAGATATAAAGCCAATAACAAAATCCTTGTTCTCTTCAGCCATTTTTACAGTGGCTGCAAGTGAGAAAGAAAAGCTTGAAGTCAGGTCATCAACAAAATAGAAGTTAATGAAATGTCATTTGTGACTGTCGACATATAAGTACAATATTTTTAATAAAAATGTGACAGCTGTTCTATCTTGGCATAAGAGAAGATTTTGGAACGGTAAAAAAAAGTTTCATGGAAGAATTCTAGAACAGTAATAAGTGTTAGTAAATAACCGATTTTCATATTATGTGGTAGGTCTACAAGGTGTGTTTTGTGCCTGGCTTTGCATCCAGCAAAGTTGGGGGTGGCTAGTTTCTCTTAGGAAGGGCAAAAAGTACAAATTTGTTGCTCAATGATGACTTATAGAATACACAAGCCAATTCTACCTCCCAATAATGTAGTCCTCGAAACATTGACAATGAGGTTCAAGGCTAATGGGGCTCTGCCTTGCCTAGGAGGAATGGATTGCTCTAGATCAGTTTTTGGTTTCCTCAATCCATGACTTAATGGAGAACCTAAATAAGAAGCATTGAGAAACTGGATGTGCTGTCCTTCGGATGCAAATCACATACAGACCAAAAAGAGTGGTTTAACAAGTGGTTGATGTTAGAGCTAATGAAGAACAAGATACCATGTGGTATATAATATTGGGCCTGTATTTTTCTTTAGCAAAGGCACATGATGGGTAATGTGATGATCAACATTACAGCTGATTGACTTTACTTCCCAAAGTTTTTCTCTCTGCTACCCAATTGACGGGTGGCTGACCTGAGAGCCACTGTGGTCGAATAAAATCTCAATCTAACTGGGGACTTGGAACCTGTGAGATTTTCTGAAGCAAGTAGAGATCAAAATATAAATAAATGGGGAATGAGTTTTGCAGCCTCAAGAGGAACGATCAAAGCAAGAGATTACATTTAAACACAAAGCGACATGAGTTAGTTCTGACCAATTAGATGATAATATCATCATCAGGTGCCGTGCCGGCTGGCATAGGCGATCATGGATCTCCACAAATCTCTGTCGTTGGTGTTTGCCATCAACTCAGCTGTTGACGCTCTACCGGGCCATGAAGTCAGGCTATCCAAAATTTTCTCTCTCTGTCTTCCTCTGTCTCGTCTACCCTCGATTTTACCGGTTGTCATGATGTGTTCTAAACCTCCCCTCCTCATAACATGCCCGAAAAATTATGACTGTCTCTTTCTTATATTGATGATAAGCTTCTCTGTGTCTTGATCTCATTCAACATCTCAACATTAGTCATTTTAGCAGTCCATAGGATTCTCATCATTCTTCTGTAAAACCACATTTCTGTGGCCCAGAGATTTTTCGATCTGTGTGTTCATTGTCCATGACTCGCACCCGTATGTCAGTATTGGTTCTATGTAGCACTGAATAACTCGCATTCTGATCGGGATTGACAAGATGATAATATGCTGCAGTATAATTCAATAGATATGGTACTATAGAGTGGAGTTTTCTGCTTGTAAAATCTTACCAGTAGCCCACCTGTAAAAATGTGTGTCCTATTGGACCATATGCATGGACAATATGTTGGATAGAAGCCAGTGTGATTCTGACTAGACATGGGTAGAATAAATAAAAAAATGTTGGTAGCCTTTTCAGACCTTATGGTATGAAGTGTCTGTCACTTCACATTTCTAGGTCTTAGTGTACAGAAGGTAGGAGGATCAATTCCTTACAATGCAGAGTGTAGGGTAGAACTCATAACCCTATTATGTTAGAGTCGATAGGTGAACGCTTACGTTAATCTGCCATAGACATGAGTATAGAGAACCAAAATGTGTAGTTTTCTGATGACAGACACCTATTGTAAAGATGCAGTGACTCGGGGTGTGACAGTACTCTTATGTTAAACATTTCGACACATTCCTAGAGTATAGAACTCAACATTACAAAATGCAATTTGGTGGTGGGGAATGAGCCTGGTGAACTCGACCCTAGCTGCTGTATCATTGGGCAGCACAGTGCCCCCTTGCGCTCGAATAGTTTAATTCTGGCTACCGTCTGAGGTGGGTAGAAAATCAATATTGCGCACACTATCAGGCATTGGGCTGAATGGCAAGTGCCCAAATGCCCTAGACCACTGAAGAAGAACCCACACAGAAGAGTAGAAAAAAATCAAAGAAAACTGCACAAACGTGTTCATCAGCATCGTTGAAGAAGAAAGCTCAAAATAGATGTTAGTGACAAGGTAGTGGAAGACTAACTTGCTTTCTTCTTCATGATCGGTTTCATATGCTCGTCTAAGCCATGAGATGGGTTGCCTCTTATTGGTATGCCTCCTCATTAGCTCTCCATAGCTTGCTCTGTAAGCTTCGTTTATGAGGCCATGTTTCGTTGGTGTATGTATGATGGATAGGACTGCAGGATGTGCTCTGGATTCTGTGTTTCAGTCTGACATGCACGTTGCAGGTTTCTGTTTTTCATGCAGGTTTTAATCTGTGTATTTGATGGTTGAGCCTGCAGTGTCCTGTTCTGAAGCGAAAGATTGTTAACTTGCTTTAAAAGTATCTAAATGAAATTTCCAACAATGGGTTAGTATTACAGTCTTCCCAAAGTCAAGAAAAGTGTTTTTAAGTTCATAAAAATTGATGCGATTTTACCATTAGTATATTCTCCTGTGGCCAGGTTTCCCGCCGAACTCATCTCAGCAATAAGAAGACAGCCGCAACCTTTGGAAGCTCCTGCCTGGTGAAACAGTCAAACATATATTTATATTTTAAAAAGTGTTTCCATACTGAAGTTTAAAAGATGTGATGAGCAAAGAATTTACTAGTGTGGGGAGTGGGAGATAGTGTGATATAAAACATAGGAACAAAGGAAATAGTTGTATATAGCTGAACATTTATAAATAAATTAACTATTTAGCAGCGTATACTCAAGTTTATGTGACACTGCACCTCTGAAGTAGAAAAAGGCACTCCTAAATGGTGAGGGACACTGACAATAAGGAAGGCATGCCTTCATGCAAAAAACAGTCAGAAACGCCATATCAGATATCATGACTTCGCCTGAATTCATAGTGAGCGATCGCTAGAAGAAGAATGTGACACTGCTTGTATGTTTCCAGGAAAAGGTTCATAATTTGTTTGCTAAAATAAACTTTCCAAGAAAATGTCCATAACTTGTTTGTTAAAATATACCAGTTTGGTCACTAAAATATAATTAGCATATCTAGTGTTGCCGAAATGAAGCCCTGTGTTTTTGTATGCAGCACAGAATTGTCACCAACCTTTTTGAGTCCATGTACAACTCCAGGGCCAGGAACAGAATGTGCATTAACAATCTGAGCCCAGCTGCTGATGTTGTAAACGCCCCCGGTGAACTGGTGTTGGACAGTGTTTCCAATGTCAGCAAATTTTCTGTGGATGTTCGTACACATTTATTTTTATTCTTTTAATTTATATGCAAAACTCATACTTTCAATAACTTCTTCTTTTAACTAGAGCTGCGGGGACTGCCTAGAGTAGTTGATAGTAGCTCGGCCTGCTAGCTGTGAGACGCCTCATAGCTCGGGTTCGAACCTACTGTCCGGCATTTGTTCGAGTCCCCTGGTCTTACTCAGGACGATAACGTGAGTACCTCTGAAGTCGGAGAAAATCTGCCTGTATGGCGAGGGAATACTAATTACGAGTACATTGAGCACACGGCTGCCAGTGTAAGTAATTTACAATGTGCACGCTGCTGCCATTGTAAGAAATTGAAAAACAGATTTTCACGCAAAAATCAGTTTCAGAGATGAAACTCGCTTGAGTTGAAAGCGACGAAAGAAAAAAGAAAAAAAACTAGAGCTGCGAGTTTTCACTTTTGAGCAACTAATGCCAAATTGTTGAACCTGCATTTTCTGCATTGGTGAGAGGCTACCATAAAGGGTATTATAAATAGAAAGGTGTGGGTGGGAGTCTCACATGAATGACTACTTTCTATGGTGTGGTAGATGAATGGTGTTGATTCTGTTTAGGTGGTAACAAATCTTGTTCTTAACTGAAAAATAGTGCATTGATCTTTTCGTTGCTGTACATTTATATTGTCCTTAGAGTATGGTCTATTCAACTCTGAATACATGGCCCAGCCATGCATCCCTATAGCCCATTCATTCAGCCAAACCTCTCTGGAGGTGTTTTTCAGAAACTGTTTTATACTTTGTATACTAACAGCAGAATCCTGTCAAAAAGCAAAAATAATCACTCAAGCCACCAGAACACCGCAATACAAAAACAGAAAACCACGACACTGGGCAACAACCCGGTAGCAGTGTGACGAGAGAAAAAGAAGAATACTAACAACTTTGTTTATTTGTAATTTTGATGATCCTTGTTTGGCTAGATGATCTGCTTTGTTATTTCGTTGAATATCTGTGTGCGATGCACTCCACTGTAGAATGACAATATCATATGAGGAAAATAGATAGTAGATGACGGATGTCAATGACTGCACCTCACTTGACTGGTTACGCTGTTCTATAGCTTGTAGTGTTGACTGTGAGTCAGAGAATACTATCATGTCTACGACAATGCCTTCCCCAAGTTTAAACTGCTGGTGGACCAGTTCTATAGCAGCCTTTATGGATATAATCTCTGCCTCGTAATTAGAACATATATTACCAAAAGATGCACAGTAATTGTAGGTAGTTCCATCTGGATATTTCAGGTGTATACCGCAGCAAGCATGGGTAGGGGCTTTGAAAGCTGAACCATTTGTGTTGACGTCAACGGAGGAAGTTAGATAAATGTCTATTGTCTCCAGTTCACAGGATTTTAGGATCAGTAAGAAAAGGCAGCTTTACAAATCGATGGCATGCATGCAGGCAGTATAAAGACGTGCAAGAACATGAGCTAGAAGGTTGAATAACCTGTCATGCATATTGGGCTTGCTAATCACAATGAGAACATGTTACAAATTTCTAAACAGATAAAAATAAGGATTATCAAGTGCTATATTTACTTTGTGTTTTGTAAAACTACAAAACTTTGTTCTTACATGTTTGCCATTGCTACATAGTTTTACTGCAGTCTTCCCTTATATCGATTATTTTTGTAAGGTTCAGAAACATGGACAATGAACATTAATTAAAGACAATATTAATGTCATAGAGCTATGAGTATACAGAAGAATAAGTTGTATTCCATGGACAGAAAAACAAACAGAGAAATTCTAGAAAAACTAGTAATAAAGAAAGAATTACAACAAGAAAATCAAATAAATTATTTTGGACATAAAAAAAGACAAGACATTGATCCAAACGTTAGAGAGGAAAGTTGAAGGACAATGAGCAAGGGGAAGACAGATCAAGGAAGATTGATGAAATTGTGGCTTAACGCTTCTAATGTGGTAAATGAAAGGATTAATGATTACAAACTAAAACAATTCATGTTCAAATCAACACAAACAAACATTACCTGTCTTCAAAAATAAGAAAATTGTATTTTTCCGCAAGCTGTGTCAATTTCGTCACCAGATCATGGCTGAAATCCTCTAATATATCAATATGGGTTTTAACAATGCACACGTAAGGTCCCACTTTTTCAATCAGCTAAAGGGAGGAAAATATAAAAACTCAAATTCATTTTCAAACTTGACAATATGGTGATCTGCCAGTTAAATGTTACATTTGTTCTAGCTCATTGTGTGTTACCAGCAAAGCACAAAGCAAGTATTGAAGTGGGAGGCAAATGGTTAGAGTAAGAAAGGACGCCCTAGGGAAACCCTGATACGAACTTTATTGAGAAGAGAAATATCAGACTCAATTTATAGAAGAGATTGCCCAGAATAAAGCGGTATGGTGAAATTGCTAGCAGGCCCTATGTAACATGACGGTATGAGAGGAATGCAATGTTACAATCCCCTACCCCTGTGGTTTCGGGTAGCAAAGAATAGAACAACGGTCTCTTCAAAATGTATCACAAAAAGCAACTAAAAAGAGTTGAACTTTGGGACCAGTGATTCCACACTGTTTAAAAAAAAAAACCAGAAAGAGACAGAAAAATCTTAAACTGCTCATGTTCAAATGCATAACGAAAGACACAAGATAGAAATAAGTGAACATTTTTTAGCTCTGCCATATGTAATCTTGATGAGAACTAATGATGATGTTTCAGTTTGAAATATCTTCATTGAACGGGTGCACGTTCACAACCTTCAGTAAGATTTGGAGCTCTGGTGCTTATCCTTCGGTGGTGTGTTCGATTTCAACCAAGCGTTTACTGGGTTTGCTCTCCGTTTGCCTTTTGCTGTCCTCAGCCGACCTGCAAGGCAGCAGGCTGCTATTTTCTTTTAGGGTAGCGATCCTTAGACGACCTGCTCTCCTGGGTTGATGAGCGTCATCTGCCCAGCTCCATATATCTGAATTACTTATCTTGAATGTTATGTACATGTGGGAGAGATTAATGCACTTGCTTGAAAGGTGCATGTTTCCAGCATCAAATTCCACAGTGGGAGTGGTTAATGCACTTGTCTGAAAGGTGCATCATTCCAACATCAAATTCCATATTGGGAGTGGGAAAAATAAGAAACACATGAAAAGGATATAGTGAAACACGTACAAACAAAGTACTATAGTTTTACAAAAACAGAAACAGTGACGATAAACAGCAACGTTTCGACCAACAAGGCCTTTATCAAGCAAGCGTATCTAAGGAAAGCTGAATAAAGCGAATACGAATAAATGTAACACAAAAACACATAAAACTAGAAATGAACGGAAAGAAACAATGAAAATATCTAGTAAATATAACTGAATACATGCAACATATACCCATATAGTACAAAGCATAGGAAAAGTACTAAAGCATAAGAATGTATCGTTAGCCGCGTGGTAAGATGTACCATACAAAGAAATCACGATTCTCCAGAGCAATGACACGATCATCAGAGAACATGATCGAATGGCTTGACCTGGACATCGCAAGCTCCTGAATGGCCAGTATCATTAAATGGGTAGCTACAGGGTCACAGAGCATTGGCGATATCGCAAGTGTTGGCGATCGGTCACTGAGTCTCAGCGTTTCCCCAATATAGGCCTTGTTGCATCGCTTGCAGATAATGGCATAGATAATATTACGGGACTGCGTATGATCGCGGGATCACATGCGAGTCCGTGTATTATCTATGCCATTATCTGCAGCTGATGCAACAGGCCTAATTGGGGAAACCGCTGAGACTCAGTGACCGATCGCCAACACTTGCGCGATATCGCCAATGCTCTGTGACCTCTGTAGCTACCCATTCAATGATACTGGCATTCAGGACTGCGATGTCCAGGTCAAGCCATCGATCATGTTCTCTGATGATCGTAGCTGCTCTGGAGAATCGTTGATTCTTGTATGTACCTGCGACCACATCACGTACATTCTTATGCTTCTTAGTACTTCTCTTCCTATGCTTTGTACTCTATATGGGTATATGTTGCATGTATTCAAGTATATATTTACTAGATATTTTCATTGTTTCTTTCGTTCTATTTCTAGTTTTTATGTGTGTTTTTGTGTTACATTTATTTGTATTGTTTATTCCAGCTTTCCTTAGATACGTTGTATTTGGATCGTCCATTTGTGTTTCATTTTAATTTGTCACTCCTGTTTGTTCGTTTGTTGATAAAGGCCTTGTTGGTCGAAACGTTGCTGTTTATCGTCACTGTTTCTGTTTTTGTAAAACTATAGTACTTTGTTTGTACGTGTTTCACTATTTACCAAGTTTTACTGCAGTCTTCCCCCTATTTTGAAAAGGATATAGATAGATCTAGATACAGAGAATTCATCAACTGGTGTCTGCGTAGAATAGAGGGACTGAGATGATATGATAGGCTCACAAATGAGAAGCTTAAGGAGAGATCAAGACAGATTCCAGTGAACCAAGAGGTTAAAAAAGATGCTGGCGCTGGATAGGACACACTTTGAGAAAATCCTATGACAATATAACAAGCACTCTTTTCTGGAACCCACAGGGACAGCGGAAGAGAGGGAGGACTAGAAATACATGGAGACGAGATTTGGAGACAGAGATCAACAATATACAGAAGAGCTAGAGAGAGCAGCAGGAGATAGCTAGAGATAGGACGACTTGGTATGAGTTGCTTGAGGCCCTATGCCTTAATCAGGGTTAAAAAGGCATGAGTGAGAGAGAGACAGCCATACAGTGATAATCTCACCTGAAGCAGTTCCTGAGACTTTGTTACATCTGCAGATACAGCAAGGTTGGTCTTCTTCTGCTCCATAATCTCAAAAATCTTGCAGGAAAGGGGATTTGTACAGAGTTTAGCACGCTCTCCATAGTCATATACCTACAATGGAGACAGCTAATGAATGACATAATAAATATGATAGTATCTAATTAAAGTCATGAATTTATTTCAACTTCTCAAGTCACCATCATCATCATCAGTCACCACCAATCTCTGTTCCTGGTATTTGCTATCATCTCAGAATTTGACATTCTTTCACGCTATGAAGTCAGACTGTCTAAAACATTTTCTGTCTCGTCTCCCTTTGACTTACCGGTTGTCACAATGTGTCCCCTTCTCATCACATATCGAAAAATGATGACTACCTATTTCTTATATTCTTCTTCGACGCTTCATCGACCGCTTGTTAACCACTCTGTGTGATTTGTATGTGATCTGAGCCTAAGAACGATTGTATATGATGCCAGTTATAAACCTACAAGTAGGCCAGCACATCCGATTTCTGCTCGCTTTTTATTTACTAGGGTAGCTGCCTAAGTCCTAAATCAGTCGCGTCTTCGACATGCATTGTAGGTCACAGTGGTACTATTCTTTGCTTCCCTTTTGGGCCCCGGCACCACAAGGGCGAAGATGCTTTAACAAATTGTAATAATGTCCCATGTTATTTTGTTATGGAGCGCCTATCTTCTTTGGTAATATAATTCTTGTTCTACGTTGCCCGCTTTGAATTTAGGTGTAGTTTTGTTTGCACCTTCTAACTTAGGCGCCTTATATGCAGCATCTAAGTGATTATTGCAGGAAGGCCTGCTTTTCTTATTATCAGTATCCCCTGCCCTACAAGTGTGCATTCTCCGACTTCAGAGGTAGGTATATACAATAAGATAAAAGACAACAATGCTTGAAAACACACATACCTTAGGTTTTGATGATGGGATCTTGTGGTCTTTCTGAAATTTATTTTTGTCTATGTATTCAGCAACTTTGTCTACAGTTTCAGAGTCTAACTTTCCGGCTTCTTTCAAAACTCTGAGAATGTCAGACATTGTGAAGATGCTGCAGAAGTATACATTACATGATTAGTTATTTAGGAAGTGCACTGTGATAAATACATACAGGATACACTGTGAAGGAGATGACTGAGCAAAATTGATGTTTATTGAAATGTGCTTTGAAAGTGTTCTATGGTTTTAGAAATAGTAGTAGTTATGTTATTGATGTCATGACACATTGGGCATTCCCATTCGTGCTCTGCCCTCCAAAGTCCACTTGCTCACTGTACCCATGAGAAGTTGATTAGTATATCATCTCTGTCTACCATGAAGACGACACTGTCTGGCATGTCCAAACTTAACTCCTAATTCTCACACTCGTTTCAGTATCTGAGACTCGCTCATATCACATAAATGAGAGCGTACTGCATTAATGGCATTGGCTATGTCCATACTTCTGACCGTTTGAGTCAGGGTATAGTTTGCAAGAAGTCATTGTTTGTTACCCTGCACTCCAGTATGTCCAGGTGTGTTTAGCCAAGTCAGTGTCTTGAGATGTGAGTGCTGTCCCCATTCCATGGTGAATCTACATACTACTACTGCCACCGCTACTAGTAGCAGTAGTGGTGGGGTTTTTTTTTAGTTTCATCTCTGAAACTGATTTTTGCGTGAAAATTCGTTTTTCCAATTTTTTACAATGGCAGCAGCGTGCACATTGTAAATTACTTTACACTGGCAGCCGTGTGCTCAATGTACACTGTAATTAGTATTCCCTCGCCATACAGGCAGATTTTCTCCGACTTCAGAGGTACTCACGTTATCGTCCTGAGTAAGACCAGGGACTCGAACAAATGCCGGACAGTAGGTTCGAACCCGAGCTATGAGGCGTCTCACAGCTAGCAGGTCGAGCTACTATCAACTACTCTAGGCAGTCCCCCCAGTAGTGGTGGTAATAGTAGCATTAGTAGTAGTAGTTGCAGTAGTCTTCTTCTTCGAACGCTCCATATCGACCACTTGGCAACCACTCTGTTTGATTTGTATGTGATCTGAGCCTAAGAGCGATTGTATGTTGTGCAAGTTATGCACCTACAAGTAGGCCAGCACATTCGATTTCTGCCTGCTTTTATTTACTAGGTAGCATCCTAGTGCCTATCTTATGACATGCATTGTAGGTCGCAGTGGTACTATTCCTTGCTTCCCTTGTGGGCCCCGGCACCACACGGTCGAATGGCAGCAGTAACATTAGTAGTAGTTGCAGTAGTAGCATTAGTAGTAGCAGTATTGACAGTAGTAGTAGGTATCTTTCATTCCTGAAGGACCACAGAACTGTGCCGCTGGATAGGTGCTTCACAGCTTCGCTAGTCCCTGTAATGTCTTGGGCAGGAGTGAGTTCCTGTCACAATTCTCCCACCCAAACAATCAAGTAGGTCTCTAAGGATGGGACTACATCCTAGAGTAAAGCCTTTTCCCCTCTGTTTGTTCGATCAGATTGTGTTCAAAATGCAATAGCCCACTCTGAACCTCTTTCCTCTAGGTACATCTGTCTTTAGTAACTGTTTCCCATGTGTATTTGGTCATGAGTGCCTAGAGAATATAATTCTGGAAAGAAAGGTGTCTGGAAGAAGACCTAGACGACGATGGCCGCAAGATGTCCTTGACGAGCTGAGAATAAATGATGATGTCAGGCATCTTGCACAGAATAGAGTTTTTCAGAGCTTTTGTCATGGAAGCTAAGTTTCAGAAGGGACAAGCCACTTGATGATGATGATGTAAAAAACCTTCCAATTTTGTTTACATTGTTATTATATCACATTTGGGGTCTTCTGGTCGATGTTATCCCAGGGATCAGTTTTCCATAAACAAGATCATTGGGAATTGACCATCTTCCATGCATGACAATGTGCAGAGACTTCTCTGCTTGAGGAGAGCATACATGATAGGAATTTCTGCTCTCTCTATCACTTTGTTGGTTATTCGGTCATTTCATGGTATGCAAAGAATACATCAAAGGCATCGCATGATGGTTTTAGTATAATGTGTAAATTACCATCAAAAACTAACCTGTGCAGCTTAATGCCTTCATGCTCTAGTTTTTCACAACCACCTTGTTCCCTGTCCAACAATACCACAGCATCTTTTACAGTCACACCAGCTGACTGCAGTGCCTAAAGATGGAATGTTACAAATATTAGTCAGACAAGTTTCAAATTATTTCCAGTACATACATAGCTCTTCTTGTTCTTCTTCTTCAAACGCTACATATCGACCACTTGTTAACCACTCTGTGTGATTTATATGTGATCTGAGCCTAAGAGCGATTATACGTTGTGCGCCTACAAGTAGGCCAGCACATCCGATTTATGCGATGCTTTTTATTTACTAGGGTAGCTTCCCCAGGTCCTACATAAGTCGTCTCTAACAACATGTCTTGTAGGTCGCAGTGGCACCATTCTTTGCTTACCTTGCAAGCCCAGCTGCTGCTTTTCAATTAGTCAACCGCCCGAGTGGTTACCAGGGCCCAAAGTTGGGGTGTAAGAATAGAACCACTGTTACCTGCCACGTATGTCGTAAGAGGCGACAAAAGATTTGGCTGAAATTGAATGCATGTGTCCTAAGCGTGTAGAAGTCTATGTGTTTAGGGGCCTAAAACTATGTGTTTAGGTATAAAGTTCTTGGCAAAGATCAAGCATATCACAAGAGTGATTAAAATTGGTCGTAAAGAACGAACGCAAAGAAGAAGTATTCTCTCTTCTCTCTTTGCCTTTTACCCCGGGTTGGGGCATAGGCCCTCAACCAACTCATGCCAAGTCTTCCTATCTCTAGCTATCTCCTGCAGCTCCCTCCAGCTCTTCTTTATATTGTTGATCTCCGCCTCCAAATCTCGTCTCCATGTATTTCTCGGCCTCCCTTCTTTCGCTGTCCCTGCGGGTTCCAGGCAAGGACCCTTCTTGTTATATTCCCTCCGGTTTTCGCAAAGTGTGTCCTATCCAGCGCCAGCGTCTTTTTAACCTGTTCGTTCACTGGAATCTGTCTTGTTCTCTCCATAAGTTCCTCATTTGTGACCCTATCATACCATCTTATTCCCTCTATTCTGCGGAGACACCAGTTGATGAATGTTTGCAATTTATGCGCTATTGTTTTAGTTGTTCTCCATGTTTCTGACCCATACAGTAGAACTGCTTTAACATTAGAGTTAAATATCCGAATTTTTGTTCTAGATTTGATTTCTTTGGACTTCCAAATGTTTCCCAGTGCAATGAAAGCTCCTCTTGCCTTCTGTATTCTTATTTTAACATCTCTATCTGTTCCCCCCTCTTTGTCTACGTTGCTGCCCAAATAGTGTATGATTCTACCTCTTGAAGTGGATTTCCCCAGGAGATCGAGTTGTCGTTGCTTGGTTAATTCTCAATATCTTTGTCTTTCCCTTATGAATGTTCAGCCCTAGTTGCTGGGACCTTTGATTCAATGTGTTAAGCTTATCCTGCATCTGATTTCCTGTATGTGACAGAAGGGCTATATCATCAGCGAAGTCCAGATCATCTAGTTGCTCTGTCAGAGTCCATTGGATTCCATTTCTGGTGTTAGTTACTGTGGTCTTCATAATCCAGTCTATTGTCAGTAAGAACAACAAGGTGATAGAAGACATCCCTGACGCACTCCTGTTTCTATTCCCAAAGTATCTGTTAGTTTACCTTCATGAAGAACTCTACATTTCATATCTGTATATGTTGCTTTTATTAGGTTAATAATTTTCTGTTGGATTCCATAATGCCTCATTAATTTCCAAAGGGTTTCCCTATCAATACTGTCAAAAGCCTTCTCATAATCAACAAATCCGATATAAAGTTGGGATTTCCATTCAATACTTTGCTCTATTATTATACGTAATGTGGCTATCTGGTCAGCACAGGATCTATTTGGAAGCCTGCCTGTTCATCTCTTAGCTTTATATCGATGGCATCTCTCAGTCTCTCCAGGATGACTCTGCTTAGTATTTTCCCAGGTACTGACAACAGCATTATTCCCTATAGTTTTCACACTTCTGAAGGTCCCCTTTCTTTGATAGCTTCACCAGGTATCCTTCTCTTCAGTTTGCTGGTATTTCTTCGGTCTCCCAGATTCTGCTAAATAATTTATACAGTATTTCTGTGGATGTGTTTATGTTGGCTTTAACCGCCTCTGCTGGAATACCATCTGGACCGCCGCTTTCCATTTTAAAAGTTTAATGGCTTTACTAATCTCCTCCTTGGATGGTTTCTCACAGTTGATGTCCAAGTCAATTTCTGCCGGTTGGATATCTGGGGGTTTGTAGGTGCTGGTCTGTTCAGGAGTTCCTTGAAGTATTCCATCCATCTTTCCATTTGGTCTCTAACATTAGTGATAGTTTTTCCACTACTATTTTTGATCAACCCATTTGATGGTCTGTATTTTTCTGCTAGCTTTCTAGTGATATTGTAAAGATCCCTAAGGTTTCCTTTTCCTGCAGCTACCTCTGCTTCTCTAACCTATAATAGAACCACAGCTGAACATCGCTCAATTTGGGTTCAGAAAGGGAAAGAGTTGCACTGATGCCCTGTTCACACTAAGGCAACTCAGCGAAAACACCATAGAATATGACAAACAGCTCAACTTAGCATTCATAGACCAAGAAAAAGCCTTTGATAGAATAAACAGAAACAAACTATGGACCATACTAAGTGAATATGGAATTCAGGGCCAACTATTAGACAATATTAGAGCGCTATACCAAAAATGCTCAAGCGTAGTACGAACAAGCGACGGCCTGACAGACGAATTTGAATTATCATCAGGAGTAAGGCAGGGATGTGTGCTTTCGCCTATACTTTTCAATATTTACATAGACAGGATAACGCAAGAAACCAAGACAGATAACAACCTCGATAACAACTACAATTTAATAAACGAACTACTCTTTGCAGATGATCAGAGTATAATTTACAACAACGAACACAAACTTCAACAACACATAAATGCCCTGCAAGCCACATGCGAAAAATATGACATGAAAATTAACACTCCAAAACAGAAGTCATGACAATAAGCAGGTCAACAGGTCAACTAAATATACACGTGAATAATGTCAAAATACAACAGACTCCAGAATTCAAATATCTCGGAGTATATTCACAGCAGATGGAAAGATGGACAGAGAAATCGAGACTAGATGCCAGAAGGCAAATGCAGTGACATACCAACTGTCACCACTATTAAAACATCCAAGCATTAACATGGCAGTCAAGCGACAACTGATAAACTGCATATTTATTCCAACTCTCTGCTATCAGTGCCAAACATGGCCCTGACTAAGACACAAGAAAGAAAGATTACAACATGTGAAATGAGATGTCTACGAAAAGCTGTCAACGTTACAGGCGAGATAGAGTGAGAAACGAGAATATCAGAAGCATCGTTGGTACTATACCATGCATACAGTACATCCAGAAGCAAAGATTCAAGTGGTTCGGCCATTTAATGAGAATGGAACCACATTTACTACCATCACGTGCCTATAATAATCGACACTCAAGGCGCAGAGCACGAGGCAGGCCAAGAACAAGATGGATAGATAACATCTCAGAGTCCTGCGAAAGCATGGACTGACAACGTCAAGCGCAACACACCTGGCACAAGATAGGAAACTAACTCTCCCACGACGCTTCACGCCAAATGTGGTTAAGATAAGATAAGATAAGATAAGACCTCTGCTTCTCTTGCTAGATCTTCTACGTATTGTCTTTTATCTAACTTTATTTGTTTCTTCACTTTCTTGCTAGCTTCGTGTACTTTTCCTGGGCTATGGCTTTGGCAGTTCTAGTTTTGCTATTATTTAAATCTGCTTTCCTCTTTTCCTTTCTTCTATTTCCTTGAGAGTTTCTGGAGTTATCCATGCCTTATGATTCCGCTCCTTCTTTCCTAATACCTCTGTGCATGTTTCATTCCAAATATTTTTGGCTTGCTGCCAGCATTCTTCCGCACTCACCTCATCTTCTAATTGCCGCAACACCTCATACTTATTAGAGACTGTGACCGTGAACTGTTCCTTTGTTTCTTGACTTCTGAGGTATCCTACATTATATTGGTGTCTATGTTCATGGGATGTTATGTATCGCTAAGCTTCAGTTTAATTTTACTTATCAGCAAATGGTGATCCGAATCTACATCTGCCCCCTTAGGACCCTTACATCTTGTAGAGATGACCTGAATTTCTTGTTTATGCATATGTGGTCAATTTGATTTTCTGTTCTGTGATCTGGTGATACCCAGGTTGCTTTATGTATTCTTTTATGTGAAAGACACTTCCACCTATGACGTATTGATTCGCTGCACAGAAATTAGTGAATAGTTCTCCATTTTCGTTCATTATTCCTAGTCCGTGTTTCCCCATGATCTCCTCGTAGCCTATGTTGTCCGAACCTATTTTGGCATTGAGGTCACCCATCAGAATTTTGATGTTCCCATTTCTCTGATTACCTATAGTATTTTGAAGTTTTATGTAAAATTCCTCTTTACTTTTTCCTCTTTATCATTGGTAGGTGCATAACACTGGGTCACATTCAAGAATACTTTCTTTTTGGTGGTTCTGAATGTTGCTGTGATTATCCTAGGACTCACTGCTTCCCATTTTATTAGTGCAGTCTCCGCTTCTTTAGATAGCATTAAAGCCACTCCTTCACTATGGGGGCATTTTCTTCCATATGGCCTGAGAACAGCATTGTTTCTCCTGTGTTTAGGCGTTGTTTGCCTGCACCATTCCACCTAGTTTCACATAATCCCAAGATGCCAATCCCGTGAAATTTCATCTCATTTACAACCTGTGCTGTCTTTCCCATTTGATACATACTTCTAACATTCCAGGTGCCAATTCTGGAGCTTTTCCTAGGTGAAAGGAAGATAATCTGCGGTGTAGACTCCTTGCGGCTTTCTCTGCATCGCTTCATACCTCTTCTAGAAGAGCTTCCTTTCCTCTTGGTTGGCACAGTTCTTATTTTATTTTTATGTGACTTGTTCATGGTTGGTTGGATTTTGTGGCTAAAATTTTCTACTGGATAGGGTAGCCAGCCCTACGCCAAACCCACCTTAGTCGCCTCTTACGACATGCCTTGTAGGTCGCAGTGCTGCTACTCTTTGCTCCTTGGGCCCGGCAGCACACGGGCGAAAAAAGAAGAAGTATTAGTCAACTGTTTTAATACCTCATTTCCAGTCTATTATGGTTTCCCTGTATTTGAAGTGGACCCGTTCCAGACCTTGAGGTCTGATCCTAATCTGCTGTTTCTTCTACTGTCTCGAGATCACAATAGTTTTAATTTGGGGAATATTAATGGTGATCCCTCTCTTCTAGAGAGCTTCCTTCCAAACAAGTAGATTAAATGAAGATAGGCCTCTGATTTAGCGATGAGAGGATACTGCAAATACCAGCTCCAATAGATAGATTTTGCTTATCCTCCACTCCCCACTTACTTCTTCATCTTCTCCTTGCAAGCTCTGATTACATAATCCATCGTGGGATAAAAGGTACTGTGACAGAAGATCGCTCTACCTGATACCACTAGTGGGGAACGAAGCTTTGAGAAACATGAAGGTTGAAGATCTTTGCTTAGAAGGTCATTGATGAGTTGAGTTCAACCTCTAAACACTTTCCCTGCCACAGATGACAAAAGTCGATCAAACACAAACTCCCTTTCACTGTCGCGGTTGACTATTGTTGGCCGTGGAAATGTCTTTTTCTTCATGTGAAGTTTCACTGACTGTACACCGCGGAAAGGCTCTGCAAAATTGCGGATCAAACACACTTCTGTTTAAAATGTGTGTAGTTCGTTTTTTTCAACAAATTCTTCGTTATTTTTCGTAAGTAGACAAAGATTTTCAAAATGAGCAATGTAGCTGATGATAGTCAGGCCCGAAATGACTCTGATTCTGACTTTTTAGCCAGTGATAGTCTTCTTCTTTGTGTTCGTTCTTTACTACCAATTTTAATCACTCTTTGTGACATGTTTGATCTTTGCTAAGAACGTGTATACATTGCACATTGGTTTGGTAGGCCCCTAAACGCACAGACTTCTACATGTTTAGGACATGTGCATCCGATTTCAGCCAAACCTCCTCAGTCGCCTCTTACGACATGCGTGGCAGGTAATAGTGGTTCTATTCTTTACACCCCAAATTTGATCCCTGGTAACCACTCGGGCGGCCAGTGATAGTGATAAAACAGGTTCTGAATGTGATACAAATTTGGACTTTGATTAAAGTGATGTTGATTATAGATCAATAACATATTCCTAGAGGTACAGATTTTTTGAAATTATCACCCTGAAAACTGATCATGCCTAAAAAATAGTGTGGCATGGAGCCAGACTTGATTGAAAAATGGGTGGCAGTAAAAGTGTTAACACTCTCCAGATTTTGGGTTAGATGTCCTTACATAGTTCCTGTATCTTCTGTAGAAGCTTTGTATTGCTCTAATCAGGGATGCTGGAATATTCTTCCTTGAAGGGCAGTCCCAGAGCTTACTTCAAGTAACCTTGTCAAATGTCTTTTACGGATCCAGAAAACATAGGTGCATCTCACTCTTATACTTAAGGGTTTTATCATTCATTTTCCCTCCACATTAGAAAACCTTATTGTGGTTGGAGGGTTTGTGTGCCTTGCGATCCTTCAAGCTATGTCGCGGAGTCTAACTTCTGGCAGGTCTAACCAAGCTGAACAGACTGAAGGTGAAAGGCCAGAATAAGGACGGGAGCGGAGTGAGGCCCCATACGGTGACAGTGCAGAACCCACCGGCAAATGGTAGTTGCTCTTGGCTGCAACCAATTCGCTCCCCAGCTATGGATTAAATGGCAGTCCTTCTCTCTCTTGAGGATGGCATATTTTTCCTGTCTTATATCCTACCTCTATTACAACTTTTCTATCCTTCGAGTTAGACCACAGTCTTCTCTAGCAATAAGAGTGCTGAAGTTGGAGGCAACCAGCCAAGAGGCGCACTATAGCAATCAGGTTGCAATGCACTAACGCATAATGAATAAGCTGACGAAAGGAAGGATAATTAATTTCACTACAACTACCACCAATTGAAATCTCAATCAAGACCTTCAAGGACTGAAAATGGGTTAAACCGTCAATGAATTTTTTTAAAATTGGGTAAACCTTTGATGATCATCAATAGTGATTGAACCTCACATGATTAGCGCTGGATTAAACCACTGATGATCTCAAGTGGACACAATCTTTAATGTTTCCAAGTGTGCTACATCTTTAATAACCCAAACTCACCTGTGCTGTTTCAAGAACACTTGATCCACTTGACACAACATCCTCCACTATCAAACAGACATCATTTTCACGGAATGTTCCCTCAATCAATTTATTGGTTCCGTATCCCTTGGCTTCCTTTCTACATATCAGCATAGGGACATTGTGGGCTGCTGACATTAGCTGATGATGGCATGGACAAAATAGATTCATGTTCTATTTTCATACAAGCAACACTAACTTCTAGTAGGTAAATATGATGATAACAAATGGAAATCAAAAGATTTGTAGTATGATAACAAAGGAAATCAAAGATTTGTAGCATGATAACAAAGCTTTAGTTTTTTTAAATCTAATTTTCTATCAAATATTTTTGGCTATAATGTCTTACGGATTGTCTTCTGCGTCTGCCTCCTGTAAATTCAGATGTAAGCCATGACGCTTCTGACTGACTTATGCGTGAAGGCCTGCTTCTACCATTTGACTGGTGCCCCCGCCATGTGGGTGAGCCTTCACCAACTTCAGAGGTACTTGAAGATGAGATCCTTCAAGTGTAATCTTTACAGGAAACCTGTAGTCCGAACCACTTGCCATGAGTCCTCAAACCCTTGGGACCTTTACAAGCAGTAACAATTGGTGAAGTGCGACTTTTCTATCAGATTTCCTGCCTTTTTTTCTGCCTGTGGTGAGGTCGTTATGTATGCATCGTATGATAAACACTCTTTAATGATCTTTAAAATGCAGTATAATTGGGCTTGGATCTACGCCAAAGAGCATTTACTACTTTGCGACCTTTCTGACTGGGTGAGGTTATTCCCGGTTAAGATCATTAAGTTTTTTTTTATATATTTAGGAACAAAGATCACCTGTCAGTTGCCATACAGTTTTTCCATCAAAAGGAAAACCTGTGGCTTGAACTAATGTCCTTAATATTGAAACTTGTGCACTAATTAGAAACGTTACAAACACCTTTCGTTCACTCTAGTATGTTCACTTATAAAGTCTGTGATTGTTTTATGATTTTATCCAAAGTATGTTGTACTATGTTTACATCAATGTAGCAATATCTGGCTTCTCAGCCTAGCACAATCAATTTCATGGGTTTTTTTTGGATTCGTTGTCCTGATTGTTTCATAATGGTAGATTTTGCCAAAGTTAACTTTTTATATCTCAAATCTTGCTTGAGCAGTGGATTTAACACTTTCGCTGCCACTGATGACTATGGAATAGTGTTCATATATTAATGAGCCACTGACCTGTATTCATGATCCACAAGTTATTGCTGTAACTGATATTGACGTCGGTCTCCATACCCATCCTCAGTATGATATGCCCCCGTTTTCGATGGATACGTAAGAGAAGATGGAGATATGTTGGAAACACCTTGAGAAGAAATGATCAACGAATATCAAAGCAAGCATTGAAGTGGGATGCAAAGGGTTCAAGAAAGAGAGGATGATTAAGGTGACCCTGAAACGAACTTTGCGGAGGGAGGCAAGAAATGTCGGTCTCATTTCTATGGAGGAGATTGAGCGAGTTGCCCAGGATAGAGCGGTATGGAGAAATTATTTGCAGGCCCTATGTAACGTGTAACGGTAATATAGGTATTATTTTTATTATTATTTCATAGTTTAAAAGTCCTAAGTTTATTTTTATGATTTTTAAAATTGTCACCCTGAAAACTGATCATGCCCAAAAATAGCGTGGCAGTGAGCCAGACTTGGTTGAAAAATGGGTGGCAGCAAAAGTGTTAAAATCCTGCTCTTTTAGATTTTAATCTGCCACGGGTTCTTTCCCACTTTATTACAAACCCCAAGGAAGTACGAGTTATCTCTCTTTTCCTGTGTCGCTATGGAGAGTGCAGTGAAGTGATTATTGTAACCAATGAATTACAGCATAAAACTACAAATTAAAGAAGAGATCACACCAAGTCTGGAATAATAATTAAACAAAAACTACATTACTGTGGCAATAGGCAGTGCAGTATATGGTACACCACAGAGTGACTGAAATTTGCAGGAAGATATCTTTCCCCACAGAAGACTAGCGACATCAATCTGAAAAGTGAGGAAAACAACATTATTTTTTTTTCAATTCCATTATTAAAAGCTGCTAAAATTTAGTAGCTAAGTTAGCTGGTAAATGAAATATAACATGTTATTAAACATGAGGACCTATGTATGTCTCTCTCATACCTTTTTAACCCTGATTGCGGCATAAGCCCTCAACCAACTCATGCCTTCCTATCTCAAACTAGAGGGAGATAGCTCGTCTTTATATTGTTGATCTCTGCCTTCAAATCTTATCTCCATGTATTATTATGCCTTTTTTTTTCTTTCGTTGTCCCTGTGGGTTCCAGGAAAAGGCCCTTCTTGTTATTTTCCCTTTGATTTGCCGAAAGTGTGTCCTATCAAGCGTCTTTGTTTAAAAAACATTTTGAATAATTTTTCCTGGTCGAGGCCCTTCCATTGTACTTTGGTTGAGTTTACCCCTGCAATCACCCCAAATGTGGGTGGCTTGAGTTTGTAATTATTGTCTTTTCTTCTTTTGTCGTCACACTGCTACCGGGTTGTTGCCCAGTGTCATGGTTTTCTGTTTTTCTCTTGCGCTGTTCTGGTGGCTTGTGTGATTGTTATCTTTGCTCTTTCACAGGATTCTGCTACGCCATCTAACCATCTTTTCCGAGGTCTTCCTCTTGCCTTCTTTCCCGATGTTCTGTTGTAGAAGACATTGTATACTGTGGAGTTTGGATACATTCTTATTAAGTGGCCAAACCACTTCATTCTTTGTTTATCTATGTAATTCAAGCACGGTTTTGTGCCAACTTTCTTTCTTATGCTGATGTTGGTTGATGTTTGGTTGGTCTTTTCTTGTGTTGTTGGTAACTTTTCGAGGCAACTCATTTCACATGTAGTTATTTTTGTGACTGCGCTTTGCTCAATGTCCATGTTTGGCTCTGGTAACACAAAGTAGGTATAAAAATGCTGTTGATCATCTGTTGCTTAGCTGCCTGTGAAAGTTTTGGGTGCCTTAACAATGGGGCTAGCTGGTAGGTTACAGCATTTGCTTTTTGTACTCTAGCCTCTATCTCTCTATCTATTCTTCCGTCTTCTGTGAATATGCTTCCTAAGTATTTGAATTCTTTCACTTGGTTTATTTTAGTGCCATTGACATGGATGTCTAGATTATTATGTTTTCTTCCCATATTCATTATTTCTGTTTTAGTGTTGTTGATTTTCATGTCATGTTTTACACAATTTTTGTTCAAGGTGTCAATATGATGTTGTAGATCTTGTTCATTTTGATGTATCAGGCACTGATCATCTGCAAACAACAATTCATTTATTTCATCATTATCTGAATTAGACTCTTGAGTTATTTTATCCATATATGCAATAAAGAGTAGTGGTGAGAGAATACAACCTTGTCTAACACCTGATGTAATGGAGAACCAGTCGGTCATTCCTTCTGTTGTTCTTACTGTACTCTGGCTATCTTGATATAAGGCCATGATATTACCTATTGTCTAGGAAGTATAATTATTGACTAGGAAGTATAATAATATATATATCACAGGATGTCTTCTAACAACTTGCTCCAAGACAAACCTTGATTCCCTGGACAGAGTACAGAACAATGCCTTACGTCTAATCAGTGGAGCAATGAGGTCAACACCAACCGCCGCATGTGAAATACACACAAATGTGGAACTTCTTTGGTTGTGTAGGGACAAAGCTGCTGTTGAAGCTTATGAAAGGAGCAAAAGAATGAATCAAGATCACCCCAATAAACTACTTGTTGAGAAGTGGAAACAGAGAAACAGAATTAAACAAAAGTCAATCCTCCACCACGTCAGTGAAATCAAAGACAGATACCACCTTCCAGAAACAAGACAGCAGCTGCAGAGTAATAGCAAACTTACCACCACATACACTCTTGAATACACCTGAAATTAGAACAAAATTGATAGATGAAGCAACTAAACGCTCCGACCCAGTCAGCCTTATGATAGCATCTCAAAGAACCATTGATGCCTATCCCCAAGAATGGATACATGTCTATACTGATGGATCTGCATTCAAAGCCACCATAAAAGCAGGTTACGGAGCATATATACAATACCCAGACAGATCATCCGAAGAGCTGTTTGGTGCATGGAGATATGCTCCAATTATGAGGCTGAAATTCATGCGATAGAAGCAGCTTTGTACCACCTGAAGACTGTTTCGATGCCTTTGCATCAAAGGCACAAAACATCATTATTTTCAGATTCAATGTCTGCCCTTCAAGCCCTAGAAGATGGTGGACATTGTAAATCTGAACTATCCCATATAGCCCTAGATATTGACAGACTTATTACATCACATGACATCAAAATAACCATGCAGTGGATCCCTGGACATTCAAACACCTGGAAATGACAAAGCAGATAGGCTAGCCAAGAAAGGGTCAACACAGGAACAACCAATCACAGCAACAACTCTCCATACAGCAAAGCAAATCCTAATGACAACAAATAAAGAAATTTGGCTGAACAGATGGGCCATGGGAAACACAGGAAGAGAGGTGTACAGCCATATGGCCAGCCTAACCTTAATGACAACATCAACCACCTTACAAGAAGAGATCAGAACACCATTTTTAAACTTGAACCCAACACATAACACTTAATAATCACTTGAACAGAATTCATCCACAACACACTCCAGAGTGCCAACTGTGCGCACATCATCATGAAACCGTTCACCACCACCTCTTCAAGTGTCAAGCACTAGAAGACATCAGAAAGACCCTCCTTCCTCCAAGGCCAGATAAATGGAACACATTATACGGAACAAAAGAACAACTTACAGACACATGCAGATACCACTACATAGCATTGGGCGAAGGGCAAAAGCTCAAGTGCCCGCTGGATCATTGAAGAAGAAGATTTCACAGGATGTTGATTCAGAAATAGACATCATGGGAAGAATCAAGAAAATGAAAGCAAATCGGAGGCACACATCATAATCATATTAAGGATACATTGATTGATAGCCTTAAATCTGATAGTAGCTTACACTAGCTTAGTTATTGCCTACTTTAGTGGACCTTAACTTCTTCAAACTTTCTATATTGACCACTTGTTAACCACTCTGTGTGGTGATTTGTATGTGATCTGAGATTAAGAGAGATTGCACGTCGTCGTTATGCGCCTACAAGTAGACCAGCACATCCGATTTCTGCAATACTTTTATTTACTAGGGTAGCTTCCTAGGTCCTACATTCACACTGCAACATAAGCGGAAATGGACACGTCGACAAGCTAGCTAAAGAAGGCGGGCGACTACCTCAGACTGATCTCATCAGTTATGAGGAAGCCAGAACAACCATCGGCTGGCACTATAGAGACAAATGGACAAAAGACCATCCTCAGTACAACAACAGCGACGTGTACTATGGTCTATCTCGTAGTGAGCAAGTTGCCATACTCCGCACCGGCCACAACAAGCTCCGCGCCCACATGTTTAACAAATTCAAAATTTGCACAACTAGCCTGTGCCCCTGCAAAAAGGCGGACATGACGGCAGAGTACATACTGCAAGATTGTCAACTGATAGCAAGTATAAGAAAAGAAACCTGGCCCCATAACACAGAGCTTCAAGAGAAGCTGTACGAAGGAACGGAGTCCCTTAAAAACACGGTAAAATTCATGATAAAAGTTGGTTCATCAGTCTAGGCCGGATCGCGAGAGGCCCTACATCAGTAGCCTCTACGACATGCCTTGTAGGTCGCAGTGGTACTATTCTTTGCTTCCCTTGCAAGCCCCGGCACCACACGGGCGGACTTTAACTAAAGCTTAAAGTTAACCTCAGTCAGTAAACTGTCAGTATTATTAGTGATTGATAGGACCATCATCATTGCACTTGGTGAGTAACCATGTGTGCTCCAATATCTTTCTTACACAGGAAGATCTCAGCGGCAGTGCACTAGCTCTGTAGCAACGGCGAGGGTCCCCAGTGCAATTTTGAAGATGATTAAGATATTTTGTAGGAATTTTTTTAATCTTTATCTATCAATTTTGCCTGGGAAGCGGCTTTCCAGCCTGTTCTTTTCGATTTTGAACTGCCAAGGGTTCTTTTATGTGCTCCACGAAGGTGCGTAACCGGTACCTTTGGCATGAGAGACGAGCACCTAACCTTACGCCCAGAGAACCCCAAAAAGTTGTAAATGTGGGATGACTGATTGATGATATATTCATATGATTCATCATTATCATATCATTCCTATCCAACAACAAAAATACATATGATTACATATCTGATCAATAGAGTTTGACTTTTCTTGTCTGTTAGATTCCAACGAACAACACAGGAGTGACAAATTTAAAAAAACAAATGGACGACCAAAAAACAAACGTTTCTAATCTTGAATTAGAAACGTTTGTTTTTGGTCGTCCATTTGTTTTTAAATTTGTCACTCCTGTTGTTCGTTTGCTTGATAAAGGCCTTGTTGGTCGAAACGTTACGTTGCTGTATTTTGTCATTGTTTTTGTAAAACTACAGTACTTTGTGATTACGTGTTTTGCCAATCAAATAGTTTTACTGCAGTCTCATCTATTTTGTTAGATTCCAACGTAGCTTTTTTTAAAATTTGAGTGGTAGGTAAAAATTCTGAATGAGATTGCGCTGTGTAAAGAGTGTGCTGGTGTTGACTCATGAGATGAAAAGCGAGGCAAGTGTGACGTTAGTTGTGTTGCGAATGTTGCAAGTCACTCAAATCACTCACTCACCACTGCCAATGATTATTGATTTTCCGTTCCGTTTTCGCTCGCATGCCGATAATGGTTAACTGACTTACCATTAAATTAGGATGTGATATCATAACTCGAAGGTCAAAATATACAGGAGATTTTATTGCACTTTTAAGTGTAAAATCCCCAAATTTGACAGCATCCACTTCATGTAGACGAATAATGAGGGACTCAGCAGAAGCATGTTTGAACTCACTCAAAGCCGCCATATTGCAACAAGGGGCTTTAATTCATTATCAGGTGCCGTGCCGGCTGGCGTAGGCTTTCATAGATCCCCACGTATCTCTGTCCCTGGTGTTTGCTATAATCTCAGGCAGTGGCGGCTCGTGGTCATTTTTTTTGGTGGGGCCCGGCACAAATTTCGGAAAAATTGGTTTTTTTTGCGTATTTACTATTTCTTGTCTATTCCGGGAAGTTATTACCCTTTCCCTCTCTCTCTTCTCTCTACACGCACTCTCTCTCTTCATTCTCTCTCTCGAGCGCGCGATCACCGCTTAGACTGATGTACCTGATTTCCGCATAAACACTGCTTTCATGTGAAAATCTGATTCATGCAGCATTAGCATGGGTGTATTTCGTCACACCTTTAGCGCCATTTGGAGCCCTGGTGCTTATCCTTCGGCAATGTGACCAGTGTTAGCCATCGTTTACTGCGTTCGCACTCCGTCACCTCGGTGTCCCCAGCCAACCTGCAAGGCAGCAGGTTGCTATTTTCTTTTAAGGTAGCTACCCTTAGACAACCTTTCCTCCCGGGTTGTTGAGCGTCATCTGCCCAGTTTACCAGTCTTTTTTTTAGACTGCTTGGTTTGCCTGTCGTCCAGTTTTGTGTACGGTTTGCTCCACTAGCCTTTGATTGTCCCCAATCAACTACACGGCATAGTAGTTATTCGCGAGGGAAACGCGGTTATTGCTCTCTGGATGGAGACCCCATCTTCGACACTCGCCACCTCGCGTTTTTTTTTTGGTGCCCATTCGCCCATTTCTGCTTGTGCCCTCGTCCACCGACTGGGCCCGTTCCTTTTTATTCCCGTCACTTGTGCTCATATTGTTTTACTGGGCGATACGTTACCCATTTCTATCTTACTGTGCACAGTGCACAGTTTATCACCATTTGGTAGGAACTTTTGCACTGGATTCAAGCCTCTGCTGGGCTTTCCAGTTTTTCTACACTATTTGGTCGCCGCTCACCCCTACGTTTGCCACGCCTTTTGTCGCTCTTATCAGCACGTGCATGTCTGTCCCCACCAGTGGGCTCCCTGTCTATCGTCCGTGTGCGTGTTCGCTCTACTTTGGTGCCTGCTCACCGTGTTTATCTGTTTTCTCACCGTGATCACATTTACTATGCCTCAATACTGTCATGACACGCAATTCAATTCAAGCTCCCACCTCGTTGCTCCGAGTTTCGCCCGATATGGGCCCAGTCTCTTCTCTGGATGCACCCTTCATCCCTTTATGTTTATTTGTTCAGCTTTTCCCATCGGCCGGAGAGATGTGCATTAATAGTCACTTTGGGATTCTGTTCACCTGTGTTGCGAGCGGATCTCATCCAATGTAACTGCGTCTGCATCACTACTTATACAAGAGTAGCTCTCCCTCGATCCCTACGCGCTTAGAACCGTTGTCTGTTTCCAGGGTCACCACGTGGAGGTGGGATAGGATCTCGGTTAGTGCCAGCTCACTAATCCTGGCGCGACGTTGTCCCTATGTGCCTTAGACCCCATTAACCCGTTTAGGAAAAGAACAAACGCTTCTGTTCTGCAACAGCTTGATACTAAAGAGAGTTGGCTATTAAATAATATAAAATCAAGGACAATTAAATATTTCGGACACATCAAATGACAAGAGCGCCTAGAGAATTTTTTTAACTTGTCTGGAACGCAAATTGAAAATACGGCACCCGCATGACAACAAACCAGGAACTTGTGAAAGATCATCATCATCATCATCATCAGGTGCCGTCTCCACATCGAAGGTTGCTGCAATGAATCTCCAGCATCCTCTGTCTTTCGCCTTTGTGTTGCACACTGCCAGACTGTAACCTGTCCATTTCTTAAAGTTTCCCTCACTTATCTCTCGTCTTCCTCTTGCTCTTCTCCCTCAACTTTCCTCTAGTAAATGTTTTATCATGGTGTCATGCCTTTTTATGTGCCCAAAATACTTTACTTGTCTGAATTTTATTTCTCTTAATAATTGTTTCTTCATGCCTAGTTTTCCTAAAACTTGTTTATTTGTCTGTTTTTCTGTCCATGAAACTCTGCTTATTCTTCTATATATCCACATCTCAAATGCATCAATTCTGTCTTCTAACTGCTTGTTCATTGTCCATGTTTCCGAGCCATACATTAATATAGGATATTAATCTGTGAAAGATCAGGGCATCGTAAACATATTGCCATTATGTCTCCATATGTAGTCGTCAATATGTTAGTGGTTTTTTTAATTCGTCCCTCCTGTTGTTCATTTGCTTGATAATGGCCTTGTTGGTTGAAACGTTGCTGTATATTGTCATTGTGTTTGTAATTTGTAAAATTACAGTACTTTGTTATTACGTGTTTCACCATTAAAAATAGTAAACTAGCTAAACTAGATCAAGTTTGTTTGTTTGTTTATTAAGGGATTAAAGCCTCTTTAAGCCGAGGCACGCCCTTTCAACCTAAGGCGAACCTTTATTGGTTATATCAGAGCGTGTAGGCCAACAAACATGAAAATAAGAATTAACTCCTTTCGGAGAATCCAAGAGTTAACTTGATTACTAATAACGTCAGTTGACCTGGTATTAGTTCACGGCGCGGACGTACAGGGAACCAGGCTCAAAGGTCAGGAATGTCGTTTCATTTATTGCTGTAGAGAAGATGTGTTAATGCAAGGGCCAATTCCATAAAACTAATATTATTATAAGAAGGTTTGCTATTTAATACCATTACTTTCTATAATTTTATACTATTTTTATACACAATTGGGGATTCAATCGATAAGTGAACGAACTATTTGAGCTAGAGTCCTCGTTTATCTGAGAAGTAGTTTGGCTGCGTAAGAATGAACATATCTTCCGGCGAATGAAAATGACATTGTTTTGGCAATATCATTGCAATAGCGATCAAAGGTCAGAGGTCGCAATGTAGGCACTTGTAAACTAGCCCCAGAAATAATAGAAAACACAATGCTTGAATTATTACAGGCTTCAGTACATATAATACATTTTAATAAGGAGATATTATATAAATAACAGGATTGTTATATTATTCTGATCTAATATTTATATTTTAGTGTTATATATTCAACTGTCAAAGCTAATCAGTGTCAAATTAAAAGTAATAATTACGAAAAATAATTTCTAAAATAATAAGTACACGTTAATTCTTTTTGGTTTGGTAGGACGGTTCTTACTGGCCCCTAATGACAAGAGGCGTATACTAATTAGTGGTAAAAGATTATGAATTTCAAATTTCAGACTTTGTATGATATTTTAGCGTTATATATCAACTTTCAAAGCTAATCAGTATCTCGTTGAAAGTAATAATTATGAACAAATAATGTCTAAAATAATAAGTACAAGTTACTCAATATTTTTGGTGGGCCCGGGCCCCACTGGCCCTTAATGACGAGCCGCCCCTGATCTCAGGTATTGACGCTCTTCCGTGCCATGTACTCAGACTGTCAAAAATTCTCTCTCTGTGTGTCTTCCTCTGTATCGTCTATTCTTGATTTTACCGGTTGTCACAATGTGCTCTAAACCTTCTCATTCCATGTCCAAAAATGATGATTGTCTCTTTTTTAAATTGATAATAAGCTTTCTCTGTGTCTAGTCCTCATTCATCCTTGATTTTTGTTTGGGTATTCGGTCATTTTCTATTCTTCTTACATATGCCAGCAATCTTAGTCTTATACTACTGATTGGTTACTTTGTGTTCGGTTGCGCTGACCACTATTTAAAAAAAAAATTACTGTCGCCTAAAAGTAAGCGGAAGCAGGTAGTGCAACATAGATTTAAAATTCGTATATAATGTAAAATTGCATTTTAGAAGACATTGAGTATTGTAATTAGCACCTATTAGCGTAATTAGCGTCGATTTTCTAGGCACCACTTATACGTTCAGTAGTATATCCATGCATCGAGCGTGTGTAGCTTCCGTGACGGGCAAATTTGGAAGCAAATTATTCCCTTGGATACCGATTTTTACGAACTGTAAAACTAGACATAACCGCTCAGAAAGCAATGGCAAACTACTGAACGTATAAGTGGTGCCTAGAAAATCGACGACTCGTTTACCGTTGTTGGTGACTACGTCCTGTAAAAAGGATATGCCAAGATTTTCATTTCCTGTCCATGCAATCATCACTGTCTTGAGTTATGGGTATCTGTGGACGTAGGGGTCACGAGCTCGCCTCTGGTTCCAAAGGTATTCGGTTCGCTCCCTTGTGGAGCCATCGAGATATTTTTCCAGAGATCTCCGATCTCAGTGTGGGTGAGATCGAGTTCTTAGTCCTTTCGGAGACGGACATCAAAACGTATGTCCCGTGTTTTCAATTTGAGCACGTAAAAGAAACATTGGCAGTTCAAAATTGAGAAAAGCAGGCTGGAAAGCCACTGCCCTGACAAAATTCATTGGGCAAGTTATACAATCAAATCCTTACAAAATATATTCACCGTCTTCTAAATTACACCGGGACCCTCGCCGGTGCTAGGAGTTCGTGCATTGCCGCTGCGATCTTCCTATGTAAGCTAGAGATCGGAGCAAATATGATCTCACCAAAGCGCAATGAGGATGGTCCAATCAATCAACTGTCTAGAGTAATTTAAATTCTTCCAGGTCTTTGTTTTTCTTTCTTTCTTTCTTTCTTCTTTGTCCTCTGCTTTTTGCCGCTAGGCGTAGCAGGTTTAACTGATGATCGGTTTCCGAGATAATGCACGCTCGGTCGCTTGATATGGTGTGGTATTGTGGAGTTTTAAAATGTCTGTAACTCCATCAACCCATCTTTTCTTGGTCTGTCCCTTCCTCTTGATGATTCCATTTTCACGTTGTACGCTCTTGCAACTGGTGTATTCGGGTTCATTCTGACCAAGTGGCCAAACCATTTGAGTCTCTGTTTTTCAATAAATCTAATAGCAGGTGTTGTTCCGACTGTTCTTCTAATTTCTCATTTCTTATATGGTCTCTTCTTGTTTTATTTACTGCTTTCCTCAGGCATCTCATTTCGCATGTGGTAATTTTCCTTTCTTGTTCTTTTGTCAGTGCCCATGTTTGGCTCTGGTAGTACAGTGTTGGTATAAAGATTGAATTTATAATCTGTCTTTTAGTCACTACTGGAATAGCTGGGTGTTTCAAAATTGGGTAAGCTGGTATGTAATGTTGTTGGCTTGCTGGATTCTAGTTTCGATCTCTCTGTCCAGTCTACTATCAGATGTGAAGATACTTCCAAGGTATTTGAATTCTCCCACCTGCTTTAGCGTTTGGTCATTTATTTGTATGTTGATATCTTTATGTTCTCTGCTTATAGTCATGACTTATGTCTTTTGAATGTTGATCTTCATGTTGTATTTGAGGCAGCTATTGTTGAGTAAGTTTATGTGTTCTTGAAGCTGCTCAATATTATTATAGAATAAACACTGGTCGTCAGCAAAGAGCAGTTCATGTTGTTGGTCTGCGTTGAGTGATGTTTCATCTATTTTGGTGATACTATCCATGTATATAATAAAGAGGAGAGGTGATAAAATACATCCTTGCCGTACTCCTGATGCTACTGGAAACCAATTTGTGAGTCCGGCGCTTGTTCGTATGGCACTTTCACTTTCTATATATATGGCTCTAACACAGTCTAGCAGCGTTCCTTTTATTCCGTAGTTTTCGAGAACATCCTATAATATGTCTCTGTTAACCCTATCAAATGCCTTCTCTTGGTCTTCTTCTTCTTCTTTGCGTTCGTTCTTTCCGACCAATTTTAATCACTCTTTGTGATATGTTTGATCATTGCCAAGAACGTGTATACGTTGCACATTGGTTTGGTGGCCCTAAACGCAACTGGCAGACTTCTACACGTTTAGGACACTGCATCCGATTTCAGCCAAACCTCCTTAGTCGCCTCTTACGACATGCATGGCAGGTAACAGTGGTTCTATTTTTACACCCAAAATTTGGGCCCCGGTAACCACTCGGGCGTCTCTTGGTCTATGAAGGCTATATTCATTTGATTTTTTGTTCTATAGTCTTTTCACTAATTTGTCTTAGGGCAAATATTGCATCTGTGCACCCTTTTCCTTTTCTAAACCCAAACTGTTGTGGGCTGAGTGTTGGCTCCACAATTGGTCTTATTCGTTGCTCCAGAACTCTTGCAAACATTTTCCCACATGGCTTTGGAGGAGATGCTTCTATATGTACCACAGTCTTGGTTTTTTACCTTTTTCTTCCTTATTGGTACTATAATAGCTTTTTGATAATCTGAAGGGACAGTTCTTTCTTCCCACGCCTTCTTGAAGACGTAGTGTACCCAGGTTACTCCAATCTCTCCACACGCCTTTGTTGCTTCTGCTGTTATTCCATCAATTCCCGCAGCCTTGTTCTTTGGGCTTCTCTTTTGTTTTCTAAGTTAATATCTTGTTTTGAAATAATTTGTTAACCCAGTAACATACAGTATACACCATTATGGTAGTAATTTATAAGAATATACTTATGTGTATGTTATTTATTTATGAAGTTTAAAATGTACTTTTTAACTTTAGTACAACAGTGGTGCAATTCATTTTGTCAATTTTTCGGTTTCTTCGACAAATCTCTAGTCCCCAGATCAGTGTTATCGGTTACTGGAAAACTACCGCGGAATAACCCCTTTCATGTGACACTCGACGTTGCTAGTTTGAACTCGCCAAATGTTATGTAAATATACATGACAATTAATTGTACCAGGTCTCTTTTGGAACCGATAGCGTACATTCGCGCCAGATTCGTTTGTTGTAAACAAAGTGTTTTTGTGAATGAAATTAAACGAATAAGTGAATAATGCCACTTTTGGGAAAGAAAGTGTTCACACTTGCATACAACACACCAAACGGAGAAACTGAGGATGCTCCATACTTGATTCCACATACAAAAGAAAGGTTTCAGTCCAAGTCGTATCCTTTTTTTCCAATTAAAAGCTGTAACTAACTCAACTGTATCTTAAGTTAATTACGCAATAATTCAGCGATTACTACTAAGTACACGCGATTATGATACATTAATTACTAATTTTATATTTAAAAATATATGAAACTGATTATTACAATTAATAACTACCCTGTTGCTAGAAATAGGCTAAATCTAATTATCTTTCTTTTCTTTCTTTCTCGAATCCTGTATGCCTCACAGCGTCAGGTCAGGAAGAGATTTTTAAAACGGGCCCTAGTATGCGCTTCGTAGATAGTCTCTTTCGTCGCCTCTGTTATCTCTGAGGTCCATCTTTTGCGTGGCCGGCCTTTTGCTTTGTACCCATTGTATCGGAGCAGCATTGCTCTTTGGGGTGCACTGTCTGATGGTAATCTGCTTACGTGACCGAACCATTTAATTTGTTGTTTCTTGATGAAGTCTAGTACTGATGTTGTACCCACTTTTTCCTGATGTCTTCATTTCTCAACCGGTCTCTTCTTGTTACACCCAGCATTCTGCGTAGACACTTCATCTCTGTTGTGACTAGTTTTCTTCTATCGTTTGTTGTCAGCGTCCAGGTTTGGCACTGGTAACATAATGTGGGAGAAAGATTGTGTTGATCATTGCTCTTTTTGTGTTCATGGTGACGTGTTTGCATCTTAAAATTGGCCCATTTGCCCTATCATTTGATTTGCTTTGTTGCATCTGTGTTGAATTTCATTAGTTATTCTTCCATTTGCTGAAAAAATGCTCCCCAGGTATGTGAAATCTTTTGCTTGATTTAGTAGATGATTATCGATGGAGATGTTGGTAGTGTTTTCCTTTCTGGCGAATGTCATTACTTCTGTTTTGTCGATGTTAATTCTCATGTTGTATTCGTTACATGCTAACTGGAGTCTGTTGATGTGTTGTTGTAGCTGTTCTTCTGTTGTTGATATGATTGCCTGATCGTCTGCAAAAGAAATTCATTTAATAGTTCTCCGAGGTTGTTTCCTTCGCTGGTGTTAGCTATTTTACAAATGTGGTCAATGTACGTGATGAATAGCAGCGGGGATAGTACGCAACCTTGTCTTACTCCTGACCCTACGTGAAACTTTTCTGATAATCCTGTATTTGTTCTAATCGTACATTGGCTGTCAGTATAAATGTTCTTGCAAAGGTTGATTAGGTGTTCATTAACCCCATAGGTTGTTAGTATTTTCCACAACTTGTGCCTATCTACGCGGTCGAACGCTTTTTCCTGATCTACAAATGCAACGTGTAAATGTTTGTCGGATTCGATAGTCCTTTCTACTAACTGTCTGAGGGCGAATATGCGTCTGACAGCTTTTGTTCTTCCTGAATCCCATTTGGGAGTCATTAAGCTGTGGCTCGATGATGTGGCGGAGCCTTTTCTCAAGTATTTTGCAGAATATTTTCCCAGTGTGGCTCAGTAGCGCTATGCCTCTATACTTTGTACAGTCCCTCTTGCTACCTTTCTTCTTCCAGATGGGAACAATTGTAGCATTCCTCCAATCTTCTGGTGTTTCTTGTGTGATCCAGACTTGGTTGAATAGTCTATGGAGCCAGCTGATTCATACCTCTTTAGTTGCTTTGATTAGGTCGGCGGGATATTGTCTGGGCCTGGTGTTTTATTAGTTTATAAGAAGTGGTTTAAGTGTAAACTTAAGTAAAGTTAATTAAAATACGTTATTTAGTGAGAGCAACGTCCTATAAAGAATATATCATGCGCCTTGATGTTGATGAACTAAATAGGTTCTTCCATATCTTCTTCTTCTTTGTGTTCGTTCTTCGACCAATTTTAATCACTCTTTGTGATATGTTTGATCATTGCCAAGAACGTGTATACGTTGCACATTGGTTTGGTGGGCCCCTAAACGCAGACTCGGCAGACTTCTACATGTTTAGGACACATGCATCCGATTTCAGCCAAACCTCCTTAGTCGCCTCTTACGGCATGCGTGGCAGGTAACAGTGGTTCATTCTTTACACAAATTTGGGCCGGTAACCACTAAGCGTTCTTCCTATAATCTCCTCCTTCTTCTTTGCGTTCGTTCTTTACGACCAATTTTAATCACTCTTTGTGATATGTTTGATCTTTGCCATGAACGTATATCGTTGCACATTGGTTTAGTAGGCCCCTAAACACTAGACTTCTACACGTTTAGGACACGTGCATCCGATTTCAGCCAAACCTCCTTAGCGCCTCTTACGACATGCGTGGCAGGTAACAGTGGTTCTAATCTTTACAGCCCAAATTTGGGCCCCGGTAACCACTCGGGCGGAGAAATGTAGTGATCTTGTGTGTGCTTGTTTTAGGGCACTTTGTTAGTTTAGAGGGAAAAGCGCCTGTGTGGTGCTGGGGCCCCCAAGGGAAGCAAAGAATAGTACCACTGCGACCTACAATGCTTGTAGTAAGAGGCGACTAATGTAGGCACTAGGGATGCTACCCTAGTAAATAAAATGCAGCGCAGAAAACGGATGTGCTGCCCTACTTGTAGGCGCATAACTGGCACAACATACAACTGCGCTTGGGCTTGGATCACATACAAACCACACAGAGTGGTTAACAAGTGGTCGATATGGAGCTTCGAGGAAAAGAAAAAGCTGGATTGACATGGGAGCTGTTTGGGGGTCTTACTTGTTGTACTTGAGTTTAAAGAGCTTGAAGTAAGTAACAATTCTGAAGTTTACCTTAACTTTAACACCAGTGAATACAAGAAGAGGAAGAACTTATACTCACAGAATATATGGACCTGTCGTGCGACTGGTCACATAAATCTGACCCATGAGGAGGCCTGTAAGTCAGAGAATTTGGTGATGGAGCAGCTTGTATCTCAATTCCCAAAGTGCTTTGAAAAAGACATTCTAGAGCTTGTTCATCATAGTAAGTTTCAGCTAAGCATTTATTTAGCATGAGAAAAGTATAGTTTTAGTTATGTATAGATAATTTATTTAGCATGAGACAAGTATAGTTTTAGTAATGTCTATACACCTTTATTTAGCATCGACAGATATGTTTTTTCCTGTTTGCTTATGAATTCAGGCGTAGTTAGGGCACCCGGGACTGATTTTTGCGTGAAGGTTTGCTTTCCTTATCACAAACATCACAGACTTCAGAGGTACTTTTAATTAAGATCCTCAAGTAAAGGATCAGGACCTACTGTAGCCAACCAGGTACTGTGTGGACACCAAGAATGTTTTTGTTTTGGTCAAGCTGATCTTGAATACTGGAATTTCCATGGTACATCGACATTAGCACAAAACGTTATTAACTTTACTATTGACACCCGCCGTGTGGTACCAGGGACCGCAAGGGAAGCAAAGAATAGTACCACTGCAACCTACAAAGCATGTCGTAAGAGGCAACCTAGGGAAGCTACCTTAGTAAATAAAAAACAGTAGAAATCAGATGTGCATAACTGGCACAACATACAATCACTCTTAGGCTCAGATCACGTACAAATCACACAGAGTGGTTAACAAGTGGTCGATGTGAAGTGTTCGAAGAAGAAACTATTGACACCAGACAAGAATAGTTTTAATAATGTCTATATAAAGGTATCATATCAGGACTATAAGGGGTGGGGTGGGGGTGGATTGGGGAACACAGTGCGACCAAAATTTCATATTGCCTCTTGAGCTTCAGACTTGCCTCTAGACTTGGTGTGGATGGACAATGTTATGCTAGATCAAAATGTTAACCTTGCAGGTTGGCTGGAGACAGCCAAAGGCTGATGGAGAGCGAACTCAGTAAACATTGGCTAAAACCGGACACATCGCCAAAGGATAAAGACCAGAGCTCCAAATGGCGCTGAAGATGTGATGAAACTCACCAATACTAAGGCTGCATGAATCAGATTTCCACATGAGTGAGGTTTATGGGGAAATCTTGTACATCAGTCTAAGGGTGATCACGCAAGAGATATCAAAATGTCTTCTGTATTTCTGCTAAGTAGCGTCTTTTCAGTTACTTCAGGGTTTCAATGTACGCTCTAGAATTCATTGTCTCACCTCTGACATTACATTCACACCTATCGTAGAAATGGAAAAACCGCAGACATAGAGCCTCTAGAACTCCGCAGAAAATTTAAAACACTCACCCAGTTTGAAAAACTAAAACGGCTAAAAGAACACCCTCTACACACAAAATTCCAAGAGAAAACAAAAAACAGACTTGCAAGGAAAAGTCCCAACCATCTGGCCAGAGAATTTCATATGCAACATACAGACATCCTAGAAACTGACCCAGAAATGTGGGAACCCATAATACCAGAGCCATGGACATGTTACCAAAACACTGCCCAAATACACCTAGAAGTCTCAGGAATAATCTCCAAAAAATACAAACAGAGACAGAGCAAAGAGCCATTTCACTCCAAATGCTACGAGAGCAATATCCCACCAGCACATGGACACATGTGTTCACGGCTCAGCTACAGATGCTACCAGAAAAGGAGGCAGCGGAATCTACATCACTCACCCTCAAGGAAACACAGAAACACACTCTCTGGCAGCAGGAGAAACATGCACCAACTTTAGAGCAGAGGCAACAGCCCTTCTTGCAGCCATACAGATTCTCAACGACCAGCAAGTGTCAGCAAAAAATATTGCAGTCTTTAGCGATTCAAGATCCGTTCTCCAGGCTATCTCAAGTCCCAGACAAGACAAGCTCATTCAGGACATATGGCAAAATATCAGCTTGTTGTCAAAAAATCCGAACTGGTCTTACAGTGGATACCAGCTCACTGTGGCATACCAGGAAACGAAAAGGCTGACAAACTCGCAAAGGCTGGGGAGCCTAACACAACACCACCCAACACAAAGTTTTACAGAAGCAAAGACTCTCCTGAAACAATCCAGGAAAATGATCTGGAGAAAAACAAATGGAGGATACAGGCCAGAGCACGACAGTATAAATACACTAAACAGAAAAGCACAGACCACAATCTTCAGACTTAAAATGGGACACTGCAGTCTCAGAGCACACCTCCACAAAATGGGTCTCAGGGACTCGGCGGCCTGCACCTGTGGAGCACCAAAGCAGTCCCCAGAGCACATCCTGAAAGACTGCCCTAGTCTGAGTAGTGAGAGATTGGAGATCTGGCCAACAGAAACAACACTACAAGACAAACTATGGGGAACCGGTGAAGACCTCAAGCGCACCGCCCTGTTTATGACACATACCGTAGTCGCATAGCAAAAGTTGAATGCAGAAAAAGAAGAAGACATTCACACCAATCACTCCCACCAGTGTTCCAAAAGATGGTGATCATAGCCATTCTGGTGGATGAATTGTCTTAAATTTATATTTCTTCATGGAGATTGCCGTTGATGCCACTCCATTGACTTTTCTTTAGTCTCTGGCTCAAAGTAGAGCACTTAGTTTTTGTCTGGGATGAAAAGGCCTTGGTCTTAGCATTTTATTCTTTTCACACAGTTACCGGGTTGTAGCAACTTGTCATGATTTTCAGTTTTTTGTCTTGCGCTTGGATGATAGTTATTTTTGCTTTTTGACATAATTATGCTATGCCATCTATAGATCTTTTTCGTGGTCTTCCTCTCGCATTTTTTCCTGATGTTCTGTTGTAGAAGACTATATACAGTGGTGTTTGGTTGCATTCTTATCAAGTGGCCGAACCACGTCATTCTTTGTTTCTCAATGTAATTCAAGCAAGGTTCTGCCCCAACTTGACTTGAATTACATTGAGAAACATTGTTTTATTTTTATGAAAATATTAATTAATATTTTTATTTAATGGTCTTATCACAAAAATGGTAAAACAAATTCAGAGCAGGTGGTTTTCTGTGATATCTGTGGTCGATTGTGAGACTTCAAAGCAACCATCTAGCCAACATGCTGTGCAATAACTCTCAGCTTCGATTATTCTCACTATACTTCAATTATTGACTGATACTGATACAACAGCTATAGATAATAAACAACTCACAATGTTCTTCTTCTTCAAATGCTCCATATCGACCACTTGTTAACCTTCTTCTTCACCTTTCAACTCCCAACGGAGCACAGGTCTTCAACAAACTTCTTCCAGCTTTTCCTCTCTCTTGCCATCCCTTCCAATTCTTTCCATGTTTTACCTATCCTTATAATATCAGCGTCCAGCTCTCTTGTCCTGGTCTGTCTAAGCCTTCCCCTACCCCTCTTTCTCTGCTGGTTTCCAAAACTTGTTAACCACTCTTTGTGATTTTTTCTTCTTTGCATCATCGCTTAGACTGATGTACCAGATTTCTCTATAAATCTTATTCATGTGGAAATCTGATTCATGCAGCCTTTAACAGCGGTGTGTTTTTTGTCACATCTTCAGCACCATTTTGAGCTCTGGTGCTAATCCTTTGGCGATGTGTCCGGTTTTAGCCAGCGTTTACTGTGTTCGCTCTCCGTTAGCCTTTGGCTGTCCCCAGCCTACCTGCAAGGCAGCGGGTTTCTTTGAGATTTGTATGTGATCTGAGCCTAAGAGCGATTGTACGTTGTGCCATTCATGCGCCTACAAGTAGGCCAGTACATCCGGTTTCTACTTCTTCTTCTTCTTCTTTCTCGAATCCTGTATGCCTCACAGCGTCAGGTCAGGAAGAGATTTCTAAAACGGGCCCTAGTATGCGCTTCGTAGATAGTCTCTTTCGTGCCTCTGTTATATCTGAGGTCCATCTTTGCTGGCGGCCTTTTGCTTTGTACCCATTGTATCGGAGCAGCATTGCTCTTTGGGGTGCACTGTCTGATGGTAATCTGCTTACGTGACCGAACCATTTAATTTGTTGTTTCTTGATGAAGTCTAGTACTGATGTTATACCCACTTTTTTCCTGACGTCTTCATTTCTCAACCGGTCTCTTCTTGTTACACCCAGCATTCTGCGTAGACACTTCATCTCTGTTGTGACTAGTTTTCTTCTATCGTTTGTTGTCAGCGTCCAGGTTTGGCACTGGTAACATAATGTGGGGAGAAAGATTGTGTTGAACATTGCTCTTTTTTGTGTTCGTGGTGACGTGTTTGCATCTTAAAATTGGCGCCATTTGCCCTATCATTTGATTTGCTTTGTTGCATCTGTGTTGAATTTCATTAGTTATTCTTCCATTTGCTGAAAAAATGCTCCCAGGTATGTGAAATCTTTTACTTGATTTAGTAGATGATTATTTACTAGGGTAGCTTTCCTAGGTTCCTGCCTCAGTCACCTCTTACGAGATGTCTTGTATGTTGCAATGTTACTATTCTTTGCTCCTTTGAGTCCCGGCAACACATGGGCGGATTAGAAACAAGTATGAACTTTAACAAATGTAGATAATAAAACAACTCATGATGAATGACAAGGATTGATGTTTATATTGTCAGGTACTTACAGCTTGGAAACTCTTGTAGACAAATCCTGGCTGAAGTTGCAACAACAATTTATTATTGGAGAAAGTGTCAATCTCAGAATGAAAGTTAATGATAAATTGTAAGTATTTCATATTATTATCGTCACAAGAGAAGACTGTAGTAAAACTATGTAACAAAAGTTTAACACATAAAAACAAAGTCAAGTAGCTTTACAAAGTAAAAAAACAAGATACAGTTAGTATTGCATACAAAGTTGAATGTCAGCTTTGTACCTGCTGATTATCTTGCAGCTGCCACCCCATATACTATAACATACCTAGGTGTGACATACCGCTTGTGTGTTGCCAGGGATCTCAAGGGGAGCAAAGAATAGTAACATGGCGAACTACCAGGCATGTAGTCAGAGGCAACTGACGTACGGGCCTGGGGAAGCAACCCTAGTAAATAAAAAGCGTAACATATATCGGATGTGCTGGCCTACTTGTAGGCGCATAACTGGTGCAATGTACAGTCGCTCTTAGGCTTGGATCACATACAAATCACAAACAGTGGTTAAACAAGTGGTCGATATGGAGCATAAGACGAAGAAAAAGTGTGACATACTACAAATATTAGCAGAACTAAATTTTAAAATTGTTTTACAGGAACATCCATAAGTTTGTCACATTTGTCTGGAAAAAATACAACTGCTCACATGGAAGTCGGAAGTCATAATTGACTTTAAAGTGCTGTTCTTAGGACTGTATACAACTTATCCTAGCGGTCCCACCATTGCTGGAAGAAATTCAGGAAGGCATATTTAGGGATGGATTATAGTTTAGTTGTCACATCCCTCATAGTCTTCTCAGGACTCAAATAGGGTCCTTTTCAGCTGCCTTTTCATCTTAGAGAGAACAGCAAGGCACTATGTCAGGAAAATAGGCTACCTCTGAAGTCGGAGAAGGCTCGTCTGTATGGTGGGGGACACTTATAATAAGGAAAGCAGTCGGAAGCACAATACCATGCGGACTGACTACGCCTGAATTCATAGTGGGGCAAACACAAGAAGAAGAAGGAGAATAGGTAGTCTGACGATCCACAGGACTGTTATGTTAGACCAAGAAAGGCTGAATCAGATAAGAAGAATGGGTGGGTCAATTGTCATAATAAAGCTGTCAAGTTTCCGTTGTCCACAGGTCTGTTCATTTATGTCACACTGCATTATGAAGACGAGGAACAGCCTCCAGATAGTACTTTGATAATGTATAAACAAATTTCCACTCAAATAATTAGTATGGGTGGTGCCGGGATCCATCAAGGGAAGCAAAGAATAGTACCACTGCGACCTACAATGCATGTCGAAGAGGCTGACTTGTAGGCACTAGGGATGCTACCCTAGTAATTAAAAAGCAGCGCAGAAATTGCACGTGTTGCCCTACCTGTAGGCGCATAACAGGCACAACATACAATCGCTCTTAGGCTCAGATCATATACAAATAACACAGAGTGGTTGACAGATGGTCGATATGGAGCATTCGAAGAAGAAGTTTGGGTGTCTTCTATCTCCATCCTTTTCCAACAGAAACTACTAAGCCCTTTAAATGTTTTTCCTCTTATTTTATTTAGACTACCAGCCAAGATTATAGCTGTTGATTCAAGTTGTGTAGATACTAAGCCCACCGCATCTGCATACAATTCTCCATCAAGTGACAAAGAAAACAGTGCGGATGAAAAGGACAAATCTTTAAAAAAATGGGTGCCACCAAAGGTATGAAAAAAAAAAGTTATCTGTCGGTTATTCATATGATATTTTAGTTGAAAAAATGAGAATTACAATTGTGTTTAGCTGTCAGTGAAATTTTTGGGTGCCTTAACAATGGGGTTAGCTGGTAGGTTACAGCACTTGCTTTTTGCACTCTAGCCTCTATCTCTCTATCTAGTCTTCTGTGAATATGCTTCCTAAGTATTTTGATTCTTTCACTTGGTATATTGTAGTGCCAATGACATGGATGTCTAGTTTATTATGTTAACAATTTATAAATACATAAAGTTAACAGTTTATATATGTTTCTGCCTACAGCCCCTCCCATACACATACAGTATTGAGTTGGAACATGAAGCTCAACAAATTCACTCGATTCCTGGAAGTGATCTGCAGTGAGTTCATATGTTCTATTGCTATTTGTTGGTTATTCAGCTGTTGGTTTTAATTACATTGAAATCGAAGCATATCCTTTACAGGATGTAGTCATCAACCACAGTAAACAAATCGTTGATTTTCTAAACACCACTTATATGTTCAGTACTTTACCGTTGCATTCTGAAGGGAGAGGTCTATTTTTCCCTTTTTGTAAAAATCCCATGGGAACGAATTTGCTTCCAAACTTGCCCACAGCGGCGTTTGAACCAGGTACGCTTAGGTGGAGATCGAGCTCACTTGAGCTACGACGCTCACTTAGTTACATTAGATCTTCTATAAAAATGTGATAACTAATCTATGGATTACAAGAGGTTTGAAATGATATGATAAAATCCTTATTTTAGAAAATGATTGTTATGCTTTTTCTTCTTGCGTTCTACTTCACTCTTCACCCTCAGGGAGGCATAGGTCCACAACTAAGGTTTTCCAAGCCCTCCTATCTAAGGCTATCTTTTCCAGATCTCTCCACTCTCTCCCCATTTTTCTTGCATTCCACTTCCAACTCCCACCTGCATATATTCCAGGGTCTTCTCTATTACCGAATGGGGGGGTGGTTAAATTGGACAGCATGTCCCGTAATGCTGCCAGGAGGTTCCACCAGTGTGTGTTCTATCCATCGTCTCCCTCTGCCTCTTATCTCTTGTTCCACCTCTAGTTGTCCCGCTCTATCCCACTGTCTTGTGTTTGCTCGCTATGAATTCAGACATAGTCAGGGTGCCTTGTATGGTGCTTCTAACTGATTTTTGCGTGAAGGTCAGCTTTCCTTTTTTATCAATATCCCCCATCATACAGGCGTGTCTTCTCTGACGTCAGGCGTACAATTGTTATGCTAATAAAGTTATATTTTAAAATCAGAAATGTGTGATGAAGTTTGCTTATCAGCCCACATTCACACTAATGCGACTTGCTCAGATCACATACAAACCGCAAAGAGTGGTTAACACGTGGTCGATGTAGTGCGTTCGAAGAAGAAGATTGATTGATTGATAGGACCATCATCATTGCACTTCGGTGAGTAACCATGTAGTTACCTCTTTCTTAACATAGATTGGTTAACCTTGAACACAGCGATTGGTGCCTAAGTTGCAGTGAAGGAGATGGCAGAAGTCAGGATCAGCCAATCAGAGTTGATCAAGAACCTACAATGCCTCTAAGTTATTTCCTCAATAACTAACTGATTTTTCTACTAACGTTCGCTGTAGTCTGACCGTCAATAGGGTAAGGACATGCTTAGTATTCCAGGATCATGTACATTTCTTCAAAAATTGAAGAGTGAAAGTTAGTAGCCTATTGATGAACTATACCCTTACAAGTCAATCCAACTTTTACATGGTACAGACTGGTCCAGGATTTAAGCTTACAGACTTAAATCCTGCTCAGGTAGACAGGATTTCTGAATGGCAAATTGTCCTTGGATGATTTTATATCAGAGTGATTCCTACTGGTACTATTAATGTTATTTTACAGCCTTCCTATTGTTAATAAATATTTTGTTCAATATTGTTTCAGCCGCATTGAAAAGGCCCCTACAAAAGATATGATTCGTCATTATATACGTGTGTCTGCTCTTCGTTCTGGCAACTTCAACACAAGTCCTTGGGTTGTGAATGCAGACCTTGTTAGACAGTACAGCCTAGTCAGCAAATATTCTGATTTTTTTCTATCACCTGCCAAGGTATAGTTTATAGCAAAACAGTTTTAAAATGGATTTGTGTGACTTTCCAAGGTATAGCTTTTTTTTTTTACATTTGTCTGCTATGAATTCAGGCATAGTCATGGCGCCTCTGACTGATTTTTGCATAAAGACTAGCTTTCCTTATAATCAGTGTCCCTCGCCATTCATGCGAGCCGTATTTCGACTTCTGAGTTACTTGTAATTTAGATCCCCAAGTAAAGGATCAGAGAACCTGTAGTCCAACCGCGCATCGTGTGCACACACCGAAAATGTTTTTTTACCCAATTGGGCCTTGAACCACAGAATTAGTACTGCACATGGTTACTAATGAAAGTGGTGTTGACCTTGCTATCGACGTCTCCCAAGGCTTAGTTTAGAATAAAGTTTCAATATGTTTTTTCTGTCACTACCAAGGTTTAGTTTAGAATAAAGTTTCAGTATGTTTTTCTGTCACTACAAAGATATAGTTTAGAATAAAGTTTCAATATGTTTTTCTGTCACTATCAAGGTATAGTTTAGAATAAAGTTTCAATATTTTTCTGCCACTACCAAGGTATAGTTTAGAATAAAGTTTCAATATGTTTTTTCTGTCACTACCAAGGTATAGTTTAGAGGGAAAAAGGTTCCGTGTGGTGCCGGGGCCCGCAAGGAAAGCAAAGAATAGTACCAGTACGACCTACAATGCTTGTCGTAAGAGGTGACTAATGTAGGCACTAGGATGCTACCCTAGTAAATAAAAAGCAGTGCAGAAATAGGATGTGCTGGCCTACTTGTAGGTGCATAACTGGCACAATGTACAATCGCTCTTAGACTCAGATCACATACAAATCACATAGAGTGGTTGACAGGTGGTCAGTATGGAGCGTTCGAAGAAGAAGAAGAGGGAAAAAGTTTTCTAAATGTTTATTTTTATACATCTAGTGTAAACTTTAAGACTTGTCAAGTGCTATATATATTCATTGTTGTATGGAGTGAAACATGAACATTGAACCAACAGATCTCGCCTGTGTGGTACCGGGTTTAGCATGAACTACTTTTATCAATATGCTTTCTATCAATGTTGACAGGTTGACAACAAAAGTCATTCTATTTTTCTCCTCAGATGTCTGACGCTTTAAAAAAAACACAAGAAAATCTCAAGAAACGGAAGCTGTCTAATTTATCGCCTGGATCAGTTGAAAAAATGTTGAAACTGGACAAACCTGTTGAAAAATCAAAGAATAAGAAATGTGGTGATAAAGTAATGACAAAATTATCAACATCCAACAAAATCAAGAATATATCGACACAGAATTCTGCATCAAGTCCAAAAAAGAAACTTATGTCTAAATACTTAACTAATTCATCCAAGAAAAAGGTTGACAATTGTGGCGATAGTAGTGATTCAGATGATACAGTCACGCTTGCAACGTTGAAGCGATGCAGTTCAGATCTCAACACAGACCCTGAATTGGATATTCCTCTATATAAATTAGTTGATAAGACACCAGTAAAGAAAATAAAGAAATCTAATGGCAGCAGTGATACTGACTCGAGTGATGAAGACATCCCTTTAAGCAAAATTACATTGTCAACGCCCAAAATATTAACACAGAAGACTGTTGTTAATGACAGTCCAATCAAAACAAGCAGCAAATCAAAAAGTCAGAAAAAGAATGAGAAATCGTTAACAAAGTCAAACTTTCAGATCAAGAATGATAAAAAGAAAGGAACAAATAAATTGATAAAAAAAGAGGGAATGAAGCAAGTAACACTTCACGAACTCAGTAAAAGAGGAAAATTAAATAGCAAAAGCTCTTCAGGTGCTACCCCACAGAAGAAACTTCAGACCAATGTTGCAAAGTCCCCTGCTAAACCACCTCCAATGCCAGCCATAGTCCAAAGATTGCTTAACTGTAAACGAGACACAATCTATGATAAAATGAAGTACTCCAGTCTGCTAAAGAAGGCTATCAGTATCCTCTCGCCTATACACATAAAAAACTTGCCTGAGAAGCTGAAAGAAGAGTTTGAACACAAAAAACGGTTTATTGAAGAAAAAGACAAAATGGCAAAAATGACACCCGAAGAAAGAGAAGCTTATCTTAATGAAAACGGAACAAGCCAAGAAGACTCAGAAACAGAAATTGCTTCAGAAATTGAAAGACCAACGTAGAAAATTTGAGGATTCAGATCTTCAATTATCTCCCTTGCCTCAAGCAAAACTGGTTTCAACACCAGAGGGCTTTACCAGTACATTGTTTGGGGATATCGTCATGGTGACTGAATTTATCAACTGTTACAGTGGTCTGTTGATGTCGGAGTCAGATTATCCAATATATACTGATGCTTTGATGAAGGCATTGGTTGGGGGATCATCCGGATTTGCTTATGTTTCAAGAGTTCTTACAGTGCTTCTGCAGACTCTTTTGCAAGATGATATCACAAAGGTAAATATCTCACAAGTTTCTCTTCACTTTCTGCATCTGCTTCTGTAGTTCTCAGTACTTTTCATTCACTCTAACATTTACTTTTTTGTTCCTGTGATCTGGTCTTGTAATATTGCATTTTCTTTTGCTTGTTATGAATTAGGCTTTGACTAATTTTTGGGTGAAGACTTGCTTACTTTATCACTAGTGTCCCTTGCCATTCAAACCAGCCTTACTCCGACTTCAGAGATACCTATAATTTAGATCCACAAGTAAAGGAGGAGCATCTGGCTAAATGGATTAGCGTTGGCTCCCATTTGGGAGACCTGGGCTCAATCCCTGGTAATGCCAAGGAGTTTTTTCTGTTGGGGGCATAAAGAAAACACTCCTAACCTAAACAGTTTAGTTGACTGCACTAGCAATGCAGCCCAGATTCTGAAAAACAACTCCAGAGAAGATTGGCTGAACCGATGGGCTATGGGGACGACTGGTCGGGACATGTATGCAGAGATGAATAGACCAAACCCCAAGGACAATATAAATCTGCTACAATGAAAAGATCAAAGCACTATCTTCCAGTTAAGAACAGGACATGTTGGACTGAATTACCACCTTCACAGAATAAACCCACACACCTACCACACTGTAGAAAGTGCAGTCACTCATGTGAGACAGTACAGCATATCTTGCTTGAATGTCCTGGACTACATAAAGCTAGACAAGAACTCCTCCCACCACACCCATCTGTTCATAATACCCTTTACACTAGTCTTCCACAATTACAGAACACATGCAGATTCTACAAACTGGCATTGGCTGCCCAAGAGTGAAAACTCGCAGCCCTGGTTAGAAGAAGAAGAAGCAATGCGGCCATTAAATTTCTCAGGCTCATGTTCCCCCCTGTTCTACACCACCCTAAAAAGCGGTATTACACAAACAGTAAAGACAGAGTAAAGGTAAATTGATGAAAGACAAACGGTGAAAACACAAATCACAGATACTTTAAGACAATTTTCTATTACTTTATCTCAACAAACAGGGATACAGTGAACTTGGGACTCGGCTGTGTGATATTGCTGTTAGTGCTTACACATCCTCCGAGCTTGTGAGATTAATTTTTTGCTGTGAGGATAACAGAAATAATGTTGATGTGGTGAGTATTTGAGTAATTTGCTTGTAGATTTTGTTTCATTTGCCATATGACTAGATACCATAATTGAATCAGTTGCCGCCATAACGGACTCGGTCCCACCTTTACAACAAATTTAAAATTGGCACAACTATCCTGTGCCACTGTGAAAGGCGGACATGACGGCAGAGCACCTACTGCAAGACTGCCCACTGCTAGCAGGCCTGAGAAACAAAACCTGGCCGGAGAATACCAAGCTAAATGAGAAGCTGTATGGAGGGACGGAATCCTAAAAACAACAGCAGAATTTATGAGGAAATCTGGTACATCAGTCTAAGCGGCGATCGCGTGAGAGAGAGAGAGTTGTAGTCAGAAATATGTGGCATATTCATTGAAAAGGATTAAAATCAAATTCCTGCACAAATTAACACCATCTTCAAAATGACATCAGGGACTCTAGCTGGTGCTACGGAGATTGTGCACTGCCGCTGAGATCTTCCTGTGTAAGAAAGATCAGAGTACACTTGGTTATGCTCCTAAGTGCAATGATGATGGTCAATTAATCAAAATTTCTTCTGCATATCATGTCAGAGACTGGCCTCCTTGCAGGTTTGGTCTGGACTAATTTGATATGGTGTTGGCACCTCCTTCGACTGCTCTCCCAGTATCTGATTGAAAAATCTGTTGACTTTTCAGTAGCAAACTTTTTTCTATGGTGTGCCGCCAACCCAGCTTGAAACTTTTTAAAGGATTGAAGTCTCTTCAAGCTGAGGTATACCTTTTCAATCTCCTTTTCTTGAACGCTCCATATCGACCACTTGTCAACCACTCTGTGTGATTTGTATGTGATCTAAGCTTAAGAGCGATTGTACATTGTGCCAATTATGCGCCTACAAGTAGGCCAGCACACCCAATTTCTTCAATGATTTTTATTTACAAGGGTAGCTTCCATAGGTCCTACCTCAGTCACTCTTACGACATGCCTTGTAGGTTGCAGTGGTACTATTCTTTGCTTCCTTGGTCCCCGACGCCACACAGGTGTGCCTTTTCATTCTAAGAACCGCCCGAGTGGTTACCGGGCCCAAATTTGGGGTGTAAAGAATAGAATCACTATTACCTGCCACGCATGTCGTAAGAGGCGACTAAGGAGGGTTGGTTGAAATCGGATGCACATGTCCTAAACGTGTAGAATTCTATGCGTTTAGGGGCCTACAAACCAATGTGCAACGTATACACGTTCTTGGCAAAGATCAAACTTATCACAGAATGATTAAAATTGGTCGTAAAGAACGAACACAAAGAAGAAGATTCTAAGAACAAGTATTTATTTTTGGTTACAGTAGGGCGTGTTTTCTAAAATAACATTTCAAAAAGCTAAACCCTTAGGCACCCGTGTGGTGCTGGGGCCTGCAAGGGAAGCAAAGAATAGTACCACTGCGACCTACAATGCATGTCGTAAGAGAGGGGATTGATGTAGGCTCTAAGGATGCTACCCTAGTAAATAAAAAGCAGCACAGAAATCGGATATGCTGGCCTACTTGTAGGCGCATAATTGGCACAATGTACAATCGCTCTTAGATCACATACAAATCACACAGAGTGGTTGACAAGTGGTCGATATGGAGCGTTCGAAGAAACCCTTAGGAAGAGCCATTTATATTATTATCATTTGTTCTGTAAGTATTTATTAAGTGGGTGTAGTTGGATTTATTTATTTGTATTTGTCTATCCTAAGTACATGAAGAATCTTTTCTGTTCAGCCAAAGACGTTTGTGACACTACTGAAAAATTCAGAGTTTTACCAGTTGGGAATAGAACAGAAACTGTCTTTACTGCAAGCCTTGTGCTCCCGTGTATTGGCCACCTATGCTGTACAGGACTACATGGAGGAACAACAGCGAACAGCAAATACTTTAACGTAAGTTTGAGTTGTGTGTGTGTTTTTTTAGTTCACCGCTATCTTCTTTTTGAATGCTCCATATCGACCAATTGTTAACCACTCTGTGATCTATATGTGATCTGACCTAAGAGCGATTGTACATTGTGCCAGTTATGCGCCTACAAGTAGGCTAGCACATCCGATTTCTGCTACGTTTTTATTTACTAGGTAGCTTCCTAGGTCCCTACCTCAGTCACTTCTTACGACATACCATGTAGGTCGCATTGGTTCTATTCTTTGCTTCTCTTGCGGGCCCTGGCACCACACGGGCAAGTTAGCCCGCTATGAACTCAGGTGTAGTGTATGGCAGCTCTGACTGATTTCTGCATGTATGTAATATGATAAAAGTAGCAAAAATAGTAGTAAAAAAAGTAGTAAAGTAGTAAAAAAAAAGTAGTAAAGTACAGTTGCAAAAATATCTACATGTGAAATGCGATGTCTATGAAAAGTTACAACACCAGATAAAAACAGTCACCAACATCAGCATAAGAAAGAAAGTTGGGACAGAACCTTGTTTGAATTAAATTGAGAAATAAAGAACGAAGGGGTTTGGCCACTTAATAAGAATGCAACCAAACTCCACTGCATATATTCTTCTATAACAGGAAAGAAGGCGAGAGGAAGACCACAAAAAAGATGGTAAGATGACAGCAAAATCCTGTTAAAAAAAGCAAAAATAACAATCATCCAAGCCACTAGAGCAGCGCAAGCCAAAAACAGAAAACCACCACACTGAGCAACAACCTGGTAATAGGGTGACAGCAAAAGAAGAAGATGTAATGTTGGTGCTCAGAATCTCTTCATGTAGTATATCCTTTGTAGAATGTCACTATCATCCTAGCTTTTCTGAAAGACTCTTGATCTCTAGCAAGTTCTCCTGCCTCCTCCATCGTCGTGTTCAAGATATCTTCCATGTTCTGTTGCTAACATTGTCTTGGTCTTCCTATGCCCCATCTTCCAGGCACCATGCTATTCATTATTGCTTTCTCTAAACTACTGTGATGAGGGATGCAAAGATAGTGACACTCTATAAAAACAAAGGGGATAAGGGGATTGTAACAACTACAGAGGCATCTCCCTTCTAAGCGTAACAGTCAAAGCTTTTGCACTAGTCCTTTCAAAACGACTACAGAAACTGGTGGAGCGTGTTCTTCCAGTCACAATGTGGATTCAGAGCTAGACGGTCAACAACTGACATGATATTTACCCTTCGACAGCTACAAGAGAAGTGCAGAGAGCAGAGCAAGCCTCTATGTATTGCTTTTGTGGATCTGACTAAGGCATTCGACACAGTCAGCAGGCCAAGTCTTTATAAAATATTGAAGTATATTGGTTGTCCCCCAAAGTTGCTCCAATTGATTGTTTCCTTCCATGAGGGCATGAAAGCCAGCATACAGTTCGATGGCAGCACATCTGATAGTTTTGAGGTTAAGAGTGGAGTCAAGCAGGGCTGTGTCCTTGCCCCACTCCTTTGGTATCTTCTTCGCAGTCCTTTTGAACCACGCCTTAGGGGCGCTGATGGTGATGTTTTCATCCGCACTAGATCTGATGGTTCACTGTTTAACTTGGCTCGCTTAAGAGCCAAGACAAAACGACGGAAATACTTCTCAAGGACCTCCTTTTCGCTGACGATGCTGCCTTAGTCGCCCACAGTGGGACCACACTGCAATGTCTAATTAATAATTTGTCAAAGGCATGCGACCTCTTTCTCTGACAATAAGTGTCTCCAAAACAGTTGTATTATGTCAGGAGGTAAGACATCAAATATCACTTTAAATGGTGACCATCTAACACCAGTGCAAAAATTCTGCTATCTTGGGTCCACGGTCACTGCCTATTTCTCTTGACGAGGAAATCAACGCTCATATAGGAGTGCCGCTACTACATTGGCAAAATATCAAAGCGGCGTGGGACAACAAAAAATTGACATTGCAGACGAAGACTCAAATATATCGAGCCTGTGTAATTAGTTCTTTACTATATGGCTCAGAAACATGGACAGCCTACTCAAGACACGAGAGGAGACTTAACATCTTTCACCTTCGATGTCTCCGCAAGATTATGAACATCAGGTGGTACGACAAGATAACCAACTCTGAAGTACTACAACGTGCAAATCTGCCTTCCATCATGGGCATGCTCAGCAGTAGACGACTAAGATGGTTGGGACATGTGAGAAGAATGGAAACTTATCGCATACCAAAACAAATGTTGTTCTGTGAACTTTCGGAGGGGAAGAGGCACAGGGCAGACCACTGCTCAGATATAAAGATGTCTGCAAAACCTCAATGAAAATCTTTTCTATAGATCCCAGCACATGGGAGGGACTAGCTGATGACAGAGTTGTGTGGAAAGCCAAATTACGGAAGGCGCAGAGTCTTTTGAGAAGAGACTTATGTACGAGCTGAACAACAAGAGAGAAAGCGAAAACTCAGAAGTTGTCACAGTAAAACACTTGCCTAATGACCGTCTGTAAAGATGAAAAGGGCCATACAAACTACTGTGACGATAAACATTACCAAATTATTTCACTTTCCAAGATATGATATTGTTTATGAAATAATCTTCCTCCATTTTCAGGCCTTATATGATGTCATTTTTCCTCATCTTTATTCAGAACTTTCTAATATTTCTCCGTAGCGTTATGTTTCATCTTCTTCGAACACTCCATATTTACCACTTATTAAACCACTCTTTGTGGTTTGTATGTGATCTGAGCCTAAGAGCGATTGTTGTGCCAGTTATGCACCTACACAAGTAGGCCAGCACATCCGATTTCTGCTATGCTTTTTATTTACTAGGTAGCTTCCCTAGGCCCCTACTTCAGTCACCTCTTACGACATGTATTGTAGGTCACAGTGTTACTATTCTTTGCTACCCTTGCAAGCCACGGCAACACACAGGTGTCGCGTTTTGTTCCAAAAGATTAGATTTTCTTTTTTTAATGTTTGTATGATTCACATCCATAAGTTGCCACATAAACAATGCTTGTCCTGAGATACTCCACAGACAAGGTAGTAATGTTAGTATCTGTTTTTATATTTCTTTTAATTGTTTCTGTAATGTTTCTCCATTTTAACCGATTTTAAACCACTACTTTCCTTACAATATGCTCTATGGGGATATTAATATTCTTAGACTGACCACTACTTTCCTTACAATATGCTCTATGGGGATATTAATATTCTGAGACTGACCACTACTTTCCTTACAATATGCTCTATGGGGATATTAATATTCTTAGACTGACCACTACTTTCCTTACAATATGCTCTATGGGGATATTAATATTCTTAGACTGACCACTACTTTCCTTACAATATGCTCTATGGGGATATTAATATTCTTAGACTGACCACTACTTTCCTTACAATATGCTCTATGGGGATATTAATATTCTTAGACTGACCACTACTTTCCTTACAATATGCTCTATGGGGATATTAACATTCTTAGACTGACCACTACTTTCCTTACGATTTGCTCTATGGGGATATCGATATTCTTATACTGACCACTACTTACCTTACAATATGCTCTTTTTAGGGATATACCAACATTCTTAGACTGACCACTACTTTCCTTACAATATGCTCTATGGGGATATCAACATTCTTAGACATGACCACTTACTTTCCTTACCCCAAAATGCTCTATGGGGATATTAACATTCTTAGACAGACCACTTCTTCTTTGCGTTCGTTCTTTACCAATTTTAATCACTCTTTGTGATATGTTTGATCTTTGCCAAGAACGTGTATACATTGCACATTGGCTTGGTAGGCCCCTAAACACATAGACTTCTACATGTTTAGGACATGTGCATCCGATTTCAGCCAACCTCCTTAGTCACCTCTTATGACATGTGTGGCAGGTAACAGTGGTTCTATTCTTTACACCCCAAATTTGGGTCCGGTAACCACTCGGGCGAGACTGACCACTACTTTCCTTACAATATGCTCTATGGGGATATCGGCATTCTTAGACAGACCACTACTTTCCTTACAATATGCTCTTTGGGGATATTAGTATTCTTAGACTGACCACTACTTTCCTTACTGTCTCGGATATTAACTAGACTACCTCTTTCCTACAATGCTCATGGGGATATTAACATTCTTAGACAGACCACTTCTTCTTTGCGTTTGGTCTTTACGACCAATTTTAATCACTCTTTGTGATATGTTTGATCTTTGCCAAGAACGTGTATACATTGCACATTGGTTTGGTAGGCCCTAAACACATAGACCTCTACATGTTTAGGAGATGTGCATCCGATTTCAGCCAAACCTCCTTAGTCCCTCTTACGACATGCGTGGCAGGTAACAGTGGTTCTATTCTTTACACCCCAAATTTGGGTCCCGGTAACCACTCGGGCGAGACTGACCACTACTTTCCTTACAATATGCTCTATGGGGATATCAGCATTCTTATAATGACCACTACTTTCCTTAAAATATGCTCTATGGGGATATCAACATTCTTAGACTGACCACTACTTTCCTTACAATATGCTCTATGGGGATATTAACATTCTTAGACTGACCACTACTTTCCTTAAATATGCTCTATGGGGATATCAACATTCTTAACTGAAACCCCTACTTTCTATACAATATGCTTTATGGGGATATTAAAATTCTAGACAGACCACTTCTCTTTGCGTTTGTTTTACACCAATTTAATCACTCTATGTGATATGTTTGATCTTTCTAAAACGGATACATTGCACATTGGCTTAAAGTGAGGCCTAAACACATAGACTTTCATGTTTAGACCATGTGCATCAATTAAATAAACTCCTAGATCACCTCTATGACATGTGTGGCAGGTAACAGTCTTCTATTCTTGCACCCCAAATTTGGATCCCGAGTAACACTAAGCTCAGACTGACCACTACTTTCCTTACAATATGCTCTATGGGGATATCGGCATTCTTAGACAACCACTACTTTCCTCAAATATGGCTTTGGGGATATTATATGTTCTTAGACTGCCAAATACTTTCCTTACAATATGCTCTATGGGGATAAACATTCGTCAAGATGCACTTCTTCTTCGTATGTTTCACATCGACCAATTTTAATCACTCTTGTGATATGTTTGATCTGCCAAGAACGTGTATAATTGCACATTGGTTTGGTAGGCCCCTAAAACATAGACTCTACATGCTTGTTTAGGACATGAGCACCGATTTCAAACAAACCTCCTTAAGTACGCCTCTTCACGAATGTCATAGATTAACAGTGGTTCTATTCTTTACACCCCAAATTTGGTCCCGTAACCATTACAACGAGACTGACCACTGCTTTTCCTTACAATATGCTCTATGGGGATATCAGCATTCTTATAATGACCACTACTTTCCTTAAAATATGCTCTATGGGGATATCAACATTCTTAGACTGACCACTACTTTCCTTACAATATGCTCTATGGGGATATTAACATTCTTAGACAGACCACTTCTTCTTTGCGTTCGTTCTTTACGACCAATTTTAATCACTCTTTGTGATATGTTTGATCTTTGCCAGAACGTGTATACATTGCACATTGGTTTGGTAGGCCCCTAAACACATAGACCTCTACATGTTTAGGACATGTGCATCCGATTTCAGCCAAACCTCCTTAGTCGCCTCTTACGACATGCGTGGCAGGTAACAGTGGTTCTATTCTTTACACCCCAAATTTGGGTCCGGTAACCACTCGGGCGAGACTGACCACTACTTTCCTTACAATATGCTCTATGGGGATATCAGCATTCTTATAATGACCACTACTTTCCTTAAAATATGCTCTATGGGGATATCAACATTCTTAGACTGACCACTACTTTCCTTACAATATGCTCTATGGGGATATTAACATTCTTAGACTGACCACTACTTTCCTTACAATATGCTCTATGGGGATATCAGCATTCTTATACTGACCACTACTTTGTTTTTACTTTTTTTTTCTATAAAATAACTTTACTTGTGTATATTCACATCTCAAGGACTTAATCCTATCTTCTCCCTTATGGATTATGCAGTTTTAACACACACACCCCCAAATGTAAACTAACAAATAAATACCTTTCTTTTATTTAAAGAAAATATGGAATTCTTTTACAAAGCTGAGTTTTAGTAATATTGTTTTGTTTTTTATACCAGGAGACAAAAGAATACAGAACTCAAGCAGATCACATCAACAACAAAAAGTCAGGAAGCAAAACACTGTACTAGAGAATGCTGGACCCGATGAAGATAAAACTTCTAAAGCTCAAGATAGACCTACAGTCAAAGGTGACAAACAAGTTGACTCAGAGAATCAGGATATTGATATAAATACTTCACTACTTAATGTCAAGAACATGGAGGACTTTGGTGAGGATTCTAATAACTGGGGTTCCATTGTGAAGCGTCGGAGACACTTGGCAGCAAAAGCGGCTGCAGAGAAAGAGAAACAAAATAAGGAAAGAATAGCAAGGAGAGAAAAGGAATATCAGGTACAAATGTTTTCTAGTCTTCTTCTTCTTTGAATGCTCCACATCGACCACATCTTAACCACTCTGTGTGATTTGTATGTGATCTGAGCCTAAGAGCGATTGTACGTTGTGCCAGTTATGCGCCTACGAAAATCACACGAAATGCTAACAACTGTGTCTTGTGTGAATTCCAGAATGAAGCAGCCGTACTGCCACAAAAAACAACCTGCATCGCATAAATGTATACAGCCATTGCTAAAGTGTCAACCGAAAACTGTTCATCACCTGAATTGCAATTCATGTATTGCATATAGAGTATGAGTATGAAGAAACAACAAATTAAATGGTTCGGCCACGTAAGCAGATTACCAACAGACAGTGCACCTCAAAGAGCGATGTTGTTACGATACAATGGATACAAAGCAAAAGGCGACCATGCAAAGATGGACCTCAGAGATAACAGAGGCAAGAAAGACACTGTTTATGAAGCGCAAACAAAAGCCTGTTCCAGATATCTCTTCTTATCCTGATGCTGTGAGGCAAAACAGGATTGGAGAAAAAAAAGTATGAGTTTATTGTGCTAGTTAGGCACCTAAGACCCTTAGTCCAGCACATCCGGTTTCTGCTTGCTTTTCATTTGGGCTCACTTCCTTAAATTGCAGGAAAAATCCCATGGAAGTCCATTACCCTAGGCGAGCCATAATTCCGTTAACCTTGAACCTCGCTTTCCACGTTTCCCGGTCTACACCATTGGGAGGTGGGGTTAGCTTGTATGTTCTGCTGGTCATCAGCAGGATACTAATTTTCAATTTCCTCCCTTTCTAAAGAGACTTGTCAAATGTTTCACAGCATGTAGTTGCTAGTACAGAATGTTATCAACTTTGCTATCATCGACCAGATACATTTGATTAAGACCTGTGATCTAGACTTAACTGAAAGTTTATTTAAGACCTGTGATCTAGATTTAACTGAAAATTTTGCCAGAGTGGTTACGGGGCCCAAATTGTGGGTGTAAAGAATAGAACCACTGTTACCTGCCATGCATGTCGTAAGAGGCGACTAAGGAGGTTTGACTGAAATCGGATTCATGTGTCCTAAACGTGTAGAATATGCGTTTAGGGGCCTACCAAACCAATATGCAACGTATACAAGTTCTTGGCAAAGATCAAACATATCACAAGAGTGATTAAAATTGGTCGTAAAGAACGAATGCAAAGAAGAAGAAGACTGAAAGTTTGTTTAAGACCTGTGATCTAGACATAACTGAAGGAATTGTTATTGTTCTTCTTTTAAAGAATTGGTAGCACACAAAATGGCAAAAAATATACTCTTAATTTAGCATTACATAAACCTTTGTTGGCTTCATATTTAGTGAAATATATTTCTTGTACAATAGGAAGAGAAACGGAAGGAAAAATTAAAGAAAAAACAGGACCAAATTTCTGAGGCCATCAACCTTGCCAGAATGGTCTTAAGACAGGAACCAATTGGTACTGACCGACATCACGACAGATATTGGGTTTTTACAAATGTCACACCTGGGTTGTATGTGGAGAAAGGTAAATATTTGTTTCGTTTATCTGTGCATGGATTTAGAGTGGAATTTAATTGAGTAAACCTAATGCATAGATGTATTATAGTAAACCTAATGCGACCTTCTGTCATCTTTTTATTCTTGCATTCGCCCGCTATGAATTCAGGCATAGTCTGGTACTGACGCATATGACTGATTTTTGAGTGAAGGCATGCTTTCCTTATTATCAGTGTCCCCCGCCACACAGGCATGCCTTCTCCGACTTCAGAGGTTACCTTCTGTTATAAGAAGGAGAAGATGGATATATGTTGGGCATTTCGTGACAAGAGATGATCAAAGAATTACAAAGCAAGCATTCTTCTCAAAGCAGGCAGGGGAAGAGATTGTGTAAAGGGTGTGTTAATAAGTCGTGAGGGATTTTAAGGTTGGCACTATTCTATGCAGTCAAATTTTACTGTTTATGTCTCGAAGGTCCAGCAGGTATCTCATTGCTCAATATGCTGTGTCTCTCTTGCAGCCAAGTATGATGCGCATTGCTTCGTTCTGTATGTTCTCTAGACTGTTGATCCTCTATATCACGGAGTTCGCATTGGCAATACTCACTCCAAGCAAGTGCCACAGGAACCATCAGTATGCATACTCTTTGATATCTGTTGCAGAAGACTGAGCACCTATGGGTCTGCCCGGAGTGCAATCACGTCAGTTTAGTAACCAATAACCACACATTAACAAGCTAGAGAAGCTTTCGAAATGTTGCAAAATCTGTTGTAGGCAGCATTTGCCCTCCCAATTCTTTGTTTACTTTGGTGACAATGTGTTCATGTGAAGAAATATGGTTTTTAGTTCATCATTGTGTTACGTTTTACAACTGTCCACCCCATATCTGAAAAACAAAACTAAACCAATTAATTACGTAAAAGAACATTTTTCATGCATGCTTTTATTTTTATCATACGATATCCATTTGTTAGGCTGGATTGGGGAAGAGGTAAACTACTGTGTGGGAAAACAAGCAAGAGAAGAAACGGAAGTAATTTCATCAGAAAGTGAAGAGGAGAATACTCTTAACAGAACCACAGATCACACTGACACTTCTCGCAAATGTGTTTATAGGGCAAGAAGACATGCCATTGAGACCAGGTAAGAGTTGTCAAAAATATATTATTTATATACTTTCCTCATCTTGATGCAAATACTATCACTTACCAACTAGACCTCTACTACTCGGACATTCAGACATCTCCTTGCCAGCTAAACCACAAATGATCAAAATCATCTTCATTCCTACTTTATGCTACATAGTGCCAAACATAGTCATGAATAAATCACAAGCATAGAAAATAACTACATGTGACTACATAAAACACCCGAGTGGTTACCAGGGCCCAAATTTGGGGTGTAAAAATAGAACCACTGTTACCTGCCATGCATGTCATAAGAGGCAACTAAGGAGGTTTGGCTGAAATGGGATGCACATGTCCTAAACATGTACAAGTCTAATCGTTTAGGGGCCTACCAAACCAATGTGCAACGTATACACACTCTTGGCAAAGATCAAAGATATCACAGAGTGATTAAAATTGTTCATAAAGAACGAACGCAGTGAAGAAGAAGACTACATAAAACTAAGATAATGATATTTAACTCAAATGTCAAGGTTGTTCTTCTATATAGAATGAAGACATGGAACTAAGGGTACACCAAAAGTTGCAGACATTCATCATTAGATGCCTGCGCAGGATATTCCATCTGCGATGGTATGACAGAAACACAAATAGGGAACTGTGGGATAGAGCGGGACAACGGCAGGTGGAACAAGAGATCAGGAGCAGAAAGTGGCGATGGATAGGATACACACTGAGGAAACCTCCTAACAGCACCATGAGACAGTTTCTCCAATGGAACCCCCAGGGGAAAAGAGGAAAGGGAAGACCCAGAAACACCTGGAGTTGGAGACGGAATGCAAGAAAATGTTGGGAGAGAAGAGATATCTGGAAAAGATGGCCTTGGAAAGGCAGGCTTGGAAGGCCTTTGTTGTGAACCCATGCCTCCCTAGTGGTGAGGGGTGAAGAAGAAGACAGAAAATAACTACATGTGTAATATAAGGTCTTTGAAAGGTCACAATAACACAAGAATAGACATTCACAAATATTAGATCAGAGAAGGTTGAAATAAGATCTTGCATGAACTACATCAAAAACACAGAATAAAATGGTTTCATCATCTAGTATAAATGCAGCCAGGCCACATTGTCGTAACACCTTCGCAGAACATGGAGAAGGAAGAGCAATAAAAAGATTGATATGTGTTAGAATCATGCCCCATCAACATTAACTTATCATAATGTTTGGAAGGTTTTTGTGTCTTGATGATCTTTCAGGCCATGTCGACGAGAGTCTAACTCCTGGCAGGTCTAATCAAGCTAAACAGACTGTAGGTGCAAGACCAGACTAAAGGCCAGGGAGCAGGATGAGGCCTCATAAGCTAACAGCGCAGAACCCACCGGCGAGTGGTAAATTCTCTGCCTACAACCAACCTATCCCCCAGCTATGGAACAAATAGCAGTCTTCTATCTCCCTTGAGGAGGACATAATTCTTCTTGTCCTGTCTTCTACTTCTCCCAAGTATATGGGAATTAAACTATAGTGTTCAGGCGCACACCCGCCCAAGTGGTTACCGGGCCCAAATTTGGGGTGTAAAGAATAGAACCACTGTTACCTGCCATGCATGTCGTAAGAGGCGACTAAGGAGGTTTGGCTGAAATCGGATGCATGTGTCCTAAACGTGTTGAAGTCTTATGTGTTTAGGGGCCTACCAAACCAATGTGCAACGTATACACGTTCTTAGCAAAGATCAAACATATCACGAAGAGTGATTAAAATTGGTTGTAAAGAACGATCGCAAAGAAGAAGAAGAAGAAGGGTACACATTAACCCGAGTTGGTGAGCCTGGCTACAGAAAGCTGAAATCACCTATAGTAGAATGACTCCAGACAAACCGGAAAACAGATACCGTCAGCGGGCGCAACTGTCTTAGAACAAACTTAAAAAATAAGTCCATGTCTCTAAACCATAAGTAAAACTGAACACACAAGTGATTTGTATATTCAGAGTTTAGTTTGTCTTGTAAGCTGATGACTCAGATATATTATCCAATGATCTGAATGCTGCAGCTGTCATTCCAATTCTTGTGTAGATGTCTTCTCCTGTAACCATAGCTGCCCAATATTTCATCTGGTGATAAAACATAGACTCTGTAGTATAACCTGCTGCCTTGCAGGTTGGCTGGGGACAGCCAAAGGCTGACGAGAAGCGAACAGTAAAACGCTGGCTGAAACCAGACACCTCGTCGAAGGATAAGCACCAGAGCTGCAAATGGCGCTGAATAATGTGACGTAAAAAACCGTTCTTGGCAAAGGCTGTTTATATATCACAATAAGATTGATCAAAATGGCAGAAAATATCGATCGAAGAAGAAAGAATATAACTCAGTAGTATAAAAAAAAACCTCTAAACTGAAAACTTAATGCAATGTATTAAAAAATTTACATTTTTGTTAGGCATTCGTAAAGGTAAATATAGTTAACATTTAAATTGTAAATTGAGTTTTTTCACCACTGTATGTCATCATTATTTGTATTAAATCTGCAGTGAAATGGCACATTTTAATTTTAAACGTCCTTTGAAATTCAGTTTATGTTTAAGGGTTATACTACTGACAGTTTGGTCATTATAGCTTATAGATATCGATTTTTCAAATTCATCATATTATGTTAGTATTGTATCTCTACAATCAAATTATGCAAAGAGTTTTTATTTATGATCCCGAAAAATGCTTCAAAATTATTTTTCAACAACCCTACCCTCTAAAAATTCGCTATAGAAAATGTCTTCAATTATCTTTCTTTTGCCCCTAGATACAGTGTATGACATTCAATTAACTTAATCGAGTCATGTATCATTGTTAAGCTTGATCTGAGTACTAACAGATATATTAGATTTAATTAGGCTAGGCAATGACTGTATGCTGTAACAGCGATTTCCTGACACTTTAGACTGAATTCACATTACATTTTTAAAATGCAGTTTTCTCCATTTGTAAATTTAGTTACTGGTAATGTCGTTTTCCACCATGAAAGAAATCCTCAAGATAGCAATATGAGATTTGACCCTGGCATATATATATTAATTTTGAAGCCCTTAGACAACAGAAAATGCACCTTTCTCTAACAAATAAATTTATATGAATTTGTTTATGAACCAAGGGTCATATTTTGGGCGTAAATTAGGTATGTCTTATTCGTTTACCCCAGAGATCAGTTACATGTTACAGAACAATTTAAAGTTGTCAGTGGCCCAGAATATTGGTATATTTAGGTTGTGCAGTTAACAAAAAATTGCAATTGTTATTTATTTCACTCTGTTTGGAGACTGTACGACGTTGTTTATAACCCAACATGGCTGCGTTTCCATGGCAACCCGATAATTTATTAATCGAAAGATATCTAAATTTTCATTTTAGACCACTCTAGTAGTAACTGCTATGTATCACATAATTTTATTGAGAGATAAGAAAGTTAGAAATCCTCTACCATAACCCTTAACTGCAGTAAAATGTAGCATTTGTTTAAACATCCTCTGCCGTGTGTTGCCGGTGCTCAGAAGGGGAGCAAAGAATACTAACACTGTGACCTACAAGTCATGTCGTAAGAGGTGAGTGAGGTAGGGGCCTATGGAAGCTACCCTTGTAAATAAAAAGCTTTTGGATGTGCTGGTCTACATGTAGGCGCATAAATGGCACAATGTACAATTGCTTTTAGGCTCAGATCGCATACAAATCACAAAGTGGTTTAACAAGTGGTCGACATGGAGCGTTTGAAGAAGAATAAGAAAAACATCCTCTGAAAGGTCTATTTTTGTTTTGTCTGCGGTAAAACTAAAAGTTACCTTTGCATCCTCTGAAAGAAGTTAAATTTTGTGTGGCGTAAAACTGTTTTAAATATTGTTTACAGTATCCCTCATCCAGGCCAGAACATATGGTTAACATATCGGTCTCAGAAGGACTTAGACAGTCTCATCAAGTCCCTGCATCCACAAGGAATACGGAGAGTTTACTCAGAGCAGAAATTAGAAGCGTTATGATGATATATCTCGGGCTATTATTCAGGTACAATTGTTGGCAGTCAAATATGTTTGTGTTTTTTAAAAGAAAATATTGTAAGACTTTTGCGTTTGTCACTATCCAAAGCATCAGAAATGAACTTCTAGCAGAGGTTTCTGTTGCTATAACCGCCAGTATGATGCCATGGGGCCCACAAGGAAGCAAAGAATAGTACCACTTCGACCTACAAGGCATGTCGTAAGAGGCGACTGATGTAGAACCTAGGGAAGCTACCCTAGTAAATAAAAAACAGAAATCGATGTGCTGTCCTACATGTAGGCGCATAACTGTCTACATACAATCATTCTTAGGTGCAGATCACATACAAATCACACAGAGTGGTTAACAAGTGAGTCGATTTAGGCGCTCAAAGAAGAATGAAGACACTAAAATTGATATTGAATTAATTCAGCAAGTTGAGGAGTTTAAAATTACATGTTATACAAACAGGGCTGGATGCCTGAGAGACAGATTAAGGAGTGCATTGAACCAGTGATTTACACAAAAACAATCAGTGAGCTTAACCTTTTACATCTACTGGGAGAGAATGCATCAGAATTCTATGACATTAATTCAGTAATAAGATATATGAGTATCATCATAGCACTCGAGAGCGATCATAGGTGCTTCAATCTCTACCTCAACAAATCCAGCAGCATCCAGTTGCCCAACACACTAATTCGATGTTGGTTAATCAATCTCTTTGCATATTTAGTATGTGGTTTTTTTTCAGGCTGTACCAAAATTGACACCATCTCTTTCAATTTGTACCAAAATTGACACCATGTCTTTCAATTTGGTCGGTGACAGGGATTCACAATCTTGAAATTCCTCTGAAAACTAATTACTTGAAATTCTGATTTATAGAAACATGTATGTTCACTTCTCTAGGCCCAAAGAACAAACCTTGAACTGCGAGATTCTAATGGAGATGCAGAAATGGTGATAGCTTTCAAGAAAGAAATATCAGATATGGAGCTGCGGCTGCGAAATGGAGGACTTGGGGGAGTGCCAAACTTTCAAAAATGGGAGACGCAGCTGATGGAAGGCAGTAAAATTTCAGATCTGGTAATTGTTGGTTTAGTGGGAGAATGAAAAGTGATTGGTTGTTGGTTTAGTTCAAGAATAAAATCATTGGTTGTTGGTTTAGGGAAAGAATGAAAAACTACCATTTGGGGTTTTAGTGTAATTACAGCTGGAATAGAACTAATATACCTGATTCTCAGTAAACAATCGTATTTTGTCTTTTGAATATAATATCATATATTTTACTTTCTTAGCGGGATCGTCTGCTTGAAGTGAAAGATGGAATTCTGGAGAAATTTTTGCAGGGTTTTATGAAGCCAGTCTCAAAGTCCAATGATGTCCAGAATGATGGTAAAGAAGAATATGGAGATGTGGAGAATAAGACAAATGAGGGTGAGTCATTTTATTGTGAACAATGGTTCGATGTCACTTGAACAATTGTATACTGATGTCAACTATTGTCTCTGTATTCTCCCTGGACACATGTCATTTGAGAAATGGTGTACATGATGCCAACTATTGTCTAGGTATTCTCCCTGGGCACTGTCATTTGAGAAATGTTTTAGCTATTGTCAATTAATTCTTTGTATGTTCTTTGGATACATGCATTGTGTTAATGCTTTAAAATACTTCTGTATATCATCAGTGTTTTCTAAAACTTGGTAACAAATTATTTACTCGACTTGGGGTTCTCTTTGGCATAGAGGTTAGGTGCTCATCTTTTGTTCCAAAGGTACTTTGTTCGCTCCTAGTGGAGCCATTGGGGTATTTTCCAGAGATCCTGATCTAGGTGATTGAGTTCCTAGTCGTATCGAAGATGGACAATAAAACATAGGTCCCTTGTTAAATTTGAACACGTAAAAGAAACCTTGACAGTTCAAAATCAAGAAGAGCAGGCTGGAAAGCTGCTGCTTTGACAAATTCATTAGCAAGATTACAAATTAAAAATTTCCTTCACATTTTTTCACCATCTTCAAAAATACATTGGGAAATTACCTCGCAGTGTTACAGAGTTTGGTCACTGCTACTAAAACTCTCCTTTGTAAGAAATTGGAGCACTATGGTTACTTACCGAAGTGCAATGATGATGATCCTATCAATCAATACTCCACTGTTGGTTTCTTTGTTGAACCTGAAATATGGTATTTTGAAAGCAACTTTAGTTTTGAATAACTTCTCTTTCATTTTATACAATAATTCTGTAGAGGTTTAGAGTTCTTAAACAATATTGTTAGTGACTATTTTTTATTTGGACATTACGCCTGTGTGTTGCTGGGACTCGTAAGAGGAGCAAAGAATAGTAACACTGTGATCTACAAGGCATGGCATAAAAGGCGATTAAGGTAGGGGCCCAGGAAGCTACCTAGTAAATAAAAAGCATTGCAGAAATTGGATGTGCTAGTCTACTTGTAGGCGTGTAACTGGCACAGCGTACAATCGCTCTTAGGCTCAGATCGCATACAAATCACAAAGAGTGGTTTAACATATGGAGTGCTCGAAGAAGATTTGGACATTAATAGTGCAGTTAATGTCTGTAGGAGAGCTGCAAGAGTGTAGTTGTTAGTGCACTCGCTTTGTACAAGTGTGGTTCAAGAATCATTCCACAGGGGAGTGGAATTTTCTGACTGTAACGGCTCTCAGGTCAACCTCAATTGGGTACCAGAAATAATGGGAAGTAAAGGCAACGGGTGTGATGTCGGCCACATCATCTATTGTGTGACATTGGTCAAAGAAAAATACCTTCTTTAATACACTTTCCTTAATACATTCTTTAATACACAAAAATACACTATGTTCCCCTATATACCCCATGGTTTTTGTATATTTGTTTTGCATTTGTTCTTAACAACCAAGTTAACCCCTATTTGTGATCTGTGGGTTTGCTCCGAGATCGTGAGTAGACTGCACCCCTGTAAGGTCCCTACAACATGCAGGACAGACACAGACTGGCCAAAGTGTATGTATATTATCCAACAGGCCACACATTTTTACAGATGTGAACTGCAAGACTTTACAAACGGAAAGATTCCAATTTAAAATACCACATCTGGAGTTATACTGTAGCATCGTATCAGATCTGATTGATCAAAGCTGACTTATATCAACTATATTGTATGAAAACTGGTTCTTTGGGTTAATTTTTAGAATGTATTGTTTCAATTTCATGCAGGTGGAGACAAAGACAAGTCCCATGAGAAGGAAGACAAAGCTGAAAGAGCTGTGAGGGAGTGGAAAGAAGCAGTTATTGGTTGTCAGACATTTTCTCGACTACATGTACTTATGACAGTTCTCGACTCTTGTGTCAAGTGGGAGAAGTCTGCTCAGAATGCTGTAAGAGTTTATGCCCCCATTCGTGTCATATATAAAGTTTTATCTTCACCTCCTACACTAAGTCTATATAATGTAGGTTGTATATGTACAGTTAGAGGTTGGATATTTTTACAAATAATTTCACAATTTTTCTTCTTAAGGACAGACGGCACCCTAAACCTAAATCTTAAGAATCCAAGTTTTTTATATGGTTCTAAGTTATCAACATAATTTAAAAACTCAATAAAAATTATTTTAAAAATCCAAACACATATATTCTAGGCAAAATGTTAAATATTGATGTTTTTGGTGAAAAAGCTCAAAAAGTGACATTGCCAAATACAGGATGATTTAAGCTCTATTAAAGTAAGCACAATAAAAATTTCAGATGTTATACTAAATCACCATATCTTTAGCTGGTAGCAAAAGATTTTTAAAATATAAAGAAATGAGACTTACCTGAATTTTTAATCCAAATCCATATTTTTGACGAAAAGAAGTGGGTAAGAGATATCTTTTTACACAATACATAAAAACTATTCAAGGAATTCGAATAAAAGTGGTAGGGGCTGAGCACATGTGCATAAGGAAGAAGTGTGCAAATTTTTACAGCTTTTCTTTGAGTAGTTTTGGAATAAAATTGTATTTTGGACATACATTTAAGTAAAATAACAGTTTTGAGAAAATGTCAAAAAAACCGACAAATTCTGAATTATTGAAGGCAGTAATGCAGTTTAAAACCTGCCAGGAACATAACAATCTTCCCCATCCAACTCTTGAACTGTTAGCAATGATTTTTATACCTTTCTCCCTTTTTTTGTATTTAAATTTTGTTTTAATGCGGAAGATGTGTTTTCTATCTACGGCCGCAAAGCACTGAAAACAATGTTTTCCAAAGGATAAGCTCAGTTTGTTAAAAATATTATGTCTTCCTAATTCCCCATTATTAAAGACTATAGTGGCATCATCAACAGCTATTTCCAACCTTATCCTCCCCACAAATGTGGTCTTAGGACAGCGAGTCCATATAAGATGATGGAAAGATTCATTTGCATTTTGAGTACCAACATGAAGGCATTTTTTCAACAAAACCTCAGAAGATAGCTCGACAAATACAGGCATTATCTTGTCCAAAACAAAGTTAGGTAGTTTGTTTTTATCAGCTAAAACTTTATCTTTAGGACACCAGCTACCACAGTCCTTATGATTACCTTTACGGTGGTTAAAATATTACCAAGAAACTGTTTAGTTTTCTCATGACAGCCAATGCTATACATTGCCAACTGCAATCGCAGGTTGACATTTTCTGTGCACGACTTCAATGAAATTACATGTGCACATAAAGTACAGGTAAAATGTAAATGGCTTTCTACTCCAATTAGCACTTCTTTCACTATGAATGTATCTTTGCTACTCATATCAAAACAATTTGAACATGGTAACAATTGAACGAAAGAAATCACATTTTCTATGTCAAGAAATCGATAGCCACTAATTTCTGGAACTTCAGTAACTTCTACTAAATTTAAAGACTTGTTTAGCTTCTGAAAAGATGATGAAGTTGGAACAGACAGGTTTAAATTTAAACTGGATTCACTAAGGGCAGGTACAGTATCATCAATGTCAATATTAGAATTTGTGGGATCATCATTTTCAAACTGAAACTGCCCACTCGACGTCTCAACACTGTCAATACTACTAATACTAGTATTGATACTAGCATTCAAATCTTCCGTTCTAGAATACTAGTTACCTCAAAATTTCCTTTTCTTTGAACGATATCTATTTGTTTTAATTACTTTATTACTATCCATAATGGTTTAGTAGAGTAATAGCAAATTATTTAGCTCAAAAGATACACTTCAGTCGTAACGCGCATGTCTCAATGCTACTGTTTACTAATCGTAAATGTAAGCATTTTGTAAGAACCGCTCTGATTGGTTGAGGGTTTCAAAGTATCATGGCTGACTATTTATCAACCAATGAAATTTCTTGTTATGTTCTTTATTTGTTTATAAAAACGATCGCAGATCTTGGGAGGCTTTAATTTTTGTGGAAAAAATTATTAATATTGTCCAAATAGAAGCAAAGTTATGACAATTTTAAGATTTTGAATATATAATTAGCTTGCTAAAGGTAAAAACATACATAATTAAACAATTTAATTAAAATACATAGCTTAATCTTTATTATAAACTAAAGATGGTTTCTGGTTCAGAATTGAATGTATTATCTAAAATATAAATAACCCCAAATTACGTTTTTTAAAGGAAAATCGATAATACCACAGGGCGGTCTGTCCTTAAAGAGAATCTAGACTAAGGGGTGACTCCATTGCACTGGGTTTTCCATTATGGATCGGTCACTATACACACAAATGACACGTCACCTGTTGAGAATATGTCACAAAGCACTTTCTCTGTAGCTCAGACTACAATATTAAGTGATATCCAAGAAAAAATGCACTTGGGAACCAAACAACGTGATTGATACAAATTTGAAATTTTTGCAGCTTTCGACTCAGTGTCTCCATCTTTCATCTCACTTTTCGGTCAGGAGTTATATATCTAGTCCTTACGCAGTTATCGATTGCTTACAAGACATTGGAGGTTCGAGTTTGTATAGTTTTCTTTCACATAGATATTAAAGGATGTGCATACTGATGGTTCCTGTAGCTCGCTTGTTAAACACACTGCTCTCTCTCTCTGCCCCTCAAGCATACAATTCTACTTGTATGATGTTTATTTCCACATTACTTACTGTCGAATTGCTGTTTTGCACTTTGGCAATTCCAATAGCCAATGCATAGATACTTAAGGACAGGACAAGTTGATCTGTCTTCCTTCTAAACCGTTTCTGTCCAGCCCATACGTATCTTGACCTCACCATAACAAACACCTTCAAGACACAAACAGTGACTGGTTCAAAGCAACATTTGCTCCCGCCATTAAAGTCATCCACCAGGAGTACAAACAATTCCCAAACCAGAGATCAATATAGGCATACTGTTCTATTGTTTTACTTTGCGCCCCTGTGTTGCTGGGGTCTGCAAGGGAAGCGAAGAATAGTACCACTGCGACATGCATGGCATGTCGAGGCGACTACACTGGTTGAAATCAAACACACCACCGAAGGATAAGCACTTGAGCTCCAATAGGTACTGAAGGCTGTGCACGTACATCCGTTCTTAATGTTTGGCTGCTTATATGTCACAATAGAATGATAAAGCGGCCTAAGAACAATCGCGAGAGAGTAAGGGCAACTGATGTAGGACCTAGGAAGCTACCTTGGGTAAATAAAAGCGTAGCAGAAATCAGATGTGCTGGCCTACTTGTAGGTGCATAACTGTTACAACGTAAAATCGCTCTTAAACTCGAATCACAGACAAATCACACAGATTGGTTAACAAGTGGTTGATATGGAGTGTTCAAAGAAGAAGTATTGCTTTGCAAAACTGGCATATATTATTTCTTTGTTTATATTTCACAATAGCTAAACAGTTTCATTGTAGTTTACCCCATATCTCATTCACTTTCTTGACTATTTTTTTCAGAAATGCAAGATCTGTCTAAGAAGTGCAATGATGCCAAACTGCTGTTGTGTGATGAGTGCAATCAGGCTTTCCATATGTATTGCCTGAGACCTGCACTTAGTAAACTTCCCAGTGGGGACTGGTACTGCCCAGCTTGTAAGGTAAGAGATCTTTTGTTGAACTTTCTTTTCTGGACAAATTTTATCGATTATTTCTGCAGAATATGAGATATGTTTTCATTGATGGGGACAAATTTAAGATATGATTTCAGTGAGGGACAAATTTAAGATATGATTTCAGTAAAGGACACATTTGAGATATTTCAGTGAGGGACAAATTTGAGATATGATTTCAGTATGGGACAAATTTAAGATATGATTTCAGTGAGGGACAAATTTAAGATATGATTTCAGTGAGTGTGCAGATTTGAGATATGATTTCAGTGAGTGTGGCAAATTTGAGATATGATTTCAGTGAGTGTGGCAAATTTGAGATATGATTTCAGTGAGTGTGGCAAATTTGAGATATTATTTCAGTGTGTGGGACAAATTTGAGATATGATTTCAGGGAGAGACAAATTTGAAATATGATTTCAGTGAGTGTGACAAATTTGAGATATGATTTCAGTGAGTGTGGCAAATTTGAGATATGATTTCAGTGAGTGTGGAAAATTTGAGATATGATTTCAGTGAGTGTGGCAAATTTGAAATATGATTTCAGTGAGTGTGGCAAATTTGAGATATGATTTCAGTGAGTGTGGCAAATTTGAGATATGATTTCAGTGAGTGGGGCAAATTTGATATATGGTGTCAATGAGGGGGGGCAAATTTGAGATATCTTATCGGTTGAAAACAAATTTGACATATAATTGCATATAAGGCATGTTGTGAAATACCTGTAACTTTACATTCCAAAGCCCACATGTGCAGGTGGTAGACAGACCAGTTCATTTCCTCACTTGTAGAACTTCTATTGTGTGAATTGACCCCACAACTAATTTTTGATTTATTCGAAAAGTTAATATTTGCGCTATTTCATCTCATATCAAACTAATTGTGATCAAGAAATATAGATGATTAGAGATGGGGATATTGCCCTGTGGACTAAAAATAGATGTCAGGAGTAAAACTATTGTTTGTCTATTAATACAATTACAGTAAGTAGTTTCACATTATTACATTGTTATTCATACTATTGGTTGAAATGGGTTGACATAACAATCTTTAAAATTCCTAATCTTACAGAAAACATTTTAGCAACTGTCTTAGATGTATATGTGAGAAGAGAATTAGAAGTTTTAAGAACCCCAGGGGAAGCATCAAAACCAATGAACAGGATCAATAAATAAACAAATATTAGGGCTTTCAGAAAAAACAAATTACCAAACACAAGATTCGAACCACAAACCATTTTTTCTTATGACACCTATTGCCTAGCCCTACAAGCAAGCATTTTTTCTTATGGTACACATTGCCTAGCCCTACAAACAAGCATTTTTCTTATGGTACCCATTGCTTAGCCCTACAAGCAAGCATTTTTTCTTATGGTACCCATTGCCTAGCCCTACAAGCAAGCATTTTTTCTTATGGTACACATTGCCTAGCCCTACAAACAAGCATTTTTTCTTATGGTACTCATTGCTTAGCCCTACAAGCAAGCATTTTTTCTTATGGTACCCATTGCCTAGCCCTACAAACAAGCATTTTTTCTTATGACACCTATTGCCTAGCCCTACAAGCAAGCATTTTTTCTTATGGTACCCATTGCCTAGCCCTACAAACAAGCATTTTTTCTTATGACACCCATTGCCTAGCCCTACAAGCAAGCATTTTTTCTTATGGTATCCATTGCCTAGCCCTACAAACAAGCATTTTTTCTTATGACACCCATTGCCTAGCCCTACAAACAAGCATTTTTTCTTATGGTACCCATTGCCTAGCCCTACAAGCAAGCATTTTTTCATATGATATCCATTGCCTAGCCCTACAAACAAGCATTTTTCTTATGATATCCATTGCCTAGCCCTACAAGCAAGCATTTTTTCTTATGGTACCCATTGCCTAGCCCTACAAACAAGCATTTTTTCTTATGGTACCCATTGCCTAGCCCTACAAGCAAGCATTTTTTCTTATGGTACCCATTGCCTAGCCCTACAAACAAGCATTTTTTCTTATGGTCCCATTGCCTAGCCCTCAAACAAGCATTTTTCTTATGACACCCATTGCCTAGCCTTACAAACAAGCATTTTTTTCTTATGACACCTATTGCCTAGCCCTACAAACAAGCATTTTTCTTATGATATCCATTGCCTAGCCCTACAACAAGCATTTTTTCTTATGACACCCATTGCCTAGCCCTACAAACAAGCATTTTTTCTTATGACACCCATTGCCTAACCCAACAAACAAGCATTTTTCTTATGACACCTATTGCTTAGTCCTACAAACAAGCATTTTTCTTATGACACCTATTGCTTAGTCCTACAAACAAGCATTTTTAAGAACACAACCAGCTATCTCTCCAAAATAAGAGCTTTATTAAGGAGTGTCTTTTATAAACAGCGCCAACTGTTGAACACAGAATAATCAGGTCAGATTTGCTTGAACAGTGTTTGCACAAATATTTGTGATAAACACATGAGATAAATTGTATATGTACAATATTGTTTAATTATTGTTGACAAATTGTATTTTTGTGGGGGCTTAACTTATTAAAATTATATTTCTGTTTCAGCCTCGCAAACCAGAAGTGAGATCTTTAGAGGTAAAAACAAACACAATGTTTACATGTTTAAATTTATGTCAGCTATTAGTTTTATTTTTTTATTTGTATATAAGGAGCAGTTGTTCTCCATGCAGCTGGGTAACTGGTTACAATCATCTTCACTGCATTCGGGTGTTTAGTCTCTTTCAGCTTACTAAAACTTGACCTTTGGGTCCTTCCCTTTCTAGACGAAAGGTCTGATATCATCTGATAAAGACGCCTGTGTTGTGGCGGGCCCATAGAGGAAGCAAAGAATAGTACCCCTGCAGCCTACAATGCATGTTGTAAGGCGACCAATGTGGTCTATCGATGCTACCCTAGTAAATAAAAAGATGCGCAGAAATCGGATGTGCTGGCCTACTTGTAGGTGCATAACTGGCACAATCGCTCTTAGGCTCAGATAACATACAAATTACACAGAGTAGTTGACAAGGAGCGTTCGAAGAAGAAGAATCTGATAAATAATCTATTGCTAGTATTGAGGTGTGTCTCTTGTCTTCTTTTCTTTCTATTGTTTTCTTTTTTTACAAGCCATCTTCAGGTTCTTTTTTGAGAAAGTCTGGAGAGCTGGCATGTAGTTGTACAAGAATACTGTATTTGCTGCTTCAGGTCTTTGTTCATTCTGTATCTTTGTGCTTGTCTGTAGTTCTGTCCTGTAGTATGTAACTAGTAGCAAACTAACTTAAATGTAATTACAGTAGAACCCACTTATCTCGACCTCGGTTAACTCGCCAACCCTATTAAGTCGGCGCTTTTGAAGTGGAACCGCCAAATTCTCTCTTTGTCTTAGCATTTTCTCATCGTATATCTCGATTCTTTTATGTGCTGAACCTAATATCTCGAGCACAAAAGAGGGCCAAATTTGCCACTTAACGTTGGTTATCTCGATCCCCATGACCATGGGTGTTAACTTATGCTACAGTAATATATACAGTCCAATATTGGCAGGTGTTGACTCATGTAAGTTTCTTTCGTGGGAATGGAGATCCCATTTTGCAAGAACGCGGTATTTTGATTTTTTAATTTACCGTACTTGGTCACTGCGTCATTCAGGATATTTCCGATGATGAGTTTCAGGCACAGTTCTGTGCAGCCGCAGAAGAACTCGCAGAAGTGGCAGAAAAATCAAGCCTTACAGATGCTATCTTGGAAGAGGAGGCACAGGAGTTAGCCATCACTGTCCAGGAATTCCGAGATTACATAGAAATCGACAAAGACGTCGTTACTGATGGCGTGATCACCGATGAAGACATTGTATCAAGTGTGCAGTCAGCACTGGCAAGCACATCTGCATGCGGCAATGACAAAGAAGATGAAGAAGATGCGGACGAAGATTTGGAACCAATTCCCTCAGCTGGTGAGGTGGTAGAAATGCTACAGAAAATTTGACGGTATGGTTCTTTTGTAGGAGATGAAACTGTTTTAGACAGCATAAATAATATTGAAGCATTTGTTTTCAAGCAGACTATTAAAGGCAAAAAGCAACAAAGCATTTTAGACTTTGTAAAGAAACCATAGTAACCGCATGTACGATACTTTTCAGAGCTGTGTCAGTTTGTATAAATAAAGGTTTGTATCGAGAATCGACGGTGGTTTTATTTTATATTGGTAAATTTCTGCTGTTAGTTGGTGCACATATGCCTTTTGTTGTTAGCAAACATGTATGTACATTTTTATAGCATGCCGATCGCTTCATCAAACAAATAACACGTGCATGTACATTCTCATTTATTAACGCACATTATGTACATAAAGAAATTTCAAGCACATGTTAATATTTTGCCGCCATATTGGTTTTCGTTTATCTCGATCATCGGTTATCCCGACGCTTTTGGCAAACCCCTAGGCCGGCGACATAACCGGGTTCTACTGTATTCAAATTGCAAAGAAGTTTTTATATATTGTTTTATTATATTCCTCTTGTACCGTTATACATTACATAGGGCTTGCAAGCAATTTCTCCATACCGCTATATCTTGGACAACTTGACCAATCTTCTCTAATAATAATAATAATAAAGCCCATAACCTGTTAGGGTTGCAGGGTGTCACTGTGGAGACATCAGCACAAAAAACACGCCATGAGTCTCTGTCTTAACTCTTTGAGCGAGTGTGGAGAAACTCTGTCCTGGCCAGCTCTTGATGTTGTCAAACCAGAATTTTATCTGCCCTCCTTCTTCCACCCTCAACTGTTCCCTATAAAATAATCTTGGAGAGTGAGCCATGTCTCATCACATGCCCGAACCACGCAAGTTTATACCTTTTCACGATTGTAAAGGGTGGCACTTGCCGACCTGCAGGGTTGATTATTTGGTCTCTTACATAAATGTTCGACTTATGTTCTATATAACTAATATCTTCTCTAAAGAATAAGTCCGATATTTCTTGACTCTCTCAGTAAAATTAGTTTCAGGGTTCCACTAGGGTCTCCTTTCTTTTTAAACCCTTTGTTTCCTACTTTAATGTCTACTTTGTGATTCCTTGATCATTTCTTCTCAAGGTATGTCCAACATATCTCCATTTTCTCTTTCTTATAACAGATGTTACTAGTAGTTGACCAGACATTTCTCCGATTTCTTCTTCAAACGTTCCATATCGACCGCTTGTTAACCACTCTTTGTGATTTGTATGAGATCCTAGCCTAAGAGCGATTGTACGTTGCACCAGTTATGCGCCTACAAGTAGGCCAGCACTTTCAATTTCTGCAACACTTTTTATTTACTAGCGTAGCTTTCCTAGAACCCTACCTTGCCTCTTACCTCAGTTGCCTCTTACAACATGCCTTGTAGGTCGCAATGTAACTATTCTTTGCTCCATTTGCGGGCCCCTGCTACACACAGGCAAGAACAAGTAGCAATTACCCACAACACACCCTCTTAAAGTTATATAGAATGCAAAAAGATCAACATTTTTTAATTTCACACAGGACTCTGTAGACTACAATTTATCTCCACAAAATGAAAGCTGCACATGCCAAAATAACCTCCAGACTTCCGACCACATTCTGCAAATATGCTTTTTTCTTAAATGAATTGATTTGATTGATATCATCATTATTGCACTTCTGTGAGTTACCATGTGTGCTCCGATGACTTTCTTACACTGGAAGATCTCAGCGACAGTGCACAAAGGCTGTAGCTCAGGCGAGGGTCCCGATGTAAAAATGGTGGAAATGTTTTTAGAAGATGGAGAAAATATTTTGTAGTAATTTTATTTTGTAATCTTTCTAATGAATTTTGCCACCATGCTATGTGAGACTTATTTGAATGAGAAAATGTGGAGGACCTGCTGGTGGTTAGGTTCATGAAGGCAACTCTTCTCACTGTTTAGACCTCTGAGTGAATAAAGCCTGCTCAGACTGCATAGTGTGCATGCCAGACAGAAACACAGACTCCAGAGCACATCCTGCAGTTGTGTCCATCATACATACACCAACGAATCGAAGCATGGCCTCATGAACAAAGCTTACAGAGCCAGCTATGGGGAACTCGAGGAACTCCAACTGACATGCAGCTTCATAGAGGCAACCCATCTCATGGTTTAGAAGCAGAGCTAGTAGGAAACTGATTCCAGAAGCAAAATGATACTAGTTTACAGCAGTGTTTCAATATTTGTGACTTTTGGCTCAGCATGTCCGTTGTTTTCAACATATTAGAGATGTAATCTATGCTCTTTATATTAATCTCGCCTGAGTGTTGGCGGGCCCCTCCAGTGGAGCAAAGAATAGTAACACTCGACTACAGAGCATGTCGTAACAGATGACCTGAGGTAGGGATCTAGAGAAGCTACCCTAGTAAATAAATAGCGTAGTAGACATCGGATGTGCTGGCCTTCTTGTAGGCGTATAACTGGCACAATGTACAATTGCTCTTAGGGTCAGATCACATACAAATTACAATGGGTGGTTAACAAGTTATTGATATGGAGTGTTCGAAGAAGAAATTTATCTTTGCAGTGGTATAACTATTCTATTTGTTTTGTAGTCTGAGAGTGAGGCAGAAGAGGGAAGATAAGCGTGCTTGTCGTGAATGTGGAGGAACAGAGAAACTCATATTTTGTTCAAAGTGTCCGACTGCAGTACATACACAGTGTCATGATCCACCTCTTAGACGTTCCCGCTACGTATGTTTTCTCACTCCTTATGTATATCATGTGTGTTCAATGTCTGTGCTTCTTAACTAAACATTAGTGTATCATGGTTCGACAAAATTGACATCAGAACTGATTAACTGCACCAGGGGAGAGAGTTGTGGGGACATATTGACTACGTCGGCAGGCATGGCACTTTATTGATATTTGTATATATAATTAATTTCAGAATGTATACATGTATTAATGTGAGCTGTTTTATAATTTCAAAATGTATACATGTATTAACTCTTTCCACGCCCATTTATTTCCTCAATTTTTAAGCAGTTAATTCAAGGGAAGTAAAAAAAAAAAATTTGTTTTAAATTACGATCCCAACTACTCGTCAATAAATAAACATATATATATTATTATATACTAAATTGAAGAAAACTGGACAACTCAATAGAATAACAAGGTTAAAAAGTAGTAGAAGTAAAATAGTAGAAGTAAAACTAGAAAGACTTCTTAAAAGGAAGCAACTCTATGGCGCAGTGTGCGGCTTAAAGCGTGCAACGGACTTCCGCCGTGGCGCAGTGTGCGGCTTAAAGCGTGGAAAGAGTTAATGTGAGCTGTTTTATAATTTCAAAATGTATACATGTATTAATGTGAGCTGTTTTATAATTTCAGAATGTATACATGTATTAATGTGAGCTGTTTTATATTTTCAGAATGTATACATGTATTAATGTGAGCTGTTTTATAATTTCAAAATGTATACATGTATTAATGGGAGCTGTTTTATAATTTCAAAATGTATTAATGTTAGATTTTTCATGATTTCAGGGGTATCTGGGAGTGCTCAGACTGCAAAAATGGTGTCAGCAACAGAAGAGGCAAGCTTTCACGGAAAGGTAAGATCTCTCTTTGTGAAGAAAGAAATCGCAAGAGTTATCTTTATAATGCAATAATGTAGAAAATAAAAAGATCTCTTTGTAATGGAGGAAATAATAAGAGCTATTAGGGGTCGCTAGCAAAGTGTGCTATTTTATTTTATTATGTGTATATTTGATTTCACACATCAAACGACATAAGTGCCTAGAGAAGATCATTTTAGAGGAATGGTGCCTAGAAGAAGAATGAGAGGAAGACCTAGAAGAGTACCTGCAAGATGTCATGGAAATCTGAGAATGACTGCTGCTGACGCAAGTCAACTTGCACAGAACAGAGTTTTTCAGGACTGCTGTCATGGAGCCAGGTTCCGGAAGGGACAAGCTACTTGATGATGATATTTGATTTCATGTACATTTCTTCTTCTTGCGTTTGCCTGCTATGAATTCAGACGTAGTCAGGGCGCCTGGTATGACGATTCTGACTGATTTTTGTGTGAAGGCTTGCATTCTTTATTATCAGTGTCACCCATACAGGAACACTTTCTCCCAACTTCATAGATGATGTACATTTCATCTTGCATATATTTTATCTTGTGTGCTATTTTATGTACATTTTATTTTGTGTATAATTTATCTTGTCTGCTATTTTATGTACATTTTATTTTGTGTATAATTTATCTTGTTTGCTATTTTATGTACATTTTATTTTGTGTATAATTTATCTTGTCTGCTATTTTATGTACATTTTATTTTGTGTATAATTTATCTTGTGTGCTATTTTATGTACATTTTATTTTGTGTATAATTTATCTTGTCTGCTATTTTATAGTACATTTTATTTTGTGTATAATTTATCTTGTGCTGTTATTTTATTACATTTTATTTTGTGTATAATTGATCTTGTCTGCTATTTTATATACATTTTATTTTGTGTATAATTTATCTTGTTTGCTATTTTATGTACATTTTATTTTGTGTATAATTTATCTTGTCTGCTATTTTATATACATTTTATTTTGTGTATAATTTATCTTGTCTGCTATTTTATGTACATTTTATTTTGTGTATAATTTATCTTGTCTGCTATTTTATATACATTTTATTTTGTGTATAATTTATCTTGTGTGCTATTTTATGTACATTTTATTTTGTGTATAATTTATCTTGTCTGCTATTTTATGTACATTTTATTTTGTGTATAATTTATCTTGTTTGCTATTTTATGTACATTTTATTTTGTGTATAATTTATCTTGTCTGCTATTTTATGTACATTTTATTTTGTGTATAATTTATCTTGTCTGCTATTTTATGTACATTTTATTTTGTGTATAATTTATCTTGTCTGCTATTTTATGTACATTTTATTTTGTGTATAATTTATCTTGTGCGTTATTTTATGTACATTTTATTTTGTGTATAATTTATCTTGTGCGTTATTTTATGTACATTTTATTTTGTGTATAATTTATCTTGTGTGCTATTTTATGTACATTTTATTTTGTGTGTATTTTATGATTAGCTGCATTGAAACAAAGCTACAAAAAAGATTTATCAGCAAGCGAAGTGGAGGATGCAGAGACTGGAGATGAGAACGAAACATATACAGCATCATTCTCTAGATCTTGTCAAACTCATAGGCAGCTAGAATCAGCACGCAGTCGAGAGATAAAACACCCAAACTCTGCCAACCAATCAGAACGTTTGTCAAGGTCACGGAACAGTAGGGGTAGTCATAGAAACATGACTTCAACTCACCCATCACATACTTTCAAAAGAGGTCCTTCAGAATTGTCGTAAGTTCTTTTTTAAATATATATATATATATATACAGGGTGTTCAAGATAAAAGTACCCCCATTGACAAATCAAAAGTTACCAGGTACGCATTGTTGATTCAACCCTTTCGCTGCTACATACTTTCCGAGGCTGAGCTAAAAATAGCTACTCTTTGTTTCTAGGTCACAAAAGTGAATGTACGCCTATAGCAGTGACAGTAGCAATGTATAACATGTTAACACGTCTTTAGCCCACAGAGGAGAGATAATAACAGACATGTTAATGCATCTTTAGAAGTGAATGGGCAAAACATATATATACGTCTTCAGCAGCTAAAGGGTTAATATTTAAACCAGTTCTGACTAGGTCGTACTTTCATCACAGCTGTTCATCGCCCCTTTTCACACCATCACAAAACTACTCGCTCACTTGACTTATAATACATCATAATTGAACCCTCCTGCCCTAGTAATTACCTGGGCCAAATTTAGGGTGTAAAGAATAGAACCACTGTTACCTGCCACCCATATTGTAAGAGACAACTAAGGAGGTTTGGATGAAATCGGACGCATGTATCCTAAACATGTACAAGTCTATGTGTTTAGGGGCCTACCAAACCATTGTGCAACGTATACACGTTCTTGGCAACGATCAAACATCACAGTGATTAAAATTGGTCATAAAGAACGAACACAAAGAAGAACCTTCTCATTTTCGTAAACAAATGCAAGATAGATTGGCTCCCTTGACAAGGCTACTTTTGAAGACTGTATATATTCCTCTTGTACCGTTATATACGTTATATAAGACCTGCAACTAACTCCTAAGCAAGTAAAGCTAAAGTTGAAACAGAGAAGAGACTAGAAACACAAGCTAAGGTTGAGACAAAGATGAGAATAGAAACACAAGCTAAGGTTGAGACAGATGAGATGAGAAACATAAGCTAAGGTTGAGACAGAGATGAGACTAGAACCAAAAACTAAGGTTGAGATAGAGCTGAGACTAGAACCAAAAGCTAAGGTTGAGACAGAGAAGAGATGAGAAACACACGCTAAGGTTGAGACAGAGAAGAGACGAGAAACACAAGCTAAGGTTGAGACAGATGAGACGAGAAACATAAGCTAAGGTTGAGACAGAGATGAGAATAGAAACACAAGCTAAGGTTGAGACAGAGATGAGACTAGAAATAAAAGCTAAGGTTGAGACAGAGATGAGACTAGAAATAAAAGCTAAGGTTGAGACAGAGATGAGACTAGAAACATAAGCTAAGGTTGAGACAGAGATGAGAATAGAAACACAAGCTAAGGTTGAGACAGAGATGAGACTAGAAATAGAAGCTAAGGTTGAGACAGAGATGAGACTAGAAACACAAGCTAAGGTTGAGACAGAGATGAGACTAGAAATAGAAGCTAAGGTTGAGACAGATGAGACTAGAAATAAAAGCTAAGGTTGAGACAGAGATGAGGCAGAAACACAAGCTAAGGTTGAGACAGAGATGAGACTAGAAACACAAGCTAAGATTGAGACAGAGATGAGACTAGAAACACAAGCTAAGGTTGAGACAGAGATGAGACTAGAAACACAAGCTAAGCTTGATACAGAGATGAGACAAGAAACATAAGCTAAGGTTGAGACAGATGAGAATAGAAACACAAGCTAAGGTTGAGACAGAGATGAGACTAGAAACACAAGCTAAGGTTGAGACAGAGAAGAGCAGAAACAAAACACAATTGTATAAAACATTATTTTGTATAGATCAACTTCTTTTTACAGCTCTGTGAAGTCTTGTTACACAAAGCTATGAAGTATTATTTCACTTCTATGTGTCTACAGCTCTGTGAAATCTTATAACAAATAAATTAACTCTATCACTCTGGTGGTTTTTTTTTTTTTGCAGCTCTGTGAAGACATCTTGCACAAAGTTATGAAGCATAAATCCAGTTGGCCATTTCTGGAGCCAGTTGATAAGAAATTGGTAAGTTATTCTCTTTGTTACATGATTTATTCCATGTGTCTTGTTGGTAAGATAATGCTACAACATTATTCCTGTGTGTAGTAGGATCTCTACAACATTATTCCTGTGTGTAGTAGGATCTATACAACATTATTCCTGTATGTAGTATTACCTCTACAACATTATTCCTGTCTGTAGTAGGATCTATACAACATTATTCCTGTATGTAGTAGGATCTATACAACATTATTCCTGTGTGTAGTAGGATCTATACAACATTATTCCTGTGTGTAGTAGGATCTATACATTATTCCTGTATGTAGTAGGATCTATACAACATTATTCCTGCCTGTAGTAGGATCTATACAACATTATTCCTGTTTGTAGTAGGATCTATACAACATTATTCCTGTGTGTAGTAGGATCTCTACAACATTATTCCTGTGTGTAGTAGGATCTCTACAACATTATTCCTGTCTGTAGTAGGACCTCTACAACATTATTCCTGTATGTAGTAGGATCTCTACAACATTATTCCTGTATGTAGTAGGATCTATACAACATTATTCCTGTCTGTAGTAGGATCTATACAACATTATTCCTGTATGTAGTAGGATCTATACACCATTATTCCTGTATGTAGTAGGATCTATACAACATTATTCCTGTATGTAGTAGGACCTCTACAACATTATTCCTGTGTGTAGTTGGACCTCTATAACATTATTCCTGTATGTAGTAGGACCTCTACAACATTATTCCTGTATGTAGTAGGATCTATACAACATTATTCCTGTCTGTAGTAGGATCTATACAACATTATTCATGTACGTAGTATTACCTCTACAACATTATTCCTGTATGTAGTAGGATCTCTACAACATTATTCCTGTCTGTAGTAGGATCTATACAACATTATTCCTGTATGTAGTAGGACCTCTACAACATTATTCCTGTATGTAGTAGGATCTCTACAACATTATTCCTGTGTGTAGTAGGATCTATACAACATTATTCCTGTATGTAGTAGGACCTCTACAACATTATTCCTGTATGTAGTAGGATCTCTACAACATTATTCCTGTATGTAGTAGGATCTATACAAAATTCTTCTATCTGCTCATTCACCTTCCAGAATACCATTTTCTCTCCAGCTTTTCCATTTGTAACTTCTTCAAAAGCACTAGCTAACTGAGATCAAAATTCATATCCTTGAATGACCTGTTGATTTTAATTTTGTATACTATAAACTGAATATAATATACAAGTTAAAACTAATAATGCACTTGTTGTCTACTACCAAGGTTCCTGATTATTACACTTTGATAAAAAAGCCAATGGATTTCCAGACAATGCTGAAAAAATGTGCACGCCTGAGTTATGCTTCTCCACAGGAATTTATTGAAGATGCAGCTTTAGTGTTTGAGAATGTGGAAACTTACAATAAGGTATGTGTTATACAGTATAGATTTTCTTTTTCTGCGATTAGTTTCCTATACTAGAGGGCTAAAGAGCAAGATCAATTGTCTCCATGAATGCAGTTGTCATTAGGGGTGCCCCATAATGTCTCATTCAATTTTGTCTCACGTCGCTAGATTTGAGACATCATTGCAGAGGGGACATTTTTGCAGAATGTATTCAGGAGTCATGGGACCCTTTTGTCATTTGCATTGGCCAGCTTTATATTTTGTGGAGAGGGGCTTGTAATCTAAGTGTCGCCTGCCCGCCCAGCGTGTTTATAGCGCCTTGAATGACAGGTGATAAGCCCTTTGTGAGTACAGGTTCAATTTCGCGGGCTGGCAGAGAAGCCACAGGTTCTTCAGATTTATATGTTCGTGGCATCAAACCGAAGAGTTACGATGTCCATGGCACCGAGCTGAAAGCTCAAGTGCTTCTGGATCGTAAAAAAAAATCTTTTAAGTGCCCTGTGTGGAGCCAAAAAATGGTGGCTTGTTGGAAACAGACCTGTGGACAAGAACCCTTGATCACCCAGGTTAAAAGGAAAAAATGGCAGTGGATCAGGCATACCGTACAGAAGACACAGTCAAGTGTCACTAGATAATCACTTGAGTGGAAAGCACAAGGAAAATAAAACATCTTAAACTGACATGAGACGGAAGTCTTCTTGAAGTACTGAAGGGTGCTTGACTATCCTGGGAGGCCATAAAGAAAACAGCCATATACCGGGAAAAGTGACAAACAAATGTTGATGCCCTATGCTCCACGAGGAGCGGAATAAATAAGTGTACCATTGATGTATCTTGTTGTAAAAATGATGTTTGGTGATGCTTACAATGATATTTTATATCTCATACCCCAGCCTGGCAGTGACATTTACAACTGTATGAAAGATGTCGAAAAAGTGTTCAAGGATTCACTTCATAAGCTACTACCACATTGGCCTTTCTATCGAACAGTTGTGGATAGGGAAGAGAATTCAAGTGGCAGCGAAACAGGAAGAAGATGCTCTCGGAATAAGTAGCAACAGATACCACTAATGCTTGTTTGTCTTTGGTCAATACTTAACTCCATTTATACCATGCTTCACTTGATTGTTTTATTTGATTTAAATGGTTTTGTTGAATTCAGCTCACATTTCCATGATTTGTTAAACTCATGACTTGGATTTATTTTTCATAACTTAAGTATGATTTCATATATTTTTCATAACCTGTGCATTTTCAAACTTATGACTTCACATAATTTTCATTATTTATGTATGACTTCACATGTTTTTCACAACTTATGTAAGACTTCACATATTTTTTCATAACTTATGACACATGTATTTCAGAACTTGTAATTCCACTTCTTTTCTTCTTCTTCAATGATCCAGCGGCATTTGAGCTTTTGCCCTTCGCCCAATGCTATGTAGTGGTATCTGCATGTGTCTGTAAGTTGTTCTTTTGTTCCGTATAGTGTGTTCCATTTATCTGGCCTTGGAGGAAGGAGGGTCTTTCTGATGTCTTCTAGTGCTTGAAGAGGTGGTGGTGAACGGTTTCATGATGATGTGCACACAGTTGGCACTCTGGAGTGTGTTGTGGATGAATTCTGTTCAAGTGATTATTAAGTGTTATGTGTTGGGTTCGGAGTCTAAAAATGGTGCTCTGATCTCTTCTTGTAAGGTGGTTGATGTTGTCATTAAGGTTAGGGCTGGCCATATGGGTGTACACATCTCTTCCTGTGTTTCCCATGGCCCATCTGTTCAGCCAAATTTCCTTATTTGTTGTCATTAGGATTTGCTTTTGCTGTATGGAGAGTTGTTGCTGTGATTGGTTGTTCCTGTGTTGACCCTTTCTTGGCTAGCCTATCTGCTTTGTCATTTCCAGGTGTGTTTGAATGTCCAGGGATCCACTGCATGGTTATTTTGATGTCATGTGATGTAATAAGTCTTTCAATATCTAATCCACTTCTTTTCAGAACCTATGATTCCATATTTTTCAGAATTTATGACGTCACTTGTTTTTCAGAACCTATGATCCCATCTTTTTCACAAAACTCCCACTTATATTTTAGAACTTATGACTATGTCGATTGGTCAACAAGGATGTGTGCCTGTTATTTTTATATTTGTCAGCTATTTTCTATTTTGATGTGAGTGACAGTTTGTTCTTCTGCAATCAACTTCTGCTAGGTGACTACTTCGGTATGTATCATAAAAAGGTTGGTGCACTTGAGGTCTTCACCATCCCACCCACAGTTTGTTCTGATGAGTTGTTCCTGCTGGCCAAATTTCCATTCTCATGCTGCTCAGACTAGGACAGTCTTGCAAGATGTGCTTCACAGATGCGGTCAGCTGGGACCATTTCGATGGAGGTGTGCTCTAATACCGCAGTGTCCCATTCTAAATTCTTCTGTTTTTAATGTATATATGTTGTTGTGCTCTGAGTTGAATATGTCCATATCCTACCATAAGTATTTAAATTGACATCTTTGAGAGGGTATACAGAAGGTTTCTTCTCAGTTGCCACTAGATTAGGCTTTCGAATTCTATAATAAAGGTCACAGTTTGCCTCAGATTGTCAGCCACACCAGACAGTTTGTCTTAGATACTGGGTCACATCTTTCTTCTCAAGTCTGCATAATGAGGGCAATTCTGTAGGACATACTCGCCAAGCCACAGTGATACAGGCCTTTGGTGCATATCTTGAATTTAGTGTACAAATGGTATCTAATTTTGTTGTGACCCGTCCAGAGGCAAACTGTGACAGTCTGGTCACTTCTGGACAGTTGGTAATATCCATCATCCTTGTGTTTTGGGTGTTATTTCTCCCACTTTGCTATACTTTCTTCTTCTTCTTTGCGTTCGTTCTTTACAACCAATTTTAATCACTCTTTGTGATATGTTTGATCTTTGCCAAGAACGTGTATACGTTGCACATTGGTTTGCAGGCCCCTAAACGCAAGACTTCTACACATTTAGGACACATGCATCTGGTTTCAGCCAAACCTCCTTAGTAGCCTCTTATGACATGCGTGGCAGGTAACAGTGGTTCTATTCTTTACACCCCAAATTTGGGCCGGTAACCACTCGGGCGACTTTGCTATACAGAAGCTGATATTAATCTCACTTGTGTTGGATAAAAGAATTTCAGAAACAGTGGAGGCAAAAAAATCACTCAATTGCAAACACCCCTACAACAAATTGTCGTGCAAAGAACAATGAATTATACTCAGAATCTGAACACAACACAACAGATTGAGAAGTAATGTGAAACTTTATATTGGTGAGACAGACTTGCACTGAGCCTAAAGACTGCAGAACACATTCCTCGTGCATGTCATCTCTACAGGGAAGACTAGAAGGAATATGGCCAACCAAAATGGTGCTTCTTCTAACTAAACCTGAGGTGTTCAGTGGATGTCAGCAAACCATACAATTAATTGAAAATATTGATGTGATTAACGATGAAGAAGACCCTTAAAGGGTCTAAAGCTGAATGATTGACTTCATTGCACCGAGATTTACCTCATACGGCTGTCCTTCTGTGCAGAAATAGCACACCATCCGAGAGTATTGCACAAAAGACAAACTTCATAGCTTTGGCAACAAAACACAAACTTCATAGTTCTGGCAACAAAACACAAACTTCATAGTTCTGGCAACAAACACAACTTCATAGTTCTGGCAACAATCCTACGGATCAATGAAAAAATGCACTCATGAACAAAACAATACAGCCCGGATTCAAACCCACAACCTTCGGGAAACACTGCAAAGACCACAGAGACCCACATGAAGACCCTTGTGTTGTAACTAACAAGAAAGCTGTAAATGTGAGTAACTTTTGCCTGATTTAAAATGAAATAGCATCATCAGGAGCTATGCCAGCTGATGTAGATGATAATGTAATTCAACAACAGCTTGTTAAATATGAAGCTTCAGTTGCATGAGAGAGTTAACCTCTGAAGTCGGATAAGGCACGCCTGTATAACAAGGGACACCCATGCCTTTATGCAAAAATCAGTCAGAAGCGCCACACCAGGAACCTGAATTTATAGCGGGCAAACGCAAGAATAAGTTGCATGAGAGAGACATCATTGTTGTATTATCATTCATCATGTTGTCCTTACTATAGTGCCATTTACTCATTGTGTTATTTGTAATTAATGTTGTAATGTCCAAAGTAGTGGACTAAAATTAAATGAATCTCCAAGATATTCTGTGTGTATCTTATCTTTTATGGTTTATAATCTGTTTCAGTCTTTCTGCAACTTATGCCCAAACTGTTATCTGCCAAATTACACCTATCGTCAATTGCAAACAGGTACCTTTACAAACAAAAATAACCGTATTCGCAATATGATCTTCATCTGAACCAGTGCCAAAGATTGGACACTAACTACAGCAAATGAAAAACTGCATATCATCATCAAATAGCTTGTCCTGAACAGAACTTTGCCACCTTAACAGTCCTTTGGAATCTCTCTCTCTCATAGGCCAGATGTCCTGTCTCTGCATGCAGTCATGCTCAAACCATCAGTTACATCTTGAATCCAACTTTTCCGTGGTCTTCCTCTTCTCGTTGCCGGGATGCCTCCTTCCATGATGGTCTTCTCCGGGAAAACTACAACTGAGATGAAATGCCCACAGAAAATAGTCGGATTAGCAAGGAAATAAGATTTTTTTATAAACTGGACTATTCGAAACATGGTAGAAACAACATTGCTAAATCATATTAAGAAATAACAAACCAAATAATCGTGGTAAACATGTAACACAATTACCACCCAACAGTGCACCACAACAAGTGTTACTATTCAGATACAATAGTTTCATAGCCAAAGGCCGTCCATGCAAATGATGAACAGCAGAAATATCAGAGACAGTAGGAAACTACCATATACAAGGCGATTTCAAGGGGACGCCAGAAGTATTTGCATACCATGATACTGAAAGGTATAACAGGAGCAGAGGAACGAAAGAAAAGAAAATGTACATCTGTTATACTTCTTTAATGATCCAGCGGCACTTGTACTCTTGCCATTCTCTCTCTCGATCCCCGCCTAGACTGATGCACCAAATTTTCTCATGTATTCTGCTGTTGTTTTTAGAGACTCCGTCCCTCCATACAGCTTCTCGCGAAACTCTGTGTTATCGGGCCAGATTTCGTTTCTCAGGCCTGCTAACAACTTGCAGTATGTGCTCTGCCGTCATGTCCGCCTTTTCACAGTGGCACAGACTAGTTGTGCCAATTTAAAATTTGTTGAACATGTGGGCCTGAAGTCTGTTATGGCCGGTACGGAGGTGGAATATAACAACTTGTTCGCTATATGGATAGACTATGGTACCCATCTCTGACGCTGTGTTGAGGGTGGTCTTTCGACCACTTGTCTCTATACTGCCAACCGATGGTTGTTTTGGCGTCCTCGTGATCTGTCTGTGGCAGTCGCTCACCTGCCTCTTCGTTTCCACTTATATTGCAGTGTGATGAGATCCACTGTATTATTGCCATTCTACCCAATGCACTGAATAACTGAGGTGTCAGGATTTTTTTCCCCCTGCACCGAACAGTAGCCAGGATTGGACAGCTCTAACACAATGTGGGTACACCTGTTATACTCCTTTAATGATTCAGTGACACTTTTACTCTTGCTATTCAGCCCAATGCCATTTAGACAAAGGACTGAAGAACTGAGGTGTCAGATTTTATTTTTCCTACACTGAACAGTAGCCAGAATCGAACTTCTCTAAAACTATAGGGTTAGAGCAGTCCAATGACCTGGCCAGTCAGATTTCCTTCTAGTCTAGATTTATCCCTCTGTATCTTGTAGTAAAGTTGTATACCTCTATTGTAGATATATACTGTTGTCAAAGTTGTTCTTTTCACATTCTGTCCAGACATCAAATCAGACACACAAACATAACACAGTAGAACTTTTCAAATGAAATATATTGTAGCATAAAGGCATTTGTTTTTGGTCAAAAGGCAAATATGATGCAGAATCCACTTATTTCATAGACCAACAAATTGATTGAATAATAGTGGCATGTAACTAGAAATTGTTAAAAATATAATAAATTTGCAAGTTATATATTCAATCAATCAAGTGCCATGCCTGTCGGAAGAGGCGATCATGTCTCTCCACAACTCTCTTTGCTTGGTGCATGTAATCAGTTCTGAGGTCGAACCATGATGTCAGGCCATCCAACATCTTCTCCCTCTGTCTTTCAATCTCTCCTTCCCTAAATTTTACCTGTAGTCACCAAATGTTCTAAACCTTCTCTTTACATTATATGCTCGAAGAACCTTGATTTGTCTGATTCTTTTGATAAGGTTTCTTTGTGTGCAGGTCTGATTTAAAACCTCATTTGTTTACTTCACTGTCCATGGAATTTTCAGCATTTTTCTGTTAAACCACATCTCTGTGGCTTCCAATGATCTTATTGATTGTTTGTTCATTGTCCATGATTCGCTGCCGTACATAAGTATTGGTTATATATTACAAGAAAAAAAATGCTATAGCGTATGTCACTGCATTCAGGGTGAATACACAGGGTGAACGTCCCTTTCAGTCAGATACTTGCACGCCCGAGAGGTTCCCGGGCCCAAATTTGGGTGTAAAGAATAGAACTACTCTTACCTGCCACGCATGTCGTAAGAGGCGACTAAGGGGTTGAGTGTGGGGCTAGCTACCACACACCGTGTAAAAACACTAGATGGCTAAAGAACGGATAGCGAACCGAGTAAACGCTGGCTGAAACCGGATACATCGCCAAAGGATAAGCACCAGAGCTCCAAATGGTGCTGAAGATGTGATGTAAAACACACCATACCTAAGGCTGCATGAATCAGATTTCCACAGGAATAGCATTTATGGGGAGATCTGGTACATCAGTCTGGGTGGTGATCGAGAGAGAGATACTTGCTGAAAGCACAGACAACAGTGCACATTTTCTGTAGTTCCATAGTAGAAATGATTTATGCTACACTTTTTATTTACTAGGTAGCTTCCTAGGTAATACATCAGTCGCCTCTTACGACATGCCTTGCAGGTCACAGTGGTACTATTCTTTGCTTCCCTTGCGGGCCCAGCACCACATGGGCGGTTTCTGTATCAAATTATGTTGCATGATCAGCTTACTAGTCCTACGTACAAGATTCTTTAGTTATCTCTCACTATACGAGTATCGAAAAGGGTGGAGACTGCAGTAAAACTTGGAAAAATAGCTACTGCAGTAAAACTTGGACTATACGAGTAGAAAGGCACAGAGGTATTGTTCTTAGCTGTCAAATATTGGGACCCTGAAATATTACGGGTTGACCATTAATGATTAATAAATATAGAAAATTTGAGAGTCAATATATTTGGCACATAAAAAATATATACAGCCATATAGAAAGTTGAAAAAATGCAAATATTGATCATCCTACACGTATAGCAGCATCCATTGATGCTAGGGTATATATATATATTTACACACAGGGGATCAAGTTGTTACGCATTTGCTGTGCGTTCCATAGGTTGTGGGTTTGAATCTGGACTGCTTATGAGTGCATTTTTTCCATAGACCCTAAGAGGTCAGGTCACAATCTTTCAACTTTCTTTCCAGTTCTTCTCCATGTTTTCTTTGGATGCCCAGGCCTCCTTTTCCCATCCGCTATCTATCAAAGAGCTGTTCTAGCCACTGTCCCTACTTGCATATGACACACGACCAATCCAACTCCATCTTCGTAATTTAATGATTATCTCCAGTGATGCACAGTTTGTTCATTTTAAAAGCTCATCATTTGCTACTGTATTTGATCGGAATATTAGCAGGATTCTAAAAATTTATTTTGAAATGCCTCCAGCTTGTGTATGATGTTTTTTGTCATTTTCCAGCACTCACTACTGTATAATAAAACTCCCAGGATAGTACTTCTAATATATGCACAAAATATTAGTGTTGTTCCATAAAACAATACAGTGACATTCTCTATTTTGAACCAGAAATCTGAAGTTTAATCTCAGAAATATAACCTCCAAAACAGTAATACGTTGAAGTGAACACTATTAAAACAAGTCATATAAAAACAAAATGTAATGTAGTTGTACCAGGTACACAAGATAAAGCAACGTTTTGGTCAAAAGACCTTTATCAAGCAAAATATACAAAGACAACTGGGGATATAAAATGAAAGTCATATATAAAGCACAAAGTAAAAATTGTGAAAAATTTAATGGTAGGATTTCTGACTAATCAACAATACTGAAATGTGTGATGAAAAACAAAATAAATGTGAAAAAAGTAGAAATAGTAAGGATATGAAGATATTAGAGATATGTCTGTGGTTACGCTATTGCCTTGCATTTTGAAGGTCCTGGGTTCAAATCCGGACTGTGACATTCTGTTCACAAGTGTATTTTTTTTTTTCAAAAACCTCTAGGATTGTTGCAGGAGCTACGGAGCTTGTGCAATACTCTCTGCAGAGGGCTTGCTATTTCTGCAAAGAGGGACAGAGCCATATGGGGTAAAACCCCGTGCAATGAAGTCAATCCTTCGGCTTTAGATATTAGGGAGAATGAGAAAAGACGGTATCAAGAAGGATGATCTGTGACATTGAAGTAAGTGCCTACTACAAGAGTAACAGAATGTTTGCAGTATATTCTTAGAGCTTGGCAGAAAAGGTCACTAAACTTCTTGTCAGTTTCACATACATATAATTTTTTTATGTTTGCAGATGATGGCAATTGATGAATTTGCAGATGATAACTTTGCAGGACTAACACATAAAACCATCTTCAATAATAAAAGTGGCTTTTGGAAACGAATCAGTACTGGTCTGCATCACATAAACACATGTATAGCATCACAGAGTTATAGTTTCTTCTATATAAATCATTTAATATATCGTCCGAGTGTTGCCGGGGCTCGCAGAGGGAGCAAAGGTAGGTGACACTGTGACCTACAAAGCATGTCGTAAGAGACAGCTGAGGTAGGGACCTAGGGAAGCTACTCTAGTAAATAAATAGCATCGTAGAAATCGAATGTTCTAGCCTACTTGTAGGTGCATAACTAGCACAACGTACAATCACTCTTAGGCTCAGATCACATACAAATCACACAGTATGGTTAACAAGTGGTCGATATGGAACGTTCGAACAAGAAGAAGACTCAACTGTCACGTAAAAGCTGACATTATTGACAGAGGATCTTTTATGTCTAACTTAAACACAGGACCTAAGTTTTAATGTTAGTCTCTTATGGGACTAGGAACTCGATCTTACCTATATGTTTGAGATCAGGGATCACTAGAAAATAGCCTGCTTGCTTTACAAAAGACAGTGAAGTTTATAAACGTGATAACATTGTACACGTATAGGCAATATTTCAAGAGAATGAAAGAAAGGCTGATTGCATCGTGCTAGTAATGACCTGAGTACTTTTGTAACAATAGACGAGTAGCGTACCACCATGCCAAAGGGATCGCCAACTAAATACAGTTAATATCAAGAGAACAAATAAAAATATATTTCTCACACAAAACTAGAAACACCTTTCAAACACATTTGATTGATTATTTTGTATTGCACACTTGATCTAAGTTATCAAGATTTGAATGTGCAGTTACCTTACACTTTTCATGTACATAGTAAACATAATTCTGATAACATGTATTCCACTTGTAGACGATTCATGCTTGACTAGCATATCTCTTTCTCTCTCTCTCTCTCTGCATTTTTAATCCGGATTGGGGCATAGGCCCTCAACTAATTTATGCAAAGTCTACCTATCTCTTTCTCCTGCAGCTCCCTCCAGCTCTTCTTTATATTGTTGATCTCTCTGCTTCCAAATTCTGTCTCCATGTATTTCTCTGCCACCCCTCCTTTTGCTGTCCCTGCGGGTTCCAGGAAAGGACCATTCTTTTTATTGACTAGCATATATATATTCCTCTCGTATCATTATACATTACATAGCGCCTGCAAGTAATTTCTCCATATTACTCTGTCCTGGGCGACTCGCTCAATCTCTTTCATGGAATTGAGCCCGGCAATTCTCGTCTCTTTCAACAAAGTTTGCTTCAGGGTTTTCTCTTAGGTGTTCTCTCTTTCTTGAACCCATTGACTACCGCTTCAATGCCTGCTTTGGTATATCTTTGATTATTTCTTCTAAGGTGTACCCAACATATCTCCATCTTTTCTCCTTCTTATAACAGTTGTTACTACTGGTTGTCTAGCATACGCTGCAAAAACTTGGATAGGTTAAGTTCTTGTTTTTATAGATGATCCAGTGATGGACAATTTGTCTTGAAATAAACTTCGAATCATTATCACCTGAATTAGTCCAAGTGTAATCATCAAAACTAGCTGCAGACATGAGAAAAAGTTGACTCTGAAGAAATTGGCTTCTTGCACATTGCGATCTTTGGCTTCATGAACTCTTATTAGTGTCTGAATCTGAATTGAACGCTCCATATTTCTCTTTGATCTGTCAAGTATGCCCTGTGAAGAAAAATTACATTGAGTCTTAAAATAAATTTTAAAACAATTTTGTTATTCACAAGAGAAAAGATATGGAAGAAAAACTAAGTACACATAATCGGTAACCATGATCAGAGGCTGAATATCTTCTTCAGTGATCTCTGGTCATACGCTAATTCTTCTTCTTCTGCGTTCGTTCTTTACGACCAATTTTAATCACTCTTTGTGATATGATTTGATATTTGCCAAGAACGCGTATACGTTGCACATTGGTTTGGTAGGCCCCTAAACGCATAGACTTCTACATGTTTAGGACATGTGCATCCGATTTCAACCAAACCTCCTTAGTCGCCTCTTACGACATGCGTGGCAGGTAACAGTGGTTCTATTCTTTACACCCCAAATTTGGGCCCGGTAACCACTCGGGCGATATATACGCTTAATTTACTGTGGACCACAAACTGGGCAGTCAGCTTTAGGTCTGTCAGGTTTACCCAAAGGTTAGTTTTTAGTTTGACTGGGTGTGGCCACATGTTGCTTCTCAGCTCATCCAGGAGAAGAAAGTCTTGCAAGACATGCTCTGGTGTCAGAGGCTGAATATGACTTACATGACAGTTCATGTCTTTGCCACATTGGCAAAGACAAACCATTGACAGATTGCAAACAGAAGACGAGGACGATTAAAGGAAACATGGAGAACAGTGGACTGGGAAATCAAAGTGTTGAGTGACATGGGATATCATGGGTAGAAAAGCAACAGAATGGCAACAATGGACATTATATGTGAATGCATTATGTGTCAACTATGACAAGAACATAGAAGGTTAATTCATGTACAAATCACACCATGACATAGAAGGTTCTTCTTCTTCTTTGCGTTTGTTCTTTACAACCAATTTTAATTACTCTTTGTGATATGTTTGATCTTTGCCAAGAACGTGTATACGTTGCACATTGGTTTGGTAGGCCCCTAAACGCATAGACTTCTACCGTTTAGGACATGTGCATCCGATTTCAGCCAAACCTCCTTAGTCGCCTCTTACGACATGCGTGGCAGGTAACAGTGGTTCTGTTCTTTACACCCCAAATTTGGGCCCTGGTAACCACTCGGGCGACATAGAAGGTTAATTCATGTACAAATCACACCAACTATGACATAGAAGGTTAATTCATGTACAAATCACACCAACTATGACATAGAAGGTTAATTCATGTACAAATCACACCAACTATGACATAGAAGGTTAAGTCATGTAAAAATCACACCAACTATGACATAGAAGGTTAATTCATGTAAAAATCACACCAACTATGACATAGAAGGTTAATTCATGTAAAAATCACACCAACTATGACATAGAAGGTTAATTCATGTAAAAATCACACCAACTATGACATAGAAGGTTAATTCATGTAATAATCACACCAACTATGACATAGGAGTTTAATTCATGTAAAAATCACCCCAACTGTGACATAGGAGGTTAATTCATGTAAAAATCACACCAACTATGACATAGGAGTTTAATTCATGTAAAAATCACCCCAACTGTGACATAGGAGGTTAATTCATGTAAAAATCACACCAACTATGACAGGTTAATTCATGTAAAAATCACATCAACTATGACATAGAAGGTTAATTCATGTAAAAATCACACCAACTATGACATAGAAGGTTAATTCATATAAAAATCACACCAACTATGACATAGAAGGTTAATTCATGTAAAAATCACACCAACTGTGACATAGGAGGTTAATTCATGTAAAAATCACACCAACTATGACATAGGAGGTTAATTCATGTAAAAATCACACCAACTATGACAGGTTAATTCATGTAAAAATCACATCAACTATGACATAGAAGGTTAATTCATGTAAAAATCACACCAACTATGACAGGTTAATTCATGTAAAAATCACACCAACTATGACATAGAAGGTTAATTCATGTAAAAATCACACCAACTATGACATAGAAGGTTAATTCATATAAAAATCACACCAACTATGACATAGAAGGTTAATTTATGTAAAAATCACACCAACTATGACAGTTTAATTCATGTAAAAATCACACCAACTATGACACAGAAGGTTAATTCATGTAAAAACCACTCCTAAAATGTATACTCCTACCACTTCTTCTTCGAACGCTCCATATCAACCACTTGTTAACCAACTCTGTGTGATTTGTATGTGATCTGAGCCTAAGAGCAATTGTATGTCGTGCAAGTTATGCGCCTACAAGTAGGACAGCTTTTTCACTGTCTACAGGTAGGCCAGCACATCCGATTTCTGCAATACTTTTTATTTACTAGGGTAGTACTCGACAGAAAACTACACGGACCTCTGTGTGAGCTACAAAGACAGTGAAGTTCATACAAGAGACAACATTGAATATATAGACATATTTCAAGCTAACGAAAGGAAGGAAGGAGGAGACTAGGGTAGTTTCCCCTGCCTCTTACCTGGTAGGTTGCAGTGTTATTATTCTTTCCTCCTTCGAGCCCGGCAACACACTGGCGCTTGACAAAGACTAAACTGAGGCACAGCATATAGTCGTTCTTAGCAAAAACTAAACATATCACAAAGAGTGATCAAACAGGCCATAAAGAACGTACGCAAACAAATATCCTTACCATAAAATCTTGCACAGTTATGTCTAGTTGACCCATTATACCCTCCTCTTCAAATGTGATATTACCATCAGCATTGTCATCACTATCATTCTTCAGATCTTTGATAAAGACTTTAAAGAAGACAATTTTTGAGGAAAGCCTACTGAATGCGTTGTCAAAACAAAGTTTGTAGTCACCTTCATCTGTAGATTTGAATCTGTAAAAGATTAAAGAAATATTTAATCTACTCTGTCATAGCAATAGCATTTCAAAATTACTTGGTCTCTATACCTAGTAATACTCAATAAATAGACAGTGTACAAGTATTAGAAGCTTTCGAAAAAACAAATTACCAAACACAGGATTCTAACTACTTACCCTTATTTCTTACGGCACCCATTGCCTAGCCTAACAATATGAGCATTCTTACGAACACAACCAGCTAGACATTAAAAAATGGCTTTACTGAGGAGTGTTTTTCACAAACTCTTCATTTTTACTAGACACAGAATAATCAGGTACTTAGTAACAAATGTTATAAGAAGGAGAAGATAGAGATATGTTGGACATACATTGAGAAGAAATGTTCAGTTTCAGTTTGGAATATCTTCATTGCACTCCGGACATGTCCATAGGTGCTCCGATCTCCTTCGCAATATCTCCAACAGCGTCCAGCGACTGACCGTACCAGTTCTATCTTGATTGATGAGCCGACTCATATACCTGTTGTACTGTTCTTTTCTTGCCACACCAATCTTCAAACCCAGTTCTCGGAATCTAGTAGTTGCCGTGGATTGGTTGAGATGAAGGTCTTCTCTGCGCCACGCTCTATGAGGGCGTTCACGATGTCAGCTCTGTCCATGGGCTTGCCCTCTGATATAGCGGCAGAGCCAGTCAGTCTGTCTGCTCTCTCATTGCCAACGACACCCATGTGCCCGGAACAAAGACAAGTGTAATTCTACAAATTGTTGACGCCTGCAGTGATTCAGTCCATTGCCTGCGCACCGAACCGCCTCCACCTTTCGGATCATACTCAATGAGTCACTCAGAATGCACGCATGAGTGTAGTTTTGTGACTCTAGCCAGAGTAGTGCATTGGTCACCGCCAGTACCTCCATTGTCATGCTGCTTGTTGTCATACTAAATGCACCACTGGCTTCCTTGACCATTCTGCCACATGAGCTTGCAGAGAAGGCCCATGCAGACTTTTCGTGATGAACTACCGATCCATCCTTGTAAATCACGACGTCGTCTGCATTGCAGTTTTCATCGATAATGGCTTTGACGTCTGCATTCAACGCCACGGGATTTCCTTCTCTGCAACCTTTGTCAAATTTAATGATGGTTGAAAAGGTGTTCCAGTATATTGGAGGCATCGGTATCCATTCTTCCCCATGGTCAATATTATTGACCCGCATACCAGCTGAACAGTATCTGCGGCACGCCAACCCATGACTTGCCCCTTTAGCGATTTCCACCACTGGTGCTGAGCTGTTCATGCAATGGGTGATCCTTTTGGCACTTATTTTGAGATAGGCACGTGCTCTAGCTATCTTGAGTCTATACTCCATGGTCGGAAAACCCAGGAGAAACCTCATCGCCACACAGGTGTATCCCTTGTGCAACCGAGGATGATGCGCATAGCTTCGTTCTGTATTCTCTCCAGTCTTTCGATTTGCGTTTTGCTGACAGTGAGGGTGGCCATTGCATATTCAATGGTGGAGAGGACCAGTGTCTGATACAGGATGACAAGCAGTCGTTGCTCGATGTTAACAGCCGCCATGACTCTCATTGCAGCCAAACCTTTGCGTGCCTTGACAATGACATACTCAACATGTTCCCAGAAACACAGGCTGCGGTCAAATGTCACACCCAAATATTTCATCGATTTATCTACGGGCAAAACACTACCACGAAGTTTCACACTAGGCGTACATGCGTTAACAGTGTGATTATTGAGTGAGAACCATGTCACTGCTGCTTTTAATGTATAATTCAGGATATATATATTTCAGAAATGATCAAAGAATACCAAAGCAAGCATTGAAGTGAGAAGCAAAGGGTTTAAGAAAGAGACGATACCTAGGAGACCTTGAAATGAACTTTGCTGGAGAGGAAGAAATATCGGTCTCAATTTCATGGAAGAGATTGAGCAAGTTGCACGACCAAGTGGTTACCGGGGCCCAAATTTGGAGTGTAAAGAATATAACCACTGTTACCTGTCACGCATGTTGTAAGAGGCGATTAAGGAGGTTTGGCTGAAATCGGATGCATGTGTCCTAAACGTGTAGAAGTCTATGTGTTTAGGAGCCTACCAAACCAATGTGCTACATATACACGTTCTTGGCAAAGATCAAACATATCACAAAGAGTGATTAAAATTGGTCGTAAAGAACAAACGCAAAGAAGAAGAAGATATCACAAAGAGTGATTAAAATTGATTGTAAAGAACGCACACAAAAAAGATTACTTTTTCTTAAACTAAAAGCAAGAAAATATCGTGAAATATATATATTCTGAATTATACATTAAAATGTGGAGACAGAAGTACAGCTGACAAAGAATATAGAAGAAAAGAATCTCTCTGGTATAGAAACAGAATATAGAAGAATAAGATCAGTCTACGCCCGAGTGGTTACCAGGGCCCAAATCAGTGGTGTAAAGAATAGAACCACCGTTACCTATCACACATGTCGTAAGAGGCGACTGAGGAGGTTGAGCATTAAAAAATGCTAGAAAGCTACAGAAATCACAAACAGGGAAATTCATAGCTCACCACCCGAGAAAGAGGGACCCTGCAAGTAAATGGGGAGAGAGTGGAAAGATTTGGAAAAGATAGTCTTGGATAAGAGGCTTGGAAAACCTTGGTTGTGGACCTATGCCTCCCTAGGGGTGAAGATCAGTCTACTAAAAGTGACAAAGTAATTTTTTTTTAATAGAAAGCTCGTTAAAATCTACATCAAAGTACTCACCATTCTATTTTAGGCACTGCCTCTTGTTGCATTGTTATCACTTAGTAAACACGTTCAAATAGAATACGGTTTCTTATTTGATAAATTTCATCTTATTTTGTATATACTTTTTCCCTACATTGTGAGCAAGAACACGATTGCAATGATGCTGTGCACATAGAGCTAACAACTTGCTTGGCATTATTCGGTTGCTATTCTACATTTTAACTAGTACTGACATTGAGGAAGGCGGTGGGGGTCAGTAGGAAAGATAGACTACAAAACGAAGACATCAGAAGCAGAGTGGGCATAACCTCATCCACCAAATACATAGAAAAACAATAAATACAATGGTTAGAACATTTAATGAGAATGGAATACATCAAACAATAAATAACAGCATACAATAAAAAGAGATCAGGTTATAGAACCAAGGAAAGACCGAGAAAAAGATGGCTATACAATATCAAGACTACACTAAATAAAAACAGATATAAAACAAGAGCGACTCATCTGGCCCTGGAACACAAATTAAAGCTCTCATCCCTACGCTTAGCGGCAAGTGGGGACAACCAACCAACTCCATCATCCACCTGGGAAAAAAATAGATAATAGACTGATATTTCTATACTGTGTCTATTCTTTGCTTCCAAATATAGGGTCCATTGATGCACAAAATTGATACTGCAATTGAAGGAATGTGGAATAAAACTGTGCATGAATGTTAAAGTGTTCAATAAAGAGTGTTTTTAACAACAAGACAGGCGCAAAAACACACCTTGTTTACCCAGATTGATTAAATTTTATTTCAGATAAATCTTCTTCTTCTTTGCTCTTTACAACCAATTTTAATCACTCTTTGATCGGATTGTTGATCTTTGCAAGACGTTATACGTTGCACATTGGTTTGTAGGCTAACCATGACTACATGTTTAGATAGCATCATTTCAGCCATTTCAGATAAATAAAAGTTAATTACTTTGTTTTACATACTTTACAACATTGTCAGTTTTCCGTTGTCCTATATGGTACACTCTGTTCTCTGGGCCTGAAATCAACAAGTTGATGTCCAAATCACCCCCAGCAACAACCTGCAGATAAACAAATAAATGTGTACAGATTAACACAGTTATCTAGACATGGGTACATGACTATGACATTTTCTGCATAGGTTATCAACTGTGTTTGATGATGAGAAGTGATTCATTTTTAGTCTTCCATGAATATCTGTATAAACCAATAAGCAAATATCTCAATACGAATATAACACAATAATAATAATCAAACAATCGTTATAACAGAGTAATTATAAAAGAGAAATGATTTTTTCAGTGAAGTGTTCCTGGGATAATTTTCTTCTCTGTTCACATCAACCACTGTTAACCATTCTTTGAGGTCTGTATGTGATTTGTGTCAGAGAGCATGAGTTCGTTGTGCCCGTTAGGAACCTATAGACCCGTAGGATAACACCTTGTTTCTCTCATGCCTTTTTAACCCTGATTGAGGTATAGGCCCTCAACCAACTCATACCAAGTCTTCCTATCTCTAGCTATCTTCTGCAGCTCCCTTCAGCTCTTCTGTATATTGTTGATCTTTGTCTCCAAATCTTGTCGCCATGTATTTCTAGGTCTTCCTCTCTTCCGCTGTCCCCGTAGGTTCCAGAAAGGTATCGGCTATGTAGCACTGAAAAATGCTCTTTCTGACTTCAAAAGACAATGATTTGCTGCATATAACTCCTTAAAATTTTATAAAATGCTGTTTCTGCAACACACAAAGTAAAATATTGTGATAGATATCAATGCTGAAAAAAGTGACTGCTCATATCCTGCTAATTATGCTGTATTCTTGTGTGTTTAAATATATTCTACCCTACAATATTACATTATTGATTATATAATTCAACTTGATAAATCACATATCTTTTTCTCACCTGATATTCCACTTCTGTGTCTGTATCTACTGGCAAATGTTGCCAAAAGCATTCCTGCTTTCCTGGTGAAATTTGAATTGTTAAACCTATTTCAATTCCGAGGCAACAACTCCACAGTAATACAAATGTGACAACTCCCACTTTCTCCATTCTTGGCAGAAACTTTTTACTGTATCTATCTACAGCTACACAAACCTAAACTGTTTCATGTGTATATTTTAAGAATTAAATTGGATCCATACCATTCACAGTTCTAATAACGTTAATAATAGTAAGTACTAGAGAGAGTAGTCTGTCTATCTCGGTATTTAATTGGTAGACTTAGAGACTAAGTAAGACAGTAGTAATTAAATTAGTACTACTGGTCACTACTACTTGTCACGATTCCTACCCGTTTAATACTCAACTCAAAACTGATTCAGACACATTATTATAAAACTATAATAGTCAAGAAGTGCAAATAGTAGTTAATGATATTATCTGAAATATTCATCACGATAACAGGGGTCAGTAGTTCAACAAGTGACACTACAGTTGAGTTTGTAACTTGTAGCAACTTCTTTGTAACTGTTACTGACTGATGTTACTGTTAAACTTACTAGAGTAGTGCAAGACCGGCATGAGAAAACTGTAGAACGGGTAGTTGCGCATTTAAATTAGAAGTGAGCACACATCAATTTACAAATACTCAAATCCCGTAAAATACTTTGGTACCTTAAATTTTAAGTCTGCAATAAAAATTAGTTGAGATAAACACATTTGAAAGCAGGCTATTGCAGATTGTTGCCAGATTAAAATTTAGATTTTAAGCCAGGCAGACAATACTATAAACTGCCAGAAAAAAGCCAAACAAATTTAAGCACCAGTTTCATACTGACCACCTGTAATGCTTTAGATTGTGTTAGATTGTGCTTTAGATTACTTTTACTCATTACTATCATCCTTACTGAAACGAAAGGAACATGCTGCATAATCATTGTCAGGTCTTCTTCTTCTCGTTCGCTGATGTTCAATGTCTACACAATGAGTCCGGTTCTCTGGATGCAATTGTCAGGTGTCTTCTTCTTTCTTCTTCTTCTTTTGTCGTCACACTGCTACCGGGTTGTTGCCCAGTGTCGTGGTTTTCTGTTTTTGTCTTGCGCTGTTCTGGTGGCTTGTGTGATTATTATCTTTGCTCTTTCATAGCCTTTTAACATTTTTGCAGTTCTATGAGAGTTAGGCGTTAAGTTCGCACATATCAGGCAGCGTCGTCTTCGTGGTAGAGAGAGAAGATAAATTAATCAACTTCTCGTGGGTACGGTGAGCAAATGGACTTTGGAATGGCTGCTGCAGCGGAAGACAGGGCACGAATGGGAATGCCCAATGTGCCACGATGTCGATCGCATAACATAACATAACATTTTTGTAGATATTTAGCATTTATTTTCTTCTTCTTCTTTGCGTTTGTTCTTTACGACCAATTTAAATCACTCTGTGATATGTTTGATCTTTGCCAAGAACGTGTATAGACATTTATTTTAAATCAGCATTTATGTCCCGATCTAAGAATGGCATCAAGAAAATTCAGCTGAATTTGTTTTCTCGATTCGCTTGTGTTTTAACTGAGATTATTGGTTACTGAACCGGCGTACAAACCGAAGACCACGGAAAAGATGGTTAGATGGCGTAGCAGAAGCCTATGAAAGAACAAAATAACAATCACACAAGCCACCAGAACAGCGCAAGACAAAAACAGAAAACCACGACACTGGGCAACAATCCGGTAGCAGTGTGGCGACAAAAGAAGAACCAGCGTCATAGAACTCCGAGCAGACATATACGTGCTCAGTCTCCCCAAAAGCAGATGGCAAATAGTATGCATACCGATGGTCCCTATGGCTAGCTGGTTAAATACACTCCTCTTTCTGCCCTCACGCATCCAACTCTACTAGTCAAATAAAAATCGTGGCATATCCTTTGCTGGACGTTGCCATCAACCACAGTAAACGAGTCGTTGATTTTCTAGGCACCATTTATACGATCAGTAGTTTGCCATTGCTTTCTGAACGGTGAGGTCTATTTTTACCGTTCGTTACCATGGAACAAACAAATTTACTTCTAAACTGCACACCGCGGAGTTTGAACCAGGTACACTTGGTTGTGACCGAGCTCACTACCGCTTAAACTATATACTCCCACAAACGTTCTACTTGTACAGCGTGTAACTCCAATCTCCTTAAATCGCTGAGTAGATTCAACGTTAATTTTAGTGTCCTCGTCAACAAGATGTCACCAAGAGACATAAAAACATACTCATTATCCATCCTAAACTCCCCGACAATCGATGCTAACGACACAAGTCTGGTCGCTCTCTCATTGCAGCGAACAACCATCATGGACAGGACAGTAGATCCACGTGAGCCTCTGGAGATTGAAACCCTAAATAGACGATATTCACTCATACTGCAACCTGCCATTCTTGATCTTCCGAGTTAGACACAACAACGATCCCAGTAAGCGGAGTCCCAGGGTCACTTGAGGACATCAGTCCTCAATCTTCATCCTCATAATGAAAGTAGTTGTCATGTATGTTCCTCTTTGCTCTGCAATGACACTACCATGAACGCTAGCCAGGAAACCCCATCCTGGCTTCTCCCCACGGTTCACAGACCCAATAGTATAAGCAACAGCCAACTCTAAAGTACTTCTTCTTCTTCTTAACGTTCGTTCTTTACGACCAATTTGAATCCCTCTTTGTGATAGGTTTGGTCTTTGCCAAGAACGTGTATACGTTGCACATTGGTTTGGTAGGCCCCTAAATGCATAGAATTCTACACGTTTAGGACACATGCATCCGATTTCAGCCAAACCTCCTTAATCGCCTCTTACGACATGCGTGGCAGGTAACAGTGATTCCATTCTTTACACCCCAAATTTGGGCCCCGGTAACCACTCGGGCGTCTAAAGTACTGTAAAGTGCAAACTTGCCATCCATAATTGGAATGCTCAGCAGTAGAAGACTAAGACGACTAGGACATAAGATTAATGGAAAATAGCCCCTGCATACCCCAACAGTTGTTCTGTGAACTTTCAGAAGGGAAAAGGCACCAGGTCAGACTACTCAGATATCTGCAATGCCTAAACAAGAACTTTTCTAACAGTCCCAACAAATGGGGAAAAACTAGACGATGACCGAGTTATATGGAAAACAAAAATGCACAAAGCTTCATAATCTTTTGAATAAACTTAGGAATGAGCTTGAAGGCAAGAGAGACAAGCGCAAACACAGAAGTCACAGTATAACCAAGGCCAACGGTAACTAGTTTACAAAGGCCTTGGTATATATATATATATATACACTATATATAACACATGCCAATAATAATAATAATTCCTCTCGTACCGTTATACGTTACATAGGGCCTGCAAGTAATTTATCCATACCGCTCTATCCTGGGCAACTCGCTCAATCTCCTCCATGGAACTGAGACCGATATTTCCTGCCTCTCTCAACAAAGTTCGTTTCAGGGTCTCCTTAGGTTGACCTCTCTTCTTGAACCCTTTGCATCCCACTTCAATGCCTGCTTTGATATTCGTTGATCATTTCTCCTCCAGGTGTGCCCAACATATCTCCATCTTCTCTTTCTTATAACAGTTGTCACTAGTGGTTGACCAGACATGTCTCTGATTTCATCACTTCTCCTGAATTCATTCCATTTTATATTCATTATTTTTCGCAGACATCTATTTTCAAATGTATTCAACTTGTTTCTATATCTTTAGTCATTTTCCAACTCTGCTAGCATATGTTAGGATTGATACAACATTTGAATTGAAAAATCGTAATTTAGTTTTAATACTATATAACTTGCAGTTTCATATTTTATTTAGACGTTTACAAGCTGATGTTGCTTTGTCGATTCGTATCATAATTTCTTTTTAACATTTCCTGTGCAATCAAAATTGCTACCTAAATAGGTGAACTGCTCTGTTATTTTTATCATTTTAGATTCCAGTGTGATATCTGCATTACTTGCCATAGGTGTCTTCATTATATTTGTTTTTTCATAGCTTATCTGCAGTCCAACTTTTGATGCTATAGATGACGTTGTATGTTTTTCTTTGAATATCTTGGTTGTTTCTACTTAACAAGGCAATATCATCTGCAAAATCAAAATCTTCTAGTTGACTATTTTCTACCCAATCGATGCCAGTTTCGCCCCTGCAACATTTTCGCATCACCCAGTCAATGGCCACTTCAAACAATAGCGGGGATAGAATACATGCCAATTGACCGTCTCTAATTGATCTCTACTGTTAAGTCATCCTTTGTAATATCACAGGTTATTTTATTTGATAAGCAAACATGTTACTAACAAGAGAAACACTCATATCATATTTGTGTGCGCGATTCACCAGAGCACGTGCCTGTTTTAAATGAAAGACGGAGCATTGAATGATAGTAACATGTTTTGAGGTTATTTTCGGCAGTGTACGGTGTTCTAATGTGACTGGAAACTTTGGTCAACCTAAAATTATTGGAGTATTCATTTAATTTTAGCCGTATTTTGGATTCGTTTTACAATGTAATACTTTAACTATTAATATGCAATATGATTTTGTAAAGACTAATATTAGCGATGACTTAAATTTATGATAAAATTTAACATGTAGAGAATGTGGGACACGGAATTCAAAACGAGGTTCGATGTACACTTAATTTGCATAGATCTTGTCGCTACCGAAAACAACTCCTCATTCATGATGATACTTAGAAGGAAATTTTAGTCTTTATAATCATCACGTAATATTTTCGCTAGTTACATAGTTTTTTGTCAGTTCGGAAACAAGAGTAATGACTGGTTACATTCTAAAATAATTTTTGTAACTGCCAATATTACTACGCCGACTCAGTAATCCCACAATGCATGTAGATGCTCGTCAGAATTTTTTATTTTTGCAGGTGAATGCTGCGTATTATAGAGAAACATTATGTCGCAGCACAGCATGGGTATTATTTACATGGATTTTAGTGAGTAATATAAGAATAGTGTCTTTTAAATATAAAAATAAGAAGAAAAGTACAACATTTTTCTTGCAGTTAGTGGTTTGATATGCTGACTAATCGGATAATATGTTGAAAGTTTCAAAGAAAGTGCTTGCTTTGAAGTTTGATTTTTGATCTTGATTGCGTGATTCTACTTTTAATTTTAATTATAGTTTAATTGAGGCCCTATAAGTCATAAAGTTACAAAAGTAAATAAACATTTATTTATTGTTTATATTTTGGTCTAATTCATTCACAGATACCCTAATGGAACCACAATAAGATCGATGGTAAAATCTTCAGGGCCCTCGGATATGAAACTACGAATGTTACTTCTGATCAAATATTCACGCTTGAGAGAATGAAAATAGAAGTTTTGAAATTGTAAACAATACAATTATGAAGCATCCCAAGGTGATGTAACAGAGCTGAAGCACACACATGGCTAACTCGAGTTCGGAGATAAACGAATACTGTACCATCGCAGTTGCGAATGGGGACAGTTTTGTTGCAAGCGAGTATGAAGTACCAGAAAATGAGGTAACTATCTCTGTTCCCTATGACCAGACATCTTCCTTTTCTTTTGAAATGGAACAAGATAGTAGCAACAGTGACTTTAGTAGTAATTTGAAGGAACCAGAGATCGACAAGGATGCATCGAATATACTTTCCACTCAAACAAAAGCAATCAAGGGGAGAAGAAGGAATAAAGACAAATTTAATGTGGATTGTTTAAGTTATGAACTGCAGGTTGGTTATCGCATCTTGAGTAACATGATGAGTACTGGCAACAGATATGTCAACAAACTGTTTCTCTACCCAGTTGATGATACATTTCCAGAAACTACAGATTATTATGAAAAAATTAAGGAACCAATTTGGATGTTTAAAAGTGAGTAATTGATTTGTTTTTTTAAAATAATTCTTTATCATCTATCAAACCACAACACATACTTGCAGAACAGAATAATTATTGTTATGTTCGTCTATTTTAAAGCTTGTTATATATTGCAACCAAATAAATGTTGCTCATATGTACACAGCAGGTGTCACATATGCTCAGAATGTAGACTGGCGTCCACTATGTCTTTTGTAGATAACATATTGACTTACCCGCAGGACTGAGACAACTACAGCTTTTCAGCAGGAACATAATTGATAAGACAAGTGTGAAAGTAAATGCAGCAAAGGCATCTGTGACAAGATTCTCACTTAATAACCAAATCACCAACACATCTACATTGATGGACAACATATGTGGACAGGATATTGATAAGGCATCAGATCTCAAATATCTTGGAGTCAATTTTGAAAGAGGCCTGCCATTCAGAAATATCTTATCATGATATCATCGTCAAGAGAAGACTTGGAAGGGCTTTGATTGATGGCTTGTTAACCACTCTTTGTGATTTGTATGTGATCTGAGCCTAAGAGCGATTGTACATTGTGCCAGTTATATGCCCACAAGTAGGCAAGCACATCATATTTCTGCAATGCTTTTATTTACTAGGGGAGCTTCCTAGGCCCCTACCTCAGTCTCATCTTATGACATGCCTTATAGGTAGCAGTGTTACTATTCTTTTTTTCTCTTGCAGCCCCGGAAACATACTGGCGGAACACAGTATATGAGGTGAAAGCACACAAGAAGAATATAAGGGATCAGCTAATGGATGGAGCTGACATTCTGAACGCCCTCATAGAGTGTGGCAGCAAAGAGGATTTTTATTTAAACCAATCCATGTAAACTGCTAGATTTTCAAGAGCTTGGATTGAAGATTGGAGTGACCAGAAAAGAATAGCACAGCAGGTATATAAGTAGGTTCATCAATCAACATCGAACTGGTCTGTCAGCCTCTGAAAACTGTTGGCAATATTTCAAAGGAGATCGGAGCACCTATGGACATGTTCGGAGTGCAATGAAGATATTCTAAAATAAAACGGAGGTGGTAGTAAAGATAACTTACGGTAATCTTCATGAATATTTTTTTATAATTCATTGATTTACTTTCATATAACACTATTGGCTCTTTGTAAACTGAACTCTATTTTATATTACTGTTGATTAGATCTTGTTGTTTATGTACCCATATGTACGTTGCATGTTCACAAATATTGCATCTCATTTTGTTCTGTAGTGAAAGAGAAGTTTGAGAAACAGGAATACAAAGATTTGACTGAGTTCATGGCAGACTTTCGCTTAATGATTGAAAATTGCTACCGCTATAATGGTCCAGACCATTTTGTGTCAAAGAAGGCTCAGAAGTTGGAGACGATGATGAAGCAAAAATTGCTCTTTGTCAAGGTGAGCATATTCTTCACATCCTTATATTTTCAGCTTGGATTATTTGATTTTGATGTTAAGATCATCATCTTTGCACTTTGGGAAATAAGTAGTTGTGCTCAGATCACTTTCTTACACAGAAAACTTCAGGGAAAGTGCAAGAAGCTTGTAGCACAACCAAGGGTTCCCAAAGTTATTTTTATGGTGGTGATTTGTAGTAATTTAATATTAATCGTTATATCCACGATTTGTTGCCATAGAATAGAAGGCTCAACACATTTTCAGTGTGCACATTTAATGTTTTAGTCTTCTTTGAATGCTCCATATGGACCACTTGTTAAACCACTCCTTGGGATCTGAGCCTAAGAGCGATTGTACGTTGTGTCAGTTATGCGCCTCCAAGTAGGCCAGCACATTCGATTTCTGCAACGCTTTTATTTACTAGGGTGACTTCCCTAGGCCCCTACCTCATTACAATATGCCTTGTAGATCAGAGTGTTACTATTCTTTGCTTCCCTTGTGGGCCCTGTACCACACATGCGGTAATTTAATATTAATCATTATATCCACAATTTGTCGCCATAGAATAGAAGGCTCAACGCAATTTCAGTGTACACATTTAATGTTATAGTAAGTATTAATAGGAGAGCGGTGGCTGAATGGTTAAATGTATTGGAATTTTCTAATTGAAATATCTGTGTTCAACCCCACGGTACCCTCCATATTAGCCTACCTTATCGTGGTTGGAGGGTTTGTGTGCCTTTAGGATCCTTCAGGCTATGTCGCGGGAGTCTAACTCCTGGCAGGTCTAACCAAGCCGAACAGACTGAAGGTGAAAGGCCAGACCAAAAGGCGGGGAGCAGGATGGGCCTCATAAGGTGACAGTGCAGAACCCACCGGCGAGTGGTAAATGCTCTGGCTGCAACCAACCCATCCCCCAGCTATGGGACAAATATCACTTGTTCTCTCTCTCTTGAGGAGGACATCCTTTTCTTGTCTTGTCTTCTACTTCTATGACACTTTCCCTTAAGCATAAGGGATTAAACTACAGTGTCCAAGGAGCACACCCTGCATAAAAGCCTGGGTTGGTGAGCCCGGCAACAGAAGGCTGAAGTCATCTAGAGTAGGACGACTCCAGACAAACCCGGGAAGACAGATCTCGTCAGCAGGGGACTGCAACTGTCTAGAGAACAACCTCAAAAAAAGATGTCCTCAGAAACGGAATGTGTCAGCCATTATTGGCGGGAGGAATCGACACATACGAACAACTCAAATGGTCATGGCCAACCCACGGTAAAGTCACAAGTTTTTTACTGTTGGGGAGAGGATACAGCCGATGACTTGCGCATGCATGATGACAGTTTTGGACAAGCAGCCTTAACTCTTTGTGGACCAGGGCAAAAGCCATTTGTTTTTAGAATAAAAAACGCCAGAGTGGTTACCGGGGCCCAAAGTTGGGGTGTAAAGAAACTACTGTTACCTGCCACGCATGTCATAAGAGGTGACTAAGGAGGTTTGGCTGAAATCGGATGCACATGTCCGCTAGGGAATGCTAACCCAAACAAATGCTTGCACAAAACAGATGCACCAGGCCATAAGGCGCATAACATGGTGCAACGACCCTCACAATGAGGAATGGGATAACGGATTCTACGGTCATCAATCTGCCTCTGAGATTTAGCCACGCAGTAAGAATGTCAGACCTACCATCACAAGGGTGGCCAAAACTTACTGCGGGAAGAGGTCGGCACAAACAGGGAAGTAGAAATTATAGAAACTATATCCTACAGAACTGCCCCCAGTATGCAGACTTGAGAAGAAAGAGGTGGCCCACTTACACCAGCATCCAAGACAAACTGTATTGCATGGCTTATAATCTGAGGCAGATGGCTGCCTTTATTAGAGAATCGAAATCCCAATCTAGTGAGAACGCAGAAGAAGAATAAAAAAAGCCCTTTAGTGTGGCTCCTGGTAAAAGGTGTCCAACCCAAAGCCACATAGTGTGGCGTTTGGTCCACAAGGAGTTAATTCCTCTGCCCTTTACAATCCCCCAGTTTACAATCCCACAATTTTTAGAGTAATTTACAGACAAAAACACAGTTAATTATAATAGAACTCACATATGTTCTGATTATATTAAGCATTTAATACCTTTCTCCTGGCAATTATAACCACAAAATTGTTAATATTTAATAGTTACATGTTTACACATGTACTCCGGTCTACAAGGTGTGTCCTGTGTCTGGTTCTGCATCCAGCAGAACTAGGGCCAGCTAGTCTTTCTGAGGAAGGGTAAAAATTAGTATTCTTCTCATGACCTGTAGAACACACTAACCAACCCCATCTCCCATTGACTGTACCAGAAACTTTGATGAGGTCCAAGGTTTACAGAGCTTTGAATCACCTAGAGATGGACTCCCTAGGTCAGTTCCCCCTGCTTCTACGTAGGAATGCAAACTGGAATATAAAAGCATGAAAAAAGGAAGATCTGAACTATGGGTCTATGCGCCTAACTATCAGAACGAAAATCACATATTGGCCACAAAGAGTGGTTAACAAGTGGTTGGTGTAGTGCGAACAAAGACACGCATACTCCACTTTTTGTAAGCTTGTTGAAAGTTCAGAATAAATTTATTTGTAGATATGGTTTTTTTTTTGCAGGTAGTAGAACGAGAACTGCTTGTCTCACCCTCATTCAATTTGTGCAGCAACTGTACTATCTCGTGAGTTTCATTATTTCCTGTTCCTTTTAACTGAAGCCCATGTATTCATTGCAGGAGCTGTAATATCAATAAGTTTGTCTACTATCATCAGTGCTTGCATCTATTGTTTTAGTACTATCCTAATCACAAATTGGACTCAATGTTTAGGTGGTTTTCATGTGCAACTGATGTTTGGCACACTTGTTGGTCATTTTTCTATGGCTTTGTGATTAGTTTAGAAAAAATATAAATATGATCACAAAAAATATTGTTAACCAAATTTTCAGATGATTCACGTTGCAGAAATAGATCGTCTTGTGGTAAAATTAAGAACTGATAACTTAATCAAATTCATTAACGTAAATTTAGAGCCATTTTGAAAAATGTAACAAATCATGGAACAGTCCACAGCTAGTGGACCAAGTAGAATAGAGAAATGGGTGCAGCCTGCAACTATTGGTAATTGATGTGTTAATCAATTCTCAAATGTTCTTTTATTTCTGTACTGGATGTTGAAAGTTACTCTCTGTTTGTGCATTCTCAAGCCCTGTTGTCAGCAAACTCGGATGTGCTGGCGAAGGTGGTAAATATCGCAGCTATAACGTTGTAAGCTCACAGCATAAAGTTAAACCCCCACCCCCTTCTTTGGTCTAAAACCACATACAAGCCACAAAGAGGGCCAGCAAGCGATGTTAAGAGAATGAACTCAGAAGAAACCTCAGTTGGACATATACCCTCAACCAACTCATGACAAGTCTTTAGCTATCTATTGCAGTTCCTTTCAGCTCTTCCATATATCATTACTTTGCTTCTAACAATTTAGATTGGGTGATGCGTGAAACAACGGAAGATAAGGCAAGAGGTATTAGATGGACGCTCACATCCACTCTGGAAGACCTAGATTTTGCAGATGACATCGCACTCCTATCTCATACACATAGAGATATCCAGGAAAAGACCTGCCGCCTTAACCAATATAGTGAGATGGTTGGGCTGAAAATAAATCAGAAGAAAACTGAAGTAATGACTCTGAACATAGCAACCCCAGCACCAGTCAAACTAGAAGGTAAAACCCTCCGAGATACAACCGCTTTCACATACCTTGGAAGTGTTATTAGCAATGAAGGAGGCGCTGGATCTGACATTAAAAACAGACTGAGTAAGGCACGGCGCATTCATAACCCTTCAGACCGCCTGGAAATCTGCCCAATACAGCATCAGAACCAAGACTAGTATCTATAACAGCTGTGTGCTGTCAACTTTGCTGTACGGATCGGAATGCTGGAGAATGACAGAACAGGATATGTCCAGACTCTCCGCCTTTCATACAACTTGTCTTCGAAAAATCTTACGCGTGTACTGGCCGACTACTATCTCGAATCAAGAATTGCTTGCACGATGCCAACAAGAGAATATGGGCACTATCATCCGAAGACGACGCTGGAGATGGATTGGACATGTGATGCGATGGAGACTGGCTCCGACACGAAAACTGCACTGAGATGGACTCCAGAGGGTAGGCGAAAGCGTGGAAGACCCAAGATGACCTGGAGGAGAACGATAGAGCAAGAGCTGAAGGAAATGAATCATAGCTGGAACACAATACAGAGGAAGGCCATGAACAGGGAAGAATGGTGTACGTTTGTTGTTGCCCTAAACGCCAAGGGCGTAACAGGCTAAAGAGAGAGATATATCATTAATCTTTGCCTCCAAATCTCTTCTCCAATTAAAGGAGGATAATCTGGTGTGCAGACTACTTGCGGCTTTCTCTGCATCTCATCATACCTCTTCTAAAAGAACTTTCTTGGTTTTTGCACAATTATTATTTATCTAGCGTTTTAATGGTTTGTTGAATTTGTAACTGGAGCTTTCTGCCGGATAGAGTAGCCAGCCTCGAGGCAAATCCTACCATAGTCACCTATTAGATCACAGTGTTACTACTATTAACTTCCCTTGTGGGCCCAGACAGCACACCGGCGGGAAAGTTACTAGTATCTGGTGTATTTTAGAACAATTATATTACTAGATTGTTCTAATTCTCTTCGTTGGAGAGTAGGATAATTGCTAGTTCTCTTTTTTTTTTACTGTGCTCGGTTTTATGCGATATTGATAATCTTAGTAAACTTTGCTTTCCAGGGAATTGCGTGAGAAACTAGTTACAGCATCAGCAGATTCTGAAGATGATTTACTGGCAACAGGTATGCATAGATTCTTAAAATCTGACTTGTGTTGTTTCTCTTTCTGTATGTTACTGATGCTAGTTATTGGAGTGACACTATTACAAGAACTGTTCTTACAGTTGATTTTAACTGGAGATCAAAGAGATAGTGGCAATGGATTGGACAGACCTTGCAGCATAAATACACATTCACCCGAGTAGTTACTAGAGCCCAAATTAGGGGAGTAACGAATATAACCAGTATTACCTGCCACGCGTGTCATAAGAGGGTTACTAAGGGGTGGGGGGTTAGCTACCCCACCCCATAAAAAATACTAGATAGCCACAGAAACCATAGCCAAGGAAATTCATAGCTCGCCACCCGAAGAAGAAGAAGGACCCTTCAAGGAAGAGCTCATGAAGCGACCCGATGAAATCCTAAAGGAAATGTGGCTGCCGATTTACCTTATACATCTGGAGTTAGAGATGGAATGCAAGAAAATGGGAAGTATGAAGAGATCTGGAAAAGATGGACTTGGATAGGAGAGCTTAGGAAACCTTGGTTGCAGACATATGTCTCCCTAGGGGTGAAGGATGAAAAAGAAGAATAACTACACATTCAGTGGCTGAACTGAGGAGCAAGGAAAAGGGGATAAGGATAATGGGGAGGCCAAAGAATACACTGGAAAAATCAGCATAAGAAAAAATCATAGAGATCTAATTTACAAAGTTAAAGAATTTGACCCAAAATAAAAATCGGTGGAGCCCTATGCTCCACAAGGAAAATGAGATTGCAATAGAAGAGATGACTTGAAATGTATGTTTGGCAATAAAAATGTACTGATAGAAAAAAGGGGAAATAGATTATCTAAGGAAACAATTGCTTTAGTCAGATATACGCATTAGTCCGAGCAAAATTTTGTAACCCAACAGTCCTTCAGAATTTCTCTCATAGACCAGATGTCTCGCCTTTGCTGCCATCTTCTTCTAACCAGGGCTGCGAGTTTTCACTCTTGGGCAGCCAATGCCAGTTTGTAGAATCTGCATGTGTTCTGTAATTGTGGAAGACTAGTGTAAAGGGTATTATGAACAGATGGGTGTGTGGGAGGAGTTCTTGTCTAGCTTTATGTAGTCCAGGACATTCAAGCAAGATATGCTGTACTGTCTCACATGAGTGACTGCACTTTCTACAGTGGGGTTTATTCTGTGTAGGTGGTAATTCAGTCCAACATGTCCTGTTCTTAACTGGAAGATAGTGCTTTGATCTTTTCCTTGTAGCAGATTTATATTGTCCTTGGGGTTTGGTCTATTCATCTCTGCATACATGTCCCGACCAGTCGTCCCCATAGCCCATCGGTTCAGCCAATCTTCTCTGGAGTTGTTTTTCAGAATCTGTTTTATACTTTGTATGTTAACAGGTTTGTCTATTTGTGGTTTTGATGATCCCTGTTTGGCCAGATGATCTGCCTTGTCATTTCCTGGGATATTTGTGTGCCCAGGAATCCTGTAGAATAAAAATGTCTTGCTGCCATCAAGTACAAATCGTCAATCCGCCAGAGTGGTTACCGGGCCCAAATTTGGTATGTAAAGAATAGAACCACTGTTACCTACACCGCATGTCGTAAGAGGCGACTAAGGAGGTTTGGCTGAAATCGGATGCACGTGTCCGTTAGGGAATGCTAACCCGAAACAAATCCTTGCACAAAACAGATGCACCAGGTCGTAAGGCGCATAACATGGTGCAACGACCCTCACAATGAGGAATGGGATAACGGATTCTACGGTCGCCAATCTGCCTAGGAGATTTAGCCACGCAGTAAGAATGTCAGACCTACCATCACGAGGGTGCCAAAACTTACTGCGGGAAGAGGTCGGCACAAACAAGGAAGCAGAAATCATTGGAATTATATCCTACAAAACTGTCCCCAGTATGCAGACTAGAGAAGAAAGAGGTGGCCCACTTACACTAGCATCCAAGACAAACTTTATGGCGTGGCTGATAATCTGAGGCAGACGGCTGCCTTTATTAGAGAATCCAAATCCCAATCTAGTGAGAATGCAGAAGAAATCATCAATCACAGCCTGACTCCATCTTCTCTATGGTCTTATTCTTTGTTGGGATGCCTCCTTCCATAATGGTCTTCTACCGCCCTTCATTTTCATGTCTTTGTGTATGTCCAAAATACTTTAATTTTGTTTTTGTATCATCAACTAGTTTTCTTTGATTTTTGAGTTTCTTCTGTGTATGTTTGTTTCTCTTTGTCCATTGTATACAGATGACTCTTCTGTAACACTATTTTAAAAGCACATATATATTTTTCCACTGCCCATTAATTATCCCATGTTTCACTCCCATACGTTGCTACTGGGATTATGTATGCTCTTAGAATTCTAATATTTGTTTTCCTATAGTTCCATTCCATATTGTTTTCGGTTTAAGTTTTAACCAGTATAACATTTATATAATATGCTCTCTAGTCTGTATTTTAGTATATGCCATTTAGTTCTGAAGAATAATAATTTATATGTATGTGTTTTGTTATTTTTGAATGAAATGCATGTAATGTCAGAATATTCAAGCTTAGAAAGTTTCAGGTCTTTGTTAATTAAAATTATTTTGATTAAAAATAATAATGGAATTTGTTTCATATTTTTGGCTGAAATCGGATGCACATGTCCTAAACATGTAGAAGTCTATGCGTTTAGGGGCAAACCAAACCAATGTGCAACGTATACACGTTCTTGGCAAAGATCAAACATATCACAAAGAGTGATTAAAATTGTTCTTAAAGAACGAACGCAAAGATTTCATTTTTTTTGGGTCATTATATGTCGGTTTTAGTATCAACTAATTATATCTCACTTGCAACTGCTATAACTCGGTATAATCTTTTCATTACATCTCATAGCAGCAACTCCTGTATCATAGTTGCAATTCCACATTATATCATAGCAACTTATATCACATAGTCTATTGTCTATTCCCAGGTGGAAGATGTAGTTGGCTGTCCACTCTTGCCGTTAAACGTAGAGATGGGAGATTTAATTTGTTCTAGGGCCAGATGAGTCGTCCTTGTTGTGTTATATCCATGTTTATGTAGTGTGGTCTTGATTTGTCTATCCATATTTTTCTTGGTCTTCCCTTAGCTCTAGTACCCAATCTCTTTTTATTGTATGCCGTTATTTGTGGTTGGTTGTATTTCATTCTCATTAACTGTCCAAACCACTGCATTTGTTGTCTTGCAATGATTTGGTCAGTTAGTTGCTACTCATTATGTTTGATAGTAGCAACTTCTGATAAGTATGCAACTCATATTGTAAAGCATAGTAGCAATTTCTCATTACATCTCATAGATACAACTCCTCATTATATCTCACAGTTGTAACCTCTCATTTCAATATTCAGCTGGCTTAAGACGAAGAGTAAAACATCCAAACACCTTGTCAGATGACCCTTCCAACCAGCTTCTATCTCAGCTACGGCGTGACCGCATGTTGCAGGAAAGGGTGGACCGGCGGCAGAAAGTGGAAGACAAAAAAGCTATGGAGCATGCCAAAATTCAAGAAATGCAGACTTGGGAAGATAATTTACTTGGTCAAGAAGTAATAGATCAGATAAGGACCATGTGGGAGGTGAGTGTCTTGAAATTGAACAAATGTGCCAGCAATTGTTTATTTTTAGTGAAATTTACTTACTGTTTCTCATTCTTTCTTTCTCGAATCCTGTATGCCTCACAGCGTCAGGTCAGGAAGAGATTTCTAAAACGGGCCCTAGTATGCGCTTCGTAGATAGTGTCTTTCGTCGCTCTGTTATCTCTGAGGTCCATCTTTTGCGTGGCCGGCCTTTTGCTTTGTACCCATTGTATCGGAGCAGCATTGCTCTTTGGGGTGCACTGTCTGATGGTAATCTGCTTAGGTGACCGAACCATTTAATTTGTTGTTTCTTGATGAAGTCTAGTACTGATGTTGTACCCACTTTTTCCTGATGTCTTCATTTCTCAACCGGTCTCTTCTTGTTACACCCAGCATTCTGCGTAGACACTTCATCTCTGTTGTGACTAGTTTTCTTCTATCATTTGTTGTCAGTGTCCAGGTTTGGCACTGGTAACATAATGTGGGAGAAAGATTGTGTTGAACATTGCTCTTTTTGTGTTCATGGTGACGTGTTTGCATCTTAAAATTGACGCCATTTGCCCTATCATTTGATTTGCTTTGTTGCATCTGTGTTGAATTTCATTAGTTATTCTTCCATTTGCTGAAAAAATGCTCCCAGGTATGTGAAATCTTTTACTTGATTTAGTAGATGATTATCGATGGAGATGTTGATAGTGTTTTCCTCTCTGGCGAATGTCATTACTTCTGTTTTGTCGATGTTAATTCTCATGTTGTATTCGTTACATGCTAACTGGAGTCTGTTGATGTGTTGTTGTAGTTGTTCTTCTGTTATTGATATGATTGCCTGATCGCCTGCAAAAAGAAATTCATTTAAGAGTTCTCCGAGGTTGTTTCCTTCGCTGGTGTTAGCTATTTTACAAATGTGGTCAATGTACGTGATGAATAGCAGCGCGGATAGTACGCAACCTTGTCTTACTCCTGACCCTACGTGAAACTTTTCTGATAATCCTGTATTTGTTCTAATCGTACATTGGCTGTCAGTATAAATGTTCTAAAGTAACAAAACTGCAGGTCTACATTTGAAAAAGTAAATACCTCATTTAATCAAAGAGCCTCAATGGCTGCACTATGGTTACGAATGTGGATGTCAGAGCCTGCATGCATATGTTCGGGATTACCCAGGCTATATAAATCTGACTGTTCAACATCTACACAGCAAAGGTAGCTAAAATTCAACCAACCAGGTTGAGTTGGACATTGATTTTGTAAAGGACATCAAAATATGTAGGACTGGATCTAGACTTTCCAGTATTTTTTCACTAGGTCAGTGAATTTGCAGTAGTATATCATATTTGGGACAGGCTTGAAGTATGTGTTCTGCAACCTGAGGTGCCTGTTCACATGTGCACATCACTGAGTTGTCAATCTTGAATTGTGAAAACATACAACTGAACTGATTGTGTCTTGTTCTGAAATGCAGAATATCTCATTCTTCTTTTCTTCTTCTTCGAACTATCCATATCGACCACTCTTTAAGATTTGTATGTGATCTGAGACTAAGAGCGATTGTACACTTTACCAATTATGCGCCTACAAGTAGGTCAGCTTATCTGATTTCTGCGCTGCTTTTATTTACTAGGGTAGCATCCCTAGGGCCTACATCAGTCGCCTCTTACGACATGCATTATAGGTTGCAGTGGTACTATTCTTTGCTTCCCTTGCGGGCCCGGCACCACACGGGCGTATCTCATTCTAATCTGCTCATATTTTGATGTGCATGTATATGTGCGCAGTCTGTCCGTGACACATGCCTGGGTAACTTTTATGGAGTAGCTGAGTTGCCCAAGCATCAGCTACCCCATCTCAACTTCGCTGATAGAGTCTAGCAGAGTACAAGCACAGCATCTGGTTTCAGGAGCTGCCAGTAGGGCATCACATGATGCCTGCCCACCTTAAGGATCCCACTCCGATTTTCTTTTTGGGTTTACTCCCATAGCCTTTGACTCTCACACGGCAGTGGGGCTATTTGCCCATTAGCTGGGAGTCTGTTAGTTAGTCTTTCCTCTTGGGCCTGTGGGCGCGCATAGGGCAGAGGTCATAGTTCTCCATGTCTCGCGGTTCGTTGCTATCTGTTTTAGGTCTTTAATGTTTACTAGGCCCATCGTTGAGTCTTCTCTGGTGATGGTTCTACGCAGAGTCTCTCTTGGTCTTCCTCGTTTTCTTTTTCCCTCTGGTGTCCATATGAGGGATTGGTAAGGAGTCTTCTCTCATCCATTCTAAGTGTGTGGCCGATGTAGTTCCAGCGGCGCTTTCTTATAAAATTTGATACATTTTCTTGCTTGGGTCTCTTGTCTTATTTGTGTATTGGGTCTGAAATCTGACCATTTGAGGTTCAATATTCTTCTAAGACATTTATTCTCAAAGTTATCTAATTTTCTTTCTAGAGCTTTTGTTGCTTTCCAACTCTCGCATCCATAAGTTAATACTGGAATCACACAAGAGTTAAAGATCTTTAATTTTAAGTGCTTGCTCCTCCATATTAGCCTACCTTATCGTGGTTGGAGGGTTTGTGTGCCTTTAGGATCCTTCAGGCTATGTCGGCGGGAGTCTAACTCCTGGCAGGTCTAACCAAGCCGAACAGACTGAAGGTGAAAGGCCAGACCAAAAGGCGGGAAGCAGGATGGGGCCTCATAAGGTGACAGTGCAGAACCCACCGGCGAGTGGTAAATGCTCTGGCTGCAACCAACCCATCCCCCAGCTATGGGACAAATAGCACTTGTCCTCTCTCTCTTGAGGAGGACATCCTTTTTCTTGTCTTGTCTTCTACTTCTATGACACTTTCCTTTAAGCATAAGGGATTAAACTACAGTGTCCAAGGAGCACACCCTGCATAAAAGCCTGGGTTGGTGAGCCCGGCAACAGAAGGCTGAAGTCATCTAGAGTAGGACGACTCCAGACAAACCCGGGAAGACAGATCTCGCCAGCAGGGGACTGCAACTGTCTAGAGAACAACCTCAAAAAAAGATGTCCTCAGAAACGGAATGTGTCAGCCATTATTGGCGGGAGGAATCGACACATACGAACAACTCAAATGGCCATGCAAATGGCCATGGCCAAGTGCTTGCTGAGTGAATTGGACTTCCATATATTTGACAATTTGTTAAAAGCACTTGATGCCAATGCGATTCTGTGTGGAATTTCTGGCGCTGTATCCCTCGTAGATGTCATCATACTCCCTAGGTATGTAAAACTTTTGACTTTTTCAAGAGTGTAACTGGGAGTCTGGTTAGTGGGTAAATTCACACATGTCTGGGGGGCCAGACCACCTTTGAGATTTTTTGTCGGATTTACTCCACATCGAACAATTTAAAAAAAAAAATCTCCCTAGGCGGTCTATTACCCCGTTAGTCTTTACCTTTGATGTCAAAGTCTCACAGTCTACGCCGCTATCATCCTGTACTCTCTCTCGATCACGCCAGACCGATGTACCAGATTTCCCCATAAATTATATTCATGTGGAAACCTGATTCATGCAGTCTTAGCATTGGTGTGTTTTACGTCACATCTTCAGCACCATTTGGAGCTCTGGTGCTTATCCTTTGGCGATGTGTCCGGTTTCAGCCAGCGTTTAATCGGTTCGCTCTCTGTTCTGTAGCCATCTAGTGTTTTTTATGGTATGTGGTAGCTAGCCCCCCGCCCAACCTCCTTAATTGCCTTTTACGATATGCGTGACTGGTAACAGTGGTTCTATTCTTTACAGCCCAATTTGGGACTAGGTAACCACTCGGGTGATCATCCTGTACAGTATTCCTGCAATACTTCTGAATTACTGCACTCTAATCCCATTGTGCAGTAATCCTGCAAATAAAGTAACACAGTACAAGTAAAAGCAATACATTTTACACATAACTAAGAACTAATTTTTTCCATGTACAAATGACCATTTTCTATTTTTCTCAACAGCTGCCCCAGATTGGATTATTTGTGTACTTGTGTATGGAAAGCTTAGGACTAGAGGAAGAGGTAACACAGTACCAGATAGAAAGAGGTCTTGCTGCTCCAAGGGAATGCTCAGATTTTCAAAGATTGATGACCTGTCTTCTATCAACTCCTCATCAACGGAAAAGGTAACCAAAAATATTAGATTATTTGCATGATTATATAGATCACCTGACAGCATGGCATGGAAAAGTGACGATAACATAGAAAATTAGACATAAATTCGCCCGAGTGATTACCGGGGCCCAAATTTGGGGTGGAAAGAATAGAATCACTGTTACCTGCCACTCATGTCGTAAAGGCGACTAAAGAGGTTTGGCTGAAATCGAATGCAATGTCCTAAACGTGTAGAATTCTATGCGTTTAGGGGCCTACAAACCAATATGCAACGTATACACGTTCTTGGCAAAGATCAAACATATCACAAAGAGTGATTTTTTTTTTTTTTCTTTTCGTCCGCTTTCAACTCAGACGAAGTTTCATCTCTGAAACTGGTGTTTTCGTGAAAATCCGTTTTTCCAATTTCTTACAATGGCAGCAGCGTGCACATTGTAAATTACTTTACACTGGCAGCCGTGTGCTCAATGTACTCGTAATTAGTATTCCTCGCCATACAGGCAGATTTTCTCCGACTTCAGAGGTACTCACGTTATCGTCCTGAGTAAGACATCACAAAGAGTGATTAAAATTGGTCGTAAAGAACGAACGCGAAGAAGAAGAGACATAAATTTGAGCCTGAGAACCTTGTCGCAAAAGAAAGATCAACTGAGAAGGAAGACAGATAGCAATGACATGATTAACTCTAGTGGACCGCGCCACGCTAAGTGGCGTTGAAGTGGACGTTACATTCCGCCACGCTAAGTGGCGTTGTTATCAAACGGAAAGCGCTTGTAAAACGTGACATTTGCCCTGGTCCACTAAGAATTAATGGGAAAATAGCAATCATCTGACTTGTCAGAATTCTTATAAGACTGACAGTTAATGAGTGTAGATAATTCAGCTTTCCGTGCACTAATTGTTGATATTGCGCGCTGTTTACAACTGGTAGATATATGAATTGTCTGATGGAGTGTCTGGTCGAATATATTAGAGCGTGGGTTCAACCCCCATAGTAAGGTCCATGAGTTGTTTTTCTGTCGGGGCATAGAGAAAAAATCCTAACTTGAACAGTTTCACTGCACTAGCCATGAGGCCATTAAATTCCAGTCTCCTGTCTTACACTGTCCTAAAAAGTGATATTACAGGCCAGTAACAGGAGCTTTTTTGTTAGTTTTTTTCTTTTTAAGATATATATGAATAAATCTAAAGTTAAGATAGACTAATGAGATAGTTTTTTCTTTCAAATAGTGGTGAGGAATTGGAACACTTAATTTTGTTGGTTAAAAAACAGTGAAGATCAGAAACTTTTTGGAATACAAAGAAAACTAAAAATGTTTTTTCAGTGTGTGGTTAATATGAAGATACTATGGTATAACAATCAAGGAACTAAAAGTATAAATCTGAATATACACATTTTTCCATGGGGCAACAAATGTATGTGAATCATGAACCATGACACTAAAAAAAACCAAACAAATCTTTTGAAGCAAAGTACAGAACAAGTCTTAGAATGCCCTGGACAGAGAAGAGAAAAAAAGATAGACATCCTGCAAGGTCTGAATATCAAGGAACATTGGCTCATAAACATCATGTCTCAGAAACTGAAATATTTTCTTCTCCTTCACCCCTAGGGAGACATAGGTCCACAACCAAGGCCTTCAAAACCTGTCTATCCAAATCCATCTTTTCCAGATCTCTCCACTCTCTCCCCATTTTCTTGTATTCTGTCTCCAACTCCCATCTCCAGGTGTTCTTGGGTCTTCCCTTATCTCTATTGCTCTGGGGGTTTCATTGGAGAGCCTGAAATATTTTGGTCACATTAAATGTCACAGTGGTTTGGAGAGAACAGCAATGGAGGCAGGGTTTCTTGATGACAATGTAGGAGATAACTTTGACAACAGTAGGTAACAGGACATTCAAGAAACCTTAAACATGGTGTTGGGTTAGACGGGAGAACTTGCTAAATGCAGAGAGTTTTTACAGGCAGACTGTGATGAGAGTGACTTTCTGCAAAGGACATGCTCCATGATCAGTGTGCTAACTATAAAATGTGTGATTTGCTATTATGTGAAAAGTACAATGTGTAGTTAGTGGGCTAAGCTTTGTATGAAAATTACCTGCACAGTGCTAACCATTTTGTGAAAATTTGTAGTTTGTTATGTGTTACAGTTATGTGAACACGCACCTAGTATAGAGTGCTATTATGTGTAGACAGTGAACAAGTATTAGGGACTTCCGGAATAAATAAATTACAGAGCACAGGATTCGCACCCCAAACACTTTTTTCTTACGGCACACGTTGCCTAGCCCTACAATGTGAGCGTTTATACGGACACAACCAGCTGGCTATCCAAAAAAAGAGCTTTACTCTTCTTCTTCTTTCTTCTTTGCGCTCGTTCTTTACGACCAATTTTAATCACTCTGTGTGATATGTTTGATCTTTGTCAAGAACGTGGATACGTTGCACATTGGTATGGTAGGCCCCTAAACGCATAGATTTCTACACGCTTAGGACACATACATCCGATTTCAGCCAAACCTCCTTAGTAGCCTCTTACGACATGCGTGGCAGGTAACAGTGGTTCTATTCTTTACACCCCAAATTTGGGCCCGGTAACCACTTGGGCGAGAGCTTTACTTAGCCCTGTCTTTCATAAACAACGTTATCTGTTGAACACAGAATAATCAGGTCAGATTTAATCGAACAGTTTGCACAAACACATGCGATAAGCTTTTGTGATTGTATATTTAACATGAAACAACAGCATACATTTGAACATGTACCTGTTTTAGTGTACTAAATGCTATACTGAAAATTTGAACTGTGTGGAATATTAACTTTTAGATGCAACTTTCTATTCATTGAAAATAGTTCCTACATGTCTGCTCATAAATATTTGTTTCTATCTCCTTAGCTTGAAGAGTTTCATGCCATACCATATATGGAATTCAAAGCTTGCAAATAAACTAGATTACTTCTACAAGGTGCTTTCAGACAAGCATGGAAATATTACCCAGGTTTGTGTGTACTGAGAAATTTAAAGATTATAGTAAAGAAGAAAAGTCAGGTTAGTTTGTATTTGCAAGATTGAATTTAGTGATTGTGGTTTTTTTGTAATGCGTCCCTAATTTAGTTACGGAATATGTCTCAATCGGTTGAAGAGATGCCTCCTTATTCAGAACATTCTTCTGGTAGTGCGCCTGGGGCAACCACTTAAGGACAGACGGCACCCCTAAACAGAAATATTGATCATTGAGGTTGTGTTTATGAATCTAAATGATCAACTTGATGTTAAAACTCGGGAAAAAATTTCAAAAAATCCAAGCATGTATATTCTATAAACAAATTTAATATAGAGGGGTTTTTAAGGAAAAATGCCCAAAAAGTAACCTTGCAAAATACAGGATGATTTATGTTATATTCAGGTTAGCACTATAGAACTTTCAGATGTTATTGTAAATCGGCATATCTTGAACTGGTAGCAAAATATTTATAAAGTATAATAAAATGAGTTTTTTCTGAATTTTTAAATGCAAATCCAGATTTTTGACTAAAAAATATGGGGTAGGAGATATTCTTTTGCATGAGACACAAAAACTGTTCAATGAATTCTTTTAAAGTGGTAGGGATGATCAAATATGCATAAGAAAGAAGTATGCACATTTATACAACAATCCTTTGAGCAGTTTTTGAAAAAACGTGTATTTAGTGACATACATTTATGGAAAATAACAATTTTGAGAAAAAGCCAAAAATCTAACATATTTTCAATTATTGACCAAATTAATTTACTTTAAGATCCCCCAGGAGCATACAAACTTGCCTCATCACATGCTTTAGATGCCATGCTAGTTGTTTTACATCTTTCTATCTTTTTGTGCCTAAATTCTGTATTAGCAAGGAAGATATGTGGTTTTATAGATGACAGCAAAATACTGAAAATAATGTTTTCCAAAGGAAAAGTTAAACTAAAACAAAAGTTTCATATCGGCACAATTTCATATTATTAACTACAATATTGGCATCATTGACAGTTATTTTTAAGCTCCTCCTCAAAGTAAATGAGATCTTAGGACACCAAGTCCATATAAGATTATGGAAAGATTCATTAGCATTGTGAGAACCACCATGAATATATTTTGTCAATGAAGTCGCAAAATAGCTTGACAAATACTTGCATTATGTTGCCAAAAATAAAATTAGGCAGTTTGTTCTCAATCAACTAAAACTTTATCTTTAGGGCACAAGCTACTCAGCCTATTGCAGTTCTCATGGTTATCTTTGTAATGTTTAAATATGGCTCAAATACTATTTATCCAACCAATGTTCTCTAATTTTCCAGAATTTTTCATACAAGTTACATCATAACCACACTGCATAAGTTTAATGATGCTATTAGTTAATCTATCTGCACTACCATATTACTATAAACACTTTGCTACCATCTGTTGAAGCAAAGTTATGATAATTCCTATATAATTAGCTAAAAAAAACATATACATGCCTAGTTAAAAAATTAATTAAAATACAAAACTACATTTTTTCAAACTAAAGATAGATTCTTGTTCGAAATTGGATGTATTACCTAAATAAAAAACTCAAAACATTTTTTAAGAAAATGTTAAATATAGGGATGCGGTCTGTCCTTAAAGGTAAAGGCACCCTTTTTCATACCTCGAGTTTGACACCCAGTGGTTACGGGCCCAATATTGGGGTGTTAAGAATAGAACCACTGTTACCTGCCACGCATGCCGTAAGAGGCGACTATGAGGTTTGGCTGAAATCGGATGTACATGCCCTAAACCTGTAGAAGTCGCTGTGTTTAGGGCCTACCAAACCAATGTGCAACGTATATACGCTCTTGGCAAAGATCAAACATATCACAAAGAGTGATTAAAATTGATTGTAAAGAACGAACGCAAAGAAGAAGAAGAAGATACCTTGAGGTATATTGGGTAATACTGTATTAGGACCGTATTTTTCATTGACTGTCGGCACACGATGGGTGATATGGTCAACATCACACAGGCCGCCTTTGTTTCCCAGTGCTTTTTCTGGTACCCAGTTGAGGCTAGGTCAACCTGAGAGCCGCTATAGTCTGACAAAATTACACGCCCACTGTGGAATTGAATCTGGACCACTAACCCAAGAAGTACATTCACTAACAACTACGCTACTGCAGCTCTCACCACTACATGGGTATTGTACAAATCACTTGTAAAACTAGAGATATGTGAGAGTTGGTTCAGTTGTTGCTACAGAGAGTTGGTTCAGTTGTTGCTACAAAGAGTTGGTTCAGTTGTTGCTACAGAGAGTTGGTTCAGTTGTTGCTTGAGAGAGGTGCTGTTCTGTAGATGGAGTGAAACTGTCCTGTGTTAGAGACAGAGGACAGAAATAAAAATGTAAGTTGAAATTGGATGTGGTATCGCATATCATAGCTCTGCTGTAATGTAGATGTGGAAGCTACTTTGAAGTGTTCTATTGCTGACACTTTGAGATAGTTGAAAGAAACAGCACCTTTATGGGTGAAAAGAGGTAGATTCTTTTTTTTAGTCATTGTCTCAAATACTCTTTTGTCATGGACATTAGATCCATAAAAGATCTTGTACATTTGTATCCAGGACATTAGTTCCATATAGGATCTTGTACCGCTTATGTGTTGTCTGGGCTCGCAAGGGGAGCAAAGAATAGTAGCGCTGACCTACAAGGCGACTGAGGTAGTAGCCTAGGGAAGCTACCCTAGTAAATAAAAGCGTTGCAGAAATCGGATATGCTGGCCTACTTGTAGATGTATAACTGGCAGAATGTACAATTGTTCTTAGGCTCAGATCACATACAAATCAGAAAGAGTGGTTAACAAGTGGTCGATATGGAGCGTTGAAGAAAAAGAAGGATCTTGTAGATGTGCGGATATGGTATTTTACCAGTGTAAGTAGTTAGTTGGAATTTCTTGAGTTCAATATAATGCAAGTAATAAAATGTTTCCTATTTTTTTCCTCAACGTTTTGTGCATTGTTTTTTATTTACAGACTTGTTATGTACTGGGACTTGACACTAGGGCCTTCAAAGTGATGGGTTTGTTGCAAGTTTCTACTTAATTATGTTATATTCTGCATTTGTTTGTTCTTTATGAGATTCAGTAGTGTTTTCTAGTTGAGTAGTGTTATTTATGTAGTTATAGGATTGTGTTGCATTGGTTAAAAAAGTAATCAGGTAGCTAGAAAATCTAGAACTTTTTCTTTGCATTCAGGCGTAGTCAGGGCACCTGTTATGGTACTTTGGGCTGATTTTTGCATGAAGGCGTGCTTTCCTTGTTATCAGTGTCCCCCACCATACAGCCGTCTCCGACTTCAGAGATGCTTGTAGTTTCGATTCTCAAATATTGATCTATTGACAGGGAGCCTATAGTCCAAACCACATGCCTTGAGCGTATGGAAAATGTTTGGTCCAAGCCTTGAGCTTACCGAAAATGTTTGGTCCAAGCCTTGAGCTTACCGAAAATATTTGGTCCAACCTGCTACGAATACCCCAGAATTTCTATGATAAGTGATAACTAGTGAATATTCAACTTCCCTATTGGATTCCCTGCCGCTTTTTGCTTATGGTGAGGTCGTTCCGGATATGGAACATTCTGAACCATTTTGGGACACGTGCCTTTGGACTTGTCTATGTCTGTCTGTGCTGACAGTTCATAATTTTTGCCTTTTCTGAAACACCACTCTTTTGATCATCGTTACCATCTTGATGCATCATGACGTCTGATTTACGCCAAGAAGTATATTCATGTTTTCCACTTTCTGACTTTGTTGAGGTCGTTCCGCTTAAGGACCATTCTCAACTTTTATGTGATTCATGCTGTTTTGTCATCAGGCAATTTGAAGTTTTTACATTGTATTTTCCCTTCAATAGAACCTGAAAAATTGGACCACGGCTGTACAAGTGCAGTCAGGGATGGCAGTTTATCAGGCGCTAGAACGCAACTTTTATTTTTGTGCTCTGCCTACATCACCCTCCCCTGTTCCCCATGGAGGGCAGCCTTTCCAGACACAATGCAATTTTGCACACTGTCAACATAACCTGCCCCATTTAGACTACTGAGTCGTAGTCTATTTCCAGGTCCACCATGTGGAGGTGAGGTAGGGCGTGATCAGTGCCAGATAACTGACCCTGGCGCATCATTGTCACCTTGTTTTATTGCACCTGCGGTCCCAGATCTAGAACTACAATTTTAATATTTAACTCTTATGTTAAAGCATTTCTGTTCTGTGTGTCAGGAACATGGAGACTGTTAAACAATAATGAATAGAATGCAACACTCATTAACTGGTGTTGACACACCTTGAGACAATTTAAGACACGCTGGAGCTGGATAAAACACATACCCAGAAGTGATCCAGAGACCACCATGAGAACTGTCCTACATTGTACCCCAGAAGGAAGACGAAAGAGGAACAGACCAAGGACAGCCTGACAGAAAACAATGGAGAAGAAGATGCACATTGTAGATCAGTCATGAAGCTCCCAGTGAATGATGGCCACTTGCTGAGCATGATGGAGAGATTTTTTTGTTTCCAAACAAGACAGTGGTTCACTGTCTTTTTTGTTGGTCCATGTATAAAGAAAAAGAGAAGTGAACAAATTACTGTCAACCATATTGTAATTAATGCAGTATTTGGTGTTTCAGGGAAGTGCAATCCATTGTTGAAGAAACAATTTCATCAGCTCACTTACTTGAAGCGAGTGTGGATTCTAAAAAATTTATGTGATTTCTGTATGGTAAGTGAAACCTGTCTTCATTTCTATCTTTATCAATGCATGTGAGACTTTAATATTGACAGCTAACATCGAGAAGGTTAGCGTTTGTGATTTAGCAGTAGTGAGCTCCATCACATCCCAAGAGTACCTGGATTACACTCCGCAGGGGTAGTTTGGAAGCACATTTTTTTCCAGTTGATTTTTCCGAATAGTAAAAATAAACTTCACCATTCAGAAAGCAATGGCAAACTACTGAACGTATAAGTGATGCCTAGAAAATCAACCACTCATTTACTGTGGTTAATGGCAATGTCTTGTTAAGGATATGCTACGATTTTCATTGTCAACATCAAGAAGGAAATCTGAGTAATAATAGAAAATGAGAATTCTGTAAAGTTTGGTATTTCATATAATAGACATAGTTACAACAAATTATAATAGGTCATATCATAAAGGTTTTAAAGCCGAAGGATTGACTTCATTGCACCGGGTTTTACCCATACGGCTCGGTCCTTCTCCGCAGAAATGGCATGCCAGCTGCCGAGAGTATTGCACAAACTCCGTAGCTGCAGCAACAATTCTAGGGAGTCTCTGGAAAAAACTGCACTCGTGAACAGAATGACGCAGTCTGGATTTGAACCCACCACCTTCGACTCACAAAGCAAAGGGTGTAACCACTTAGCCACAGAGACCTTCCATAATAGGTCATAGTTTATTGTTGAGATATCTGGACCATGTGAGAAATTATTGTCTATCTTATGTAGGTCCAGATTTTGGTGTTTCTCTACGCTTTCAATAATCCAGCAGCATCTACTGCGATCAACTTCTGCTATGTGACTATTCCGTTATGTGTCATAAACAGGATGGTGTGCTTGAGGTTTCCATCGGCCCAACATAGTTTGTTTTGTAGGGTTGTTTCTGTTGACCAGATTTCCATTCTCACACTGCTCAGACTGGGCAGGATTTGCTCTGAGGACTGCTTTGGTGCTCTACAGGTGCAGATAGCCAAGTCCCTGAGACTCATTCTATGGAGGTGTGCTCTGAGACTGCAGTGTTCCGTTCTAAGTCTGAATACTGTGGTCTGTGTTTTTCTGTTTAGTGTCCTGCAGCATCCAATGATTTGTATTAAAAAATGAGAGCATTTGAAACATTGTTGGGGTCATGCTTTACATCCAACACATTAAAAGATAAAAATTAAAGTGGTTCGGTCATCTAATGAGAATAGAACCAAATCTCCAACCAAATCTGACCTAAGATAGAAACACCACTTCACAGCCCATGTGGTCATGCTATGATAAAGAGATGGGCACATGACTATCACCAGTCTGTAGGCAGGGTACATGGAAAAAGACATGGGCACATGACTATCACCAGTCTGTAGGCAGGGTACAAGGAAAAAGACATGGGCACATGACTATCACCAGTTTGAGGACATGGCACAGTTAACAGACATGGTTACTTTACTTTATAACCAGTCTGAGATTAAGGTACAGGGGCGAGGCATGATCAAACAACTTTATCACTAGTTTTTGAACTGACTAACCCGGTAATGATTTCCTAATACACTTCTTGATACTGTTAACTTTACAGGAAACTCAGCCATATTTACAAAAAGCAATCGATGAGATAGAAGCTGATCGTCCCATTGATGTCAGGGAAGTCCATCTTGGCTGTGATGCTCGAGGAAACCATTATATCAACTTCCCCATGTTCACAGGCAAAGACATACGCATCTACAAACATTCAAAACATCCAGAACCTAGTCTGGAGTCTTTAAACATGGAAGACTGGTCTGTTTCAGTTGAAAAGGTGGGTTATGTGGTCACAACGTATTCCATTCTGTCTTTATTTCTTGTCTGTCCTGACTCTTCTTATTTATTTTCAGCATTTTGAGCCAGTTCCTTGTGGGGGCCTTATAATATTCAGGTTCTGGGCGGGGTCACAACAGGTCATAATTTCTGTCCTCCACTCTTGTAATGTTTGTATTCCACTTTTTCAATGTCTGTCCTCTATTTCTTTAATGTCTGTCATACCATTCTAATAATGTCTTCCCTACCAATCATAATGTCTGCCCTATCATGCTTGTAATGTTTGAGTTCCACTTTTACAGTGTCTGTCCTCCACTCCTATAATGTATGTCTCCACTCTTATAATGTGTTCGCTACCAATCATAATTTCTGTCCTTCACTCTGTTTGTCCTATCACTCTTGTAATGTTTGTATTCCACTTTTTCAGTACCTGTCCTCTAGTTTCCTATAATGTATGCCATACCACTCTAAATATAATATAAGCCATACCACTCTTATAATGTAAGCCATACCACTCTTATAATATGTAAACCATACCACTCTTATAATGTATGTCATGCCACTCTTATAATGTATGTCATGCCACTCTTATAATGTATGTCATGCCACTCTTATAATTATGCCTTGTCATCCACTCTTATAATTATGTCTACACTTATATGTCCCTACCACTCTTATAATGTATGCCATACCACTCCCTTATGATAATTAGTATGTCATACCACTCTTATAATGTATGTCATACCATTCTTATATCGTCCAAGTGGTTACCAGGGACCAAATTGGGAAGTAAAGAATAGAACCACTGTTACCTGCCACACATGTCATAAGAGGCAACTAAGGAGGTTGGGCGTGGGGCTAGCTACCCACACCGTAAAAAACACTAGATGGCTACATAATGGAGAGCGAACCGAGTAAATGCTGGCTGAAACTGGACACATCGTCGAAGGATAAGCGCCAAATGGTGCTGAAGATGTGACATACAACACGCCAATGCTAAGGCTGTATGAATCACAGGAATAGAATTTATGGGGAGATCTGGTACATAGGTCTGGGTGGTATTGCACGAGAGAGATACCACTCTAATATTGTCTGTATAACCACTCTAATAATGTCTGACATACCACTCTTGTAATATTTGTCTTCCACCTTTTCGGTGTCTGTCCTCCACTCTTATGCTTGTCCTGCCATTTGTAATTTTGTTCTCCACACTTGTAATGTCCATCCTCCACTTTTACAATGTCTGTCCTCCACTCCTATAATGTCTGTCATAGTACTCTAATGTTTGTCCTACCACTCCAAAAGAAGACACTGCTCAGTAAATACATCTCTTGACTCTGTCTACTGCAGGAGCCAGTCATCCAATGGGAAGGTGCCTACAAATTTCCACCGTCAGCGTCATCCTCAAGATGTTCGACACCAGTTAACCAGAGGAAGAACAACCGTGCAGCTCATTCACCGCTAAAAACAACTCTAAGGGTCAAGGCTCTTCTGCAGGCTGTATGTATCCTCATCATCATCACATATCACCATCTTCATTTTAATGACTACTTTAGATTGTCTTCTTGTAGTGCTGCATACCATTCATTCCATGGCAGTGTCTTTCACTTATATAAAGCTATACTCACCTTTAACAGTGAAATTTATTTTGTTTGTTTTCGTTTGTTCTTTTCGATCATTTTGATCATTTTTGTTGTGATATATAAACAGTCTTTGCCTAGAACGGTTAGAATGTTGCGCCCCCGTTAGGTCCCAACTAGTGTAAGACGAGCACATCCGAAACCAAAGTTTTCGGCCTAAGAAATTGTTTGAGTGTGCCATGCCGACAGTCTAACACTTTCCTTTCCTTCGCTTGTACAGTTCTCTTTAATGATCCATATAATGCTGTCTATTTGGGCTTGGATCTATGCCAAAGAGCCTTTTTGCAACCTTTCTGACTGAGTGCGGCGTTCCTTTTACATTATATGATAAACACTCTTTAAAGATCTTAAGTTAAATGATTGTCTAGTCTCAACTCTTGTGCAGAACTGATGATCATTGCTCAGTCTCCTCCAGTAGATGTCGAATGGTATGCATGCTGATTATTTCTATGATTTGCTTATTATCCCCACTTCTTATCCCTTATCCAATAAGGGACTTTGTCCTTCTTGTTACACTTTTGGTTAAAAATCACAGTGCCATCAATTGCTTTTGTCAACAATAGGTCACGATGCAAATGCAGTATTTTATATAGGTGTGTCTGACATGGAGGTAACACTGCTTGCCTTTCACTTCAATAGGAATTTGTTTGCTATCAGTTTTGGAGCGTTTCCTAGTCTCATCGAGGACAGGTGATAAAATGTAGGTCTTGTGTTCAAGTTAAGCATGTAAAAGAACCCATTGCAGATGAAAATCTATAAGAATAAGCTGGAAAGCTGCAGCCCGGACAGTCTTACACAGTTTCACCATCCTCAAAAATTACACGAGTTCTGGAAAATGACCCAAAACATCAGATACATGCTGGAGACATTTCAAAATAAATGTGTTTAAGAATCCTCTAATATTCTGGACAATTACGATAACAAATGAAGAGCTTTTTAAATGAACAAACTGTGCATCACTGGAGATCATTAAATTATGGAGATGGATTGGTCATGTATGTCAGTAGGGGCATTGGTTGGAACAGCTCTCCGGTGGACATCGGATGGGAAAAGAAAACCTGGACGTTTAAAGGAAACATGGCGAAGAACTATGAAAAATTTAAAGATTGTGGCCTGACATGGGAAACAATTGGTAGAAAGGCTCTAGAACTGCAGCAATGGAAATCTCTTGTGGAAGCCTTATGTGTCAAATGGAACACGAAGAGGATATAGAAGGCAAAGATGGATTCAAGATTTTGTAGACGATTTGAACACAACAGCAATGGAGGCAGGACATCTGGCATATGAGAAAGAGAAAATCTGACAGACTGTTGGGGTGGTAAGTTCTGTTCAGGACATGCTAAAATTAAACACGTTTGTTGAAATATAAAAGCATTTTCAGATACATTACATAACTTGCTGTGGTCATCTCACTTGTCAATGTTGGAGCCCAACGTATTTACATTCTTGGCGCAAACCACACAGATCAAAAGACTGGTTAACTTGGAAGAAAAAATGCAAACAAGCTTGTCAATGTGATGATCTAGCTACATAACCTGCATGCAATTTAAGATGTGTGTCAATGTTTCAATATGTTTATCTCACTTGTCAATGTCATGATGATTTAACTTCTTTTTCTCAGGCTGAATCGGAAGAGGTTTCTCCCTTGAGGAATGGACCCCATTCTGGATCAGAAACTCCAGAAATTGGTAACATTTCCTCTGAGACCCAGTCTCTTTCATCACACGCCACAGATGAAACATCAAATGCCAGCACATTGAGAAAGACCAGCTCAAAGAAGCGAAAGCGAACAAGTCTCTTTTTCAACAAACGTAAACGCTTAAAACCCACCAAGAAGAATGAATGTGGAGACAAGAGTGTTGACAAAACTGAGGAACTGTGTGATGGGAAAGTGGAGATGGCAGAGGGTAACAACCTGAATAATAGTATCAATACCGTATCTCTAAATATGCAAACTGCAGGGAGCAGCACCATTAGTCATGAAACAACCGGTGATGAAATGGCTAACATCAGATCCAGTAAAAGTGATAGTCCAGGTATATCCAGTGGTGACCTGTTGACAAACAGCAGCAGCTTAGACATCACCAAAGTCTTCGAACATTCTGATAGCAAAAATAAGGCAGCTGCAAATAGTTCAATAAATACTCCATCCAAAGCTCAGGGAGCTAATTTGCAAATAAGAAATACTGTGATAAAATCTGAAAATAATCAGGGGCAAGATGTCTTATCTTACCCTGTAGATTGTGTTCTAAAAACTGACAATTCAGAAGAAAGATATTCAGAGAAGTGTAATGGTGTTACAGATAGTGATAGAAGAACAGTTATAGACACTGTCATCTGTACTAAAAAGGAAATAGTTAAAGATGAGAAAATCAATTGTGATATCTCATCAGCACTCCTTGAACAAAAGATACCAAAACTGGAAACAGACAATGTTTTAACAAATGTTAAAGAAGAACATGGATACTATGACAGCGGTTTGGATTGTAAAAAAAGTGTTAAAGCTGAGAACAAAGTTGGTTTTGAAGTTAGCTCAGAGACTGTTGAAAGTAGAAATGGACATCCATTTAAGGAAGATGTTGTTGCATCAAAAGTGAATAACTGTTGTGATGGACTAGATGATAAATCTGTTGATTGTAGCCATGTTTTGAAAGTAGAGCAGAATATAGGGCAAGATGTAACGTCTGGAAATTCTGACAAGTTAGGTCAGGAAAATAATTTGCTGCAAGATGGTGTGATAAAATCCAAGTTAGGAAATGAGGAGACAACAGAAGATATACCTAAGGCAGATGAAGGGGAAGATGAAGACGAGGATGATGTAAGTACTATAGATAGGAACTAAATATACAATATTTTGAATATAACAGTATGGTTAAGGATTTGGGGTCTCTGTGGTTAAGTGGTTCGCCTTTGTCTTGTGAGTCGTAGGTCGTGGGTTCGAGTCTGGACCGCACCATTCTGTCCACGAGTGCAGTTTTTCCTGAGACCCTAAGATTGTTGCTGGAGCTACAGAGTTCGTGCTTTGTGCAATACTCTCGGCAGGTGGCGTGCCAGTTCTGTGGAGACCAGCCGTATGGGGTGCAATGAAGTCAATCCTTTGGTTTTAAACTCTTTTTAAGGATTTCTGTCATAGTGATTTCTGCAGGTTTGTGTTTGTACGAGTCAACATGCCTGATTGGACCTTAATTATAATAGAGACAAGTAATTTATGGAGAATGAGAATGTGTTCTTTGTTTAGTTTTTCATACATACTAGTAATCATCCGTGTGGTGCCGGGGCTTGCAAGGGAAGCAAAGAATAGTACCACTGCAACCTACAAGGCATGTCCTAAGAGGCGACTGATATAGGACCTAGAGAACTACCCTAGTAAATAAAAAGCATAGTAGAAATTGGATGTGCTGACCTACTTGTAGGTGCATAACTGGCGCAATGTACACATGCTTTAGGCCAGATCACATACAAATCGCAGAGTGGTTAACAAGTGGTCGATATGGAGCGTTTGAAGAAGAAAAAGATACTAGTATAATCCCTTATTTTTTTTTTCTTCTCTCTAATCCTGTTTTGCCTCACAGTGTCAAGAGATTCCTAGAACAGGCTCCTCTGTGCACTTTGTATGTGGGGTCTTTCACTGCTTCTTTTATTTCTGTGGTCCATATTTTGCGTTGGTGACCTTTCACCTTGTATTTACTGTATCTCTCTCGTGATCGTACAGTATTTACTGTATCTGAATAGCATTTCCTCTGAGGGTACTGTCTGTTGGTAATCTGATTATGCCTCTGAATCATTCAATTTGTTGTTTCTTAATGAAGTTTAGTACTGATGGTGTACCCACTTTTTTTCTTGACGTCTTCATTTCTAAACCGATCTCCTCTTGGTTTTTTTTAAACATCCTGTTCCCACTATTGTCTTGGTTGTTTCCTGCCTCATCTTCCAGGAATCAGGCTCTCTATTATTGCTCTATCTCTAAACCACTATGGAATTTAATGTGATCAAGATATCTAATTTTCCAAGACATGATATTGTTTAGGAGCCAATGTTCTTGATTGTTCAAATCTTGTAGGGTGTATATTTCTTCTCTTGTTTGTCCAGGGGGTTCTAAGAATTTTTCTGCAACACTGTATCAAAGGATTACCATTTTTTCTGTATTGCTTGTGTTTCAGTCCATGATTCACATCCATATGTTGTCACAGAAAAATGCATATTCTCAGAAGTTTTACTTTTGTTTCCTTGCTTGTGTGTTTTGCCATACGTTTTTATACTAATTACCCTCTGAATTGCCACATCCTTCCTTATTTCTTTTGTACAGTCTCCGTTGTTGCCAAAACAGAGCCAATATATTCAATATTTACTAAATTTTCAATATCTTCATGATTAATGATAGTTTTGTGTTGGCATCTTGTTTTGTCAGTGAATATGCTTGTAAATGTCTTTATATTTAGTAAGAGGTTCTGAAGCGTTACTGTTATTTTCACACTTCTAGTGTGAGTGTTGGATATTGTTGAGTAGGATTTGCTGCATGTGTGTTTGTTTGTTTGAAGATGATTTTATAGCAATTGGTTACACAGCTATACTATGAGGATGTATGTAACCATTTGGTCACAAGAACCATTAGCATGCAGACCCTTTGATATCTACGAGTCTGTCTGTAATGGTGTAGGTTCAGTAAACCAATAATTTGCAGCATAGTTTAGTCATTGCGTAATTTATTATTTGTTTCATAGTTTAGACATTGTCAGTAATTTATTATTTTTATCATAGAGTTAGAACATTGGAATTTATTATCCTGTCATAAGTAGAAGCCCACAGAGAATTTATATCATAATTTAGACATATAAAAAGACACAAAGAGTTGGAGAAGACCATGATGGAAGGAGACATCCTGGCAAAAAGGAGAAGAGAAAGACCACAGAGAAGATGGATTCAGGATGTAATTGTTGATTTTGAGCATGATGGCTGCAGAGGCAAGACATCTGGCCTATGAGAGAGAAAAAATCAAAAGGACTATTAGGGTGGCAAAGTTCTGCTCAAGTCGAGCTATTTAATGATGATGATGAGCATAATTTAGACATTGTCAGTAATTGATAATTGATATCATAGAGATGATAACATTTGTTGACGTCCTGTATCTCATGACAGTTGCCAGACCTGGGCCAGATTGAACTTGTGGCTGAGAACATGGATGGAATCAGAGAACTTATCAAGAAGCTGTCTAACCCAGAACCTGTACGGAGAGGGAAGAGGGTGAGTTGTACTATAGTAAACATTCTGTTTTTTTTTTTGCTGTCTTTGTTTTATCTTTCACCCAATATGCCATTCTCAGTGGGAGTAAACATTCTGCCATTGTTTTTCCTGACAGGTTGTTTTAGGAGTAATGAAGGCATGCGATGAAGAATTAGTTGCATCTGTATCCAGATTTCATGAAGAGCTGTCAAAGTACGAGAGAAGTCTTATTAATGCTAGGCTTGGTATGCAGGCTAAACTTCGCAAAGATGTGGAAAGCTACATGGAGCCAAAGATGGAAGTAAGTAAGACCATGTGTTGCATGAATTTTCACACACGTATACACACTTTCTTCTTTCCTTCTTGCTTTTGCTCGCAATGAATTCAGGCTCTCTCATGTTTGCATATGAAAAGATAGACAGATATATATGTGGTTTTTTTTGTCTTTGCCGACATTCATGATGCAAGTTATAACTCTGGTGACTTTACAGTTTAAGCTTGTTTCTTTTGTCTCCAAGCTCATCCTTAAGTTTTCTTTGAAAGATTCTGCACCTTTGCTTAATGTTGTTTTCCATACAGCTTGGTCATCAGCTAGTTTTCTCATTTGTTCGGACAGGTATAACGGACAGACATTTGTTCGAAAAGTCCTTTATTGAGGCCCTACAGATATCCTTATATCTGAGCAGCAGTCTGCTTTGGAGCCGTTTCTCTTTTGAAATTTCACAGAACACTTGTTTGAGCATGCAGTATTTATAAATTCTTCTCACGTCTCATCCATCATAGTCTTCTACAGTGGATAGTAGCTCACTGTGGCATTCCAGGAAATCTCTCGCGATCACCCTTAGACTGATGTACCAGATTTCCCCATAAATCTCATTTTTGTGGAAATCTGATTCATTCAGCCTTAGCATGGGTGCGTTTCGTCACATCCTCAGCACAATATGGAGCTCTGGTGCTTATCCTTCGGCGGTGTGTCTGGTTTTAGCCAGCGTTTACTGGGTTCGCTCTCCGTCAGCCTTTGGCTGTCTCGAGCTGACTTGCAAGGCAGCAGTTTGCTATTTTCTTTTAAGGTAGCTACCCTTAGACAACCTTCCCTCCCGGGATGTTGAGCGTCATCTGCCCAGGTTACTATTCTTTTTTTATTGGACCACATGGTTTGTCTGCTGTCCAGTTTTGTGTACGGTGTGCTTCGCTAGTCTTTGATTGTTCCCAATCAAACTACAAGGTAATAGTAGATTCCAGGAAATGGAAATCAGACAAACTGGGAAGGGCTGGAGGGAGCCTAACACAGCAAAACACAACACAAAGCTTTACAGAAGCAAAGACTCTTGAAGCAGTCCAGAAAAAAATATAGTTAGAAGCACACCTCCATAGAATGGGTCTCAGGTACTCCACTGCCTGCAGATGTAGAGCACCGAAGCAGTCCACAGAGCACATCCTGCAAGTTTGCCCCAGTCTGAGCAACGCGTGAATGGAAATCTGTCCAACAGGAATAACTCTTCAGAACAAACTATGAGGGACCGGTGAAGACCTCAAGCGTACCTTTTTATGACACATACCGGAGTAATCACATAGCAGAAGAAGACAATTTTGTTATCCAGACAGATCTGCTTGCGATGGTATGACAAGATTACAAATAAAGAACTGGGGCATAGACCTGGTTAACGGCAGGTGGAACAAGAGATATGGGGCAGAAGGTGGTAATGAATAGGACACTGAGAAGACTTCTTGACAGCATCACAATACACACCCTCTGATGGAACACCCAGGGTAATAGAGGTAAGGAAAGACACAGGAACACCTGGAGGCAGGAGTTGGAAACAAATGCAAGAACATGGGGAGAGAGTGGAGAGATCTGGAAAAGATGGGCTTGGAAAACCTTGGTGGTGGACTCATGCCTGTCTCTGGGTGAAGGGTAAAGAGAGACAAATCTGCTAACCAATGTGCACTGCAGAGGAATTGAAGCAAATTCTTGACCAGTATGTTACATTGTCAAGAATAGTTAATTTGAATTATATTATAGATTCAGTTCAGAAACAAAGAATAAGAAAGACAGCATTCAAGAAAAAGAAAATTGATATATAAATCATGGCCTGGATCTTATTGGTTACTGAACCGTTGTCATGGCAGATCGTGCTCAGTCTACCCAAACTGATGTCAAAGGGTGTTCATATTGACGGTTCTTGCTGTTTGCTGGTTAACCACACTCCTCACTCTGCCCCTCAAGAAATCCAGTTCTGCTTGTATAATTCAAAACTATTTAAATCACTGGATAGATTCGGCACCTTCTTCTTCGAACGCTCCATATTGACCACTTGTTAATCACAGTGTGATGTGTATATGATCTGAGCCTAAAAGCATTTGATACGTTGTGCAGTTATGTGCCTACAAGTAGGCCAGCACATCCGATTTCTGCGCTGCTTTTTATTTACTAGAGTAGCTTTCCTAGGTCCTACATCAGTTGTCTCTTACGACATGTCTTGTAGGTAGCAGTGTTACTATTCTTTGCTCCCCTTGCAGCCCTGGCAATGCACAGGCGCCAAACTATTTAAATCGCTGGATATATTCAGCACCAATTTTAGTGTCCTTGTGAAGAAACTAAAGAACATCCTCCCTATCCACCTTCAACTCCCAGACGATTATTGCTGTTGATGCAAGTCACAGTGATTGATTGAAACATTTAAAAAAAAGACAATGACTTTTGGTGATATGTTGGAATCTATCATAAATAGAATGAAATTTGGTGACTTATTAAAATGAATCCAGAAAGCAAGGAGTGTGGTTATTGGTTGACAATGAGAGTGAAATAATTATCAAACCATTAATATTTTCTTTTTAGAAAGCTGTTAGCCATTATATTTATACATGTATTTGATATATTAGAAAGCTGTTAGTCTTGTATTATATTTATATTTAATGTATTAGAAAGCTGTTAGTCTTGTTTATATTTATATTTAATGTATTAGAAAGCTTTAGTCTTGTTTATATTTATATTTAATGTATTAGAAAGCTGTTAGTCTTGTATTATATTTATATTTAATGTATTAGAAAGCTGTTAGTCTTGTATTATATTTATATTTAATGTATTAGAAAGCTGTTAGTCTTGTATTATATTTATATTTAATGTATTAGAAAGCTGTTAGTCTTGTATTATATTTATATTTAATGTATTAGAAAGCTGTTAGTCTTGTATTATATTTATATTTGATGTATTAGAAAGTTCTTGGTCCTGTAATATGTTTCGCCAGTGTGGTGCCGGGGCCCTAAGGAAGCAAAGAATAGTATCACTGCGACCTACAAGGTATGTCGTAAGAGACGACTGATGTAGCACCTAGGGAAGCTACCCCAGTAAATAAAAAGCATTGCAGAAATTGCTGGCCTACTTGTAGGCGCATGACTTGCACAATCGCTCTTAGGCTCAGATCATATACAAATCGTACAGAGTGGTTAACAAGTGGTCGATATGGAGCGCTTGAAGAAGAAATATATTATAAAGCTGTCATGTTGTATTGTTTTATATTTTCTTTCAGTTATATCCTATTTTTCTCTAGGAAGCTAAGGGATGGGACAGTGAGCACTCCCAGAGCAGTAAAGACACAAGTGATGAAGAAGATACTCCTAGTAAAACATATGTAAGCAGTGCTAAACAACCAAAGAAAAGCAGACAGAAGCCTTCAACTTCAGTTCTTCTCTCATCTGCTGCTTCTAAGTTGTCATCCATAACTGGAGAGGACAATGCAGACAGCAATGACAGTTTTGAGCTGGACATCAGCTCTAGAGGACGTCTGAGAAAACGCAGAGTTATACCTAACAACATAGAGGACACAGGATTAAGGAAGAGGAAAAATTTACCAAACCAGGATTACTTTTTTTCCTCACCACCATCAACTATCACTACCACTACAACGGCTGCAGATACTACTGTAGAAAAACAGCCATTTGAATCTTTACCAACTCATAATTTCCCAGTGGTAGCATCAAACACATCCAACTTCTCTGCAATCAAAACTCATTTAACTGCTGAGTCCACAAGAATACCTGGTCAAATAGTTCGTCTCTTGTCACCCAACACTGATGGTAAAATTAAAACTGTACAAGTAGGAAACTCAAGTGTTATCCACTCTTCGAAAAATTTCTCCAACATTTGCTTCATATCCAAATCAGGAGCGGTTACCGTGCCTAGAAACAAGACAATTGCTGTTACCACCACCCATAATTCTCATCCTGTGATACAGCAGCTGTTATTAAATCAAACGAAATCATCTTTGCCAAATTCAGTTTTAACCACCAATGCCTCATGTGTTACATCAGGGGTTCCACAGAAACATATGTCTGTGACCATTGATTCAACTCAGTCTTCCACTGGAAAGATGTCCGTGGTCATCACTGCTCCACCATCAGTAAATATTCAGTCAGCAGCAAAACCATCATTGATAATGTCTCAACCTGCTTCTGTTGTGGTCAGTCAGGTGTCAACAGCAGTTTCTCAAGGTGGGAGACAAGTCTTGGATCTCGGAAACTTATCTATCACTCAACTGCAACAGCTGATGAAGAACCATGCTATCAAGATCAACACCAGTACAGGAGGTCCAACAACTTTATTGCTGGCTACTGGTCTACAGCATTTAACTTCAGGTGTATCATCTGCCCCATCAACAGAAACAGCATACCATCAAACTGCAGCACCATTGAAACAAACCGTGATGCCTTGTAACCCAGGAATGACTGGGACCTCATCTTTGGTAACTTTGATAAAGAAGCCACAGATAGTACTAAACAGCAAATTTAATACCATGCTCACAGTCCCCCGACAAGTTTCTCCTCAGGCAATCAGAACTAATGTCTTGTCAACTCAGCCACGAACAGTAACCCATTTAAAAATAAACAGCTCTGGAAATGCAGTTTCTGGTACATCTTTGAGTCAAGGGCATAGCAATGCAATTGTTCATACAGATCTTTCCAGTCCAATTACTCTTGTTTCACCAATTGCCAGTAGTATTCTACCCACAGCTGCTCAATCAGCACCCCTTCCAAAGACCATAGGCAGCTCAACCTTTTCAAACATTACATCTGCATTAACATCACAGAAACATGTTCTGGCTCCAAGAATCATCAGTTCCCTTGCTTCAACAAGTACACTTGGAGTAAGTGAAACTGCTGCAGTACTTCCAAAATCAACTCCTTCTAATTCTCTTACCACAGTAACTCACAGTTCCTGGACCAGTGACCTAGATGTACTGAAGTCCAGAATCATCTCTGCTCCCCTCATCCACCTGTCGTCACCTTCTAAAACATATGCTAGTAATGTCACTGTTAGAGCCCTGATAGAAAATCAAAACAGAGAAACCAGGAGCTTCACTGAGGAGAATGATCATCTGCAGACAGATACAAGCTTGTCAGATGTTGCTGATTCTGGTCTAGGTTTGGTAGTTAGGGAAGAGTCCTCAATCAGTGAAACTTTTCCTAGAACCACTTTGGTGGAAGGGAACTTATCAGATGCAAAAATAAGTTACAGAGAGAATGAGACGTCATCCAGGAACCTGGCAGCTGTCATGGAAATTCTCCAGACATTAAAATCTACTGCAGCTACATCTGTAACAACTGAGTTAGATCAAATGAGTAAACTTGTCCATGCTGCAGCCATCCCTTCAATACATCCTCCTTGGGGGGACACTTCTAGTCAGCCCTTCATCACTGTCCCTTGTAACACTTCAGAAATCAATCTTCCTACAATTAATATGAAAGTTCCTTCCCCTAATACTCTCCCATCTCTACCGCATAATAAGAACGGAACAACCATTGTACAATCGACAAAAGTGCCTATACCTGTAACATCAGAGATCAAAACAGGAGATAGTGTTAGTCCTTTTGTAATCACTACTCCTGTCAATATTTCTCAACCCTTGTGTTACCCAACTGACAAAATTACTGCAAGAGTTTCACCTGTCGCAGGCAATCTAGTTGTCTTGTCTGCAAATAAAATGGCAACAGCGTCAACAGTTCATGATAATACAACTGTTTCCGGAGATACTTTCAAGTTGCCAACTTCAGTCTCTGGTTTGAAGAATATCACATTTAAGATCAGCCCTCAGTGTGGTGGCGCAGGACAGTTTGTCCAGGGTATCATGACATCTAGAGGTTTGGTTGTCCCACAGACAGCACTCCTCCAGCAAAACCACCAAAGCGGTAGTGTCATTCTTGCCAACACCATAGATCCTGGGGCAGTCTCACAACTTCATTCAAGTCCAGCAAATATCCAATCATTTTCAGTTCTGGGAACCAGCAATCAGCAGACTGTCCAAAACCTTAGTGGACAGCATGGCATTGCTTTTAACCCACAAATCCTGCATAATCAGTCTTATCAGAAAATTATGGCCCCTGCATCAAATTCTTTGATTAATTTTCAGAGTGGAACCATAAATGATAACACCAACACCAGCTTGAAAGTCATGATGGTGAATACTGCATCAACTGGCATTCCTATAAGTACCACTGCCACCCAAAAAACATTAAACCAGCAACAACAAACTCTAACCCCTACTCTGACCTCAGAGCTGGTCAAACAGATAGCAAGCAGCTCTCAGGTTCTGAAGAGCTCCCAACATCAGATGAATCCTAATCCCCTCAGTTCAGGATGTAGCCAACAAAATGCTGTCCAGCTTCTAAACAGCATTATCCAAGGTTCTGTTCAGAACAACAACACTGGTACAATAGGGGGTGTGTCTGCTCAAACTGTTATGAATGCCTCTTCAGCTGTAAACCCCTCAGTTAGCAGCTCGGATCTTAGCTTTACAAAAAAGTGGCCAGCTACATCAGATGCAGCAGCAGTCGAATACAGTCCTTACATCAAAACCTGTCCAGAATCAGGAAACATCTTCATCTCAGATGAAACCTTCAGTGGTGACTCTTCAACAGTTTGGACAATTGTTCTCAAACATTGGTGGAGTGACTAAAGTTCAAGTGGGTGGGACTAACCAGGCTCAACAACCTCAATTAGCTTCCATCCAGAAGCAGATGGGCCCTAGGGTTGCTTCGGCTAACAAGGTCCTTCAGTTGACTATTAACCGACCAACTACACTTCACCCTAATCAGATTGTTCGAGTTGCAAGTCAGCCGAGTCCACAATTGCAACTGCCTAGTCATGGACTGGCACAGATTCAAACTCAGAGTAATTTTGTAGTTCAGCAGCAGAATTTACTCTCACAGCAGCAGCAGCAACATACCCCGAGTCTGATATCACAGCAGCCCAGTCTATCACAGTCAGTACTTGTTTCCAGCAGTGCTAACGTCCAGCTTAATGGTCAGCCTCAGACTGGCAGCTTGCAACAACTTCCCAAGATTCTTCAGCAGGCCGCAACTAAGTTTCAGCCAAATTCTATCAGCAAAATCCAGTTGAGTACCAGCAGCTTAATCTCAAATCAGCAGCAAAACAACTCATCACAGTCTCCTGGTTTAGTTCTGTCCCAACTACAAGCTCCAACTGTCCCTCCCACTGTCCTTCAACCTCATATTAAGTTTATTATCAATTCTTCAGCTACATCTCATCCATCTACTTGCAATGACAATACTTCTACAGCCTCCCCAAAAGTTTTTATTGAATCTCTTAAAGATTCCGGAAGCGTGACTCGCATCGTCCGCCCAGACTCACCTGCTGTTACCCAATTTAGTTTGAACTCTTGCAATGCAGACTTGCTAGAAAATTCAGCAGCTCATACACCACAGAATGACTCCAGTAATGCTATGATTGTAGGAAGTTCTGCTATCAACACGTTCACATCAGTAACAAATAAATTGGGGGCACACATGATTGTCCCCAGTTCTGAATCTAACCAATATCTGATCTCTCCTATCAAACTGACCCCACAGGTCTCACTGGCTAATGTTATAAACCCTATCAAGTTCATGAGTGCTAACAATGTTCAGAATCCTAGTTCAGTCATTGGACTTGTATCCGGTCCAGTTGTGGTCAGTAACCGATTGTCTAATACATCCCTTACAGATCTGAACAATCAAGTACCGGTCAGATCTGTAGTTAAATATGCTGGGCAACCTTCAACAGTATGTGATAAGAAGGAAGGAAAAATAGCTCAACTTCTTCTAAGTCCACCAGTTGTTACAGTGAATACTTCAAACACTTCTAAAGTTATTGTTAATAGCCACCTTCTACCAGACACAACTCCAAAACTACATTCAAGTGTTCCAAGTACATCTTCCAACATGGGGGATGATGACATTAATGCATCACTTCATTCAAAAACATTTTTGTATAAGATTGGAGAGCAGTACTTTCGTCTACTGCCAATTTGCCGAGATAGTTCCCAGACTTCATTGACTGCAGGTGCTCTGATCTCTCCGGGTATCACCAGTGCTGCCTCAAAGTCTGATGTTCAACTTCTTGTTCCACCATCGTTCATAGAAGCATCAGATCAGATCCTGAAACAGAATAGTGCACCAAGGACAAATGTACTACATTTGCCACTTTTCAGGGAGCCGTTACTTGTAGTAACAACACCGTTGAGAATCCAGTGCTTTTACAGAGCACTCTGAAAGGAATTAGATCAAACTCAGGCGAGAGAGACATATCAAGTGCTATGATTACTAATCAAGCGACCATGAATGGACTAAATCAGAACAAACCACAGTTGTCTTTTTCCCTACCAGGACCCACTTTTACCAGTCCTCCTTTTGTGAGATCAGATAGTGCCTCAGACATGGTAGTCCTTATGGCTGGCCAGGTCTCATCTGGAGAAGTTAATCTTGAAAATACCAGAGGTCTTCACCCACAGAGACTTAAGGCAGCTCCCACTTTACAAAGCCAACATTCAACAAATAATGAAACTGGAGCAGCATTAGATAGAATAACATCTGGAGGAAACACATTCAGTGGCAGCCAGGACATTTCAAGTAGTCTCAGTGAACCAGCACAGCAGAGACACTTACCCACAGCGGATCTAACCTTGCCTTTACAGGATCTAGATGAGAAGGAAGCAGCCTTGAATCTTCTAACTTTGGCAAACCAGCAGATCTGAAGAAATCACACAAACTATTTATTCACATATTGTGAAGATATGTTTTTGTTGTACTATTGATATATTCGAGGGCGCCCGTATCTTATGTGGTAGTGAGTTTGATCACAACCCAAGTGTACCTGGTTCAAACTCCGCGACAGGCGGTTTGGAAGCAAATTTGTTAGAGTGGAATTTTATGAACGGTAAAATCACTGTTCAGAAAGCAATGACAAACTACTGAACGTATAAGTGGTGCCTAGAAAATCGACAACTCGCTTTTCTGTTGTTGATGGCGACTTACTGTAAAGGATATGTCACGGTTTTCATGTCATTTATATATTCATTGATATTCTTTTTCTTGTGGTCACCCGCTATGAATTTGTGCGTTATCAGAGCGTCTGGTATGGTTGATTTTTGCGTGAACAATTGCTTTCCTTTTTATCAGTGTCACCCGCCATACAGGCGTGCCTTCTCTAAATTCAGATGTATTCATTGATATATTTGATTTTGATTTATTAATTTCATTCAAATTTTATGAGAACCCAATGTTTTTTACTTCACTTTTTTTATATCTTCATTGCTATGTTCAGTATGTTTTAGAACAGTACATCAATGTCCAAAGGGTCCATAGGCGAAGGATTGTCTTCATTGCACTGGGTTTCCTCATTTGGCTCCGTCCCTGTCGGTGTAGACGGCATGCCATGTGCTGAGAGCATTGCACAAAATCCATAGTTCCAGCAACAATCCTAGGGATCTCATGAAAAATTACACTGTGTCTCGGTCCGGATTAGAAGCCACAACCTTCAGTGCGACAGGCGAACGACTTGACCACTTTGCCATTTGAGACCCCCATCAATGGCTTTGTGGCAATTCCTACAATATTGCTGGCACTAAACTGTATCTGCCTTATTCCCTTCAATTTATCAACTGTGTAGAGTTTGAACTGTTGCGTGGGCAACAGCAGTCCTAGATATCAATATGCTCAAGTACTTCTGAAGACGGCGAAAGCTTGCCTTTATGGTGAAGGAAACCAGTCAAATGGTAAGCAGGCCTTGTGCAATACCAGACTAACGCCTCAATTCACAGAGGGCGATCGAAAAGAAGAGAATATGCCCAAAAAGCGCTTTGAAGAGGTCATTCCAGCTTTGATACAACATGGAACGCATCAGTTAAGGCATATAGCCTCACATAAAACATGCCATGCGAAAACAGAAACCACAACAATAACCCAATAAACCCTGACCGTAACCCGATGGATTAACTCATTGTCTCTCGAAGCTAACAGGATGTTATGCTAACAACATGTTAAGTATAGAAGTATTTAAAAAGACTTAAGTATTTGCATTATAAATATTCTTTTTTTTCATTATGTATATCTTGATTGATATGTTAAGTACAAAAATATGTTAAAAATACATCATCATCGTGTGTCATGTCGGCTGGTGTAGACAATAATTTAGCTCTACAAACGGCTGTCCTTAATACTGACTATCATTTTGACTTACAGTAATAATAATAATAATCTTCTTTTCTCTAATCCTGTTTTGTCTCACATCGTCTAGATAAGAAGAGCTTTCTAGAACAGTCTTGTATCCTATGCTTGATCGATACCTTTTTATCAAAATGCTGGTTTAGTACTTTGTAAAACTTCCTTATTTTGTGTGTTTATCTCTTATCCAGTCCACATTTGCTGTTGAATATCATGGGAAACCCTAGTTTTCTTTCATGGTTAGATGTGTTGTAGTTGTAAGTATATGTAAGTAACTGATATGTATATTGTTTTAGTATATCGGTGATATTATCTATCCACTTGCTTCTAGGTCTTCCTCTTGCTCATATGTCTTCTGTTGTGTGTACATATAGGAGAACATTTATATATTTTATCTTTATAATTTGTAGATATTATGTCCGAAACTATTTTTGAATTGTGTTATTCTAAGAAAATACAAATTTGGGAGAGATATGGAGATATGTTGTCCCAAAGTCTTGTAGCAACATCCTCTCACCATGTAACGATGAACAATATAAAATAAATAATTTCTTTGAACGCTCCATCTCGACCACTTGTTAACCATGCTTTGTGATTTGTATATGTTCCAAGTCTAAGAGCGATTGTACGTTTTGCCAGTTATGCACCCATAAGTAGGCCAGCACATCTGATTTCTGCTAAGCTTTTAATTTACTAGCGTAGCTTCCTAGGCCCCTACCTCAGTCGCCTCTTATGACATGCCTTGTAGGTTGCAGTGTTACTATTCTTTGCTCCCTTGTGAGCCCCGGCAACACACGGGAAAAAAATAACTTAAGATATGCCATCGACACTGTTTTGATAGCAGAAATGAAATATAGCTCAAAGGACTAGTTAATATGGTGGAGATAGAAACAACAAATGAGGAGCTTATGGAGAGAATGAGACAGGTCCCAGTGAACCTGGAGGTGAAGAAAAGGTGCTGGCGACAGATAGGACACACCTTGAGGAAGCCTGATAGTAAAACAAGAAGTCTGGAGCCCGCAGAGAAATCAAAATAGAGAGAAGCCTTGAAATACGTGGAGATGAGGAGAAGAGATTAACGATATGCTGAAGAAGTGAAAGGAGTTGCAAGAGATAGCTAAAGATAGGAAGACTTGGTATGAGTTTGTTGAAGGACTATGCCCAACCTGTATTAAAATAGGCACAAGTTCAAGTCTAACATGCAAGAAAACGTTTTATTTGATTGGAAGCAATAACAAAGTGTTCTTTGGTTTGAAAGTCAATATCACATGTGAATTGGTTGGACTGTAAAAATAAGATGTCTGAGGTTTTCTGTTTCAATCACAAGATGTCTCAACTTTAATGTGTGAAAAGAAAGTAGTGGTCCGCAAGTCAGAAACATGGAGAACGACTAAAATAATAGCGCATAAATTGTAGACATTCATCAACTGCTGTCTGCGCAGAACAGAGGGACTGAGATGGTATGCTAGGGTCACATTGGATGAAGTTGTAAAGAAGAATTTTTTTTTTCTATAGCTATTTTGATGATTATACCATCAGCTGCTTTCTTATGATGAAGTCGACTTGACTGGAGCTCACTCTGGTGTCATGTAGTTTTGAACGTCTCGTTGTATTGTAAGGCCAGCATCCCTTTCTTACGACAGGGGACAGTCTTAAACAGCATGTTATATGGTTTGATCAACGGTACCACAGAAGGGAAGAAGTTATGTGTATGAAAAGTTTTAATTGAATTTTCAAGTTCTTTGTTTCTGTACATTGTTATAAACCATGCCTATTAATGTTCTTAGAATAATTACATTCCATTGTTTTGTTTGATTTTCAAAGTTTATGTAACTCTGAAGAAAGAGGCAATGAAAATTGTTTGACCATAATCCATAGCTGGTGTTGCTTTCAGTATTTTATATTTGTAAATGTTGGTCTTGATTCCTTCAAATATTTGGTGATATTTATTAGTGTGATATTTATATGGTATAGTTAGTTTAGTCGTCGGAACATCACTGCACATCGAACTAATTAGTCCATAAATATTCTGATGTCAGTATGTCTCTCAGCGTGTGGTAACTAACGACACCGGTTCTTTGTTGGTTTACTATTCTTTGGCAACCAGTATAGTGCTCTTGTCAAGCTACACCACATTTGACTTGGTATTCTTTCAGCCTGGTTAGGGTTGTAGATTCACCACTGTTACTTCGCCCATGTGTTACCCGGCCCATAGGGGAGCAAAGAATAGTAACACTGTGGCCTACAAAGCATGCCATAAGAGGTGACTGAGGTCAGAGCCTAGGAAAGCTACTCTAGTAAATAAAAAGCGTCACAAAAATCGGACTTGCTGACTTACTTGTAGGCCCCAAACTGGCATAACTCACAATCACCCTTAGACTCAGATCACATATAAATCACAAAGAGTGTTCGAAGAAGACCACTATTACTTGAATTATATACACACATCCTCTCTCCCTTAGGGGATTCAGAATATAAGTCTGGGTCATTGCTGGTCATAGGAGAGTTATTGTAGGAAACTCTCAATCCATTCTTCATAATGTTTCTAATGGATGGCTATGCTATGAGTATCTGGTAGGTATAGTGGCTTTAAATCTTCCAAGTTCTCTTGTTGACATATTGTCCTGAATATTCATGGCGCCCGAGTGGTTACCGGGAATAGAAAGATAGGAACGTCAGCAAAGACAAACCCAAACAAGTCCATGAATTGTTCTTAATCCGGAACGATCTCACCCAGTCATGAAAGGTTGTAAAGTGTAAACATTGCATTTTGGCCAAGCCCAAATAAACGGTGATAAAATGATCATTAAAGAGTGTTGGGCTCACGATGCAAGAGGAAAATGCAAGGGACTGTCATGCGAGACAGACTTAACATTTCATAAGCCGAACTTTCGGATGCGCCTGTCCGACACATGTAGGGACCTATAGACCGAGGCGCAACGTATAGTCGTTCTATTAAATTTTAACACAAGCATTCGCTCGTGTGGTGTCGGGGCCCGCAAGAGAAGCAAAAATTTTTTTTTAAATCCTGACCTAGGGAGTCCATCTCCCTAGGCGAGCCATTACCCCGTTAGCCTTTGGCATCACGGTCAAAGTTTCCTGGTCTACACCGCGGGGAGGTGGTGTTGACTTGCGTGTTCTGAGGGTCATCAGCAGGTTACTCATTTTTACTTTTTACCCATCCTAACTAAGAGAGACTAGTCGATCCCAACCCTGCTGAATGCAGTGCTAGGCTCAAGACACACCTTGTAGACCATAAATCATACTAAATCGATTGTGTGGTGTTGAGACCCGCATGAGAAGCAAAGAATAGCACCACTGCAACCTACAAGGCATGTCGTAAGAGGTAACTGATGTAGGCCCTAGGGATGCTACCCTAGTAAATAAAAAGCAGCGCAGAGATCGGATGTGCTGGCCTACTTGTAGGCGCATATCTGGCACAACGCACACTCGCTCTTAGGCTCAGATCCCATACAAATCACACAGAGTGATTGATAAGTGGTCGATATGGAGCGCTAGAAGAAGAACACAAGCAAAAAAAATCATAGAACTCCTGCACACATAAAACAAGACATATCGATATCTTACGGAACTAACATCGCGGAACAGTAACTCATATCATGTGTCGGGAACGCCTGAGTGGTTACCGGGGTCCAAATTTGGGGTGCAAAGAATAGAACCACTGCTACCTGCCACGCATGTCGTAAGAGGCGACTAAGGAGGTCTGGCTGAAATCAGATGCACGTGACCTAAATGTGTAGAAGTCTATTAGTTTAGGGGCCTACCAAACCAATGTGCAACGTATACACGTTATTGGCAAAGATCAAACATATCACAAAGAATGATTAAAATTGGTCGTAAAGAACGAACGCAAAGAAGAAGATGTGTCGGAAATATATTTTGGTCACATTAAACGTCACACTGGCTTGGAGAAAGCAAGAATAGCTCATGGAAGACGAGGCAATGGAGGACCAGAACGACTGGGTTATCAGGGCAGCCTTGACATCAGAACTGGCTAGAGATGGAGTGTGATTCAATCCGGCTGTGATGGGAACGAGGCTCTGCAAATGACATGCTATGTGATGATGCTTCTATGTTTCTTTGACCATGAGAATCACCCTCTTGTCTGTGGGGTGGGTGTTATTATCCCCCTTTGAGAGCCAAGGCAAGACACGGGCAAGGAGTCAGTTCAAGTTTGTAACAACTATGTATCATCATGCATCAACATTCATTCATTGTCATTTTACGATGTATCTGGATTAACTATCTTGTGGTGGAAATAATGGTGCTATATAAACAGAAATGAATTTTATCAGTTATATGAGGACTATCATCATAGCACTCCGGACAAGTCCATAGGTGTTCCGATCTCCGCATAAACAAATCCAGCAGCGTCCAGCGACCCAACACGCCAGTTCGATGTTGATTAATCAATCTCTTTGCATACTTAGTATGTCGTTCTTTTCGGCTGCACCAATATTGACATCCATCTCTTTCAATCTGGTCAGCGAGTGAAATTCACAGCCTTGAAATTCCTCTATTCGGAAAAACTCTCTCAATGCGTGAATAATGTCATTTCGATCCATGGCAGCTTCCTCTGATATTGTAGCCAAGCCAGCCAATCTATCAGATCGTTCATTACCCCGAACTCCTGCGTGCCCAGGGACAAAAATGAAGGTGATTTCTCTGATCATTGCCTGTACCAGTACCTGAACCCAGTTGCATCTCATCATTCCTGATTCGACTTTACGAATCATGCTCATGGAGTCACTGAGTATGAAAACACGAGAGTAGTTGTGAGATGCCAACCATTTCACCGCCTCCGTAACCGCACGAGCCTCCATTGTCAAACTATTTCATGTTTTACAAATGAGTTTTATGTTGTGCGCATGTCACGAATAATAATCACTGTTCATACAGTAGATACGGTTCATACAGTAGATCAAAAGCTTACTTGGATAGTATTGCACCGGGTTTATCCCATATGGCTCGGTATCTCTCGGCAGAAATGGCAAGCCACATGCCGAGAGTATTGCACAAAGCACGAATTCTGGCAACAATCCTAGGGTTTCTGGAAAAAAAATTCACTCGTGAACAGAATGTGGCTGTCCGGATTCGAACCCCCGACTTTCGGAACCCAAGGCAAAGGATTAGCCACAGAGATCCCACATACTGTCATTCTGTGGGAATATACAGTAGTTGTCTGTGAATCCCACTCGCTGACCAGATTGAAAGAGATGGATGTCAATATTGGTGCAGCCCGAAAAGAACGACATACTAAATATGCAAAGAGATGGATTAATCAACATCGAACTGGCGTGTTGGGTCGCTGGACGCTGCTGGATTTGCTGAGGCGGAGATCGGAGCACCTATGGACATGTCCGGAGTGCTATGATGATATTCCTCATATAACTGATAGTTGTCTGATGTGCCCGATGAGAAACTGGAAAACTCTTGAAAAGTGTAGGAAATGTTTGCAAGTGTTAGTTGATGTTCGTCCGTGTGTTGTTGGGGGTCGTAAGGGGAGCAAAGAATAGTAACACTGCTACCTACAAGGCATGTCGTAAGAGACGACAAAGGTGGGGTCTATGATAGCTACCCTAGTAAATAAAAAAAGCATCGCAGAAATCGGAACTGCTGGCCTACTTGTAGGTCCATAACTGGCATAACGTACAATCGCTCTTATCGTACAATCACATACAAATCACATAGAGTGGTTTAACACGTGGTCGATATGGAGCGTTCGAAGAAGTTAGATGCTGCTACTTTTCTGCCATGTCTCTGTTCTGCAATTATGGATGCCTCACTGCGAAGTAATGTACGCCAAATCGTTAGGTCTTGTGCAGCAGCCTCCCCTGTGTCGGTGTTTACTCCAAAATTAGTGTGTAATGAAATATGTAAGGCATATACGAAGAAACAAATATGTAGTATTGAATTATGCTATCCTTGCTTTCGGTTCTGACAAAACTTGCCAAATGACTGTCTGTTCAGACAAAAAGGCCATATACAATATATTGAATTATAGTATTAATGAACGATAAATAAATTTCACGAAATTTATGATCAAAAGATGTCGACCATTAAAACCTTCGTCGCTATAGGACTTATGATAGCATGTTTTGCTATTATTTATCCACGATTTATGCATCCTCTTGTGCTAAGGACACTAGGCATGTCAGAGACTCATAAAAATGACATTGAAGGTGATGTATTTATATAATTGTGCAACATAATAGTTGTCATGCTCGTTCTATACTTGTCTATCCTATAGCCTATAGCATAAATTATAAAATAGGTCTGTACTAGTGAGTGAGTAGTGTACTCAAGTGTGAGTGGTGAGTTGAGTTGTGAGGAATCAGGAATGGGTGACTGGTACTCATTTATAATAAAGTGATGAATAAGTCACCATACTATAGCGAGTTCAATGTCAAATATAGCTGAGTAATAGTACAGTTTTTACAGCAACATAAATTGTTCACTGAATCATGAATGAATCATTCGTTGAACAACAATCAAACTGAAATTCGGTTGATTCAGAACTTGTCTGCTGGAACCCGAACTCAACTGGTCTTATTTCTGGGCAGTAATTTTTCACGGGTAACACCCAAAATCAACCGTTACTGACCTGAGAAATGCTATTATTAGATCGGTTATTACTTGTTTATTACTAGTGTTCAGGTGCCTGATGTTATTGTTATTTATTGAGAAAAATGTAAGATAAAATATGTACAAGATACAGCGGTAGTGGAAACAGGGGCAGATAAATCTCATAATTAACCACTCACCTTCAAAAATCATAATTTGAGTTTATTTATATTTAATATAATATATAAAAGTACATTCCATTCTGAACAAGAAACTGTTTATTTTAAAATACATATATAATTGCGTATTTTAATTTGACATGTTTATATGTTCTCCAAGATCTAAATTCATCTATAGCAGTGGCGACTCACAGCTAAAATTAGTGGGTGTGCTGCTTCAGAAAATGTGTAGCCATTATTTTTTTTTTTCTTTGAATGCTCCATTTCGACCGCTTGTTAACCACTCAGTGTGATTTTATGTGATCCGAGGCAAAGAGCATCTGTATGTTGTGCCAGTCATGCGCTTCAAGTAGGCCAGCACATCCGATTTATGCAATGCTTTTTATTTACCAGGGTATCTTCCCTAGGTCCTACATCGGTCGCCTTGTAGGTCGCAGTGGTACTATTCTTTGCTTCCCTTGCGGGCCTCGACACCACACGGACGAGCCATTGTTTTAGTATTGTGTAAAACAAAACGAACATATAAAAAGAAAATTTATACATTGCAGCTTCTTATCTCGGTTGGACATGTGTGCATGCGCACAACAAACAAACACAGCATCGCTAGAACTGTGACGCGCACAGTTTAACTCTTTCCACGCTTTAAGCCGCACACTGCGCCACGGCGGAAGTCCGTTGCACGCTTTAAGCCGCACACTGCGCCATAGAGTTGCTTCCCTTGTAAGAAGTCTTTCTAGTTTTACTTCTACTATTTTACTTATACTACTTTTAACCTTGTTATTCTATTGGGTTGTCCAGTTTTCTTCAATTTAGTATATAATAATATATATATGATTATTTGCTGACGAGTAGTTGGGATCGTACTTTAAAAATTTTTTTTTTTTTACTTCCTTGAATTAACTGCTTAAAAATTGAGGAAATAAATGGGCGTGGAAAGAGTTAATATAAGGATTTTTGTAATTTTTTCATGAGCTACTGACATGATGCTTGATGATTATATAATATACAATTAGGACTCATTATATTGAATGTTATCAATAATATCAAGTGAAAATAGAGGGTGCTGCAGTTCCACAGTGCCCATACACGAGACGCCACTGATCTATAGCTAAGTATAGTGACATTTTTGTTGTAAATAAAAAAGTTAGCTTAACATTTCATAGACTGAAATAATGAATATCTGTTTGTTATGTTATGTTATGCGATCAACATCAGGGCACATTGGGCATTCCCATTCATGCTCTGTCCATCCCAAATTCCATTTGCTCACCGTACCCATGAGAAGTTCATTACTATATCTTCTCTCTCTACCATGAAGACGACACTGTCTGGCATGTCCAAACTTAAGGCCTAATTCTCAAACTCGTTCCAGTGTCTGAGACTTGCCTGTGTCACACAATTGAGAGCGTACCGCATTGATGATATCGGCTCTGTTCATACTTCTGCCCGCTTGAGTCAGGGCATTGTTTGCAAGAAAGTCAGCACGCTCGCTACTCTGAACTCCAACTTGTCCAGGTGTGTACATCCAAGTAATTTTCTTGAGATATGATATCTGAATGATGTCCATCCATTCCACACGCAGACTTACATATCTTTTTATTTGTTTGAACGTTTTCTGTTACTCTGGGGGATTTTTACAAGGGTACAAGGATTTTTACAGTGGATAGACTAACCTTGCACTGGAGTTTCCCTGTATGTCTTGTGGTCCCTCTAAACAAAATTTGCACACCACCTGCCGAGAGTATTAGACAAAGTGCAAACTCTGTAGCCCCGACAACAATCCTATAAATCTCTGGAAAAATATACTTGTGAACTGAATGACACAATCCGGATTTGCACCCACTATCTTCAGACTGTAAGCCAAACATCTTAACCACAGAGGCTACTCCCATTTACTGGATAAGGTTATTGAATATAAGTGGCAACAATTTACAGGGGTAGGAAAAATTTATAGAAATAGGTGGAGCGGGAAGATACATTTAACATAAAAATAACCAAATTTTATTTTATTATAATTTTTAGCAAGCGATATGAGTCACCCAGACCACAGAAGCATGCATTCAGAACCAAGCAGACCACATCAAAAGCATGGTGGTGGGAGAAATATGGGAGTAAGTGGTTTATTTGATGAGAACTTTATCAATGATTTTGTTTTCTCTGTATCTATCCTTTACATTACAAGCTCCATCTTATGATTTTTTTTTTGATCCAGAAGCACATGAGCTGAAAACTCTTGGCTCGGTGTCATGGACATCGTAACCCTTCGGCTCGGTGGCACGAACATCGTAAATCTGGGGAGCCTGTAGCTTTTCTGCCAGTCCGCGGAGTTCAACTCGCACTTACAAAGGACTTGTCACCCGTAGTCCAACGCGCTACGAACACACTGGGCACGCGGGCCCATCTTATGATTCATGTATGCACTAAACATTCCAGATAGAGGAAGGCAGAGAGAGAACATTTTGGATAGTCTGACTGGTGAGCATCAACATCGAGTTGATAGCAAACACAGAGACAGAGATTTGTGGAGATCCATGATCGCCTACGCCAGCTGGCATGGCACCAGATAATGATGATGCACTAAACATTGTCATTGTGATCCTTTTTTAAAATCGTTCTTCTTCTGCGATCAACTTCTGCTATGCGACTACTTCCAGTATGTGTCATAAACAGGCGTGCGCTTGAGAGTCTCCCGGACCTCCACAGTTTGTTTTGTAGGGTTGTTTCTGTTGGCCAGATTTCCATTCTCACACTGCACAGGCAAAACTGTCTTGTTTATGTGTTGTATTTAAACTGTCTTGTTTTTTATGTAGTAATAAAAATGTCTTGTTTTTATGTAGAAATGAAAATGTCTTATTTATGTGTAGTATTTAAACTGTCTTGTTTATATGTAGTATTTAAAATGTCTTGTTTATGTGTAGTATTTAAAATGTCTTGTTTATATGTAGTATTTAAAATGTCTTGTTAATGTGTGTATTTAAATGTCTTGTTTTATATGTTGTTATTTAAAATGACTTGTTTATATGTAGTATTTAAAATGTCTTGTTTATGTGTTGTATTTAAACTATCCGTTATTTTCATGATTGTTGTTATCTAACAGAATGCACCTCATCCAGGTCTGAGAGCTGCAGCAGATATGCAAAAACAAGCTCAACAAGGTTCTGGTAGAGGGATGATGGGAATCATGTTGCCCATGTACTGAATCGGCATTGTTGTCTATCTGGTGTACACACTGTTCAAGGTAGTGTAAGATTGGTTGCCTCTAGAGAAACATATTGTTAGATAACACTGTAATTGTTGAGAGTACAAAGTACATGTGTGTGATAGTAGTGTTTTTTTAAGAATTCAACAATTTGTGTGATAGCCCACCAGTGTGGTGCCGGGGCCTGCAAGGAAAGCAAAGAATAGTACTGCTGCAACCTACAAGACATGTCGTAAGAGGCCAGATGCAGGACCTAGGAAGCTACTCTAGTAAATAAAAAGCATCACAGAATTTGGATGTTCTGGCCTACTTGTAGATGCATAACTGGCATAATATACAATTGCCCTTAGGCTCAGATCACACACAAATCACACAGTCTCACCTCTGCAGCCGTCACACTCACATCATCAGTTTCATCCTGAATCCATCTTCTCCATGGTCTTCAACTTCTCTTTCTGGTATGCCTCCTTCCATAATGGTCTGCTCCAACCCTTCTTGTCTTTTTGTGTGTCCAAAGTACTTCAATTTTCTTATTTGTAGCATCAGCCAGTTTTCTTTGATTTTGAGTTCTTTCGATAGATTTATTTGTTCTATTCTCGTTCATGTATACGGGAACTCTTATGTAACACTTATATTAAAAATCACATATATGTTTTCCCCTGCTTTGTTAAATATCCATGTTTTATTGTTCTGTATGTTGCATTCTTCCATCCCACATGTTTTGCAATCTCTTTTTCTTCACCTTTCACCCCTAGGGAGGAACAGGTCCACAACCAATGTTTTCCAAGCCCTCCTTTGCAAGGTCATCTTTTCCAGATCTCTCCACATTTTCTTGCATTCCATCTCCTGCAGCCCAATTTTCTTTCGGATTTCTTTGTGAATTGTATGTGCACTGCGCCTAAGAGCGATTGCACGTTGTGCCAGTTATGAGCCTACAAGTCGGTCAACACATCTGATTTCTGTGATGCTTTTTATTTACTAGGGTAGCTTCCCTGGTTCCTACATCAGTCACCTCTTATGGCATGCTTTGTAGGTTGCAGTGGTACTATTCTTTGCTCCCTTGTGGGCCCCAGCACCACACGTGTGAAAAAAAGTGTAAGTTAACTTGTTCACGGTTGGTTTTGGCAGCTACAAATTTTCTACCGGGTGGGGTAGTCAGCCTCAGGCCGAACCCTATCTTGGTCACCTTTTGCAACATGCTTTGTAGATTGCAGTGCTTCTACTCTTTGCTTCCTCTGCTAGCCCCGGCAACACACAGGCGACAGTTGCATGTAATAAATCATTATGATAGTCTCTTAATGAATCTGAAGTAATCTAGTCTCTGAAACAATCTAGTCTCTGAGGTTATCTAGTCGCCAAGGTAATCTAGTCTCTGAGGTAATCTAATCTCTGAGGTAATCTAGTCTCTGAGGTAATATAGTCGCTAAGGTAATCTAGTCTCTGAGGTAATCTAGTATCTGAGGTAATCTAGTCTCCAAGGTGATCTAGTATCTGAGGTTATCTAGTATCTGAGGTAATCTAGTCTCCAAGGTAACCTAGTCTCTGAAGTAATCTAGTATCTAAGGTAATCTAGTATCTGAGGTAATCTAGTCTCTGAAGTAATCTAGTCCATGAAGTAATTATTCTATGAGGTAATCTAGTCTCTGAGGTAATCTAGTCCATGAGGTAATCTAGTCCATGAGGTAATTAGTCTCTGAGGTAATCTAGTCTCTGAAGTAAGCTGATCTCTGATGTAATCTAGTCCCTGAGGTAATTATTCTCTAAGGTAATCTATTCTCTGAGGTAATCTAGTCGCTGATGTAAGCTGATCTCTGATGTAATCTGTTTGGAATCTGTAAGACTGAAGTAAAGCTGAATTTAAAAAAAAGTACAGAATCAGTATAATGGCTTGGTTTAATGAAGTATAATGATAAATAAACAAAACCAAAGTATCAACAAAAAGACAAGTTCCTTGTTCCACAATAATGTTGGACAAATATCATGTATTTTTCTCTTTCAGGTGTTCAGTAAATCAAAGGGCAATACTAAACAACAAACACAGTATGACAACGGTAGTGGGAAGGATGCTTCTGTGGACAGAATGGGTTTTCCTCTGGACTATGATGGCAGTAGTGATGTACGTAGCTTCATAAATGACCATCAGCAGAAGAAGGAACTAGAAGATCTGCTTGCTCAAGTTGATAATAAACATGTCTGTAAGTTTCACTTTATTTAAAGGGTTTTAAAGCTGAAGGATTGACTTCATTGCACCGGGTTTTACCCCATACGGCTCGGTCCCCCTCCATAGAAATGGCATACCACCCGCGAGAGTATTGCACAAAGCACGAACTCCGTAGCTCCAGCAACAATCCTAGGGGTCTCTGGAAAAATTGCACTCGTGAACAGAATGGCGCGATTCAGACTTGAACCCACGACCTTCGACTCACAAGGCAAAGGGCTCAACCACTTAGCCACAGAGACCCCACTTTATATAATCTAACATAGACTAGGAATAAGTCAAACAGCTCTATCTCAATGCCAACAGGTGGAACGTATAGCGGAGTAAGTTCTGCAAGACTGTCCTCTTCTTCTTTGAACGCTCCATATCGACCACTTGTTAAACCACTCTTTGTGATCTGTATGCGATCGGAGCTTAAGAGCGATTGTATGTTGTTTCAGTTATGCTCATACAAGTAGGCCAGCACATCCGATTTCGGCAACGCTTTTTATTTACTAGGGTAGCTTCCCTAGACTACTGCCTTGTAGGTCGCGGTGATACTATTCTTTGTTATACCCTTTGATACTACCCCTTGCAACACACTGGCGAGTTGTCCTCTCCTAAGCAGCTGAGAAACAACATTTAGTCACACCGTCAACCTGAAAACTAAGCTTTGGTGAAACCTGACAGACCTCAAGGAGACCACCAAGTTTGTGGTCTACAGTGGATTAAGTGCATGAACAGAGATCGCCAAAGAGGAAGAGTTTGATCTTGAGGAGGTATTTTGCTTAAAATCACATTCGGAGCTAAGAGATTTGATTAATTGGTTACCAGAAAGCAGATACATGGGAAAATAGTGTTTTTCACAGATGCATTGTCTTCTTCTTCTTCTTTCTCGAATCCTGTATGCCTCACAGCGTCAGGTCAGGAAGAGATTTCTAAAACGGGCCTAGTATGCGCTTCGTAGATAGTCTCTTTCGTCGCCTCTGTTATCTCTGAGGTCCATCTTTTGCGTGGCCGGCCTTTTGCTTTGTACCCATTGTATCGGAGCAGCATTGCTCTTTGGGGTGCACTGTCTGATGGTAATCTGCTTACGTGACCGAACCATTTAATTTGTTGTTTCTTGATGAAGTCTAGTACTGATGTTGTACCCACTTTTTCCTGATGTCTTCATTTCTCAACCGGTCTCTTCTTGTTACACCCATCATTCTGCGTAGACACTTCATCTCTGTTGTGACTAGTTTTCTTCTATCGTTTGTTGTCAGCGTCCAGGTTTGGCACTGGTAACATAATGTGGGGAGAAAGATTGTGTTGAACATTGCTCTTTTTGTGTTCATGGTGACGTGTTTGCATCTTAAAATTGGCGCCATTTGCCCTATCATTTGATTTGCTTTGTTGCATCTGTGTTGAATTTCATTAGTTATTCTTCCATTTGCTGAAAAAATGCTCCCCAGGTATGTGAAATCTTTTACTTGATTTAGTAGATGATTATCGATGGAGATGTTGGTAGTGTTTTCCTCTCTGGCGAATGTCATTACTTCTGTTTTGTCGATGTTAATTCTCATGTTGTATTCGTTACATGCTAACTGGAGTCTGTTGATGTGTTGTTGTAGCTGTTCTTCTGTTGTTGATATGATTGCCTGATCGTCTGCAAAAGAAATTCATTTAAGAGTTCTCCGAGGTTGTTTCCTTCGCTGGTGTTAGCTATTTTACAAATGTGGTCAATGTACGTGATGAATAGCAGCGGGATAGTACGCAACCTTGTCTTACTCCTGACCCTACGTAGAACTTTTCTGATAATCCTGTATTTGTTCTAATCGTACATTGGCTGTCAGTATAAATGTTCTTGCAAAGGTTGATTAGGTGTTCATTAACCCCATAGGTTGTTAGTATTTTCCACAACTTGCCTATCTACGGTCGACGCTTTTTCCTGATCTACAAATGCAACGTGTAACATGCATTGTCTGCTATCACAATACTGAAATTTCGAAGGAACACAGAAATGAATTATCTTAAGACAACTTTTGCCTAGTTGTCCAATGATTTGAGATAGAAGTAGTTAAGTGGTGGGACGGATTAGATTGAAGCGTCGCTCATTGACACAGACACAACAGGGTTGTGGGTTCAATCCCAAAGCTCCTCATTCCCACATGAGGAAAGGAATTGGCTCCCTACCTCCTGCACACTAGGGTATAGAAATGTGAAGTGGTATGACCTGATACCCTATGGTCTGAAAAGGCTATAGGAAATTTTATTTTATTTATAGCAGTCTTGTGAACATCATCACATTGCAAGCTCAAGAAAAATGAAGATGCTGACAGACTAGCTAATGCGGGAGGAGGAGCCTCAAAATAACAACCTGATCAGCTATAAAAAAAAACATCTCGAGAGTGCCTTATTATAAAGTGAAAAAAAGAATACCCAAAACACAGCATTGATAATAGATATCACTATATGTGCTCTGACAGTGCCAAACTCTTTATATCTAGTGAGGGTCCGTGATATCAATTTTAGAATGGTGACAATTTGTGGGAACGTTATTTTAATTTATATTAATGAATTTTGTCAGTGCAGTGACTTTCCAGCTAATTCTTCTTGATTTTACACTGCCAATGGTTATTTTGCTTGCTTAACGGGAACACAGGATCTACACTTATAGTCCATATCAGAGGTAGTATGAGACACTATATACAAGGCACACTTGAGGACACTTGCCAGAACATCTATTCTACCTATGTTCTCTTTGTATTCCGATTGACGCATACGGCTTCCACAAGAGACTTCCACTTTTATCGTTCTGCTGCCTTTCTACCAACCATCTCCCATGTCAGGCCACACTCCTTCAACTCTCTCTCCACAGTTCTCCATGTTTCCTTTGGACTTCCAGGCCTTCTCTTTCTATCCCCTGTCCACCTGAAAGCTATCCTAACCAGTGCCCCTACTGGCATACAACATACATGTTCAATCCACCTCCATCTTCATCTCTTAATGATGGTCTCAGAAGATGCACAATCCTTTCATTTCAAAAGCTCCTCATTTGTTATGGTATTTGATCAGAAAATGTGTAGGATTATTCTTAATACCAGAATGTACGTACATACCTCGAACGCTGAACGGCACAACAGGAATAGACAATAGATAGATCAGTCAGAGGCGTTAATTTAGGTGCCATAACTACACCTGAACTGATTGTAACAGCAGACGAACGAATGACAAAAATAAAAATTGGTAGGAAAATGTATTCTTTGCTTCATCATCATCAAATAGCTTGTCCTGAGCAGAACTTTGCCACCCCAACAATTCTTCGCAATTTCTCTCTCTCTCGTAGGCTCTCTGCAGCCGTCATGTTCAAACCATCAGTTACATCCTGAATCCATCTTCTCCGTGGTCTTCCTCTTCTCCTCTATGCTGGTATGCCTCCTTCCATGATGGTCTAATCCAGCCCTTCGTGTCTTTTTATATGTCCAAAATACCTCAATTTTCTCTTTCGTATTTGTAGAATTAACCAGTTTTCTTTGATTTTGAGTTCTTTCTGGATAGATATATTTGTTCTCTTCACTGTCCATGATATACGAAGGACTCTTCTGTAACACTTATATTGAAAAGCACATATCTTTTTCTACTGCCTTATTAAATGTCCATGCTTCACACCCATAATTCTTTGCTTACTTTAAACCAAAAAATATTTATACTTTCAGCCGTGAATGAAATGCGACTTCTACAAAAACGTCTGGAAGAAACCGAAGCACAAATGTCAAGAATATTGAGAGCCATGCAGACAGTCGGAACAAATGTTGATGAGATGAATGTTCTAGAAGATGAAGAAAATTCTAAGGTTAGTCTTAAATACAGTTTAAGAATATTAGAATTATTGATCCTCATGTACAAATTATTGTTTAAAGTTGAAGTCCTTCCATTTGTTTGCTTGAAATATTGTCTATATATTCAACAATGTCTCTTGTATAATCTATTCTCATGCCTCCTGGCTCCACAGGGACATCCAGCAGATGGGGTTGGGCCCTGTCTGAGTGTCTGTCATAGGGCGAGCGCCATAACGTTTATAATATATAGATTTACTCATTGTGTATGGCAACCTGATTGCTATAGTGCATCTCTTGGTTGGTTGCTTCTGACTTCAGTCCTCTTTTCTCTGAAGTAGATTGTGGTCTAACTTTAAGGATAGGAAAGTTGTAATAGAAGTAGGACATAAGACAAGAAATAGATGTCTTTCTCAAAAGAGAGGAGGGTTGCCATTTAACCCATAACTGGGGGATGGGTTGGTTGCAGCCAGAGCAACCACCACTCGCTGGTGGGTTCTGTGCTGTTACCTTATAGGGCCTCACTCCGCTCCCCGTCCTGTAGTCAGACCTTTCACCTTCAGTATGTTCGGCTTGATTAGACCTACCAGGAGTTAGACTCTGGCCGATATAGCCTGAAAGATCCTCAAGACACACAAACCACGATAAGGTAGGCTAATGTGGAGGGACATGTTAAAGTTATCAGTTTTATAAGGACTATCATAGCACTCTGGACCTGTCTATAGGTGCTCCGATCTCCGCCTCAACAAATCCAGCAGCCTAACACGCCAGCTTGATGTTGGTTAATCAATCTTTTTTTGTGTTGCATATTTGGTATGTCGCTCTTTTCAGACTTTACCAATATCGATAACCATCGCTCTAAGTTCAAGTTAAAGACACAAAAGCATGGTTTCACAGGGAATAATCAATACAGATAGTCCAACAGTTTTGTTAAGTTCAACAACAGCATAAATTAACATTTCCACCAAAAGGCCCGTATCACAATACGAGTTACAAATAAGATAGATTTTGATGGCAAAGTTTGAAAAATAATTTTGATCAGTTGGCATAACCAATTGACCTTGAACTTATTTCCTTTTAAAATAATCATTTATTTTCTGTATTTAAGAATGAAATCAAATGTCCTTGAAATGCTTTATTTATTCACAGACAAAACAAGAGGACATGAGCCCTGACATAGAAAGCTATGAAGTAGTTGGTTGTGAAGGAGTGATGGAAACAGAAAATATGAATGGAAAGAGAGATGAAAATGAAATCAAGTCAAAGGAAGATTTAGATAAGGAAGCGGAGAATGCTAACTTAGATATAAATGTAGTGAAAGTGAACCAGAAAGTATGCATGTTGAAACAGGAAGTGGATTTTGATGGTATTGATAAAGACAGCGATGAAGAGGTTGATTATATGGATGATGTTGAGGAGGAGGAAGAAATAGATAATAATGATGAGGTCAACAGAAAGGTTGAGGATGTTACCGGCCAGTCTGAGAGTGTAGATTCAACTATCCGACAAAGAAAAGGGAAACATTAGAATAGGAAGCGAGCATTCAGATTTTGCTTTTCCGTTTCAAATATTTTTTGAGATATAGACCATGATGGTCACTGTCTAGTCCCTTTTCAGTTGTTAAGGGGCTTGGGTCCTCCACAGCAGTTGGTCCCCTTGCAGGAAACATGCGACAAAGCATTCAATATGTCTGTGTCGATAGTTTCTGTAGTGATATATTTTGCGTTATGTGGCTGTTACCCCTATGCACAGCTATCCTTAGTTGCCTGTTGCAAGTAGGATCAGGGAGCTTATTCTTTACTCCTCAAATTTAGAACAAGGAGATTGATGTAGATGAGGTGGAGATACAGATGCTAGCATGTGAAAAATGGTACATGCTATACTGTATTGTACTAAATATTACCCAATCTTTCGAAGATGGAATAGGGTAGCTACGGCGAAGAAAGCTGGATAAATCAGGGCACACACTTTTTCTTTGAACACTCCATATCGACCACTTGTTAACCACTATTTGTGATTTGTATGTGATCTGAGCCTAAGAGCGATTGTACCAGTTATGCACCTACAAGTAGGCCAGCATATCTGATTTCTGCGCGCTTTTATTTACTAGAGTAGCCTTCCTAGACCCCTACCTCAGTCGCCTCTTATGACATGCCTTGTAGGTTGCAGTGTTACTATTCTTTGCTTTCCTTACGGGCCCCTGCAACACACAGGTGACTAATCATACCTGTATGTTTTGATGATTTACTGTCTGAAGGTGAAGAAGTGATTTCCTTGCACAGACCCCCCCTCCTCAATATGAATTAGTTCCTCCCTGCAGAAATGACACATCATCTGCCGAGAGTATTACACAAAGCACAAACTTCATAGCTTCAGCACTAATCCTAAGAAATGTTCAGAAAAAATGCATTTGTAAACAGAACTACGCAGTCCTTATTCAAACTCACAATCTTCAGAACACCAGACGAAGGCCCGCCTGCATGGCGAGGGACACCAGTCAAATGGTAAAGCAGTCTTTCATGCAAAAATCAGTCAGAAGTGTGGTACCAGGCATCATGGATAGCGCCCAAATTCTACGGGGCGAACCGCAGAAGAAGAAGAACACTAGACAAACTTGGACAGAGAGACTTCTAGATGAGCTGTAAGAAAATAAAAGGCTGATACATGATGTTGCTAAAGGGTCTAAAAGCCGAAGGATTGACTTCATTGCATCGGGTTTTACCCCATATGGCTCGGTCCTTCTTCGCAGAAATGCTGAGAGTATTGCACAAAGCATAAACTCTGTACCTTCAGCAACTTCTTCTTGACGCACCATATCGACCACTTGTTAACCACTCTGTGTGATTTGTATGTGATCTGAGCCTAAGAACGATTGTACATTGTGCCAGTTATGCACCTACAAGTAGGCCAGCACATCTGATTTCTGCGATGTTTTTATTTACTAGGGTAGCTTCCCTAGGTCCTACATCAGTTATCTCTTACGACATGTCTTGTAGGTTGCAGTGGTACTATTCTTTGCTTCCCTTGTGGGCGGCTCCAGCAAAAACCCTAGGTGTCTCTGAGAAAATGCACTTGTGAACAGAACAGCGCAGTCCAGATTCGAACCCATGACCTTCAGAATGCAAGGCAAAGACTTAGCCGCATAGAACCCCTGATGTTGATAACAGAGTTGTAAGGATCTATTATTCTGGTTATGCAGTGATTTGTGACAATGAAAGAGCAAATGAATGGGTTAGCACATTCTGAGGCACATCTACTGAGGAGAATAGATATATTGACAGGGACATGCTGGTATCACTGAACTACTGCCTCTTAGAGGAGGATATGATAATTGGAGACTTACTTGTTACTTATTCAGATTCCTAAATAAATGGAAAATAATTTTTTGTTTGGATCCAGAAGCCCTTGAGCTTTCAGCTCTTCGACTCGGTGCCATGGACATTGTAACCCTTCGGTTCCGTGCCACGAACCACCTTATATCTGGAGAACCTGGGGCTTTTCTGCCAGCCCGCAGAATTGAACTGCACTCACAGGGGCTTGTCACCCGTCGTCAAGCAGCCTACGGACACGCTGGCAATGGAAAATAATAAAGACACCACTACAGTGTCTCTAAAATGTTTTGATATAGACACCACATAAGAACAAAAACCAAGTCTTCTTCTTCTTTGCGTTCGTTCTTTACGACCAATTTAAATCACTCTTTGTCTTCTTCTTCTTTGTGTTCGTTCTTTACGACCAATTTAAATCACTCTTTGTGATATATTTGATCTTTGCCAAGAACGTGTATACGTTGCACATTGGTTAAAAACTTCCTTTCGCAACATATGGTTGTTAGACATGGATCGGCGGAGAAGATCATTAATACCTTTGAATGCAAATGCTACAGGATAGTACTTAGAATATCTTGGACAGAGAGATTTCTGTTCTGCAACAGCTTGATATTAAAGAGAGATGGCTATTAAAGAGCATAACATCAAGAAAAATTAAATATTTTGGACATATCAAACAAGATGAGTGCCTAGAGAAGATGATTTTGGAGGGAATGGTGCCTGGAAGAAGAATGAGAGGAAGACCTAGAAGAAGATGGGTGCAAGATATCATTGAAGATCTGAGAATGACTGCTTCTGACATTGGCCAACTTGCACAGAACAGAGCGTTTTTTCAGGACTGCTGTCTGGGAGCCAAGTTCTGGAAGGGACAAGCTACTTGATGATGATGATAGACACCACATGCTAGGAATTCCTTGTGCAAGGTCGACAAATGTGGCGCTGCAACTACACAAGAGGAGCTCACATATCTGAGAATCATTGTAATGTTGAGGCGCAGAGAAAGTGTGCTGTGTGCAAAAAAGACGGAATACACACAAGACCCGTATGTCCAACCAATAATGTATGTCCCATCATCTTTGGTAGGGATTGTATTCCAGGATTGGACTCTACAGTCACCTCCGCACACCACAAGAGAGGTGCAACAACACATGTATGAGACTGTTGTCATCATCGCTTGCGATGGGCGGCTATTACTATTATTATTTAGATTCCCAATAAAGTACAAGTGTGCATTCTTGTTCCCTGTACCAAGGAGGGGGGTTTGTATTTTTGACTCCACATTAATCGATCTGGTGATTGTATTTTTGACTCCACATTAATCGATCTGGTCATTGTATTTTTGACTCCACATTAATCGATCTGGTGATTGTATTTTTGACTCCACATTAATCGATCTGGTCATTGTATTTTTGACTCCACATTAATCGATCTGGTGATTGTATTTTTGACTCCAGCTTGATTGATCTCCTAGTGATTGTATTTTTGACTCCAGCTTGATCAATCTGGTGATTGTATTTTTGACTCCATGATCGATCTCCTAGTGATTGTATTTTTTACTCCAAGTTGATCGATCTGGTGATTGCATTTTTGACTCTACATTGATCAATCTCCTGGTGATTTATGTTTGACTCCAGATTGATCGATCTCCTAGTGATTGTAGTTTTGACTCCAGGTTGATCGATCTAGTGATTGTATTTTTGACTCCAAGGTGATCAGTCTCCCGGTGACTCTAATTGGGTAGGATTATAAAGCTTACTATCAAATCCCGAAGCCAATTTGACTTGATGTGTGAAGTGTACAATGTCATGAGCTGGATAGTCATCTACTCCAAAACTATGATTCTTGCAATATCAAAGACACAGACAGGATAAAATGGTTGATTACCTTCCAGCAGACCAGACATGGGTCTCCAACTGGTTACATAACAAATAAGATTTGTCAAACGTGTTGTTAGTCAGATGAATTTGTATACAACACGCATTATGGAAAAGTGATGAGAAATTTGGACCAATGTGTTTCTCCTGGGTTCTGACGACTTGTGTAGATCATAAGTTGTCTCTGCAGGCCCGATAGTTGGGGAAGAAATGATTTGTAACTTGTATGATTTGTTTATTTATTATCGATATAGAGGAAGACCGCAATAAAACTACGTAGCAGTGATGAAACACATAAAAACAGTGTACTGTAGTTTTACAAAAACAATAACGATACACAGCAACATTTATGAAAAGGCAACTACTATATTTACTGTGCTGTGAAAGAAGTAAAATTCACCACTTCTGTTGTATCCTTTGCTTGATAAAGGCCTTTTAGTTGAAATGTTGGTGTGTATTGTTTTTGTATTTTGTAAAACTACAGTACTTTGTTTTTACATGATTTGTTTAATTGTCATTCAAAGTATTAGTAGCTTCATCAGCATACATGCATTCTGTCGGTCATTAGATCACAGCATCAGTAGCTTCAATGAATTGTATGCATTCTGTCGGTCATTAGATCACAGCATCAGTAGCTTCAATGAATTGTATGCATTCTGTCGGTCATTAGATCACAGCATCAGTAGCTTCAATGAATTGTATGCATTCTGTCGGTCATTAGATCACAGCATCAGTAGCTTTAATGGACTGTATTATTTGTTTCTTTGTTGTTCTTTAAGTCTTTAGATCACTGCATCAGTAGCTTCAATCCTTCCTTTCATTCGCTTGAAATATTGTCTATATATTCAATGTTTTCTCTTGTATGAACTTCTCTGTCTTTTGTAGCTCACACAGATGTCTATGTAGTTTTCTGTCGAGTGTTGTTTTGTTAGGCCAGTGAGTTTGCCTCAGTATATCATATTTGGGGCATTCATGAAGTCTGTGCTCTGCAGTCTGGTGTGCCTGTCCACATGTACACATGGCTGAATTGCCAATCTTGAATTTTGTATACATGTGGCTGCGAAGTCGATTGTGTCCTGTTCTAAGGCGCAGAATAACAACTTGTTCCAATCTGCTCATATTATAATAATCGTCTTGTGTTGGTATTTGTGGCTTTCTCATTGATTTAATCATCCTTTTCTTTTGGTGGTAGGTAACTGACACATCCGGTAGTATCTTCAATAAATTGTATGCATTCTGTTGGTCATTAAATCACAGCATCAGTAGCTTCAATGAGATTGCTTATGCATTCTATCGGTCATTAGATCACATCATCCATCGTAGCTTCAATGAATTGTATGCATTCTGTCGGTCATTAGATCACATCATCAGTAGCTTCAATGAATTGTATGCATTCTGTCGGTCATTAGGTCACAGCATCAGTAGCTTCAATGAATTGTATGCATTCTATCGGTCATTAGATCACATCATCAGTAGCTTCAATGAATTGTATTATTTGTTTCTTTGTTGTTCTGTCAGTCATTAGATCACAGCATCAATGAACTGTATGATTCGCTTCAGGTCACCCATAGAGCCCTTGAGGTTCAGATTTAGTGCTATCTCTGTAGGTTATATATTTGTAGTCTTCCTTCTACAGCGGATATTCCTGATAGATGTGTCCAGACATTACTAGATTTAGTCTACCTAATTCTTCCTCTTCTTGAGCTTGCCCACTATGAATTCAGGCGTAGTCGAGGCGCCTGCTATGACGCTTCTGACTGATTTTTGTGTGAAGGTCCACTTTATCGTCTTATCAGTGTCCCCCACCATACATGCCTGCCTTCTCCAACTTCAGTGATTGTCTCATCATCATCAGGTACCGTGTCGGCTGGTGTAAGCGAACATGGATCTCCACAAATCTCTGTCTCTGGTGTTTGCTATCATCTCAGATGTTGACTATCTAATGTGCCATGAAGTCAGGCTATCCAAAATTTTCTCTCTCTGTCTTCCTCTGTCTCATCTACCCTCGATTTTACCGGTTGTCACAATGTGTTCTAAACCTCCCTCCTCATCACATATCCGAAAAATTATGACTGTCTCTTTCTTATATTGATGATAAGCTTTCTCTGTGTCTTGACCTCATTCAACACCTCAACATTAGTCATTTTAACAGTCCATGGGATTCACATGATTCTTCTGTAAAACCTTGTCTCTGTGACCCTCAGAGATTTTTGATCTGCGCATTTATTTTCATTGACTCGCATCCGTATGTCAGTATTGGTTCTATGTAGCACTGAATAACACCCAGTAGTTGTCCACCCAGTTCAAAAATGGTTAATCTTCTTGCAAATGTGGCTTCTCAGTCTGATTTATCCGATTTGACAATATGAAGATATTCATCTATTTTGTGTGTGTTTGGTTATTGGTTACTAAACTCATGTCATTGAACTCCGGGCAGACCCATAGGTGCTCAGTCCCCCCCACCAGATATCAAAGAGTATCCATACTGATGATTCTCGTGGCTGCTGATTAAACACACCCCCACTCTGCCCTCAGGCATCCATTTCTATTTGTACAACGGGTAACTCCAAACTACTTAAATCGCTGGATCTGACTGGATTTTGTGTGCTATTAAGTGATAGTTGTCTACAGTTGGGTCTCAATGCTATCTTCTTCTCTTATGCCTTTTTAATCCAGATTGGGGCATATGCCCTCAAGCAACTAATGCCAAGTCTTCCTGTCTTTAGCTATCTCTTGCAGCTTTGTCCAGCACTTCCGCTTACTGTTAATCTCCTTCTTCTCCATGAATTTTTAGATTTCCCTCACTTTCGCTTTCCCTGCAGGTTCCAGGTAAGGGCCCTTCTTGTTATATTCCCCTCAGGTTTTCTCATAGTGTGTCCTACCCAGCTTCAACATCTTCTCTTCACTTCTTGGTTCAATGTGATCTGTCTCGTTCTCTCCATTACATTCTCATTTAGGACCCTCTCATACCTCAGTCCCTCCATTCTGCGCAGACACCAGTTGATGAATGTTATCGATATTTCGATGTATATCGATATATCGATGAATGTAAGACTGCAGTAAAACTATGTAACAATGGCGAAACACACACAAAAAAGTCAAAACATTGCTCTGTATTGTTTTTGTATTTTGTAAAACTACAGTACTTTGTTTTTCTGCATTTAGCTGTTGATGAATGTTTGTAATTTATTGTTTTAGTCATTCTCCATGTTTCTGACCCACACAACAGAATTGCTTTAACATTGAAGTTAAATTAATGTATTTAATCTGCTATCACTGGTTCTCAATTTCTGCACTTCATTAAGATTTCAGTTCAGTTGATGTAACATGTCACTTGTTTGTTTGTGTGCGAGATAGAAATCATTCTTGAGACTACACAAATTTGAAATTAAATATTTGTTGTATGGAGATAATCTGTATTCAGTTTTGTACTGTTTCTTCTTCTTGAGTTCACTCGCTATAAATTCAGACGAAGTCAAGTCGTCTGGTATGACTCTTCTGGCTGATTTTTGCGTGGATCCTCTTAAATGAAAATCCTATTCGCCTGAGTGGTTACCGGGGTCCAAATTGGGGTGTAAAGAGTAGAACCACTGTTACCTGCCATGCATGTTGTAAGAGGCGACTAAGAAGGTTGGGCATGGGGCTAGCTACCCCACACCGTAAAAAAACTAGATAGCTACAGAACAGAGAGCGAATGAAATAAACGCTGGCTGAAACTGGACACATCGCCGAAAGATAAGCACCAGAGCTCCAAATGGTGTTGAAGATGTAAAACACACCAATGCTAGGGCTGCATGAATCAGATTTTCACATGAATAGAATTATGGGGAGGTCTGGTACATCGGTCTGGGCGGTGATCGAGAGAGAGAAATGAAAATCCTCTTTGCAGCTACACTCTATGAGGGCATTCGGAGTGTTAGCTATATTCATTGGATGGAACCCTGATATGGTGGCAGAGTCAGCCAGCCTGTCTGCTCTCTCATTGCCAACGGCACCCATGTGCCCTGGAACAAAGATAGGTGTAATTCTGCAAAATAGTGATTCTTGTAGTGATTAAGTCTATTATCTGCGCACCAATACAAGGCTTGCAACCAGGCGGCAGTATTTCAAGGTTTCAATCAACCGGTACAGATCAGTATCAAGTAATCCCAGTTGTGATGGTTTGGTCTGTTGTAAATTGGAAGAAATTAGATTGCCATTGAAGGGCTAAAGTTTGGGATTTAAAACTCCAGGAAGACTCAGAGTGAGATGAACTGGCAATACTGAACAGTTTTTGTAGGCTCAAACTTTTGCTGGAGCCGGGTTGGAAGAGAGACAACTGATGAGATAACTATTTTGTGTTCTCTCTGAATGATTTCTGTATCTCTGCATGCCATCACAATGTGACAATCCAAGGTCATGGCTAGTGTGTCTCTGCATGCCATCACAATGTGACAACCCAAGGTCAGGACTAGTGTGTCTCTGCATGCCATCACAATGTGACAATCCAAGGTCATGGCTAGTGTGTCTCTGCATGCTATCACAATGTGGCAACCCAAGGTCATGACTAGTGTGTCTCTGCAGCTATCAAATGTGACAACCCAAGGTCATGGCTAGTGTGTCCCTACGCCATCACAATGTGACAACCCAAGGTCATGGCTAGTGTGTCCCTACGTTATCACAATGTGACAACCCAAGGTCATGACTATTGTGACTGCATGCCATCACAATGTGACAACCCAATGTCATGGCTAGTGTGACTGCATGCCATCACAATGTGGCAACCCAATGTCATGGCTAGTGTGACTGCATGCCATCACAATGTGGCAACCCAATGTCATGACCAGTGTGACTGCATGCCATCACAATGTGGTAACCCAATGTCATGGCTAGTGTATCTCTGCATGTCATTACAATGTGGCAACCCAAGGTCATGGCTAGTGCGTCCCTACATGTCATCACAATGTGGCAACCCAAGGTCATGGCTAGTGTGTCCCTACATATCATCACAATGTGACAACCCAAGCTCATGGTTAGTGTGTCCCTACATGTCATCACAATGTGACAACCCAAGCTCATGGTTAGTGTGTCCCTACATGTCATCACAATGTGACAACCCAAGCTCATGGTTAGTGTGTCCCTACATGTCATCACAATGTGACAACCCAAGCTCATGGTTAGTGTGTCCCTACATGTCATCACAATGTGGCAACCCAATGTCATGACCATTGTGACTGCATGTCATCACAATGTGGCAACCCAATGTCATGACCAGTGTGACTGCATGCCATCACAATGTGGCAACCCAATGTCATGACCAGTGTGACTGCATGCCATCACAAGGTGCTGACTGAAGGCCGTGACAGTGTGACTCTATATGCCATCACAAGGTGCTGACTCAAGGCCGTGACAGTGTGACTCTATATGTCATCACAAGGTGCTGACGGGGACTGCCTAGAGTAGTTGATAGTAGCTCGGCCTGCTAGCTGTGAGACGCCTCATAGCTCGGGTTCGAAACCTACTGTTCGGCATTTGTTCGAGTCCCTGGTCTTACTCAGGACGATAACGTGAGTACCTCTGAAGTCGGAGAAAATCTGCCTGTATGGCGAGGAATACTAATTACGAGTACATTGAGCACACGGCTGCCAGTGTAAAGTAATTTACAATGTGCACGCTGCTGCCATTGTAAGAAATTGGAAAAACGGATTTTCACGCAAAAATCAGTCAATCAGTTTCAGAGATGAAACTTCGTCTGACACGATGTCGTGACCAGTGTGACTCTGCATGCCATCAGTATAAAGTGAGACAGTATCGTGACTCTGCATGCCATCTGTATAAAGTGAGACAGTATCGTGACCAATATGTCTACATCCCATCTCATTTGACGACAATACATATATTCATAAAGAAAGATAACCAACAACGTCCTAAGTGCAAGTCAGTAACTTGAGAATATGACTACCTTTCTAAAAAAAAAAAAGTCCTTGAAATAAAACGCCCTAACCCAAACACCCACTCGCACCAGCCACCCAACCACACTCTCACATCGGTTCAGACGTCAGTACAATTGCAATAACTTGCGACAATAACCAAATATAAAAAAAATATCAATGCACATACACAAAGAAGTTAGAACGTCAGAACTATGAGAATAGAAAAACTAAATTAGCAATTAAATATCAGACGTCAAAACCACTTGGTCTGGATTCAGATTTGGATATTCTATTACCAAAAGTAATCAGTTCACCGTTGTGACATAAATACCCTACTCGATTCCTAAATTCTCGGATTTCGATACTGACAATGCCAAGATTTAATGCTATTTAGCATCTGTTCTCTTACGTAACAGTTTCAAATTGAGTCTGCTAGAGTTATTATTATTGTGGCCTAACGTGTGAGAAATATTGGATACAGTTTCTTCTTCTTTCCTTTCGTTCTTCTCAACAAGTTAATCACTCTTTGTAATATGTTTGATTTGTGCCGAGAACGTGGATACATTTCAAACAGGTTCGTAGGCCTCTATGGTATGTCGGATAGATTCATAGGCGGTAAAGATACAAGTATATTAAGTAAATTTATGTTAACATATGAAAGAGAATGAAAGTTAAGACAAGAGAAGAGTAATGAGAAAAATAAGCCAGACGAGAGAAGACAAGAATAGAGACATGTTTTTATGATAGTGATTGATGTATTGATAGGACCATCATCATTGCACTTCGGTTAGTAACCACGTGTGCTCCAATCTATTTCTTACACGGGAAGATCTCACCTGCAGTGTATGAAATACGTCCCAGTATACATACCACGAGGGTTCCCGATGTAATTTGAAGATGGTGAAGATATTTTGCTAGGAATTTTATTTTTAATCTTTTCTAATGATTTTTTTCCCCGGGCAGTGGCTTTCCAGCCCGCTCTTCTCGATTTTGAACTGCCAATGGTTCTTTGACGTGCTAAAATTGAACAGGGGACCTACGTTTTATCGTCCGTCTCCGATAGTACTGGGAACTCGATTCACATACACTGAGATCAGAGATCTCTAGAAAAATACCTAAATGTCTCCACGAGGAAAGAACCTGGTACCTTTGGTACGAGAGACGAACACCTAACCTAAGTCACAGAGACTCCTGTTTAAACGAGAGAAGAGGGAGACAGAGATCCCTGTTTAAACGAGAGAAGAAGGAGACAGAGAAACAAGTTAAGACGAGAGAAGAGGGAGACAGAGATCCCTGTTTAAACGAGAGAAGAGGGAGACAGAGAAACAAGTAACAACGAGAGGAGGAAAGATAAATAAATAAATTCAAAGGAAATAAGAGAAAAGCAGAAGACAAAACACGTTTTAACTCTAGATAAACAAGTCAAAGCGAGAGAGAAATAATAGAAGATGAAACACGTTTTAAACTCTAGATAAACAAGTCAAAGAGAGAGAAGAAGAGAAATAATAGAAGATGAAACACGTTTTAAACTCTAGATAAACAAGTCAAAGCGAGAAGAGAGAAATAATAGAAGATGAAACACGTTTTAAACTCTAGATAAACAAGTCAAAGCGAGAGAGAAATAATAGAAGATGAAACACGTTTTAAACTCTAGATAAACAAGTCAAAGCGAGAGAGAAAGAGAGAAATAATAGAAGATGAAACACGTTTTAACTCTAGATAAACAAGTCAAAGCGAGAGAAATAATGAAGATGAAAACGTTTACTCAGATAACAAGTCAATGCGAGAGAAGAAGGAGAGAAATGACTTATTGACTTCCTCTGTATATGCATGCTTCTATTTCCCTTTGATATAGAAAATTGAGATATATTTCTGTCATACATGGTCAATTTTCAAATGATTATATACATGAAATAGAAAATTGATTAAAAATGGATCGTGTAAGACGGGCATAAGATGAATTAAATGCAGAATTCAAATTTTAAATGATTATTCTATTCAAAATCACGAAAATAATTTATTTTAAAATATATGATTAATTTCTTCTTTAAGAAGCCACCGACCTCTAATCGTTTGAACGCCCCTTCCCCATGCTTCTGAACCCACTATGCCCTCACCCCAGAAGGCTTCATCGCCCACTGGGGGAAGCGGTACCGCCCACTTTGGGAGCTCATGCTCTAAACAGAACAACAGTGTGAAACTTGCGTCGTTAGCCGTAACGACAAATAAGTGTACGCCATTTTGTTGACACCGGAAGTGAATCCATACCTATCCACTGCTTTTTTGGCCTACAAGCTGAAAGCAGATCTTCGAGAAATACAAACACATTGCAATCTAGCTGTAAACTGAATTTAAAGTAGTAAACAAGACTGAGTAAAGTAACAGATGGACTGTCAATTGCCATGTCGAGCCAACCAATCTTTAGGTTGACGTTGAAAGATGAAACTGCACTGGGTCTGGTGTGCACCATAATTCGTGCACCATTTTCATTATGATATAAATCTGCGTGCTTCTACCTCATAGATATGCACGTGCAACTCTGATCGCAAAGGAGATATCACGTGGCCGAGTCATACTATCTGCTTTTCATGTGTGCTAACATGAGAGAGAGAGAGGAAGAGGAGAGAGAGAGAGAGCGATGCAGAGAGAGGAAGAGAGAGAGAGAGCGATGCAGAGAGAGGAAGAGAGAGAGAGAGAGAGAGAGGAAAGAGAGAGAGAGAAATAACAGAAAAATGAAAAAAGAAAGATACTAGAGAGGGAAATGAAAGAGTTTTGAGCCGCGTAGTAAGTAGTGCACTCGCTTCGTAGGCGCGTGATATCTAGATGGAATTTTCCAGTTGCAATAGGATTTCATCCGACCGCAGCGACTCTAAGGTCGACACATTTTTATTTGGTTTCAGAAAAACGCTGGGAAGTTTAGACGGTCGGTGTGTTGTTGACCACATAACCCATCGTGTGCCATTGGCAACAGAAAAACACTTTGTTAGGGCGTGCACATAACCTCTTCGCCACAGAGACCCAGCAAATGATGTAACTTCTGTGCTCCAATCTATTATGTTTTAAGTTTATGATTTGTTTTTGTTTATCACATACACATACATAAGGAACATTTGTTTCAGCAAACGGAAGAATAACTAACGAAATCCAACATAGATGCAACAAATCAAATCAAATCATAGGACAAGTTGCACCAATTTTGAAATGCAAACATGTCACCATGAACACTAAAAGCGAACGAGTGGTTACCGGGGCCCAAATTTGGGGTGTAAAGAATAGAACCACTGTCATGCCACGCATGTCGTAAGAGGCGTTTAAGGAGGTTTGGCTGAAATCGGATGCACATGTCCGCTAAGGAATGCTAACTCGAAACAAATGCTTGCAGAAAACGGATGCACCAGGCCGTAAGGCGCATAACATGGTGCAACGACCCCTCACAATGAGGAATGGGATAACGGATTCTACGGTCGCCAATTTGCCTCAAAGATTTAGCCACGCAGTAGGAATGTCAGACCTACCATCACGAGGGTGGCCAAAGCTTTCTGCTGGAAGAGGTCGGCATAAACGGAGAAGCAGAAATCATAGGAATTATATCCTACAGAACTTCCCCCAGTATGCAGACTTGAGAAGAAAGAGGTGACCCACTTACACTAGCGTCCAAGACAAACTGTACGGCGTGGCTGATTATCTGAGGCAGACGGCTGCCTTTATTAGAGAATCCGAAATCCCAATCTAGTGAGAACGCAGAAGAAGAAGAAGAAAAACACTAAAAGGATTTTGTACAACACAATCTTTCTCTCAACATTATGCTATCAGTGCCAAACCTAGATGCCGACATCAAATGATAGAAGAAAACTAGTCACGACAGAGCTGCAGCGTCTACACAGAAAGCAGGGAGTAACACGGGAACACTGAGAAGAGACCGGTTTAGAAATATAAGACATCAGGAAAAAATGGGTACAACATCAGTACTAAACTTCATCAAGAAACAACAAATGAAATGGTTCGGCCACATAAGCAGATTACCAACAAAGAGTGCGCCTCAAAGAGCAATGTTACTCCAATACAATAGTTACAAAGTAAAAGGCAGTCCAGGCAAAAGGTGGACCTCAGAGATAACAGAGGTGAAGAAAGACACTGTTTATGAAGCGCACACTAAAGCCCGTTCTAGTAATCTTATCCTGACGCTGTGAGACAATACAGAATTAGAGAAAGAGAAAGGAAAGAGACAGTGTAACTGATCTAACAATTGAATTTATTTACTGCAGACATTACTTTCTCAAGTTTAACGTCTTGCGCCACCTGCAGTTAGATTTCAACCAATCAATATACAACATTTCATATATAAATGACAAATATACAGTGGCGGCTCGTGGTTATTTTTCTTGGTGGGGCCAGACACACATTTTCGGAAAAATCATGGTTTTTGGAGTATTTACTATTATTTTTATATTCCGGGAAGTTATTCTCCTTTCGATTATTGGTGGGGCCGGGCCCCACTGGCACTTAATGACGAACCGCCCCTGTATATATATAAACCTTTAGCACACTGTTATAAAAATTTATATTACTTTACTGCTTCCATTGAGAGAGAACATTTTGAAACAAAAGTTTTAACGTGATGTTTTTTCTTATCTGAAACTTCAAACCGTTACCAAGTTGTATAATACATCGGATATTTTGATAGCTAGATCAAGTTATCTTTTTATTTCAAATTGTTGACGATTAAACTGCTTTGTTTATTGACAAGGGGAATAGATGTGTACAAGGAAACCAGTGAAGTGACACAAATATGTCGACAGTCAGAGCAACGAGAAAATTATTCACAATGAACTGGTCTACAAAGTGTGTTCTGTGCTTGGATCTACATCCTGCAGAGTTGGGTTCGATTAGTCTCTCTTAGAAAGGGTCAAAATTAAACATTAGTAGCCTGTTGATGACCCGCAGAATACACAAGCCAATCCCACCTCCCAGTTGTGAAGACAGAACAATTTTTAACTTTGAGGTCCAATGATAATATTGTTCTAACTCTGCTAGGGAGGAATGTGATTAACCACCCATCTTGTGATTTTTGAAAAATCTGTCTTTCCCTCTCCTTCCTTTTGTCAATGAGAGACGAATCCAGAAATAAAAAGCTAAGCAATGAAACCTGTAGATGGATTTTGAGTGATAGAAAAATAGAAGAACAAGTCCTCAAATGAAAATCACATACGAAAGTTTTATGCCTAAAACAGATGCTAACAAAATCACCATGAACAAAGAATTGTTTAGAAGAGGTTGATATAGAGCAAACGATAAAACAGAAAACAGAACAAACCGCTAGAAGAAATTTAAATTGAATATCTTTTTATAAATTTGTTATTATTAATCCAGCACATCCGAGTCTAAATAGGGTCCAGAGGCGAAGGATTGACTTCATTGCAAAGTTATCCCATATGGATCCGTTCTGTTACAGTCGAGATCATTGCACAAAGCACGAACTTCTAGCTTCGGCAACAATCCTTGGGATCTAATGAAAAAATTGCACATGTGTCTCGGTCCGGATTCGAGCACACAACCTTCAGTACGATAGGCAAACGATGTAACTACTTCACCATTAAGACCCTATATTTTGGTATCTTTGATGAACTCCGTGAAGTGACTACAGTCAACATAGTATTGAGTATTAATATATTATCAAATCTTTCGTTAAATTTAATTTAATTTGTTGTCGGATCCTCATCACTGCACACTGAACCAACAATCCATAAGTGACCCCAATCTCCTCCTCAATATGTCTCTCGGCGTGTCGCAACTAACGACACCGGTTCTTTGTTGGTTTCTTCTACTTCTGTTGCTATCATTATAGTGCTCTTGTCTAGCTACACCATATTTGACTTGGTATTCTTTAATATTAGCAATAAAATGCTACATAATAGTTTATATAACGTCGTTGACAAAGAAGATAAAAATATAGACACCATACAAGACCTGAATAGCGAAGAACAGTGGCTCATATGTTGAATAGATGAACAATAACATTTTCATACCTACTTTGTGTTACCAGAGCCAAACTGTGCAAATTATAAACAATGAAATTATAAAATAACTACATGTGAAATGTGCTGCCTATGAAAAGTTACTAACAACACCAGAAAAACAAAGAGTCACCAACATCAGCATAAGAAACGCCTGAGTGGTTACCGGGGCCCAAATTTGGGGTGTAAAGAATAGAACCACTGTTACTGCCACGCATGTCGTAAAAGGCGATAAGGAGGTTTGGCTGAAATCGGATGCACATGTCCTAAACATGTAGAAGTCTATGCGTTTAGGAGCCTACCAAACCAATGTGCAACGTTTACACATTCTTGGCAAAGATCAAACATATCACAAAGAGTGATTAAAATTGGTCGTAAAGAACGAACGCAAAGAAGAAGAAGAAGCATAAGAAAGAAAGTTGGCACAGAAACTTGCTTGAATAACATAGAGAAACAAAGAATGAAATGATTTAGCCACTTAATAAGAATGCATCTAAACTACACATTATACAGAGTCTTCTACAACAGAAGTTCAGGAAAGAAGGCGAGAGGAAAACTACGAAAAAGATGGTTAGATGGCATAGCAGAATCATGTCAAACAGCAAAAATAACAATCACCCAAGCGAAGCTACTAGATCCGGTATCAGTGTGACGACAAAAGACGAAAGAAGAAGTGGTTCATAAACAATGCTGGAAACTGAAATATTTCATATTAAACGCAACAGTGGTTTAGATATAGCTGCAATGAAGGAGGGTAAGCTTCCATGAAGACCAGGCGGGGAACGAGCAAGATGACAGGGACAATAGGACACTAATAGCACATTTAAAATAGCTTCTTCTTCTTCGTGATCACCCTTAGACTGATGTACTGATTTCCCATAAATCTCATTCCTGTAGAAATCTGATTCATGCAGCCTTATCATGGGTGTGTTTTCGTCACATCTTCAGCGACATTTATAGCTCTGGTGCTTATTCTTCGGCGGTGTCTCCGGTGTTAGCCAGCGTTTACTCGGTTCGCTCTCCGTCAGCCGTTGGCCGTCCCCAGCCGACCTGCAAGGTAGCAGGTTCTATAGCATACAGGACAACTACTTCTAGTATGAAGATGGAGGTTCAAACCGTTAATGCTGCCCTCCACTGACTCTCTGTGACTTCGGTTACTGGGCCGTTGTTGTTTTTTAGTCCAAGTCGATGCTTCAGAAGATCCAGAATGGTAAGTTGCTGTATGAGTGGATGTCGTTTATAGAGGTTTAGAAGGTAGCGTGTTCAAATCCGGACCAAGCTGTCCTGTTCAAGGGTGCATTTTTTTCCAAGATCCCTAGGATTGTTGCCAGAGCTACTGAGTTCGTGCTTTGTGCAATACTCTCGGCAGGTGGCATGCCATGTCTGCGTAGCGGGACCGAGTCAAATGAGGTAAACCCAGTACAATAAGGTCAATCCTCGGCTTTAGACATTATTATATATATATATATATATATATAACTATACACAAAACAACAATGAAATGATAAATATGTTGGTTTGTTATTGATATCTCAATCTATTCACCAATATTGCCACAATAACAACAACAAATAATAATAATCATAATAATAATAATGGCAATTGATAAAACAAACATAACAAAGGATATTTTTATCAAGTGAGAGATAATGGAACCAAAAAATGAACGGTTTTGAATTTGTCGGTTCACTGCAAACAAGCAATGGAAGTGGAACAAGCAATGGAAGTGGAATAGGATGATGGAAATCAAAAGAAGAATAAACATAGCCCTATAAAAAACTTAATCGACTAAAACGGTATGTACTTTTGTATATGTATATATCATCTGTGTGTGTGTCGCGTGTGTGCATGTGAGGGGGAGAGAGCATTCATCAACTTGGATCGGAATGTTTGTCCGACGATTGTGTTGTAGCTTTGCCTATAAATTGAAAAACTGTAGTTGTTTATCTGGTACGTAAGGAGTTAATTTTTATTTTTTTAATGTTTATTGGTCTACACTCGCTCTCTCTGTCTCTCTATGTCGCTCTCTCTCTTTCTCTCTCTGTCTCTCTTTCTCTCTGTCTCTCTCCCTGTCTCTCTCTGTCTCTTTCTCTCTCTGTCTCTCTTTCTCTCTGTCTCTCTCTGTCTCTCTCTGTCTCTCTGTCTATGTCTCTCTGTCTCTTTCTCTCTGTCTCTCTCCCTGTCTCTCTCTGTCTCTCTTTCGCTCTCTCTGTCTCTCTCTGTCTCTCTCTGTCTCTCTCTCTGTCGCTCTCATTTCTCTGTCTTCTCTCTCTGTCGCTCTCCTATTTCTCTCTCTGTCTCTCTCCTGTCTGTCTCTTCTTCGCGCCTCTCTGTGTCTCTCTTTCTTTCTCTCTCTATTTGTCTCTCTCTCTCTCTGTCTGTCACTCTCTCTCTGTCTGTCTCTCTTTCTGTCTGTCTCTCTTTCTGTCTGTCTCTCGCTCTGTCTTTCTGTCTCTTTCTCTCTCTCTGTCTCTCTTTCTTCTGTCTCTCTCTGTCTCTCTCTGTCTATGTCCTCTCTGTCTGTCTCTCTGTCTCTTTCTCTCTCTTCTCTAGTCTCTCTCCTGTCTCTCTGTCTCTCTTCTGCTCTTCTGTCTCTCTCTCCTGTCTCTTCTCGTCTCTCTCTGTCTCTCTCTCTCCTCTGTCGCTCTTCTTTCTCTTGTCTCTTCTCTGTCTCTCTCTCTCTCTTGTCGCTCTACTATTTCTCTCTGTCTCTCTCCCTGTCTCTCTCTGTCTCTTTCTTTCGCGCTCTCTCTGTGTCTCTTCTTTCTCTCTCTATTTGTTCTCTCTCTTGTCTGTCACTTTCTCTGTCTGTCTCTTTCTGTCTGTCTCTCTTTCTGTCTGTCTCTCGCTCTGTCTTTCTGTCTCTTTCTCTCTCTGTCTCTCTATGTCTCTCTCTCTGTGTCTCTCTCTGTTTGTCTCTCTCCCTGTCTGTCTCTCTCTCTGTCTCTCTCTCTTTATCTCTCTCTGACATTTAACCAAGATTGGTGAAAAGGGCATCAACCAACACATGCCAAGTCTTCCTATCTCTAGCTATCTCCTGCAGCTCCCTCCAGCTCTATACGCTCTGATATAACCAACATGACTCGTTCTTAGGTTGAAAGATACGTGACTCAGCTTTAAAAGGCTTTTATTAGGGATCTCTGGAAAAGTCTCACGCTAGAAACAAATCGAGTACTTTTAAAGCGAGAGGCGAGCACCGTACCTCCACGTAAGATCATTTTTCTCCCCAGAGATATCTGATCTCAGTGCAGGTGAAATGTGTTCTAGTGCTCATTCATAATAACATTCTGACCGTTAGTGTCCGAATAATACTGGGTACGACACAAATCATCTTGTTAGCTTGTGGCTGTCATCCTGTTCTATCCTGGGTACGACACTAAATCATCTTGTTAGCTTGTGGCTGTCATCCTGTTCTATCCTGGGTACGACACTAAATCATCTTGTTAGCTTGTGGCTGTCATCCTGTCCTATCCTGGGACGACACCAAATCAGCTGTGGCTGTCATCCTGTCCTATCCTGGGCATGACACAAACCATCTTGTTCAGCGTGTGGCTGTCATCCTGTTCTATCCTGGGTACGACACCAAATCAGCGTGTGGCTGTCATCCTGTCCTATCCTGGGCACGACAACAAATCATCTTGTTAGCTTGTGGCTGTCATCCTGTCCTATCCTGGGCATGACAGCAAATCATCTTGTTCAGCGTGTGGCTGTCATCCTATCCTATCCTGGGCACGACAACAAATCATCTTGTTAGTGTGGCTGTCATCCTGTCCTATCCTGGACGACACAAACATCAGCTTGTGGCTGTCATCCTGTCTATCCTGGGATGACACAAAATCAGCGTGTGGCTGTCATCCTGTTCTATCCTGGGTACGACACCAAATCAGCGTGTGGCTGTCATCCTGTTCTATCCTGGGTACGACACCAAATCAGCGTGTGGCTGTCATCCTGTTCTATCCTGGGTACGACACCAAATCAGCGTGTGGCTGTCATCCTGTTCTATCCTGGGTACGACACCAAATCAGCGTGTGGCTGTCATCTGTCTATCCTGGGTACGACACCAAATCAGCGTGTGGCTGTCATCCTGTTCTACCTGGGTACACACCAAATCAGCGTGTGCTGTCATCCTGTCCTATCCTGGGACGACACCAAATCAGCGTGTAGCTTCATCTTCTATCCTGGTATGATCAAAATAGGATCTCTCATCCTTCCATCCTGGGGTAAAGCAACAAACTAGCGTTCTAGTCATCCTGTTCTTATCCTGCAGAATTGATACAACAATCAGCAATCGTGGCTGACGTCCTCATCCTGATGAGACACACCATCAACTCACATCCATGGTTTCCTGTCATCCTAGACACTAATCAGCGTGTCTATCTCCTATCCTGGTAAGACATCTAGAAGCTCAGCGTTATGGCTGTCATCCTTCCTATCCTGGTACGAACAACGTCAGCCTGTGAGCTCCATCCAGGTTCTTCCTGAGCCTCGCACAAATTCCAGGCTGTGCTGAGTCCTCCTGTACCTTCCTGGGTTGACCCCAGAATCAGCGTGTGGCTCTCATCTGTCCTATCCTGGTACCCCATCAGAGATGTGGCTGCTCTTCTGAGCCCTCCAATCTGGAACTGCCCTGACAGCGTCTAGCTTGCCTGTCTCGAATTCCGTGCACCGTTTATCCTGGGTACACACAAACCTTCCGAAGTATAGATCGGCTGTTTCTCAATCCGCTAAAACTAACACAAAGTCAACGATGTGTGCTGTATCCGTCCTATCCTGGAGTTCGACGTCCAAATCAGCGTGTGGCTGTCATCCTGTCCTATCCTGGGTACGACACCAAATCAGCGTGTGGCTGTCATCCTGCCCTATCCTGGGTACGACACCAAATCAGCGTGTGGCTGTCATCCTGTTCTATCCTGGGTACGACACCAAATCAGCGTGTGGCTGTCGTCCTATCCTGGGTACGACACCAAATCAGCGTGTGGCTGTCATCCTGTTCTATCCTGGGTACGACACCAAATCAGCGTGTGGCTGTCATCCTGTTCTATCCTGGGTACGACACCAAATCAGCGTGTGGCTGTCATCCTGTCCTATCCTGGGTACGACACCAAATCAGCGTGTGGCTGTCATCCTGTTCTATCCTGGGTACGACACCAAATCAGCGTGTGGCTGTCATCCTGTTCTATCCTGGGTACGACACCAAATCAGCGTGTGGCTGTCATCCTGTTCTATCCTGGGTACGACACCAAATCAGCGTGTGGCTGTCATCCTGTTCTATCCTGGGTACGACACCAAATCAGCGTGTGGCTGTCATCCTGTCCTACCCTGGGTACGACACCAAATCAGCGTGTGGCTGTCATCCTGTCCTATCCTGGGTACGACACCAAATCAGCGTGTGGCTGTCATCCTGCCCTATCCTGGGTACGACACCAAATCAGCGTGTGGCTGTCATCCTGTTCTATCCTGGGTACGGCACATTAAAAACGATGACTGTAGCAGGCCTGTTTTTATTATTTTACTGACCCGGACATGTTACACAGCCTCCATGATTGTCTATCTTTAACTATTCTGATCTCTGTACTAGATCTTCGTTATCTAGTTGGCCACGGCCCCACTGGTATCTATACTAGAATAAGATTATCTGCAGGCTTCTTCAAGATTTATATTTCTGCTGTTATCAAAATAAGAGAATCTCTCTCTCCAAATCAATCATAAATTCACCAAATACCTGATAAATGTCAATCAAACTTTAATTCCTCTCTCAGCTATTCTTACTGAGAACTTAATCATGAACATGAATTGATACAACAATCATACATAAATCAATGGCTCTCGACAGATCTCAGGGCTTGACAAAAAAATACCCTGTCCTATGAAGACACAAATCAAACTCAATCCAACTCACAATTCCATGGTTTCCGTCACTCCGACTATATTTCTCTAGATCGAGATACTCATCCTCCATAACTGACTATAGAATATCTAGATATGCCTACCAGAACCGTCCTAATGGTCTGTCAGATCTGCTTCCATATCTACTGGATCTCTCTACAAATAAAACCGGGTCTGCTCTGCTTGAGCTCCCTCCACAGAGACGTACCAGGTCTGCTCTGCTTGAGCTCCCTCCACAGAGATGTACCAGGTCTGCTCTGCTTGAGCTCCCTCCACAGAGATGTACCAGGTCTGCTCTGCTTGAGCTCCCTCCACAGAGATGTACAAGGTCTGCTCTGCTTGAGCTCCCTCCACAGAGATGTACAAGGTCTGCTCTGCTTGAGCTCCCTCCACAGAGATGTACAAGGTCTGCTCTTCTTGAGCTCCCTCCACAGAGATGTACAAGGTCTGCTCTGCTTGAGCAGCTGTCCTAGCCTCTGCCTGTCCTCGAATTCCGTGCCACCGTATTTATACCATGCTGGCGTTATGCAATCTATAATCCTTCCGAAAGTTATAGATCGGGGTTGTTTTTCTCAAAATACTACGCCTAACACTAATCTACGAATTTTATTGGTCTAACTAGATGTTCAGATGACCTGTTTATACGTACTTCCGGCTTCTAGAAGATTTTCGAACGTCCCAAATTGTTAATTGTTGAGCGGAAACTTCCACCAACTAATCTGCGATGTCCAAACCATTAAGTAGTGTTTAAAAAAATGAGTTGTTTTGCGAAAATAAAATTTATAACTGGGTCATTTTTTTCCTTCAAAAATAGTACTCAAAATAGTGGTCGAGAAACCTTGTTTACTAGATTCGTCTAACGAACAGCGTCATGCTTTTCAAATACACTTGGTCGGTCTGTCTCTCTGGTACACTAGTACTATCGGAGACAAACGATAAAACGTAGGTGCCGTGTTAAATTTGAGAACGCAGAAGAACCCTTTGGCAGTTCCAGTTTAAAATGTAAAAGAGCAGGTTGGAAAGCGGTAAAAAATCATTAGAAAAAGATTAAATATAAAATTCCTACAAAATATCTTCATCTTCAAAATTACATCGGGGACCCTCGCCGGCGCTACGGAGTTCGTTCACTGCAGCTGAGATTTTCTTGCGTAATAAAGAGATCGGAGCACACATGGTTACTAAGTGAGGTGCAATGATGATGGTCTTATCAATCAATCAATAAATCAATCAATCAATCAATCAATCAATCAATTATTCAAGCAAAGCTCATCAAAGAAATTAAATGCTGATGAAAATCTTAGGAACAACACTTGTCAACCAACAATTTTATTGAATATCAAGGAATGAAATGGTTTGAATATTTGCCTTTAATGAATCCTTACTATAGTCTGTCCATTAATTCGTGAGCACGTTTGAAATTGATTTTCTCGAAAACTACCTGTTGGATCTCAGTGATTTTTGCAAGCAGCCTTAGAATATCCATGACGCTAGAGAAATATTTTTTCCAAGAAAATTTGATGTAGTTTGAAATATTTCTTCTTCAGGTTATATTAAAATCAACCTCACCGGATTGTACACAATAGTAACAGATCTACGGTACACAGACGCGTTGTTCTAAAAATACATTATGGTAACATAGAAATATCGTGAGTATACAACAATTTCACGAAATCCCGTGCACCTAACCCAGTCGACTTTGAAAGCGGAAAGCATATGACGTTATAATTGGGATACCGTTGTATAGTTATAGGCGTATCTCGCTATTTGTATGAAGCTATTGTATCATTGTAGCTATTGTAAATTTGTTGGCTTATCAAAACTGACATTGATATCACATTCATAATGAGTCTGAAGTGCACATTTATAACAATGCAGAAGGTTACAGTTTTACTATACCAACACTTCCGTAAGGAATCTAAGAGAGGTCATCTATATTGCGATATTCATAACCCTGAGAAACGAGCGCAACTGGCGCTTGGTCTGAATAGAGAATCCTTTTCCCGATGGATTAAACAGGACACAAAGTGCACTAATGTCAAGCAAGGACGGAAAAGAACAATTGACGACTTTGACATAGATGTCATAAGACGGGAGCTCTTGAGAATGTTTGCGACAAATCAACTTTCAGGAAACTGAAATTAAAACTGCAATCAGATTGCAGCATAGACATTTCTAAAAGTACTCTATGAAAAATTTTAAGAGCCGCCGGCTTCACCTTCAGAAAAACTATAGGCGGCAGGAATATTATTTGTGAAAAGCCACATTTAATTGCTGCCCGAAGTAAATACCTGAGGCAGATCCGTGAGCGGCGGAGGCAAGGCTATGATATTGTATATTTGGACGAATCCTGGGTCAATGCTCACCACACCAATGCTAAAGAATGGCAATCAGTAGACGGTGAACAGAAAAGAAAAATACCAAGCAGCAAAGGCCAGCGTATTATACTAACACATGCAGGAAGCAGTGAAGAAGGTCTTGTCCATGACGCTGGACTTATTTTCCAATCAAAAGTACCGACGGTAGGGACTACCACACAGAAATGAATGGACATATTTTCAGGCACTGGATGGAGAAAGATCTACTTCCAATTCTAAACAGACCATCATGCTTGGTAATGGATAATGCATCCTATCACAACGCAGTATCAGCGGAAGACAAAGTACCAACTGCATCAAATACAAAAGATCAAATTAGGACTTGGCTTGCTAAGGAAAATGTCAGCTTCGATGATACATATTTGAAACCCGAGTTGTTGCACCTGGTGAGGATGACAAATAAGACAAAGGTGTTTCATATTGACAAAATCATTGCGGAATACGGCCACACGTCTTTGCGACTACCTCCATATCATGCTCAATCCGATAGAGCTTGTCTGGGCTAAAGTAAAAGGGCAAGTTGCCGAACAGAACAGGACGTTTAAAATGTGTGATGTTGAAGTTCTGACACGTGAGTCCTTCTCAATGATAGACATGCAGTTCTGGAAGAAGTGTGTTGAACATGTGCTCCGAGAGGAAGACGAGTACTGGCACCGAGATGGATTACAATTTGTCCAGCCAGTAACAATTATCAACCTCATGGAATCGTCAGATTCGGGATGATACAAATCATATTTTGATTACAGACTGAGAAATAGCAACGTATACATTTCCATATCCAAATGCGTCTACCATCATACAATTTGTGGTGAAGTTAAGACACCCTGGGGTCTAATGGTGACCGAAGGGAGGACTAACTGTTGCATATTGTATCCAAGTTCACGATTGCACATAAAGGGCAACACACTTAATTACTTGACCTATCAAGTTAATATGGAGATACACCTATGAATAGAATTGACATGGACAAATTCTAGGGATACTGTAAAATCTAAAATTTGAGCCCCCGTATTTGCAATTGTCATAAAAGATCAAAGGAATTCGCCGATGTGCAAAATCCGTAGCATCTATGGACTACTGGTTAGCTTTATTTTAGCGTCATGGATATTCTAAGGCTGCATGCAAAAATCACTGAGATCCAACAGGTAGTTTTCGAGAAAATCAATTTCAAACGTGCTCACGAATTAATGGACAGACTATAGTTTGCAGTGAGTAGAATCTAATTGAGAACATCAGGTAACAAGACAAGCTTAGTATTACAGCAGCTTTCAAACGGGTTTCTCGACATCGGCTCTGTTCCGGTCTGACCACCGCGGATTTCAGGTTCCTGTACATCACGCCGGTCGCGTTAACTCCCCAGTACTTTTTCTTGGTACCCAATTGAGGCTGGGTCGATCTGAGAGCAGTTACGGTCGGGAAAATTCCACTCCCACTGGGGAATTAAACCCGGACCCACCCGTGTGTTGTCGGGGCCCGTAAGAGGAGCAAAGAATAGTAACACTGCGACCTACAAGGCGTGTCGTAAGAGGCGACTGAGGTAGGGGTATAGAGATCCTACCCTAGAAAATAAAAAGCGTCGTAGAAATCGGATGTTCTGGTCTACTTGTAGGCGCAAAACTGGCACAGCGTACAATCGCTCTTAGGCTCAGATCATATACAATTCACAAAGAGTGGTTTAACAAGTGGTCGATATGGAGCGTTCGAAGAAGAAGTAGTAAATGCTGTGTTTGAGCTGTACTTTTCATAGACCGTCAGCACACGATGGGTAATGGTGGTCAACATCACGCCGTCCGCTTTTGCTTCCCAGTGCTTTTTTAGGGTACCCAGTTGAGGTTGGGTCGATCCGAGAGCCGGTCGGAAAAATTCTACGTCCTCTGTGGAATTGAACAGGACTACTAATCTAAGACGCGAGTTCACTTACAACTTCACCACTTCGGCTCTGTTATCCAATCATGAACTATATTTCTGGTTCGATTCCTTATTATTCCATCAACTAAATTATCCGATGTGTGGTCTGGTAAAATGTGTATGTTTAATGTGAGAGAGAAGTTAATTATTAATGCGATGAGGTTACTACATCACACAATAGTCATGTATGGGTGGGGTTTGAGCACGTGTTGTTGGTCGTAGCCAATCAACTGTTAAGTTATAACCGAGTTCGCGGGAAAATACGGATGTCTACAGTAAAGTTAGAACCAATCAGAAGAAGCAAGCGGGAATCTAAACGTGAGAGTTTGAGCATAAAACGGACGTTGATATAAAATTCTTGAAAACAAGATCATACATCGTTGTTGGTAGGAAGAGCACCTGACGCAAGCTAGGAATTAAAAGCAACAGGTAATGTGAATATGTCATTTATGAGTTGAGTAGATGTATTTTGTTTATTTTGTTCCCTTTTTAAAATCTTCAAACATTTAATTGTATTTTTTGTTCTGAGTTTGTTGGTATTGCTGTTCGCCCGGGATATGTATTCTGGGGTAGTCAGGGCGCTGATATACACACCCAGTGGCGTCACTGGGGTTGGTGTCACCCAGTGCGGTAAACTCTTGGTGTCACCCCTCTAGACTTTCACCATGGTCTTCTTCCGAGTGTTCCTGTACGGTAACTATAGTATAGTAATACTAACTTTTTGAGTGGAAGCCTGCCGCTGTTTTTCTCCTTTAAAATGTATGTCCTGTCCTAATTACTTTACTTTAAAATATGTATATGTTAGTGATATTGATAAAATTATACAATTTCGCAAAAATAATTATATACATAAAAACAAACCTGTAAACAACGTCTGTAATTTTCTGCAACCACGTGACTCCACACGTCATTAATTGGCGCGTTTGCAAATGACCCACGATTCTACTCCGACTCCGAGGCTCCGAGCAGCTCTGAATCTTATTCATTTAAGCACCAGACGCTCTGCATGGTGGCACCCCGTGCCTGCATGTATTTAACAATGAACGGTTATGAAACCCGACTAGACAGAGCTATGTCTGCTTTGTCAAATTTGCAATTTTTTATTTTGGTGTCACCCTTGATGGTGTCACCCGGTGCGCCGCACCCCGCACCCCTAGTGACGCCCGTGTACACACCTGACGGAATTTTGCGTTAAGGATTGTTTTCCTTATAATCATCGTCCCTCGCCTTTCCGACGAGTCTTACTCGTAATTTAGATCCACAAGTAAAAGATCGGGGAACCTTTTGTCCAACCGCTAACCATGTGCACACCCACAACATTGTTTGACCTAGGTTAATCTTGAACCCTGGAGTTACCACGACACGTGGTTACTAGCGAAGCGTGTTATCGACTTCACTATCGGTGCTCCTTTGATCTGATGTTTCTTTACGTCTTCCGCACTGTTAGAAAATAACTGCTGAATGGACTGCAAATATGTACATCTATCTCTCTCTCTTTGTGTATATATATATATATACAGTTGCAGCCCGTGATCGTTTTTGTTGGTTGTGCCAGACACAAATTTTCGGGAAAGTCATGGCTTTGGGTTAGGTTATATTTTATCTTATTAAATAATAAATACACATTACACATTATTTTTGGTGGGACCCTGCCACTCTGACTCTTAATGACGAGCCGCCACTGTATATATATATATATATATATATATATATATATATATATTGTAGGTGAAAGTTTTGTTATATTCAAAGGTGGTGGAGATTCATTCTCGAGGTTTACATGTAGTTGTAGTAGATATTGTAAAGAGAATAAACATGTTGATTAATATGACGTTTGGCTGGGTCCGTATAGGTTGGTCACTGTACCTTCGGCCAGAGCGTCCTTTAGGAGATATGTCTATAGTGACGACCCGTGTGTGATGGCGTTGTCAGAAGGGCGATGCTGACTTGGAAAGGTGTTCGAAATCAGTTTTAAACCATAGAATAATTCGGTTGGGGCTTCAATCTTGAATCTGTAGGGTTAGTTTCAACCGAAGAATAAGTCAGGTAAGATTTCAATCGACGGTCTCAAGGGGCCATCCTTGAACTTGTTAGCGCTCATCTTTCATTATATATATATAATACTAGAAGTTTACCAGTTCTTCGCACAGGGAATTTAGTTTAAATGTATTTGTAAAGTCCCTTTCTTTAGAAACATTCCACATTGCTTCAATATCGGCTTCTTCTCCATTAAAAACAATACGTTTTCTCTCCATGCATCGACCAGTAAAACATGATACAACATAATTCCCGTTCCCGTGAAAGTTGAATTTAGTTTAATCTAGTTGTAATATTTCACCACTTTTAAAGTTACATTTGTTATCCTTTTACGCTGAACTTCCGAGCCCACATAAACTGTCCCTCATTTCCAGTAAAATCTGATACAATTGAATTCCTGTGGAAGTTGAAAAATAGCAAGTGGCAAATTAAATTTATCCAGATTATTTAAAAAAAAAATTAATTTGGCCTGAACGTGAATCGAGCGCATGTTATTAAATGTACTAAATATAAACTATTAAATAAATATGTTTAAAATACATAATAATAATACTGACGTTTTCATAGCATTAAGGACTTGAGCGGGAAATAATAATCTTTGTCAAAGTCCGTATGTAGTGTGCTGTGACATTCGTCACTTTGTTGTATCGTTTGTTTGATAAAGGCCTTTTGTTCGAAACGTTGCTGTGTATTGTCATTGTTTTTGTATTTTGTAAACTACAGTACTTTGTTATTACGTGTTTCGCCATTCTACATAGTTTTACTGCAGTCTCCATCTATATTGAGATTATATGTTTGATGGAACACTGCAAGCTTTTTTGTAATTTTACTCAATTCTATGAGTCTATGGTTATTTATTGATGGAAAATATTAATAATACTGATATTTCTTATTGTTAAATTTAACATAATATAACATTGATTTTGCATTTTGTGTTGATTTTAAAATGAATTCATCTATATACAACAATACTGGAATGCGAAGTCACGTGACGCTTAGGGTCGTATTTCCTAGAATTTTTGTTACTCAAGTCCGCTGGCCGTAAGAGTTTATATTAGGCTGTGGACAAATGGACAAACATGCACAATCCACCTCCAGTTTCGTCGTTTAATGATGGTCTCCAATGACGCACAGTTTCTTTGTTTTATAAGCTCTGAACTTACTATGGTATTTAGCCAGACAATTTGCAGGATTCTTCGTCAACATTTTTTGGGATTGTCTCCATTTGCGTTATTATGTTGTGGTTCATGTTCCAGCACTCACTACTTTTCCGTATCAATGAAATGCTCCATATCTTCAGTTAACTCTAAATCTACACGTTTAAACTAACTCAGTTGCAATGTTTCCCTGCCATAGAGTGCTGATGCATATATATGGACGAGAAGAAGGAGATTTTTTTTTAGCGCCGGAGCCAATGAATATGATTAATAAACAGAGAGTGAATAAGTATTAGAGCTTCGGACAAAACAAATTACCATACACAAGATTCGAACCATAAACCATTATTTCTTATGGCACCCATTGCATAGCCCTATATATATATATATACAGTGGCGGCTCGTCATTAAGGGCCAGTGGGGCCGGATCCCACCAAAAATAAGGTGTAACGTGTATTTATTGTTTTATACATTAAAATATATCCTAACCGAAACCATGATTTTTCCGAAAATTTCTGTCTGGCCCCACCAACAAAAATGATCACGAGCCGCCACTGCACACACGCACATATATATATACATAGATAGATCTAGGAACATTCCTAACATCAGATGGAAGATGTACAACAGAGATTAGGAGTAGAATAGCTCAAACGAAAGCAGCTTTTATGAAAATGAAGAACACACTATGCGTGAACTCACTACCAATGACACTGCGAAAACGAGTACCCCAATGCTATATTGAACCAATACTTATGTATGGCAGCGAATCATGGACACTGAACAAACAATCAATACGATCATTGGAAGCCACAGAGATGTGGTTTTACAGAAGAATGTTGAAAATTACATGGACAGCAAAGAAAACAAACGTGGAGGTTTTAAATCAGGTCTGCACACAAAGAAACCTTATCAAAAGAATAAGAATCCGACAATCAAGGTTCTTCGGACATATAATGCGAAGAGAAGGTTTAGAACATTTGGTGACTACAGGTAAAATTCAGGGAAGGAGAGATCGTGGAAGACAGAGGAGAAGATGTTGGATGGTCTGACATCATGGTTCGACAAAATATCGACGTCAGAACTGATTACATGCACCAAGCAAAGATAGTTGTGGAGAGACATGATCGTCTACGCCGGCAGGCATGGCACTTGATTGATTGATACATAGATATAAGTTAAAGAGAACATTTTCATACTATGATGTGTATATTGTGGAATAGGGTGTTAAACTAGAATATTTCTTTGACAAGAGGTACACGATTTGATGATGTGATCAAGAGCACGTCGACTCTCTTTACTTTCAAATGTTTTTTTGGTACCCATTGAGGCTGGATCAACTTGAGAGCCGTATCTTCTGAAAAATATAAATCGCATAATAAATAATACCATTTTTTATTTGGTTGCGGTTTTCGCCAACACTTCAGAGAAATATTAAATTTGGTTCCAGATTTTTAATTTTTCAAGTAGTATCAACCAGTAGTTTTCAGCGCTAACGCTTGCAGCTTGGTTAGTTATGAATGTCCTACTTCTGTCACTGACGTGTCCTAGTCAAATCATTGTAGGCATTGAATTGAAATATTCAAAATGAAGCTACATCATATATCTTATGCCGTGCAGTGGGGCCCTGCAGTGGTTATCAATAGACTATACCTGAGTAAACGTTTCCTTAACATTAAGCATATCACTACACTCCTAGAGTTGGCCCTGCAGTGGTTATCAATAGACTATACCTGAGTAAACGTTTCCTCAACATTAAGTATATCACTACACTCCTAGAGTTGTTGGAGACTTCTGAGTCTGCAAGAAAACCAAGTAATCTACCCTCTCTCAAATGTAGAAAAAATAGAGAAAATCCATAATTTCTGGGGATTCAATAACAACCAGCAACAGCAACGAAATAATTATCATTTTGTTTGCAGGAACATAGCTCTGACAAACAATTCATTTCTGGCGTCCCAAATTTATTTATTAGAGAAGGACATGAATGACAAGCGTCTTACGCCACCTTTAATTGCACAAAACCATTTTTAGTGAGTAAACACGTGGTGTAATCTTGTCAAAAAATAAAAACACTTTTTTACCATTTCTTTTATTTTTAGAGTTTCTTGTATTGGAGAAGACTGCGTGATAAAGACCGTTAAATAGAATAGGCCAACTTTGCTATCGGGTAGTGCAGATTTGAACTGGTCCATATTCTGGGTACGGTACATTGATTATGTTTAAGTTTCTCTGTATTTACATATTCTTCTTATGCTTCATTTCAACTTGTGAAGATTCACCGCGAAAGGCTATAATTTATCGAGGAATGTTCTCAAATCTTCGAAGGACGAGGCCCTAGCGATTGATTGATTGATTGATCAATTGATTGATAGAATCATCACCATTGCACTTTGATAAATATGTATGTATGCTCCTATTTCTTTTTCTCACTGGAAGATATTAACTGCTTTGTACGAACCCCACAGCACCGACGAGGGTTCCCGATGTAGTTTTGAAAATGGTAAAATTTGAAGGAATTAAACAGAAAATAGTTATTAACAATTTTTGCCAGAACAGAGACTATATAGTCTGCTCTTATCGGAATAACACACACACACATACACACACAGACACACTCAAAAGTGGTCCCGTGATACCAAAATGTTATCGCTCGCCCCCAACAGCACTACAAACTCGATCTCACCTACAATAAAATCAGGAACCACTGGAAAAATAGTCCGATCTCACCTACAATCAGATCAGGGACCACTAAAACTAGTCCGATCTCTCATACAATCAGACCAGGGACCACTAAAAATAGTCCGATCTCTCATACAATCAGACCAGGGACCACTAAAAATAGTCCGATCTCACCTACAATCAGATCAGGGACCACTAAAACTAGTCCGATCTCTCATACAATCAGACCAGGGACCACTAAAAATAGTCCGATCTCTCATACAATCAGACCAGGGACCACTAAAAATAGTCCGATCTCTCATACAATCAGATCAGGAACCACTAAAAATAGTCCGATCTCTCATACAATCAGATCAGGGACCACTAAAAATAGCTCGATCTCTCATACAATCAGACCAGGGACCACTAAAATTAGTCCAATCTCTCCATGCGAGAAACGAACCGAGAACATTTGAAGCTAGAGGCAAGCGGCGTCTCTATGGCGAAGTGGTTAAGACGCTTGTCTGTCGATCTGAAAGTTGTGTGTTCCAATTCGGACCGAGTCACATTCGGAATATTTTTCATGAGATCCATAGGATTATTGCTGGAGTTACGGAGCTCGTGCTTTATGCAACGCTCTTTGCAGATAGCGTGCTATTTGTCTCTCTTGTGTCTCGGTTTTGTATTTGCTCACTGTCCCTCAACCTCCTCATTCAGTCATGTTTAATCTTCTATTTCTTCTTCTTCTTCTTCTTCTTCTTCGAACGCTCCATATCGACCACTTGATAAACCACTCGGTGTGATTTGTATGTGATCTGGGCCTAAAGGCGATTATGCGTTGTGCCAGTTATGTGCCTACAAGTAGGCCAGCACATCCGATTTATGCGATGCTTTTTATTTACTAGAGTAGCTTCCTAGGTCCTACATCAGTCGTCTCTTACGACATGCCTTGTAGGTCGCAGTTTTACTATTATTTACTTTCCTTGCTGGTTCCGGCACCACACGGGCGGTTGGAGAATTTGAACTGAACTAACGGCTTGTCATGTGGATTGTTGAATTGTATGAGTTAATACATAATATTTAAAAGTATTGTCATCAAGCAATGAATTTAATTATACTAATTTGTGTTTGTTAAATGATATTTTTCTTCTGACATTATTTTATTTAGAAGCCGATGATGAACAATTAAATAATCATGAAATTCATAGAACGACACATTTTAGCATTGTTTTGTAGCAGCAAAATCTTTTGATTTTTTGTATATTTGCTTTTTATCAAAGACAAAAATGGCTATCCATATTTGTATTGGGCTCAGGCACTGTTGAATTGTATTTGACAGTTACTACTAGCTGGACGCATTTATAAAAAAATGTCATTATAATATCATCGTCATCATTCTCATGTGCCGTGCCGACTGGAGCAGGTGATCATGGATCTCCACAACGTCTGTCATTATCAGTTTGAATGTTCTTTCTTCTCCTTCTTTGCATTCGTTCTTTACGACCAATTTTAATCACTCTTTGTGATATGTTTGATCTTTACCAAGAACGTGTGTTAGGTAGGCACATTGGTTAGGAAGGCCTCTAAACACATAGACTTCTACACGTTTAGGACACATGCATCCGATTTCAGCCAAATCTCATTAGTCGCCTCTTACGACATGTATGGCAGGTAACAATGGTTCTATTCTTTACACCCCAAATTTGGGCCCCGATAACCACTCGGCGGGTTTGAATGTTGACACTCTTCCTCGCGATGAGGCAAGGCTATTCATAATTTTTATCTCTTTCGTTCTATGGCTTGTTCCCCATTGATTCTACAGTTTGTCAAAACGTGCTCTAGCCCTCACGATCAACATCATCAAATAGATTGACCTTAGCAGAACTTTGCCACCCTACTGTTCTTCAGGCTTTGTCCCTCTCATAGGCTAGATGTTCCGCCTCAATTGCAACCATGCTCAAATCATACTGAATCCATCTTCTCTGTAGACGTCCTCTTATCATCTTATCAGAGATATCTCCTTCAATAACGAGCTCTTCCAATCCATCTTTGTATATGTCCAAAATACTTCAATTTTCTTATTGTTTCAGGAATCTTTGTGCGATTTTTAGTTCCTTCTTGATGTATATATTTGTTCTCTTCTTTGTGTAGTAGCCAGTTCTCTCCCCTCGCCAAGTGGTAGCTGATGGTCCAGACAGTTAGCCTTAGTGTATATTTAGATATTCTTATTAACTGACCGTAGTGTTTTGCGCACTAAATCTGCATCTGTCCACTATAAGCAGAGTGGCAACACTAAACGAGACCTGACGTAGTAAAACTAATCGACGTAGTTGTGTGTAGTGACGGCGTAGCAACGTTAGAAAACATAGAGAGACCGATATAAACAGCTAAGATGGACGGACGTACTTGGTGTGTGTCCATACATATGTCATTGTACCATGAAATAAATAAAGATATTATACAGAGATCAAGACAATATTGTATCTACATAACGTCTCATGTTGGTTATTAATGTCTGTTTACAACATCATCGTAACAACAATAATATTCAGAAGGATGTCAGGGAGTGTTATAAATAATCAAGAGATATTTAACCCAAATGTGGAGGAGATGAACATATAATCGGATCATCAACAATAAATCAATCAATCAACCATGGACATATAATCTGTCAAATCATCATCATCAATGAATTAACCCTTTCGCTGTTACATACTTTCTGAAGGCTGAGCTAAAAATAGCTACTCTTTGTTTTTATGTCACAAACGTGAATGTACGCCTATAGCAGTGACAGTAGCAATGTATAACGTATTAACACGTCTTTACCCCACAGAGGAGAGATAATAATGAACGTGTTAATGCGTCTTTAGAAGGGAATGGTAAAAACGTATATATACGTGCTTAGCAGCTAAAGGGTTAAAAGGAAACGAATACCATCACTATTACTGCTATTAACGAATATATATATATAAATATAATAACAAGGAGATACTACAACTAAATTAATCAAACTCGCTCTCATCTCAAACTCTCACCCAAAATAACAGGAGGAAACTACAACAATAGTGTCCTACTAAAAAAGGCTCCTACAACATTTGTTCATGGTATACGAATAATTATTCTATAACACTTACATTCAAAAGAACATACACGTTTTCCACTGCCTTGTTAAATGTTCATGCTTTACATCCATACGTTGCCACTGGGAATATGTATGCACTTATTATTCTGATTTTTGTTTTCCTATCATTTTTTTTTTTTTTTTTTCCCCGATCCAGAAGCACTTGGGCTGAAAGCTCTTCGGCTCGGTGTCATGGACATCGTAACCCTTCGGCTCGGTGCCACGAACACTGTAAATCTGGGGAACCTGTAGCTTTTCTGTCAGTTCGCGGAGTTGAACCCGCACTTACAGAGGACTAGTCACCCGTAGTCCAACGCGCTACGAACACGCTGGGCACGCGGGCTTTCCTATCAGTTCCAGTCCATACTGTTTTTAGTTGTTTAAGTTGCGTCCATATTTGTTCCTCTTTTGATTTCCTTCATTCCATTTGTATCTCTTGCTAGCAATGAGTCTAGATATTAAAAAAACTGTTCCCGTTTTCAATTTCCTCTGCTTTGATGTTTTAAAAAAAATATCCATTGTCCTGTTAGTTTTTATCACTTGTCATTATGTTTGTTTTTGTCACACTGAGATAATAATTTTTTATTAAGATTATTTGAACATAAAACCCCACTTTACAGTTCCACATCTACGGAATTCTAATGTAGCATCGTGTCAGATCTGATTGTGAAAATAGAATACAATCAGAGGTGACCCGTGCCCCCATAATATATATCAAATTGGTTTTGTGAAAATAGAATATAATCAGAGGTGGCCCGTGCCCCCATAATATATATCAAATTGGTTTTGTGAAAATAGAATATAATCAGAGGTGGCCCGTGCCCCCATAATATATATCAAATTGGTTTTGTGAAAATAGAATATAATCAGAGGTGGCCCGTGCCCCCATAATATATATCAAATTGGTTTTGTGAAAATAGAATACAATCAGAGGTGGCCCGTGCCCCCATAATATATATCAAATTGGTTTTGTGAAAATAGAATATAATCAGAGGTGGCCCGTGCCCCCATAATATATATCATATTGGTTTTACTCCCATATAGCTCGGCCCCTCTCCACAGAAAAGTCACGTCACCTGCCGAGAGTATTGCACAAACTAGCTTCGGCAACATCTTAGAAATATGTGAAAAAAGTGCACTCGTAAACATAACGGCGGAACAGGGAACTGTGGTTTAAATTAAAGCCAAAGGATTGACTTCATTGCACCGGGTTTTACCCCACATGGCTTGGTCCTCTCCGCAGAAATGGCAAGCCACCTGCCGAGAGTATTGCACAAAGCACGAACTCCGTAGCTCCAGCAACAATCCTAGGGGTCTCTGGAAAAACTGCACTCGTGAACAGAACGACGTGGTCCGGATTCGAACCCACGACCTTCGACTCACAGGCAAAGGGCTTAACCACTCAGCCACAGAGACCCCCTGTGGCTGAGTGGTTAAGTGTGGAATAGAGCAGAACAATGGCCGGTGGAACAAGAGATAAGCGGTAGAAGATGGAGATGGATAGGACACACACTGAGGAGACCACCAGACGGCATCACCAGACAGGCCCACCGATGGAACCACCATGGTAACATAGGCAAGGGTAGACTCAAGAACACATGGAGACGGGAAATGGAGATGGAATGGAAGAAAATGGGAGAGAGTGGAGATATCTGGAAAATATGGCATTGGATAGGAAGGCTTGGAAGGCCTGCTACGAAAGTCTTGGCTACGGAAGGCCTTGGCTGCGGACCTATGATTACCTAGGGGTGAAGGGTGAAGAAGAAGAATAAACATATGTCGTCCTGATTCGAACCTACGACCATCAGAACGCTTGACAACGGATTAACCATTTAACCACAGAGATCCCCAAAATTCAGACACTGTTTTACTAAAATCGAACCTTTTAAGTCCCCCAAAATATGGAACGACACTAAAATGTCATTAAAATTACTTTCTTTTGGCAAATCCTCTAGACTATCAAGATGAAATCATTGTTCACATACTGTTAACTATATTTGTTACGACACAAACAAACATGATGGTGACAAATCCTCCATCCACCGAGACACGCAAATGCTCCATTTGAAAGGGAAGTCATCAGGATTTCTCTTTAATAATGCAAGTCGCTTACGGTTCTTTGTTATTTTTCTCATTGGCCAAACAGTAAACATACTGTTTCTTGTCTTCAATGCTTATCAGCAGGGGTCGATTCGCTTCCAGGCTCAAACTCCCAATTCAAAGTTCAGTGTGAAATGTAACTCCTGAACCGGAATTGTAAAAACAATCACCAACAAATAAGAAATCTCGCAAAGACAATGAAGATGTCTGTGGGGATATAGTACAAACGGAAATGTAAAAATTGTAATTCCTAAAGCAGAAGAAACAAAATAATGACAACATGTTATAAGAAAGAGAAGATTTCGATCTGAGATTCTTTTTCCCCCTCAATTTTTTTGTTAGAACCATTCATTTCTGTTTCGTCTTGTGCACTCACATAGACTTGTAGCAGTGGCGGCTCGTGTTCACTTTTGTTGGTGGGGCCAGACACAAATTTGTGGAATAATAGTTTTTGGTTATGTTATATTTTAATTTATTAAATAATAAATACCCGTTACACATTATTTTTGGTGGGGTCCGACCCCACTGGCCCTTAATGACGAGCCGCCACTGACTTGTAGTATGTTGATTGAAATCTATGTCTCATTTAATGAATGACATTCGTTGATCATGACAACATTTGTTGTCTTGGCTAGAGTTAGTCTAACGATGTTTTGACTTGGACTACATTTGATGTCTTGACTTAAGTCGCTTCTACGATGTTTTGACTTGGACAACATTTGATGTCTTGACTTAAGTCGCTTCTACGATGTTTTGACTTGGACAACATTTGATGTCTTGACTTAAGTCACTTCTACGATGTTTTGACTTGGACTACATTTGATGTCTTGACTTAAGTCACTTCTACGGTGTTTTGACTTGGACTACATTTGATGTCTTGACTTAAGTCGCTTCTACGATGTTTTGACTAGGACAGCCTTTGATGTCTTGACTTAAGTCACTTCTACGATGTTTTGTCTAGGACAACATTTGATGTCTTGACTTAAGTCACTTCTACGATGTCTTGACTTGGACAACATTTGATGTCTTGACTTAAGTCACCCCTACGATGTTTTGACTTGGACAATATGTGATATCTTGATTAGTCAGTTCTACAAAATCCTGATATATTAAAAATTGCCCTATTGACCAGTGTCAATCTTACGATGTTTTGCGTTGTCTAGCATTTGCTGTCTTAATCGTCTAAGAAAGACAGTACCGCCTGTTTGTTGATGGGCTCACAAGGGGAGCATAGAATAGTAACACTGCTACCTAAAAGGCATGTCGTAAGAGTCGACTAAGGTAGGGGCCTAGGAAGCTACCCTAGTAAATAAAAAGCGTCGCAAAAATCGGATGTGCTGGCCTACTTGTAGGCACATAATTGGCACAACGTACAATCGTTCTTAAGCTCGGATGACATATAACTCACACATAGTGGTTAATAAGTGGTAGATATGATGCATTCGAAGAAGAAGAAGACAGTACAACAAATATCATAGCGCTAAGATCATATATATTCACATTGACAACCACGATAAGGATGGATACAAGATGCGATACATGACCTGAATATGCCAACAACAAATGCAGGGTATTCATAAATACTTAAGCTGTAAGCTTTAGGTCAAAAAGTTTGTATGTTTCTACTAAACTATGACTCTAGACCAGTGTTTCCCAACCTTTTTTGTGCCATGCCGCACCTAAGCCTTTTTTGTGCCATGCCGCACCTAAGCCTTTTTTGTGCCATGCCGCACCTAAGCCTTTTTTGTGCCATGCCGCACCTAAGCCTTTTTTGTGCCATGCCGCACCTAAACCTTTTTAAAGTTATTATGCCTCCTATGTAACATATAATAATAATAATAATAATTCCTCTCGTACCGTTATACGTTACATAGAGCCTGCAAGTAATTTCTCCATACCGCTCTATCCTGGGCAACTCGCTCAATCTCCTCCATGGAACTGAGACCGATATTTCCTGCCTCTCTCAGCAAAGTTCGTTTCAGGGTCTCCTTAGGTTGACCTTTCTTTCTTGAACCCTTTGCATCCAACTTCAATGCCTGCTTTGATATTCGTTGATCATTTCTCCTCAAGGTGTGCCCAATATATCTCCATCTTCTCTTTCTTATAACAGTTGTCATTAGTGGTTGACCAGACATGTCTCTGATTTCATCACTTCTCCTGAATTCGTTCCATTTTATATTCATTATTTTTCGCAGACATCTATTTTCAAATGCATTCAACTTGCTTTCTATATCTTTAGTCATTTTCCAACTCTCGCTAGCATATGTTAGGATTGATACAACATTTGAATTGAAAATTTGTAATTTAGTTTTAATACTATATAACTTGCAGTTCCATATTTTATTTAGACTTTTAAAAGCTGATGTTGCTTTGCCAATTCGTATCATAATTTCTTTTTAACATTTCTTGTGCAATCAAAATTGCTACCTAAATAGGTGAACTGCTCTATTATTTTTATCATTTTAGATTCCAGTGTGATATCTGCATTACTTGCCATAGGTGTCTTCATTATATTTGTTTTTTCATAGCTTATCTGCAGTCCAACTTTTGATGCTATAGATGACAAGTTGTCTGTTTTTCTTGCATATCTTGGTTGTTTCTACTTAACAAGACAATATCATCTGCAAAATCCAAATCTTCTAGTTGACTATTTTCTACCCAATCGATGCCAGTTTCGCCCTGCAACATTTTCGCATCACCCAGTCAATGGCCACTCCAAACAATAGCGGAGATAGAATACAACCTTGCTTTACTCCGGTTTCAACCATAAACCAGTCGCTGTGTCTGGTATTCCATAGCATCTCAGAATATTCCACAGAGAGATTCTGTGTAGACTATCAAAGGCTTTTTAAAAATCGATGAAATTTAGTATGAGTGGTTGTTGCTTCTCAATATGTTCCTCCAAAATTAGTCGTAGGGTAATTATTTGGTCTAAGCAGCTTCTCCCAGGTCTAAAACCAGCTTGTTCTTCTCTCAGGGTTGTGTCCACTGCTCCTTTGATTCTATTAAGAATGATTTTGCAGATACATCATTTTAATTTTCAAAAAATGAATTGTTCACTGAAAAAACTTAAATGACAGGTTTTAAGGGAAAGAAATCACTGGAAATTGTTGAGGAAACACAGTAAGTAAATTTTCAAAACATATACTGGGGAACAGAAATTCAAATGTGATTTGCCCCTTAACAATCAAACTGCCCCCTGTGTGACGTGGTCCCCACGTTGGGAAACACTGCTCTAGATTGTCGTTTCTGTCCTATTCTCAAGTTACATATCCAGCTTTTACTTTGTTAAATATTTCTCTATTTCCATAATCATTAGCCAAATTCTATCATTGATTTCCTCATATATTAAAATATCTGTTAGTACCTCTTATTCTTTCCTCTTCAATATGAAGAATGTTCAACAGTTATCGCATCCATCCGTTTTGTATTTCCAAGGGCGCGCTAAGAATGTCACCGGTGCTCACTGATGTGCCTAGGCACACCCTTTGAGAATCATTGGGACATAGGGTAAACACCGTTTGACGTGCTTGAACGAGGGAACTAACTTTATATCGACTTGTGCGGCAAGAATAGATGGGACAGTGGATGATATGACATCTATCTGTCTGTCTGTCTGTCTGTCTGTCTGTCTGTCTGTCTGTCTGTCTTGTCTGTCTGTCTGTCTCTCTGTCCGTCCGTCGGTCCGTCTTCATGTCTGACTATCTAGAATGTATTTATTCGCTCGACCACCAAGTTATTGGCCTGTTTGTCTCTCTGTCTATAATCCGTCCCTAATTTCGTAGTACGTCTGTCCGTCAGACAGACAGACAGTGATGCAGTCAGACAGGTAGGCAGACAGACAGATTAGATAGATGGAGGGATGGATGCATGATGATAGACAGACAGACAAACAGACAGACCAGACAGACAGACAGACAGACAGACAGAGAGACAGATAGATAGACCACTGCCATCTATCCTGGTCCCACTAAGTTGCTATAAAGTTAGTGCCCTCGACCTAACTTTAGCGAAGCAAATTTTGGGACAACAAAAAGATAAATCAAAGAAATTCATTTCACCGACGGAGACCTCCTGAAAAGAATACACCGCATGCCGCGGACAGCAAACAAATCAAATGGAATGATATTTTTTTTTAAACAATGGGCACCAAAATATCACAGTGCAAGGAGCGAGGGAAAGTAGAAGTTGAATTGGGAGAAGAGAGAAAAATGGTGTAGAATTATCTAGAGATTGAACGCTTGTAGAGTCACGCTAAAGCACGGAATGGCACCAATGTTCTTGAAGTCTCATGCAACAGATGTGGGCATCTATCTATCTATTCGTTAATTCTGTTTTGCCTTTCAGCGTCAGGTATAAAAAAAGACACCTGGATCGAGCCTCTCGATGCGCCTTTTCTTTCTTTCTCTTCTCCAGTCCTAATTTCCCTCACAGGTTCAGGGTAAGCAGAGGTTCATAGAACGGGCTTTTGTGTGCGCTTCATAAACAGTGTCTTTCGTCGCTTCTGTTATTTCTGAGGTCCACCTAGCAACAACTGTTGCAAGAAGGAGAAGATGGAGATATGTTGGACATACCTTGAGAATAAATGTCTAGTCAACCACTAGTAACAACTGTTGTAAGAAGGAGAAGATGGAAATATGTTGGACATACCTTGAGAATAAATGTCTAGTCAACCACTAGTAACAACTGTTATAAGAAGGAGAAGATGGAGATATGATGGACATACCTTGAGAACAAATGTCTAGTCAACCACTAGTAACAACTGTTGTAAGAGGGAGAAGATGGAGATATGTTGGACATACCTTGAGAAGAAATGTCTGGTCAACCACTAGTAACTACTGTTATAAAAAGGAGAAGATGGAGATATGTTGGACATACCTTGAGAAGAAATGTCTGGTCAACCACTAGCAGCAACTGTTGTAAGAGGGAGAAGATGGAGATATGTTGAACATACCTTGAGAAGAAATAATCAAAGATTATCAAAGCAGGCATTGAAGTAGGTTAAAAAATGAGAGTTTCTATATAGGGACACTCCCGAAACGAACTTTGCTGAGAGAGGTAATAAATATCGGTCTCAATTCCATGGAAGAGATTGAGCAAATTGCGTAGGACAGAGCGGTATGGAGAGATTACCTACAGGCTCTATGTAATGTATAACGGTACGAAAGGAATTATTATTATTATTATATAGACCTCAATTTATCTCAATATTGTCGATCGATTTCTGTCAAGTATCGATGTGGAGATAGTACTAATCAATTAATCAGGTTGATTCATTTGTAATCCTTTTGTTTTCACCTCTAGTCATATGTTGTGGGAATCTGAAACTTTTGTATTTGCTCTTTACATTTAGATCAAAACTCGTTGTTAATTTATCAGTCTCTTTTTTGTCTCATGAAACAATAGGTTACGCTTTACGTTGTGTGTTCTGTGCTGGGTTATATCGCTTGAATAGGATATTCGTTACGTTGTGTGTAGTGTGCTGGGTCACACCGCTTGAATAGGATATTCGTTACGTCATGTGTTGTGTGCTGGGTCACATCGCTTGTTGGGGACTATTTTTGAAGAGCAATCATTGCCACTATTACTGCAGGTACGCCCGTGTGGCGCCGGGGTCTATAAGGGAAACAAAGAATAGTACCACTGCGACATACAATGCATGTCGTAAGAGGCGACTGATGTAGGACCCAGGGAAGCTAGCCTAGTAAATAAAAAGCATCGTATAAATAGGATGTGCTGGCCTACTGGTAGGAGCATAACTGGCACAACGTACAATCGCTCTTAAGCTCGGATCACATACAAATCACAAAGAGTGGGTAACATGTGATCGATATGAAGCATTCGAAGAAGAAGAAGCTGCAGGAAAATTTCCCCTGACAGAATTACAGGGTGTTCAAGATAAAAGCAGCCTGTGAATGGAGCTAATCTGGCATATATGTATGAAAATGAGAAGGTTCAGCTATGACGTAGTATAGGTCAAGGTTGTGTGACGATATGTAATTGTAATGCGGGAAGGGGCGATGAACAAATGTGACTTAGGACGAGCTAGTCAGAACCGGTTTAAATAGTAAATTGACACAACGCAATAGGTTATCTGGCAACTTTCGATTTGTCAATGGGGCTGCAATTATTTTGAATACCCTGTACATGTAGAAGATGGCCTCAACACGCTCTTTTGCCTTGATAGGTAATGTTGTTTCTTTTCTCTCTTTGAGCCATCTGTCACTGCTGCTCGCTATCTATGCTTGTCTCTGTGAGCCATCTGTCACTGCTGCTCGCTATCCATGCTTGTCTCTGTGAGCCATCTGTCACTGCCGCTCTCTATCTATGCCTGACTCTGTGAGCCATCTGTCACTGCCGCTCTCTATCTATGCTTGTCTCTGTGAGCCATCTGTCACTGCCGCTCTCTATCTATGCCTGACTCTGTGAGCCATCTGTCACTGCCGCTCGCTATCCATGCTTGTCTCTGTGAGCCATCTGTCACTGCTGCTCGCTATCCATGCTTGTCTCTGTGAGCCATCTGTCACTGCCGCTCTCTATCTATGCCTGACTCTGTGAGCCATCTGTCACTGCCGCTCGCTATCCATGCTTGTCTCTGTGAGCCATCTGTCACTGCCGCTCTCTATCTATGCTTGTCTCTGTGAGCCATCTGTCACTGCCGCTCTCTATCTATGCCTGACTCTGTGAGCCATCTGTCACTGCCGCTCTCTATCTATGCCTGACTCTGTGAGCCATCTGTCACTGCCGCTCTCTATCTATGCTTGTCTCTGTGAGCCATCTGTCACTGCCGCTCTCTATCTATGCCTGACTCTGTGAGCCATCTGTCACTGCCGCTCGCTATCTATGCTTGTCTCTGTGAGCCATCTGTCACTGCTGCTCGCTATCCATGCTTGTCTCTGTGAGCCATCTGTCACTGCTGCTCGCTATCCATGCTTGTCTCTGTGAGCCATCTGTCACTGCCGCTCTCTATCTATGCCTGACTCTGTGAGCCATCTGTCACTGCCGCTCTCTATCCATGCTTGTCTCTGTGAGCCATCTGTCACTGCTGCTCGCTATCTATGCCTGACTCTGTGAGCCATCTGTCACTGCCGCTCTCTATCTATGCCTGACTCTGTGAGACATCTGTCACTGCTGCTCGCTATCTATGCTTGTCTCTGTGAGCCATCTGTCACTGCTGCTCGCTATCTATGCCTGACTCTGTGAGCCATCTGTCACTGCCGCTCTCTATCTATGCCTGACTCTGTGAGCCATCTGTCACTGCCGCTCTCTATCTATGCCTGACTCTGTGAGACATCTGTCACTGCCGCTCTCTATCTATGCCTGACTCTGTGAGACATCTGTCACTGCCGCTCTCTATCTATGCCTGACTCTGTGAGCCACTGTCACTGCCGCTCTCTATCTATGCTTGTCTATGTGAACCATCTGTCACTGCCGCTCGCTATCCATGCCTGTCTCTGTGAGACATCTGTCACTGCCGCTCTCTATCTATACTTGTCTATGTGAACCATCTGTCACTGCTGCTCGCTATCCATGCTTGTCTACCGATCCAAAAGCACTTGAGCCTTCAGCTCTTCGACTCGGTGCCGTGGACATCGTAACCCTTCGGTTCGGTGCCACGAACACCGTGAATCTGGTGAACCTGTGGCTTTTCTGCTATCCCGCGGAATTGAACCCGCGCTCACGGGGAGCTTGTCACCCGTAGTCCAACGCGCTACGAACACGCCGGGAAGACACGTCCCACGGCCATCTCAGACGCTGCTGGCTCAGATATACATTCTTAGAATACCATCACCATCCAGGACTTCCATATTGGACATGTAGTCTTGCCATCTGATGTTGTTTATTCGTCTGTGATAGCGCATGTGGAAGTTGTGGAATTGATGTTTTTATCTGACATATGTGTCACATGCTTACTACCATACAGATTAGAAGTCTAGACTTTCCCCTACTCCGCTTTCCCTGCGGGTTCCAAAACAGTGCCTGTCTTGCAATGCTTCCGGTCGGTCTTCTCAATGTGCCATACAGTAGAGTGCTGATATGTGTCACACCTTCTCACTACCATACAGTAGAGTTCTGATATGTGTTACACGTCTTACTACCATACAGTAGAGTTCTGATATGTGTTACACGTCTTACTACCATACAGTAGAGTTCTGATATGTGTCACCCGTCTTACTACCATACAGTAGAGTGCAGATATGTGTCACACGTCTTACTACCATACAGTAGAGTGCTGATATGTGCCACACACCTCACTACCATACAGTAGAGTGCTGATATATGTTACACCTTCTCACTACCATACAGTAGAGTGCAGATATGTGTTACACGTCTTACTACCATACAGTAGAGTTCTGATAACGCATGTTTTATATACTTGTGTCTTGGTGTTTTGTGTGAAAGCACTAGTTCTCTATACTTGCTTTGCTAATTTTGAACATTCCTCTGGATACCTTCCAGAAGAGGATGCTAATTTTATCATCAGGCGAGAGTTTGGACTATGTTTTATACGCGATGGTGTTAGCTACTTCAAGCGTATGATTTCCGATTCTATTAAAATTATATATGATACATATTTTCTTTAGAGTGATGGTCAGACCGAATACGATGGTTACTGTAGACCAGTGTTTCCCAAAGTGGCTGAGTACTGCCCCAGTGGGCGCTGAAGCGTTCTAGGGGGGGGGGGGGGGGCGATAGTGGGTTCAGAGGAATTTTAGGGGTGTTAGGCGATTAGAGATCGGTGGCTCCTTAAAGGAGAAATTCGTAATAAATATTTTAAACTAAATTATTTTCGTGATTTTGCGATTGAATAATCATTTAAAATTTGAATTCTGCATGTAAATTCATCTTATGCCCGTCTTACAAGATCCACTTTTTCATCAATTTTCTATTTCATGTGTATAATAATTTGAAAATTGACCATACATGACAGAAATATATATCAACTGTATATGTCAAAGAGAAAATAGAGCATGTATGTATGTGGGAGGGGGCGTTGGCAAACTGTTATAATGTGGAGGAGGGCGTTACAAAGTTTATGTTGTGCAAAGTGGGCGGTGGGCCGAAAAGTTTGGGAATCTATGCTGTAGATGATGTACGGAAATCTATAAATCTGAGGTGGTCAGACCAGATCTGGAGACAACCGTTTGTAGAGTGCGGTGATACTAAATAAACTAGCGTTTAAGGACAAAGTCTGAGGTGGTCAGACCAGATCTGGAGACAACCGTTTGTAGAGTGCGGTGATACTAAATAAACTGGCGTTTAAGGACAAAGTCTGAGGTGGTCAGACCAGATCTGGAGACAACCGTTTGTAGAGTGCGGTGATACTAAATAAACTGGCGTTTAAGGACAAAGTCTGAGGTGGTCAGACCAGATCTGGAGACAACCGTTTGTAGAGTGCGGTGATACTAAATAAACTGGCGTTTAAGGACAAAGTCTGAGGTGGTCAGACCAGATCTGGAGACAACCGTTTGTAGAGGCAGTGATACTAAATAAACTGGCGTTTAAGGACAAAGTCTGAGGTGGTCAGACCAGATCTGGAGACAACCGTTTGTAGAGTGCGGTGATACTAAATAAACTGGCGTTTAAGGACAAAGTCTGAGGTGGTCAGACCAGATCTGGAGACAACCGTGTGTAGAGTGCGGTGATACTAAATAAACTGGCGTTTAAGGACAAAGTCTGAGGTGGTCAGACCAGATCTGGAGACAACCGTTTGTAGAGTGCGGTGATACTAAATAAACTGGCGTTTAAGGACAAAGTCTGAGGTGGTCAGACCAGATCTGGAGACAACCGTGTGTAGAGTGCGGTGATACTAAATAAACTGGCGTTTAAGGACAAAGTCTGAGGTGGTCAGACCAGATCTGGAGACAACCGTTTGTAGAGTGCGGTGATACTAAATAAACTAGCGTTTAAGGACAAAGTCTGAGGTGGTCAGACCAGATCTGGAGACAACCGTGTGTAGAGTGCGGTGATACTAAATAAACTGGCGTTTAAGGACAAAGACACTTGTGTATAGTATCATATAAGTAAGCACAAACGTAATTGTTCATTTTATATTTAATTACATTTTTGGTTGCTGTAGCAAATCTGTCCATGAGATAATGATACCCGTTCTTTGTCTGTAATGTTAATACTGCATCGTCGGCAAACAGAAGTTTCCTGATGGTGACCATTTGAACTTTGGTCATCGTTCTAAGCATCCTCGGCAAACAGAAGTTTCCTGATGGTGACCATTTGAACTTTGGACATCGTTCTAAGCATCCTCGGCAAACAGAAGTTTCCTGATGGTGACCATTTGAACTTTGGTCATCGTTCTAAGCATCCTCGGCAAACAGAAGTTTCCTGATGGTGACCATTTGAACTTTGGTCATCGTTCCAAGTGGAACCATATTTAATAGTTTTTCCTTGTGATCTTCTGTGGAGAAATATGTATTCTTGAAATACTGTTGTTACTGTTTGTAATATCACAATTTAGGGCGGTGTAGGACAGCTGGTACATGTGCTTGTGGAATTTAATGACTGCGTGTCTAGTGTAATCGCAGCGAAACTGATCAGGTTATAATTTTTTTTGATGCCCCCACAGAAAAAACTCATTGATTTTAACGGGGATTGAATCCGGGTCTCCCAATTGGTGGCTAGCTATTTAGTACATTCGACATACGCACCTCTTAACAATTGAAAAGCATGGGAGAGACACAATTATGAAAATATATTAAACAGTGTGGGGGCAAGTACACTCCCCTGTTTAACGCCGCTGTTGAACGAGAAATGCGCTGGAGGAAGCCATATAAAGCAGCACTTTACCATTTGTTTTATGAAATGATGTTGTGCTTTTAAGCAGCGTAGGAGTGCAGCCAGTCTTTTCCAAAAGATTGAAGAGGCCAGTTCTACTCATTAGGTCAATTGCTTTTGTTATATCTATGAAAGCATTGTATAGGGACATTCTTTGTTAATACTGACGCGAATATTAATCAATCAACCAATCAATCAATTAAACGGAAATAGAAGTTCCGGAGTATTGTCCAAAAATGTTTCCCATGACTTTAAATCCAGGCGCGATCGTCTACGAGCTTGGATAGACAAGTGTGTGTTGACTCTGTATGTTTGTTTAGATAATGTAAAGATTATGACAATAGGCTTGTGAGGTTGTTCATCTATCAACTTGTGGGTTAATTCAGAACCAAATATAACATGAAGTAACAAAAGAAGTGGCATTTAAAATCAGATCGGATTCTAGTGTGGAAAATTAATCACTGCACTGTACACAATTGAAACAGAACACCGGTTATGTTAGATTGAGCACAAAACTACCAGAATGGATCCACTTGAAGCCAAAATTGAAATTAAAATTATCACAATTGACAAACTATTTCAAGTCCACTTCTCGCCATAACAGTTTTAAAAACATATTGACATCTTGTCACATCAACCAGCCCTGCAATTTATTCAGTAATCTTTCATCTACTGGTCTCTTGACGATCAACTGTTGAATGAGATCATTAAATCTATGTGTACAACGAACATACGAACATCTAATCTGTCTGGAATGTTTGCTTATCTATTTCATTATAAGTCCGTTGACAAATGTTTGCCCTCATTCAAGTTCAATTTTATTGAAACGTATCTGTTGTATTGATATGATATTTCGCATACAGTCTTATATTTACGTTGACCAAAGGAATATGTTATTCTTTTCTTTTCTTTTGTCCTTCTCTGCTTTTTGCCGCTAGGCGTAGCAGGTTTAACTGATGATCGGTTTCCGAGATAATGCACGCTCGGTCGCTTGATATGGTGTGGTATTGTGGAGTTTTAAGATGTCTGTAACTCCATCAACCCATCTTTTCTTGGTCTGCCCCTTCCTCTTGATGATTCCATTTGCAGGTTGTACGCTCTTGCAACTGGTGTATTCGGGTTCATTCTGACCAAGTGGCCAAACCATTTGAGTCTCTGTTTTTCAATAAATCTAATAGCAGGTGTTGTTCCGACTGTTCTTCTAATTTCCTCATTTCTTATATGGTCTCTTCTTGTTTTATTTACTGCTTTCCTCAGGCATCTCATTTCGCATGTGGTAATTTTCCTTTCTTGTTCTTTTGTCAGTGCCCATGTTTGGCTCTGGTAGCACAGTGTTGGTAGAAAGATTGAATTTATAATCTGTCTTTTAATATGTTATTAACAGGTCGAAATGTAACTTTGATTTTGCTTATCGGCGAGTTTGTTTGATGTTTTGCGGAAACTAGCAAAACTGTGCCAATGAACTAACTTTACAGTAATATACACCATATATGTTAACGATAGCATCAAAGGCGGATCCGTATTTGTATAGTAATGGATGTCATGTATATAATTAATAACATAGACATATAATTTGCATAGACATGTGGAAAATATTTAAATTTTCTAAAGTGGCTCGAGTATGACAATCCCATTCTATACTTTGCAAAAATTTGTAAGAGCTTTCTTATTTCAAAGCTTTATGCAAAATTTCATCATCTTAGTTGAAATGGTTGCCGAGTTACAGATTTTTAAACAGGGACAAACATTTGTAAACGAATTATAGTTGTTTTTCTCACGCAATATTTATCATGAAAGTATCCGTAAGCTAACCCCTCCGTTCTACTAAACCGATACACCGGCTCACAGTATTGTTTTTTACTATGCCCGTCTGACCAGCGTGTTCGTAGCGCGTTGGACTACGGGTGACTATCCCTCTGTGTGTGCGGGTTCAATTCCGCGGGATGGCAGAAAAAGCCACAGATTCCCAGATTTACGGTGTTCGTGGCACCGAACCGAAGGGTTACGATGTCCATGACACCGAGCCGAAGAGCTGAAAAGCTTAAGTGCTTCTGGATCGGAAAAAAAAATAAAAAATAATAAATTTTTTACTATAACGCAACGTGAGGTTTACTGGCTAATTTAGTATGCGTTGCAATATAAATGCCGCCTTACGTATATTTTTTTTTAAAATAAGGAATGAAATGGTGAATTCGAATACGTGTGTGTGTGTGTGTGTGTGTGTGTGTGTGTAACCAGTACGCACTGTTTACAAAAATGGCAGCAAATATTACATTTTTTCATTTGCTATAATTCAAATATTTGTTTAGTATGTCTCTAAATCAAACCTCTGATCAGCAGTAATACACATGAGATGAAAATCCTGGCATATGGTTTACCTGACATCGCCATCAAGCACAGTAAACGAGTAGTTGATTTTCTAGGCACCACTTATACGTTCAGTAGTTTGTCAATGCTTTCTCAACGGTGACATCTATTTTTAACCGTTCGTAAACATACACGAGAACAAATTTGCTTCCAAATTGCTCGCCGCGATGTTTGAACCAGGTACACTTGGATTGTGATCGAGCTCACTGCCACTTAAGCTACAGTCGCCCACAGTAATCCGCATATATCCTTTGATTTCGGTGATTGCATAACGGGAACGTGGTTACAGAATGTCGAGCATAAACATCATCGTTACAATGGGAGTATCTCTAGAAAATGGGAGACTGAGGAAAAAAAGATGGATAAACAATATTAAGACTACACTAAATAAACACGGATATAACACAACAAGTGTGACTCTTCTGACTTGGGAACGCAAATTAAAGCTCCCACTCCTACGCTTAACGGCATGAATGGACAACCATCTCCATCATACACTTGGAGATAGACAATAGCCAATAGTATCTCTAGTACAGCCAAGAACTATACGAATACTTTCATTCTGAATACGAGTTGTTCACATCGTGGTCGTGATCTTATAAGGACTATATAATTATATCACTCTTATATAACTGCACAAGAACTATACGAATACTTTCATTCTGAATACGAGTTGTTCACATCGTGGTCGTGATCTTATAAGGACTATATAATTATATCACTCTTATATAACTGCACAAGAACTATACGAATACTTTCATTCTGAATACGAGTTGTTCACATCGTGGTCGTGATCTTATAAGGACTATATAATTATATCACTCTTATATAACTGCACAAGAACTATACGAATACTTTATTCTGAATAAGAGTTGTTCAATCGTGTGTGATCTTGTAAGGACTATATAATTATATCACTCTTATATAACTGCACAAGAACTATACGAATACTTTCATTCTGAATACGAGTTGTTCACATCGTGGTCGTGATCTTATCAGGACTATATAATTATATCACTCTTATATAACTGCAAAAACTATACGAATACTTTCATTCTGAATACGAGTTGTTCACATCGTGGTGTGATCTTGTAAGGACTATATAATTATATCACTTTATATAACTGCACAAGAACTATACAATATTCATTCTGAATACGAGTTGTTCACATCGTGGTCGTGATCTTATAAGGACTATATAATTATATCACTCTTATATAACTGCACAAGAACTATACGAATACTTTCATTCTGAATGACGAGTTGTTCACATTCGTGGTGTGATCTTATAAGGACTATATAATTATATCATCTTTAAAACTGCACAAGAACTATACGAATACTTTCATTCTGAATACGAGTTGTTCACATCGTGGTCGTGATCTTATAAGGACTATATAATTATATCACTCTTATATAACTGCACAGGAATATTAGTGATGGCACGAAAATGAAGCAATGAGCATGAGAAACTGATTGCACCTCTCGGAAAAGTCGGAAAAGAAGTCGGATTGAAGTCGGAAAAGAAGTCGGATTGAAGTCGGAAAAGAAGTCGGATTGAAGTCGGAAAAGAAGTCGGATTGAAGTCGGAAAAGAAGTCGGATTGAAGTCGGAAAAGAAGTCGGATTGAAGTCAGAAAAGAAGTCGAATTGAAGTCGGAAAAGAAGTCGGATTGAAGTCGGAAAAGAAGTCGGATTGAAGTCAGAAAAGAAGTCGAAGTCGGAAAAGAAGTCGAATTGAAGTCGGAAAAGAAGTCGGATTGAAGTCGGAAAAGAAGTCGGATTGAAGTCAGAAAAGAAGTCGAAGTCGGAAAAGAAGTCGGATTGAAGTCGGAAAAGAAGTCGGATTGAAGTCGGAAAAGAAGTCGGATTGAAGTCGGAAAAGAAGTCGGATTGAAGTCGGAAAAGAAGTCGGATTGAAGTCGGAAAAGAAGTCGGATTGAAGTCGGAAAAGAAGTCGGATTGAAGTCGAAAAAGGCCCGACTGTATGGCGAGGAAATCAATGAAACGGTAAACAGACTATCACTGGGGAAAAAATCAGTCAGAAGCGCCACATTAGACGCCATGGCTAAGCCTGAATTCATAGCGGGCGAACGCAGCAGCAGAAGAAGAAGAAGAAGAAACTGATTGTAGAAGAAGATAACTTAATAAAGTTGGACTGATACAGCGTTATGTCCGTGTGTTGTCGGTGATCACAAGAGAAACAAAGAATATTAAAACTGTGACCTACAAGGTCTGGTGTAAGAGGCGTCTACGATAGAGATCGGATTGGGACTTACTACCGACCCAGTAGAAAACTTAAGCTTCAAAATCCAAATAACGAGTAACAAGCCCACCTTGACAGGAATTGGTTGAGTTCATATGCTCAAAACGGGGTTGAGAAAAAACACAAGAAAGAGAGAGAGAGAGAGAGAGAGAGAGAGGTATATCTTTAAGAAGAAACGAGGTAGACCAATAAATGTTTTCAATGTGAACATCTTAAAAATATGAAGACAAAAATGTGTGGAAAAATTTAGCCACCACCGTGTGGTTTACACTGTTCTTCTTCTCTCTTTCTCTCTCTCATTCTCTCTCTCTTTCTCTAATCATGGATTGTTTAACAGCGTCTGGATACGAAGAGATTTCTGGAACGGACTTTTGTGTTGGCTTTGTACATCGAGTCTCTTACTGTCTATGTTATTTCTGTGCGCGGCATTTTGCCTTGTGTCCACTGTATTTGAATAACATTGCCATTTGAAGTGCACTGCCTGTTGGTAATCTGCTTATGTGGCCGAACCATTTAATTTGTTGTCTCTTGATGAAGTTCAGTACTAATGTTGTCCCACCCTCCCATTTTTTTAATGGTGTCTTCATTCCTAAACTGTTGTTTTCTTCATACGGCTAACCTTCTGTGCAGACACTTCATCTCTGTTCTTTTCTTCATACGGCTAACCTTCTGTGTAGACACTTCATCTCTGCTCTTTTCTTCATACGGCTAACCTTCTGTGCAGACACTTCATCTCTGTTCTTTTCTTCATACGGCTAACCTTCTGTGCAGACACTTCATCTCTGTTCTTTTCTTCATACGGCTAACCTTCTGTGCAGACACTTCATCTCTGTTCTTTTCTTCATACGGCTAACCTTCTGTGCAGACACTTCATCTCTGTTCTTTTCTTCATACGGCTAACCTTCTGTGCAGACACTTCATCTCTGTTCTTTTCTTCATACGGCTAACCTTCTGTGCAGACACTTCATCTCTGTTCTTTTCTTCATACGGCTAACCTTCTGTGCAGACACTTCATCTCTGTTCTGACTAGTTTTCTTTTATCGTTTGATGTAAGCGTCCAAGTTTGACACTGATAGCATAATGTTGGCAGAAATCGCGTGTTATACTTCTTTTGTCTCCACACTGTTACCAGGTTGTTACCTAGTGTCGTGGTTTTCTGTTTTTGTCTTGAGCTGCTCTAGTGGCTTTGGTGATTGTAATTTTTGCTTGCTGTTTGACAGGATTCTGCTATTTCCATATATTCATCTCTTTCGTGGTCTTCCTCTCGCTTTCATTCTTGATGTTTTGTTGTTGAAGACAATGCTCTTTAAGTTACGCTGTAGATTGTCCTAATTCTGAGATATTATACGTTAGTGATTTTGCTGAACAGATGGACCATGTGTAGTATTGGAAGTGAAGTCTGCAGGACATGGCCAACCCAGGTAATATTGGAAGTGAGATCTGCATGACATGGGCAACCCAGGTAATATTGGAAGTGAGGTCTGCATGACATGGGCAACCCAGGTAATATTGGAAGTGAGGTCTGCATGACATGGGCAACCCAGGTAATATTGGAAGTGAGGTCTGCATGACATGGGCAACCCAGGTAATATTGGAAGTGAGGTCTGCATGACATGGGCAACCCAGGTAATATTGGAAGTGAGGTCTGCATGACATGGCAACCCAGGTAATATTGGAAGTGAGGTCTGCAGACATGGCAACCCAGGTAATATTGGAAGTGAGGTCTATGACATGGCCAGCCCAGGTAATATTGGAAGTGAGGTCTACAGGACATGGCCAGCCCAGGTAATATTGGAAGTGAGATCTCAGGACATGGCCAGCCCAGGTAATATTGGAAGTGAGGTCTGCAGGACATGGGCAACCCAGGTAATATTGGAAGTGAGGTCTACAGGACATGGCCAGCCCAGGTAATATTGGAAGTGAGATCTGCAGGACATGGGCAACCCAGGTAATATTGGAAGTGAGGTCTGCAGGACATGGGCAACCCAGGTAATATTGGAAGTGAGATCTGCAGGACATGGGCAACCCAGGTAATATTGGAAGTGAGATCTGCAGGACATGGGTAACCCAGGTAATATTGGAAGTGAGGTCTGCAGGACATGGGCAACTCGAATCAATGTTAACATTAACCAACTAACAAAAAGAGAAAATAGTACAATTTTTAGACTCCGAACACAGTTATGTTATGCGATCGACGTCATGACACATTGGGCATTCTCATGCGTGCTCTGTCCTCCGCTGCAGCAGCCATCCAAAAGTCCATTTGCTCACAGTACCCACGAGAAGTTAATTAGTATACCTTCTACCACGAAGACGACACTGACTGGAATGTTCAAACTTAACTCCTAATTCTCTGACTTGTTCCAGTGTCTGAGACTCACCCATATCCTAACACAGTGCATACCACTGTCGCAGAATGAGTCTCAATACAAGACGGTCGGAGAATGAGTCTCAATACAAGACGTCGGAGAATGAGTCTCAATACAAGACTATCAGACTGTCCATGAATGAAGTCTCATACAAGAGAACAGTCTCAATAAGACTCGGAACGAATGATGACTGTCTCAATAACATGAGAACAGTCTGAGAGAATGAGTCTCAATACGAGACTGTCGGAGAACTAGTCTCAATACAAGACTATCAGAGAACTAGTCTCAATACAAGACTATCAGAGAACTAGTCTCAATACAAGACTATCAGAGAACTAGTCTCAATACAAGACTATCAGAGAACTAGTCTCAATACAAGACTATCAGAGAACTAGTCTCAATACAAGACTATCAGAGAACTAGTCTCAATGCAAGACTATCAGAGAAGTAGTCTGAATACGAGACTGTCGGAGAACTAGTCTCAATACAAGACTATCAGAGAACTAGTCTCAATACAAGACTATCAGAAAACTTAGTCTCAATACAAGACTATCAGAGAACTAGTCTCAATACAAGACTATCAGAGAACTAGTTCATCAAGACTACAACTAGTCTCAAAGACTATCAGAGAACTAGTCTCAAAAAGCAAAACTGTCGAAGAACGAGTCTTGCTACCAAACCGCCAGAGAACTAGTCTCTACTGAGTAGAATGTAACAGTACAAGCTTCAATATAAAAATGTCACAAAACGAGGGGTAGGTCGTAGGATGAAGGGGGCGGGGGAGGAGATGTATCGAAAGTTAAAACTGTGATTCTATCCGCAATCAGAACTATTTTATTATCGCCAATGACAGGAACTATCGTCCAACATTTGAAACTTGTTTAAAAAAAATATTCCCGAAGAGAAGAACCTCTGTGGTCGGAAGTTCCCCTTTCTTAGATCGTATAATGAAGACGTTTAAGTGTGGTTGATTGTACGGTGTATGTAGTACGGTCTCATTTATCATTCATGCCTACGGCAGGATCATTGATGACAAGTAAACTGTAACATCAGAGACATGTCGTTTCTGAAAGGTCACAGTAAGTAGCTGAATTACCGCCCCTTGTGTTTATTATCAAGCGGAAGGATATTTACATAATTGATGAGTGTAGTGCCAACATAGAGAATATCAAACTTAGTTATAAATAGGCTTTCATAAGTTTTTTTCTTCATTTTTGTAGACATATCCTCATTTCACAAGTAAATCTGAGCGTCCGCAAGCAGTTTTGGAAATTCATAGATTTGTCCCCAATTTTACAAGTAAATCTGAGCGTCCGCAAGCAATTTTGGAAATTATTAGATTTGTCCCCAATTTTACAAGTAAATCTGAGCGTCCACAACCAATTTTGAAAATTCATAGATTTGTCCAGAATTTTACAAACCAAGACAAAATGACCACACAAGTCGGTGACATCATGTGGCAGCCACGGCGTCTTCTTCTTTTGTCGTCACACTGCTACATGGTTGTTGCTCAGTGTCGCGGTTTTCTGTCTTTGTTCGCGCTGTTCTGGTAGCTTGGGGGATTATTATTTTACTCCTTGACGGGATTCTGCTATGCCATCTAACCATCTTTTTCGTGGTCTTCCTCTTGCCTTCTTTCCTGATGTTCTGTTGTAGAAGACCCGGTATACTGTGGGGTTTGGATACATTCTTATTAAGTGGTCAAACCACTTCATCCTTTGTTTCTCGATAACCACGTGGTAACTGCGTAAAATCTGATTTTCTAACTTGGCGCTCAAAACAGAATTTACAATTTTTGGGGAACTGCCAAGATTCACAAGAGCAAACAAAACATTAATGTACATTCGTGCGCACTTCTCTTTTATATAAGTTGGTTTGATTTTGATGACATGTCGCGGGAACATGTGAAATCTTCCATCAGATGTTTGACTGACAAAGGTGAGCACATAGATGATTCAAAGTGATGTGATCATCACTACTGCAATCTGGATAAATTTGCATCCATCTATCAAAATAAAGTCTCAACGCAAAAATAAGTGGTGTGATTATATTAAAAACTGTACGAGTAGTGAAAAGTACTCGGAAATCGTGAAGATAATACAGTTCTTCAATGCTATTCCAGCACACTATATTCCAGTAGAAAGACTATTTTCTTTAATCCATGCACAATGAACCAATGAGGGAAATCGTCTTAGTGTGGATTCAGTCCCGTCAATTTTGCTTGTAAAATTTAATCTTATGCAATTTTATGGACATTTCAAAGACATTCTAAAAAATAGATCAAGTCATCAGAAAAATATACATGGAACACAGTTGAAATGGAGTTTAATGTTAGGAGAAGTGTCCTCATTTTGGAAGATGAAAATATGGCAACTGTAGAGAAGTGTTCTTATTTTGGAAGATTAAAATATGGCAACTGTAGAGAAGTGTTCTTATTTTGGAAAATTAAAATATGGCAACTGTAGAGAAGTGTTCTTATTTTGGAAGATTAAAATATGGCAACTGTAGAGAAGCATTCTCATTTTGGAAGATGAAAATATGGCAACTGTAGAGAAGTGTTCTCATTTTGGAAGATTAAAATTATGGCAACTCTAGAGAAGTGTTCTTATTTTGGAAGATGAAAATATGGCAACTCTTGAGAAGTGTTCTCATTTTGGAAGATGAAAATATGGCAACTCTTGAGAAGTGTTCTCATTTTGGAAGATGAAAATATGGCAAATCTAGAGAAGTGTTCTCATTTTGGAAGATGAAAATATGGCAACTCTAGAGAAGTGTTCTCATTTTGGAAGATGAAAATATGGCAAATCTAGAGAAGTGTTCTCATTTTGGAAGATGAAAATATGGCAACTCTAGAGAAGTGTTCTCATTTTGGAAGATGAAAATATGGAAACCATAGTAATAAAACAAATATTGGCAATGTAATGTGAATCATGGATACTGACAAACAGTAAACATTAAAACGAATAATTTGAAACAAATGTTACAAAATAAACTAGAACACGTGGACCAGACAAGAAAACAGCTGACATCCTACAAGACTAAACAATGAGGAACATTTGACCATCCTACAAGACTAAACAATGAGAAACATTTGACCATCCTACAAGACTAAACAATGAGGAACATTTGACCATCCTACAAGACTAAACAATGAGGAACATTTGGCTGATAAATAACAGCATGCATCGGAAACGGATATATTTTGGTCACATTAAACGTCACAGTAGCTTGGAGAGAGCAGTAATAGACGGTATGGTTTCTGATATACTATACATGAGATCACCAAGGTGACGGCGTGACAACAGAACATTAAACATAAACCTGACCAAAGACCAAGAGTTTTCAGGTGGTCTGTGACGGAAGCGGGTTCTGTAAAGGGCATGATATATATATATATTTGAACGTCTCAAATTTAGGAAAGACAAACACTAGATATGATTATGGAAAAAGACTCCCTCAAAGACCTAAGCAGAACAGACCAGGTCATTATATTTCGACTACCCACCGGGCACTGCAAACTCAACAAACACTTATATAGACTAGGAATAAGTCAAACAGCTCTCTGCCAGTGTCAGCAGACGGAACAGACACCGGAGCTTATCCTGCAAGACTGTCCTCTCCTGTGTGAGCTGAGAAGCAACATGTGGCCACATCCAGTCGACTTGAAAACTAAGCTTTGGGGAAACCTGACCGACCTGAAGCTGACTGCCCAGTTTGTGGTCCACAGTAAATTAAGCGCATGACCAGCGATCGCTGAAGAAGAAGTATGAATACAGAAAACAAAAAATTACTAACATAGAAATCCAATACGTATTCGTGGTTCTCTTTGAGTAGTTCCATAATTATGTGTGATCTACCCGAGTCACCTTTGATGGACATGCTATATAGCACCATGACAGTGTGTCATTTGATGGACATGCTATATAGCACTGTCATTTGATGGACATGCTATATAGCACCATGACAGTCTGTCATTTGATGGACATGCTATATAGCACCGTGGCAGTCTGCCATTTGATGGATACGATATATAGCACCGTGACATTCTGTCATTTGATGGACAAGCAATATAGCACCGTGACAGTCTGCCATTTGATGGACAGCCTATATAGCACCGTGACAGTCTGACCTGCACCGTGCCCGATGGACATGCTATATAGCACCGTGACAGTCTGCCATTTGATGCATAGACGTGGCAGGCTTATGGATAGCACCGTGGCAGTCTGCACTATCTTGGAATCTTAATCTATCTTTAAATCCTCATGTTGAACAAACGATACAACGTTGCAAGCCTGGTCTCGCAGCTCTCAAGGTTATGCTAGCCGTACACCTCCAGCAGAAACTATGTGTTCTAGTGTAGACTTCTTCTTCTTCTTCATCGGTCTCTGGTCATGCACTTAATTTACTGTGGACCACAAACTGGGCAGTCAGCTTCAGGTCGGTCAGGTTTCCCCAAAGCTTAGTTTTCAGGTCGACTGGGTGTGGCCACATGTTGCTTCTCAGCTCACACAGAGAGGACAGTCTTGCAGGATATGCTCCGGCAATTAGTAATACAATGCTCACGCAATGTAAACGCTCGAACGTATTCAGAATAAAGGCATACATGTGGTCCTGACTGCAATGTGATACTCTGTGAAGATGATATCTATTTGACATTCTCAGTCCTCTCCCATCTTCCTTTATGATTGGATCTCTACCTACCAAATCTTCCTATCTCTAGCAATCTCATATCGCTCCCTCCAGATCTTCTTTATATTGTTGATCTCTACCACCAAATCTTCCTATCTCTAGCAATCTATCGCTCCCTCCAGATCTTCTTTATATTGTTGATCTCTACCACCAAATCTTCCTATCTCTAGCAATCTCATATCGCTCCCTCCAGATCTTCTTTATATTGTTGATCTCTGCCACCAAATCTTCCTATCTCTAGCAATCTCATATCGCTCCCTCCAGATCTTCTTTATATTGTTGATCTCTGCCACCAAATCTTCCTATCTCTAGCAATCTCATATCGCTCCCTCCAGATCTTCTTTATATTGTTGATCTCTGCCTACAAATCTTCCTATCTCTAGCAATCTCATATCGCTCCTCCAGATCTTCTTTATATTGTTGATCTCTCCACCAAATCTTCCTATCTCTAGACTCTCCTATGCTCCTTCCAGATCTTCTTAAGTTGTTGATCTCTGCACCAAATCTCACTTCCGTGTATTCTAACTTCCTTGCTTGTGCTGTTTCTAGTTCATGAAATGACCCTCTGTAACATTCCTCTCGGGTATACGTTCTGATATACTACCTAGCAAAACAAAGCATATGTGTGGGTTACTGCTGATCAGATGAGATGGATTTCTTGAAATAAATTCACTCACTGAACAAACGACGCGGTTCGGATTCTTCTTCTGCGAACGCTCCATATCGACCACTTGTTAAACCACTCTTTGTGATGTGTATGTGATCTGAGCCTAAGAGCGATTGTACGTTGTGCCAGTTACGCGCCTACAAGTAGGCCAGCACATCCGATTTCTGCGACGCTTTTTATTTACTAGGGTAGTTTCTCCGACCTCAGTTGCCTCTTACAACATGCCTTGTAGATCGCAGTGTTAATATTCTTTTACCTTCGTGGGCCCCGGCAATACACGGGCGGGTGTCGATTCGAACCCGCAACATACATAAAACGGGGCAAATAACTTGATCATTTCTCCACATAGACCCTACCCCGAGATCTTCTGTATAACTAGCCATCCATCTTTCAGGTTCATATTTATATAAATCTATATCTAGCTTTTAATGTAATGAGAAAATTATGGGGTCTCGTTTCTGATGGGAAACAAACAAGACGTGAATTTAACAGACGCTTCTTGTAAAAAAATATTATATTCCCTTTTCAAAATAAAAAGTCTGTAGAATTTGACGGGTGTTGTAAACTCACGATAAACGTATTTTTGGAGAGGTATTATGAGGAGGAGAAATTGTTAGGATGACAACTGTGTCTCACTCTCTTTGGATGTCGTATGTAAAAGAAGAGGTGGGAAACGATGTTACAAAAAGAAATATTGAAGGAAGAGGGAGAGATAGATAGAGTGAGAGAGAGAGACAGAGAGAGAGAGAGAGAGACAGAGAGAGAGATAGATAGAGGGAGAGACAGAGAGAGAGAGACAGAGAGAGAGAGAGCGGAGATTAATTTCTTTTTCCTATTTTAATTAACGTACCAAAAAAATCTCTCTAATAATGCAACAATTTTTCTGTTCATGATCTCAATGTTGTGTTGAAGAGTTTTGATTAGACACTGGGAGGGGGATAATGGGGCCCTTACGTCGGGGAAGGGGAGGCATATACTAATCCAGTGGAAAATGTCTGGGACAGTATGCTTCTTCTTCTTCTTTGAGCGCTCGAAGTCGACCACTTGTTAAACCACTCTTTGTGATCTGTATGTGATCAGAGCCTAAGATCGATTATACAATGTGCCAGTTATGCGCTTGCAAGTAACGCCTACAGTACATCCGATTTCTGCGACTCTTTATTTACTAGAGTAGCTTTCCTAGGCCCCTACCTCAGTCGCCTCTTACGACATGCCTCGTAGGTCCCAGTGTTACTATTCTTTCCTCCCCGTGCGAGCCCCGACAACGAACGGGCGGGACAGTCAACAACTTTGATAATAACAAGTGAAGTACCCCCATCCCACCCCCACTCCAACTAATCTCAGAATAATACTCTCTTTAAAAAAAAGCATGTCTGCCAAAACCTTTATTTTCATCTTCTTCTTTTTCTCTAACGAGGATATACAAAACATTGAATGATCAGCACACCTTATAGCTTCTTCTAGACTTGACTTGTTCCTTGCCTTTCCTCGTAGCGTATAGGGCCTCGACAGTCATAAACAAATGAAAATATGGACATGCACATTAGACTGCAGAGCACATACTTCAAGATTTCCCCCCGAATATGATATACTGAAGCAAACCACAACCAGGCTCTAGCCACAACCAGGCTCTAGCAGTTTATAGTTGGCTCTGCTCTAGCACAGGCCAGACAACTGGCCGGGTATTCCTGACCTAGATAAGAAAAGGGATCTGTGAACAAACTCACTGGCTTAATGAAATAAAACTCACATAAAACTACACAGACCTCCTCTGTGTGAGCTAAAAAGACAGTGAAGTTTATACAAGAGACAACATTGAATATATAGACAATATTTCAAGTGAACGTAAGGAATTAAATATGTACATTGAATTCAAATGATCTAAAGCCTAATGCTTGACTTTATTGCACCGAGTTTTACTCCATATGGCCCAGTCCCTCAACGCAGAAATGGCAAGCTATCTGTCGTTAGTATAGCACAAAGCACGAACTCCTTAGCACCGGTAACAATCATAGGAATCTCTGTTAAAAAAATGCATTCGTGAACAGAACCGTACGATCTGGATTCAAACCCACCACCATCGGGACGCTTGGCAAGGACTTTACCCCTTAGCTACAGAGATACTCAACGTTTGTGTATATACATATTTACATAAATATTTTCCAGAGATCCCTGATCTCAGTGTAGGTGAGATCAAGTTCCTAGTCCTATCGGAGACGGACGATAAAACGTAGGTCCCTTGTTCAATTTGAGTACATAAAAGAACATTTGACAGTTCCAAATCGAGAAGAGCAGGCTGGAAAGCCGCTACCCAGTCAAAATTCATTGGAAAAAATAAAATAAAATTCCTGCAAAAATATCTTCATCATCTTCAGAGTTACATCGAAGACCATCACCGGTGCTGCGAAGTTTGTGCACTGCAGCTGAGATCTTCCGTGTAAGAAAGAGATCGGAGCACCACATAGCCCGTGTGTTACCTGGGCTCTCAAGGGGAGCAAAGAATAGTAACAGTGTGACCTACAAGGCATGTCGTAAGAGGCGACTGAGGTAGGGGCCTAGGAAGCTACACTAGTAAATAAAAAGCGTCGCAGAAATCGGATGTGTTTGCCTATTTTTAGACACATAACGGGTACAACGTACAATCGCTCTTAGGCTTGGATCACACACTCTTCTTTTTCTTTGCGTTCGGTTCCATATGCTCGTCTAAAGCATGATATGAGTTGAGGATCACATAGAAATCACAAAGAGTGGTTTAACAAGTGGTCGATATGGAGCGTTAGATGAAGAAGAAGATGAAGGAGCCCACATGGTTACTCACCGAAGTGCAGTGATGATGGTCCTATCAATCAATCAATCAATCAATCAATCAATATATAAACAAATGAAAAACACATTGAGTTATGTGTATTTACAAATTGACGTCAATAAACTGAAAATATCATGCTCTGCATACTCAAAAAATACATGTATGCAGTGGCGACTCGTGATCGTTTTTGTTAGTGGGGCCAAACACAAATTTTAGGGAAAATCAGGGCTTTGGGTTAGGTTATATTTTAATTAATTAAATAATAAATACACGTTACACATTATTTTTGGTGGGGCCCGGCACCTCTGGCCCTTAATGACGAGCCGCCACTGCATTTATGCTTCATCTTATATTCATGCCTAAGGCAGAGATAGATTATTACCTGCTTTTTAGTTGTTGCTCGCGTCAAAGACAAGTTTTCCTGACAAAAATCCATTTTCTTTACAGATTTTAAAATATTCACAATTTTTCATTGATTTACCAGAAATCCTCGAAGCTTCCGTTGTTCTCAGAAGTCTGCATCGAAGCGTTTCATATACTATCTATATATTGCAAGTGCGATGTTCTGTCACAACAGTTGCTGCATGCGATGAAGTAGACTGTCTCTAAGAACTTGTGTAGGAAAGGTTAACAGCGGGGGGGTTGGTAAATGTAGATTGTATATTCTTCTCCTTCTTCTTCTCCTTCTTCTTTGAACGTCCCCCATATCGACCACTTGTTAAACTACTTTTTATAATTTTTATGTTATCTGAGAATAAGAGCGATTGTACGTTGTGCTAGTTATGCGCCTACAAGTAGGTAAGAAGTCTGCATCGAAGCGTTTAATAATACTATCTATACAGTGGCGGCTCGTGATAATTTTTGTTGGTGGGCCAGACAAATTTTTCCGGATAAATCATGGTTTTTGGTAGCTATATTTTAATTTATAAAATAATAAAAACACGTTATACATTATTTTTGGTGGGGCCCGGCCCCACTGGCCGTTAATGACGAGTCGCCATTGTATCTATCTATTGCAAGTGAGATGTTCTGTCACAACAGTTGCTGCATGGAAGTCTCTGTGGTTTAGTGGTTAAGCTGCTTGCCATGCGTCATGAAGGTCATTGGTTCGAATCCGGACGGCACCGATCTGATCACCGGTGCATTTTTCCAGAAACCCTAGGATTGTTGCCGGAGCCTACATTTTGATAATGGTGAAGACTTTTTTGTATATATTTTATTTTTAATCTTTTTTAATGAATTTTGCCCTGGCAGCGACTTTCCAGCCTGCTCTTCTCGATTTTGAACTGCCAAATGTTCTTTTAAGTGATCAAATTGAACACGAGACCTACATTTTATCCTTCGTCTACGATAGGACTAGGAACTCGATCTCACCTACACTGAGATCTGGGATTTCTGGAAAAATATCCAGATGGCTCCACGAGGGAGCGAACCTGGTAACTTTGGTACGAGAGGCGAGCACCTAACTTCTACGTTACAGAGAACCCTGATTCTATAGTGGCTTTGTTAATAGATAGCAATAAATAATATTGAGAAAATGGAAGAAAATGTATTTTTGAGTGTGAGCAAAATTGGAAAATATTTATTGATGAACTTATGATGAACTTAAATATGAACTTTGCTTGAATTACATTGAGAAACAAGGAAATGAAGTGGTTCGGTCACACATACGAATGCAACAAAACTCCAGTGTAGACAGCCTTCTACAGCAGAATATCAGGAAAGAAGGCAAGAGAAAGATTACGAAAAAGTTAGATATGTGATATAACAGAATCCTATCAAAAAGCAAAAATAACTATCACCCAAGCCACTAGAGCAGCGCAAGACAAAAACAGAAACCACAACACTGAGCAACAACATGGTAGCAGTGTGACGACACTGAGCAACAACCTGGTAGCAGTGTGACGACACTGAGCAACAACATGGTAACATTGTAACGAGACTGAGCAACAACCCGGTAACATTGTAACGACACTGGACAGCAACCCGGTAACATTGTAACGACACTGAGCAATAACCCGGTAACAGTGTAACGACACTGAGCAACAACCTGGTAGCAGTGTGACAACACTGGACAACAACCTGGTAACATTGTAACGACACTGGACAACAACCCGGTAACATTGTAACGACACTGGACAAACAACATCTGAAAACCCGGTAACAGTGTAACGACACTGAGCAACAACCTGGTAACATTGTAACGACACTGAGCAACAACCTGGTAACATTGTAACGAGACTGAGCAACAACCTGGTAACAGTGTAACGAGACTGAGCAACAAACTGGTAACAGTGTAACGACACTGAGCAACAACCTGGTAACATTGTAACGAGACTGAGCAACAACCTGGTAACATTGTAACGACACTGAGCAACAACCTGGTAACAGTGTAACGACACTGGATAACAACCCGGTAACATTGTAACGACACTGGATAACAACCCGGTAACATTGTAACGACACTGGATAACAACCCGGTAACAGTGTAATGACACTGGATAACAACCCGGTAACATTGTAACGACACTGGATAACAACCCGGTAACAGTGTTACGACACTGGATAACAACCCGGTAACAGTGTAACGACACTGGACAACAACCCGGTAACAGTGTAACGACACTGGATAACAACCCGGTAACAGTGTAACGACACTGAGCAACAACCAGGTAACAGTGTAACGACACTGGACAACAACCCGGTAACAGTGTAACGACACTGGACAACAACCCGGTAACAGTGTAACGACACTGAGCAACAACCCGGTAACATTGTAACGACACTGAGCAACAACCCGGTAACAGTGTAACGACACTGGACAACAACCCGGTAACAGTGTAACGACACTGAGCAACAACCCGGTAACATTGTAACGACACTGAGCAACAACCCGGTAACAGTGTAACGACACTGGACAACAACCCGGTAACAGTGTAACGACACTGAGCAACAACCCGTTAACAGTGTAACGACACTGAGCAACAACCCGGTAACAGTGTAACGACACTGGACAACAACCCGGTAACAGTGTAACGACACTGGATAACAACCCGGTAACAGTGTTACGACACTGGATAACAACCCGGTAACAGTGTAACGACACTGGACAACAACCCGGTAACAGTGTAACGACACTGGATAACAACCCGGTAACAGTGTAACGACACTGAGCAACAACCAGGTAACAGTGTAACGACACTGGACAACAACCCGGTAACAGTGTAACGACACTGGACAACAACCCGGTAACAGTGTAACGACACTGAGCAACAACCCGGTAACATTGTAACGACACTGGACAACAACCCGGTAACAGTGTAACGACACTGGACAACAACCCGGTAACAGTGTAACGACACTGAGCAACAACCCGGTAACATTGTAACGACACTGAGCAACAACCCGGTAACAGTGTAACGACACTGGACAACAACCCGGTAACAGTGTAACGACACTGAGCAACAACCCGTTAACAGTGTAACGACACTGAGCAACAACCCGGTAACAGTGTAACGACACTGGACAACAACCCGGTAACAGTGTAACGACACTGGACAACAACCCGGTAACAGTGTAACCACACTGCGCAACAACCAGGTAACAGTGTAACGACACTGAGCAACAACCCGGTAACAGTGTAACGACACTGAGCAACAACCTGGTAACAGTGTAACGACACTGAGCAACAACCCGGTAACATTGTAACGACACTGAGCAACAACCCGGTAACAGTGTAACGACACTGAGCAACAACCTGGTAACATTGTAACGACACTGAGCAACAACCTGGTAACATTGTAAGGAGACTGAGCAACAACCTGGTAACATTGTAACGAGACTGAGCAACAACCTGGTAACAGTGTAACGACACTGGACAACAACCCGGTAACAGTGTAACGACACTGGACAACAACCCGGTAACAGTGTAACGACACTGAGCAACAACCCGGTAACATTGTAACGACACTGAGCAACAACCCGGTAACAGTGTAACGACACTGGACAACAACCCGGTAACAGTGTAACGACACTGAGCAACAACCCGGTAACATTGTAACGACACTGGACAACAACCCGGTAACAGTGTAACGACACTGAGCAACAACCCGTTAACAGTGTAACGACACTGAGCAACAACCCGGTAACAGTGTAACGACACTGGACAACAACCCGGTAACAGTGTAACGACACTGGACAACAACCCGGTAACAGTGTAACCACACTGAGCAACAACCCGGTAACAGTGTAACGACACTGGACAACAACCCGGTAACAGTGTAACGACACTGAGCAACAACCTGGTAACATTGTAACGACACTGAGCAACAACCTGGTAACAGTGTAACGACACTGGACAACAACCCGGTAACAGTGTAACGACACTGGACAACAACCCGGTAACAGTGTAACCACACTGAGCAACAACCAGGTAACAGTGTAACGACACTGAGCAACAACCCGGTAACAGTGTAACGACACTGAGCAACAACCTGGTAACATTGTAACGACACTGAGCAACAACCTGGTAACAGTGTAACGACACTGGATAACAACCCGGTAACACTGTAACGACACTGGATAACAACCCGGTAACATTGTAACGACACTGGATAACAACCCGGTAACAGTGTAACGACACTGGATAACAACCAGGTAACATTGTAACGACACTGGATAACAACCCGGTAACAGTGTAACGACACTGGATAAAAACCCCGGAACAGTGTAACGACACTGGACAACAACCCGGTAACAGTGTAACGACACTGAGCAACAACCCGGTAACAGTGTAACGACACTGGACAACAACCCGGTAACAGTGTAACGACACTGGACAACAACCCGGTAACAGTGTAACGACACTGGATAACAACCCGGTAACAGTGTAACGACACTGAGCAACAACCCGGTAACAGTGTAACGACACTGGACAACAACCCGGTAACAGTGTAACGACACTGGACAACAACCCGGTAACAGTGTAACGACACTGGATAACAACCCGGTAACAGTGTAACGACACTGAGCAACAACCAGGTAACAGTGTAACGACACTGAGCAACAACCCGGTAACAGTGTAACGACACTGAGCAACAACCTGGTAACAGTGTAACGACACTGAGCAACAACCTGGTAACATTGTAACGACACTGGATAACAACCTGGTAACAGTGTAACGACACTGAGCAACAACCTGGTAACATTGTAACGACACTGGATAACAACCTGGTAACAGTGTAACGACACTGAGCAACAACCCGGTAACATTGTAACGACACTGAGCAACAACCCGGTAACAGTGTAACGACACTGAGCAACAACCCGGTAACAGTGTAACGAGACTGAGCAACAACCCGGTAACATTGTAACGACACTGAGCAACAACCTGGTAACAGTGTAACGACACTGGACAACAACCTGGTAACAGTGTAACGAGACTGAGCAACAACCCGGTAACAGTGTAACGAGACTGAGCAACAACCCGGTAACATTGTAACGACACTGAGCAACAACCTGGTAACAGTGTAACGACACAGGACAACAACCTGGTAACAGTGTAACGAGACTGAGCAACAACCCGGTAACAGTGTAACGAGACTGAGCAACAACCCGGTAACAGTGTAACGAGACTGAGCAACAACCCGGTAACAGTGTAACGAGACTGAGCAACAACCCGGTAACAGTGTAACGAGACTGAGCAACAACCCGGTAACATTGTAACGAGACTGAGCAACAACCTGGTAACATTGTAACGACACTGAGCAACAACCCGGTAACAGTGTAACGAGACTGAGCAACAACCCGGTAACATTGTAACGACACTGAGCAACAACCTGGTAACAGTGTAACGAGAAAAGAAAAAGTAGATATTCTTCTACTTCAAACGCTCCATATCGACCACTTGTTAACCACTCTCGTGATTTGTATGTGATCTGAGCCTGAGAGCGATTGTACGTTGGGCCAGTTATGCATCTACAAGGAGGCCAGCACATCCGATTTCTACAACGCTTTTTATTTACTAGAGTAGCTTCAATAAGCCTCTACTTCAGTTGTCTTTTACGACATGCCTTGTAGGTCACAGTGTTACTATACTACACATCCATCAAAAATATTCACGGTTAGAGAAACTCAAACATGTACAGTTAAATACAAATATAAGTCATATCAATCTCAGCAAATGTCTTCGGCGGATTTTCAGTCTGACGTGGTATGACAGCAGGATAAACCCAGATCCGTGGATAAGGATTGGACAGAGAGACATATGGTGATCCAGATAAGGAGCAGAAAATGACTATGAGGCAAGCTTACTCTGTGAAAGACACAGTCAAGTTTCACTAGAGATACATTTTAGTTGAACCCACAAAGGAAGTTGAAAAGGGAGCATCCTAGGCAGACCTGGAGTCTTCTTGGTGAACTGAACGAGGCTGGACTATATCCTGGGAAACCATACAGTAAACGACCAGAGACCGGGATAAGCGGAGAACAACTATTGAGGTGATATGCTTCACGATGATGAAAGAAAAATAAGTATGTATATCTTCCTCTTTGCGTTCTCACTAGATTGGGATTTCGGATTCTCTAATAAAGGCAGCTGTCTGTCTCAGATTATCAGCAACGCCATACAGTTTGTCTTGGACGCTGGTGTAAGTGGGCCACCTTTTCTTCTCAAGTCTGCATACTGGGGCAGTTCTGTAGGATATAATTCCTATGATTTCTGCTTCCCTGTTTGTGCCGACCTCTTCCTGCAGTAAGTTTTGGCACCCTCGTGATGGTAGGTCTGACATTCTTACTGCGTGGCTAAATCTCAGGCAGATTGGCGACCATAGAATCCGTTATCCCATTCCTCATTGTGAGGGGTCGTTGCACCATGGGATGCACCTTACGGTCTGGTGCATCCGTTTTCTGCAAGCATTTGTTTGGGTTAGCATTCCCTAGCGGTCACGTGCATCCGATTTCAGCCAAACCTCCTAGTCTCCTCTTACGACATGCGTGGCAGGTAACAGTGGTTCTTTTCTTTACACCCCAAATTTGGGCCCTTAAAAAATATTATAAAATCGAAGCACCAAGCTCTATTTATGTTAACAGCTGAATGTTTACCTGGTCATAGTTCTAACCACGCTGTTTCACGTCAGCGAGATATGACGGTGTATTGCAGAAATTGAACTCTTGTTCAATACAAAAACGAGCGCACTATACCTGGATGAAACTGTTGAAAGTTTGAAACGAGCAAGAGCAATTGAGCGATATAATTAAGAAGGAACATTTATTTTTAAATTAAAATAAGGGTGTGCCAGAATTGCCATTCACGGGACAAAAAAAAAGGATATGTTGGCGATCTACTGTAGTCAACCTTCGATGTGGAGATTGCACTACAACCAGTTAATCAGTTTGCTTCATGTTCAATCCACCTTAGTCTCCCATCTCGTCAAATGTTGTAGCACAGCCCTCTGTACTGATAAGGCTCTTCAGCTTAAGTGGAAATTCCCCAAAATCAGACCACTCACGTTATGTAACCATTGCATTCCAATATTGTTACGTACAGATGAATTCCTTGTTAAAACAACACAACGTGCAACAAAGGTTATATTATATTACAAATGAAATGTAACGTTAAAAATATCAGTACTTCAACCATTTTCTTCTATAAATAGCCAAGTACTTATAGAATTGTGTAACATTACAATAACTCTTAACATGTTCTATCAAACATAAATAAAAGTTAGCCCACATCATCAAAAGAATTTTCCGATTTCTCGATTGAGCTCAAAAGTATTATATTGCCGGGGGCTACTGTTGTAGGAATCAGTTGCCCCTTGTATTTGTTCTTTATATCGAGATCGACACTCGTTGTTAATACTGACACGAATATTAAATAATCGATACGACAAAAGGAAATCAAATAATAAAATTGGCGCAACATTTAGTTATTTAGTAGCGTCATTTATTATCTCCAAGCCATATTATTCTGAGATCGCTCCAATCACAAGGTTTTGTAATCATAATAGTCCGTGTCTTTGCAAACGAATATAAATGGCCCTTCTAGTACTATTTTAGAGTTGCGATTTTTCCAGATAGATGGTGAAGATAATGCTAACCAATCATATTTAAACGTGATGTCTGACAGGAAGAGGCCCTAATGTAGTCAGGTCATCAATAGATGCTCGATCTGGTTTTGGTTCCAGAGGTTCCGTTGTATTGTCTAAAATGTTTCCTACGACTTTGAACCCAGACGCGATCTTCTGGGAATTGATTACGCGCAAAAGAATGTTTGCTAACTCTATGTGTTTATTTAGATAATACAAAATTATAGCAATGGGTTTGTGTGGTTGTTCATCTGTCAACGTGCGTGTAAATTCAGAACTAAATATAATGTGAAATAACAAATGAAGTGGCATTTAAAATCAGATCAGAATACTATTTGAGAAAATTAATCACTATACACAATTGTTACAGAACACCGGTTATGCTAGATTGAGCACAAAGCTACCAGAATGGATTCATTGACAAGCCAAATTGAGATTGAATTGATCACAATTGGCCAACTCCTTCACGCCCACCACTCGCCATAATAATTAGAAATATATTTATATTAAATTCAAAGCGCACGTAATATAATACAATACCTGCTTTGTTTGCCTTCGAAAATTCTATACATGTGTTTTTAAATAGATGTTTTATTTTTCCGACTATCTGTAGCAATACATTATCTGTAACTATAAATAGCTTCGTTGTTTCTGAATTCATGAACGGTCAACGGAAATTTTATATCTGTGATTATAACTTACAACTGATTTGACTATGTCATGATCTCTATAAAAAAAATAATTGGAATTTCTGTAACAAGTTACTTACTTACTCCTCACCATTCCTCGTGGAGCATAGGGCTTCAACATTTGTTGTTCACAGGACCGTGTGGTATATTTTCTCAGTACGATGCAAGTCTTCGAAATGCCGAAACCTTAAGTGTTTTTTTCTTTAAAATAACCTTCAATTACGATTTTTATTTCGGTGCTTATGTCGCCCTCCTTACGGTGCCGCCTAATGCGGCGGCCTCTCTGTATCATAACACAGCATGGCCTTGGCTGTTCATATTTTCTTGTAGTTTTCTTCATGCCCTCCCAGGATAGTCAAGCATGATTGAGTTTCTAAGAAAGACTACATCTCCAGGTCTGTTTAGGACGTCTCCTTTCCATTTTCCTTTCGGTTCCACTCAAGTGCTTGTCGCTATAGTGACTGTATACTCGACTGTGCCTTTGCAGAGTATGCACGATCCATCGCTATTTTCTCCTCCAGATATAGGTCTTCATTTTTTCCTGCCACGTTCTTATCTACAGTTATGTGTTTGTCACTCTGTCATACAATGCTGTCACTCTGTCATACAATGCTGTCACTCTGTCATACAATGTTGTCACTCTGTCATACAATGCTGTCACTCTGTCATACAATGCTGTCACTGTCCAATTCTCTGTCATACAATGCTGTCACTCTGTCATACAATGCTGTCACTCTGTCATACAATGCTGTCACTCTGTCATACAATGCTGTCACTCTGTCATACAATGCTGTCACTCTGTCATACAATGTTCTCAGTCTGTCATACAATGCTGTCACTCTGTCATACAATGCTGTCACTCTGTCATACAATGCTGTCACTCTGTCATACAATGTTCTCAGTCTGAGAATATGCTGAAGATATTTGTAGATAAAGATATGAATATTATTTATATTAAACGATGATTCGCCACATTTATAGACCATACAGCAAGACAGATTTCACATTTGAGCTGAATATCCTACGCGTACTAGGCATGACAGAGATGAATTAGCCTATGCAAAATGCTGGGAGTATCAAGAAGAGACAGGTTTAGAAACGAAGACATTAGTGAAATCTTGGGAACAGCACCCGTACTGAATTTCTGTTTCTTCTTCAAAAGCTCCATATCGACCACTCGTTAAACCACTCTTTGTGATCTGTATGTGATCTGAACCTAAGAGTGATTGTACGTTGTGCCGGTTATGAGCCTACAAGTAGGCCAGCACATGCGACTTCTGCGACGCTTTTTATTTACTAGGATAGCTTCCCTAGGCCCCTACCACAGTCGCCTCTTACGGTATTTCTTGCAGGGCTCGCAGTGTTACTATTCTTTGCTCCCCTTGCGAGCCCTGGCAACACACATGTGACTGAACTTCACCAAGATCTAGCTCGGAATTATATAAAAAGAACAATGTGTTTACCTTCTTATCCCTTCATATTCAACATAAATGTTTTATCTCTAAATATCATGGAACATAAAGAGTAGTCAAACATATTCTCATTAATAGAATATTTGCATCTGACTTTCGAGATTTGCCTATCCTATTCAATGTAAGCGTCTGTAGTGAGCTCAATCACAACCCAAGCATACCTGGTTCAAACCCCGCCGTGGGATTTTTACAAAAGGTAATAATAGACCTCATCGTTCCGAAAGCAATGGCAAACTACTGAATGTATAAGTGGTGCCTAGCAAATCAACGAATAGTTTACTGTGGTTGATGGCTACGTCCTATAAAGGATATGCAACGATTTTCATTCCTTCAAAATGCATCCGTTATCAAGTGGTTAGAGTACCCCCTTCGCAATCGTAAGAGAACAGAATTACTTTACCTGCTGCCGTGTGACCGAGTTGTATAAACGACCACATGTCTGTATGAGTTAAGTTTTAACCAGCTGAAAAGCGCTGAGCACGAATGGTGGGCGTCCTAATTGCGAAGAAGTCGATTCTATGAAGTGTTTCTGTTTTTTTTTTCAGTTGTTATGTTTTCTTGTTATTGTGTTTTCTAGTTACTGTGTTTTTGGTTGCTGCGTTTTCCAGTTGTTGTGTTTTTTTAGCTGTTGTTTTATCTTGTTATTAATTGTTCCAGTTTTTGTGTTTTCTAGTTATCGTGTTTTCCAGTTGTATTTTCTAGTTATTGTGTTTCTCGGTTGCTGCCTTTTCCAGTTGTTGTGTGTTCCAGTTTTTTTTGTGGTGTTTTTAGTTATTGAGTTTTCTAGTTTTCGTGTTTTCTAGTTTTCGTGTTTTCTAGTTATTGTGTTTTCTAGTTATTGAGTTTTCTAGTTTTCTGATTTTCTAGTTTTCGTGTTTTCTAGTTATTGTGTTTTCTAGTTATTGAGTTTTCTAGTTTTCGTATTTTCTAGTTTTCGTGTTTTCTAGTTATTGCAGTTTTTCTAGTTATTGAGTTCTCTAGTTATTGTGTTTTTTAGTTATTGAGTTTTCTAGTTATTGTGTTTTCTAGTTTTCGTATTTTCCAGTTGTGTTTTCTAGTTGCATTTTCCAGTTATGTATTTGTCAGTTGCGTTGTCCTATTCTATTTTTCAATTATTGAGCGTTCCAGTCTTTTGTCGTATTTTGTTTAGGTTAACAACACGAAGAGAAGACGAAGTTGATACTTACCTATCTCCTCTTCAAATGGGGGTTGCTGTAGCGTAGAGTTTAGGTGCTTGTCTCTCGTGCCAAAGGTAACCTGTTCGCTCCCTCGTGGAGCCATCGGAATATTTTTCCCAGAGATCCCTGATCTCAGTGTATCGGAAACGGATGATAAAACGTAGGTCCCGCGTTCAATTATAGCAAGTAAAAGGACCCTTAACAGCTGAAAATCGAGAAGAGCATGCTGGAAAGCTGCTGCCCTGACAACATTCATTAGAAAAAGATTAAAAACAAAATATCTTCACCATCTTCAAAATTATATGGGGGAACCCTCGCCGGTGCTATGAAGTTCATGCATTGCAGCTGAGATCTTTCAGTGTAAGAAAGAGATTGAAGCACACATGGTTAATCATCAAAGTGCAATGATGATAGTCCTATCAATCAATCCTCTTCAAATGTTTTTAAAAAACCTGCAACTAACATAAGACTAAACAATGGAAGATCATATGACCAGGGATTTCACCATTCTCCTTCAATGACAAGTTGTTTGCAATTACATACTTGATCCGATCGAGTTAAAAGCAAAATTAAATTTAGAAATATTTCTTTGACAGTGAATCTACATCGATGAGCTTAAGATTCGTGAAGAAAAATGGACAACATTTAATGCTGATGTTTACTAATGAAAATGTGTTCCCTTTACGAGACTTCACTCTAATCTTTATTGTAGAGTTTTCAATCACTCAGAAAATATTGTTATTATAAATGTCAAGTAATTTGTGTAAAAGTCTGAACTTTAAGAAAAATGAAATGTCGGTGATACATTTTTGTGTACAAAATGTTATAAAAATTGTGAAATTATGTAAGTATATTTTTGTCGTCTTTTAAAGAAACATCACAGAAAGTCACCAACAACACACAAAAAGGGTTTAAAAGTCGAAGGATTGACTTCATTGCACCGGGTTTTACCCCATTTGGCTCGGTCCCTCTCCGTAGAAATGGCACGCCACCTGCCGAGAGTATTGCACAAAGCACGAACTCCGTAGCTCCAGCACAATCCTAGGGGTCTCTTTAAAAAACTGCACTCGTGAACAGAACGGCGCGGTCCGGACTCGAACCCACGACCTTCGACTCACAAGACAAAGGGCTTAACCACTTAGCCACAGAGACCCTCCAACAACACAAGAATCGACAGAGTAACGAATACCAGCATCAGAGAAAAGGTTGGAACAAGCCCATGCTTGAATTTTATAGCAAAACAGAGAATGAAGTGGTTTGACTACTTAGTAAGAATGCGAACAGACCAAACTGCCTATGAAGCTTTCCACAACAGAATATCAGGAAGGAAGGCGAGAGGAAGACCGAGGAAAAGGAGGATAGATAATGTAGTTGAATTCTGCCAGGGGACTAAGAAAACCATCACACAAGTCACCAGAGAACTGCAAGACAAATCATCTTCTTCTTCTTCTTTGCGTTCGTTCTTTACGACCAAATGTAATCACTCTTTGTGATATGTTTGATCTTTCCAAGAACGTGTATACGTTGCATTGATTTGAGTAGGCCCCTAAACGCATAGACTTCTACACGTTTAGGACACATGCATCCATTTCAGCCAAACCTCCTTAGTCGCCTCTTACGACATGCGTGGCAGGTAACAGTGGTTCTATTCTTTACACCCCAAATTTGGGCCCCGGTAACCACTCGGGCGACAAATACATAAAACCACGACACTGGGTTACCAACCCGGTAACAGTGTGCTGACAAAAGAAGAAGATTGGTGTCGTCTTAAGTTCTGGTATTGGTCGAAACGTTGCTGTGTATTGTGATGTGCGGAAACCCACAAATCTGATATGGTCAGAGCGGATCAGATCAGATCTGGAGAAACCGAGGGAGGCTACGGTGATACGTAATAAGTGGGCGTTTCATGACAAAGACACGTATGTATGGTATCACACAAGCAAGCAAAAATGAATAATAATATAATAAAACTAACAAAATCCAACGTATCGACTGTTATTTTTGTATATTGTAAAACTACAGTATTTTGTTATTAAGTGTTTCGAGTTTTTTTAAGTTCAGGTATCATAGTGATATTATTGTATGTTCTGTATGCACAGTACCATATTGTATGTTCGGAATGCACAATACCATATTGTATGTTCTGTATACACAATACCATATTGTATGTTCTGTATGTACAATACCATATTGTATGTTCTGTATGACAGTACCATATTGTATAGTTTCAGGAATCACAATACCATATTGTATGTTCTGTATACACAATACCATATTGTAATGTTCTGTATTACAATACCATATTGTATGTTCTGTATGTACAATACCATATTGTATGTTCTGTATACACAATACCTATTGTATGTTCGTATGTACATACCATATTGTATGTTCTGTATACACAATACCATATTGTATGTTCGGAATGTACAATACCATATTGTATGTTCTGTATGTACAATACCATATTGTATGTTCTGTATGTACAATACCATATTGTATGTTCTGTATGTACAATACCATATTGTATGTTCTGTATACACAATACCATATTGTATGTTCGGAATGTACAATACCATATTGTATGTTCTGTATGTACAATACCATATTGTATGTTCTGTATGTACAATACCATATTGTATGTTCTGTATACACAATACCATATTGTATGTTCGGAATGTACAATACCATACTGTATGTTATGTAACATAAGTACACCATATACATATATGGGGGTGTGATCGTGGTAATGGCAGAGTAGGCATGGGTTGTATCGAAAGCATCGATTGTTTGACAGTTAAGGATGGATATGTGAGATGTTCATTGGTCTCTTGGCGACCTATTACTGAATGAGGACATTTCTTAGTCGTCGAACGCTCAATATCGACCACTTGTTAACCACTCTTTGTGATTTGTATGTGATCTGAGCCTAAGAACGATTGTACGTTGTGCCAGTTATGCACCAACAAGTAGGCCAGCACATCCGATTTCTGCGACGTTTTTTATTTACTATGGTAGCTTCCCTAAGCCCCTACCCTAGTCGCCTCTTACGACATGCCTTGTAGGTCACAGTTTTACTATTCTTTGCTCTCCCTGTGGGCCCCGGCAACACACGGGCTGAATGAGAACATTAAAATTGATGTTGAATATACAGTTTTAAGGATTTGAATTAGTCGGATGTATATATATATATATATATATATGTACTAGATAACCCCCGTGATGTCAATTTTCACTTTATAGATATAACTCATAATTGATTGATTGATAGGACGATCATATTTACACTTCGGTGAGTAACCATGTGTGCACCGATCTCTTTCTTACACAGGAAGATCTCAGCGACTGTGCACAAATTGTAGCACCGGCAAGGGTCCTCGGTGTAGATGGTGAAGATATTTTGTAGGAATTTAATTTTAAAACTTTTCTAACGAATTTTGCCCGGGAAGCGACTTTTCAGCTTGTTCTTCTCGATTTTGAAGTGCTAATAGTCCTTTTACCTACGTTTTATCGTGCGTCTATGATAGGACTAGGAACTCGATCTCACCTACACTGAGATCAGGGATCTCTGGAAAAATAGCTTGAGAAGGAAGCGAACCGAGTAGCTTCGGAACAAGAGGCGATCACCTAACCTATTACGCCACACAGTCCTCCTAACTCACGATATCATTGTCTATCTTATAGTTAAAACTTGCGCGTGTTGTTGAGCTCACAAGGGGAGCAAAGAATAGTAACACTGCAACATACAAGGCATATCAAGGCATGTCGTGAGAGGCGACTAAGGTAGGAGCCTAGAGAAGCTACGGTAGTAAATAAAAAGCGTCTCAGAAATCGGATGTGCTGTCCTGCTTGTAGGCGCATAACTGGCACAACGTACAACAAATAAATTTCACAACACACTACATATAGACTACAACAGTTTGAAATGTTTCTGTCGTAGTCTATATATAGTGTGCTGTGAAATTCGTCACTCATTTAGTGTCATTTGCTCGATAAAGGCCTTTTGGACGAAACGCTGATGTGTATTGTTATTGTTTTTGTTTTTATAAAGTTACAGTACTTTGTTATTATGCGTTTCGCCATCACAACGTACAATCGCTCTTAGGCTAAGATCACATACAAATCAAAAAGAGTGTTTTAACAAGTAGTCTTTTTCTTCGAACGCACCACATCAACCACTCTTTGTGATCTGTATGTGATCTGAGCCCAAGAGCGATTGTACGTTGTGCCAGTTATGCGCCTACAAGTAGGCCAGCACATCCGATTTTTGCGCTGCTGTTTATTTACTAGGGTATCATCCCTATGGCCTACATCAATCGCCTCTTACGACATGCATTGTAGGTCGCAGTGGTACTATTATTTGCTTCCCTTGCGGGCCCCGGCACCACACGGTCGAACAAGTGGTCGATATGGAGCATTCGAAGAAGAGGAAGATAAAACTCACGACGTTATTGTCTATCTTATAGATACAACTTGTGATGTCATTGATGTACTTGTGATACAACGAAAATGTTATGTCATTGAGTACTTGAGATACAACTAGTTGATGTCATTGAGTACTTGTGATACAACTTGTGATGTCATTGAGTACTTGAGATACAACTTGTGATGTCATTGAGTACTTGAGATACAACTTGTGATGTCATTGAGTACTTGGATACAACTTGTATGTCATTGAGTACTTGTGATACAACTTGTGATGTCATTGAGTACTTGAGATACAACTAGTTATGTCATTCAGTACTTGAGATACAACTTGTTATGTCATTCAGTACTTGAGATACAACTTTTTATGTCATTGAGTACTTGAGATACAACTTGTTATGTCATTGAGTACTTGAGATACAACGTGTTATGTCATTGAGTACTTGAGATATAACTTGTTATGTCATTGAGTACTTGTTATGTCATTAGATGTACTTGTTATGTCATTGAGTACTTGAGATACAACGTGTTATGTCATTGAGTACTTGAGATATAACTTGTTATGTCATTGAGATTACTTGTTATGTCATTGAGTACTTGAGATATAACTTGTTATGTCATTGAGTACTTGAGATACAACGTGTTATGTCATTGAGTACTTGTGATACAACTTGTTATGTCATTGAGTATGCAACGTCTAAAATCGTATTGCACAATGAGTGACAGTTGATATAGAATAGAAAATATTCACAACAAATAAGAATTCATCCTGTACTGCATAGAAGAATCGAACCATCAACCTCTTATTGATCCGAGTGAACGGACTAGACAATCTGTTGAAAATAATTGACAGCAGTACAGTAGTGAGATGTGTACACCAGGGGCTACTTAGTGGTGTTTTGTTGTTGTCGTTAGTAGATGTTGAGGTGTAAAGATCAGATATGATTGGGGTCAAGATGGAAGACAACTAGGTTCAGGATAAATGTGTCAACGTTAGCAGTTTCGAGAATTTATTGAAAGATAATTAGGACATGTGGAAAGAGAGAGATAGTGGAAATAGAAAAGGGACGACAATGAGAGGGAAAGAAAGAAAAAAAAGAAGGAAAGCAAGAAAGGAGAGTGATAGAGAGAGGATGATAGAGAGAGGGAAAGAGAGAGAGAGAGAAGATGGGGAAATAGAAGAGGGACGAGAATGGAAAAAAGACAGGAAAAGGTGTAGAGGTGGAGAATATGAGAGAGAGGATGTGTGGTGTGTGTGGAAATAGAAAAGGGAGAATGAGAGGAAAAAGAAAGAAAGGAGGAGGGTAGGGGGTGGAGAGAGATGAAGAGAGAGAGAGGGGTGGGGAAATAGAAAGGGGTGAGAATGAGAAAAAAAAGAAGGAGAGGGGTAGATGTGGAGAGAGGATGAGAGAGAGAGAGTGGTGTGGTAGAGGTGGAGAAGAGAATGAGAGAGAAAGAAAGGAGAGGTAGAGGTGAGAGAGGATGAGAGAAAGGTAAAAGGGAAGAGTGAAGAGGGACAGGAATAGAGAATGAAAAAGACAGAAGAAAAGATGTAAAGAAAGAGGAATAAGAGGGCAGATGGAGAGAAAAGAAAGGAAGAGAAAGCGACATACAATCCTGATATAGATAGAATGAAAAGAGAGAAAATCTGAGGCAGATCAAACGAGAGAGAGAAAGAGAGGCAGAGAGAGAAAGAGAGGCAGAGAGAGAAAGAGAGAGGCAGAGAGAATAAGAGAGAGAAAGAGAAGCAATATAGAAAGAAAGATGTGAGACAAAGGGAAAGATAGTAAAGATAAAATAAATACTGTCATCGAAGCGATGATGACCACATCTCAGACGTGTTGCGCACCTTCGATATGTGCGAGGTGACTTAAGTCCAACCTAGAATACAATCCCCTACACAGGGTGGGCATACATGATCAAGGTTAGACAGTGGTGTTGTGAAAAACGAACGCATGAAAACGAAACACAACACGCACATGTCTAACCTTGATCATGTATGCCCCACTGTGATAGGGATTGTGTTCTGGGATTGACTCTACAGTCACCACCGCACACACAGAGAAGTGCGCATCACCGTCTGATGCTGTTGTTGTCATCATCGCTTGCGATGACGGCTATTACGCGTATAGGCAGGAGCGAGTAGTTTTGTGATGGTGTGTCACAATTATAATACGGGAAACGGCGAGTCAGAACCGGTTTAAATAGTAAATAGACAAAACGCAATGCTTACTTGGCAACTTTTGATTTGTCAATGGGTCTGCTTTTATCTTGAACACTCTGTATGATACTGCTAATAGTAAATGTTTAACCTATCACGTTATCATATTTTCAGAATGAAGGTTACCAACATTGTTCAAGTGACCATGCTGGTTGTGATTGTTGTCCTCTTTTGCTATACATACGCAGCACCAAACAGGTAAGAGAAGAAGAACATAATACTACTCTAACTACACATACGCAGCACCAAACAGGTAAGAGAAGAAGAACATAATACTACTCTAACTACACATACGCAGCACCAAACAGGTAAGAGAAGAAGAACATAATACTACTCTAACTACACATACGCAGCACCAAACAGGTAAGAGAAGAAGAACATAATACTACTCTAACTACACATAGCAGCACAAACAGGTAAGAAGAAGAACATAATACTATTAGTTACACATACGCAGCACCAAACGGTAGAAAGAAGAACATAATACTACTCTAACTAACATACGCAGCACCAAACAGGTAAAGAAGAAGAACATAATACTACTTAGCTACACATAGCAGCACCAAACAGGTAAGGAGAAGAACATAATACTACTCTAACTACACATACGCAGCACCAAACAGGTAAGAGAAAAGACATAATACTACTCTAACTACACATAGCACACCAAACAGGTAAGAGAAGAGAACATAATGACTACTCTAGTTACAATTATACTTTAGTTACAATGATACTTTAGCTACAATGATACTTTAGTTACAATGATACTCTAGCTACAATGATACTTTAGTTACAATGATACTTTAGTTACAATGATACTTTAGTTACAATGATACTTTAGTTACAATGATACTCTAGCTACAATGATACTTTAGTTACAATGATACTTTAGTTACAATGATACTTTAGTTACAATGATACTTTAGTTACAATGATACTTTAGTTACAATGATACTCTAGCTACAATGATACTTTAGTTACAATGATACTCTAGCTACAATGATACTTTAGTTACAATGATACTTTAGTTACAATGATACTCTAGCTACAATGATACTTTAGTTACAATGATACTTTCAATGATACTTAGTTCAATGATACTTTAGTTACAATGATACTTTAGTTACAATGATACTCTAGCTACAATGATACTTTGTTACAATGATACTCTAGCTTCAATGATACTTTAGTTTAATGATACCTTTAGTTACAATGATACTTATTACAATGATAATCTAGCTCAATGATACTCTTAGTTACAATGATACTCTAGCTACAATGATACTTTGTACAATGATACTTAGCCAATGATACTTCTAGTTCAATGATACTTAGTTACAATGATACTTAGCACAATGTTCTAGTTACAATGATACTTTAGCTACAATGATACTCTAGCTACAATTGATACTTTAGTTACAATGATACTTTAGTTCAATGATATCTGAGTTAAATTTATTAGTACATTGATCTTTAGTTACAATGATACTTAGTTACAAAAGATACTCTTAGCTTACAATGATACTTAGTTACAATGATAAACTCAGCTACAATATACCTTTAGTTACAATGATACTCAGCTACAAAATACTTTAGTTACAAATGATACTTAGTACAAATACTCTCAGCTCAATGATACTTAGTTACAAATACTTAGTATACAATGATACTCAAGTACAAATGATACTTTATTTCAATGAAAACTCAGCTACAATGATACTTAGGCAAATGATACTAGCTCAATGAATACTTTAATTACAATGATACTTAGTTACAATGATACTTTAGTTACAAATGATACTTTACATACAATGATAACTCTACTAAACATATTACTTTGTTACAATGATACTTTAGGTAAATGATACTTTAGTTACAATGATACTTTAGTTACAATGATACTTTAGTTACAATGATACTTTAGTACAATGATACTCTAGCTCAATGATACTTTCTCTTTAGTTGTACAATGATACTTTAGTTACAATGATACTTTGCTTTAGCTAATGATACTTTAGTTACAATGATACTTTAGCTATAATGATACTTTAGCTACAATGATACTTTAGTTACAATGATACTTTAGCTATAATGATACTTTAGCTACAATGATACTCTAGCTACAATGATACTTTAGTTACAATGATACTTTAGTTACAATGATACTCTAGCTACAATGATACTTTAGTTACAATGATACTTTAGTTACAATGATACTCTAGCTACAATGATACTCTAGCTACAATGATACTTTAGTTACAATGATACTTTAGTTACAATGATACTTTAGCTACAATGATACTTTAGTTACAATGATACTTTAGCTATAATGATACTTTAGCTACAATGATACTTTAGTTACAATGATACTTTAGCTATAATGATACTTTAGCTACAATGATACTCTAGCTACAATGATACTTTAGTTACAATGATACTTTAGTTACAATGATACTCTAGCTACAATGATACTTTAGTTACAATGATACTTTAGTTACAATGATACTCTAGCTACAATGATACTCTAGCTACAATGATACTTTTGTCTTGCTTTCCTTATCATTAGTGCCCATCGCCATTCCGACAAGCCATACTCCGACTTCAGATGTATTTGTAATTTATATCCCGTAGTAAATTGATCACGGAACCTGTAGTCCAACCGCGTAACGTGTGCAAATAGAAATCTGTTTGTCAAAAAAGCTGACTCTAGAACCCCGAATTTCCAGGCACGTAGCCACTAGCGCATCATGTTATTAACTTTACTATCAGAGACCATGTTCATACATATTTGAGCATTTTTGTTTTTTTGTCCTCAAACTTTCATTTCACTTGTTTTCATCATTCGTTCACGTGCATTAAAGAAGAAAATTTGATCTTTTGAAACATTACAGAAAACATTTAGAAGGTATTTAACAATGAAGGGAACAAATACAGACATCTAAAATTACAGACATCTAAAATTACAGACATCTAAAACTGCAGACAGCCAAAAATACACAGTCAAAAATACAGACAGCCAAAATTACAGACAGCAAAAATACAGACATCCAAAAATACAGACATCCAAAAATACAGACATCCAAAAATACAGACATCCAAAAATACAGACATCCAAAAATACAGAAAACCAAAAATACAGAAAGCCAAAAATACAGAAAGCCAAAAATACAGAAAGCCAAAAATACAGATATCCAAAAATACAGAAGCCAAAAATACAGAAAGCCAAAAATACAGAAAACCAAAATACAGAAAGCTAAAATACAGAAAGCCAAAAATACAGAAAGCCAAAAATACAGAAAGCCAAAAATACAGATATCCAAAAATACAGAAGCCAAAAATACAGAAAGCCAAAAATACAGAAAACCAAAAATACAGAAAGCTAAAAATACAGAAAGCCAAAAAAAAGATGCATCCAAAAATAATTTTAAATTTCAACACCGAGAATGTGCTTGCATGTGCTATGCTTGAGGTTCAGCAAATTTCTCGTCAGGATGCCCCTTACCAACCAGCGTAGGACTTCTAACTCTGACAAGGTTAAACATATCTTGACTTTTCACCCACATATTTCAATAGGGAAAAAATAAATTATTTCATATTTCTATTCTCAAATCTGATCCAGAATGTTTAGTCTTCTAAAATTGTCCTCTGTTGTCCTACAGACAGGACATGAATCTTTAGGATATGTTGGCCATTTGAGTTGTTCGTATGTGTCGATTCCTCCCCGCCAATAATGGCTGACACATTCCGTTTCTGAGGACATCTTTTTGAGGTTGTTCTCTAGACAGTTGCAGTCCCCTGCTGACGAGATCTGTCTTCCCGGGTTTGTCTGGAGTCGTCCTACTCTAGATGACTTCAGCCTTCTGTTGCCGGGCTCACCAACCCAGGCTTTTATGCAGGTGTGCTCCTGGACACTGTAGTTTAATCCCTTATGCTTAAGGGAAAGTGTCATAGAAGTAGAAGACAAGACAAGAAAAGGATGTCCTCCTCAAGAGAGAGAGGACAAGTGCTATTTGTCCCATAGCTGGGGATGGGTTGGTTGCAGCCAGAGCATTTACCACTCGCCGGTGGGTTCTGCACTGTCACCTTATGAGGCCCCATCCTGCTCCCTGCCTTTGGTCTGGCCTTTCACCTTCAGTCTGTTCGGCTTGGTTAGACCTGCCAGGAGTTAGACTCCCGCCGACATAGCCTGAAGGATCCTAAAAGCACACAAACCCTCCAACCACGATAAGGTAGGCTAATATGGAGGGTTTAGGATATGTTGATACACTTCTATCTTCTTTTGTCCTTTTCTGCTTTTTTGCCGGTTGGCGAAAACTAATGATCGGTTTCCGAGATAGTACACGCTCGGTCGCTTGATATGCTGTGGTATTGTAGAGTTTTAAGATACCTGTACCTCCATCAACCCATCTTTTTCTTTGTCTGCCCCTTCCTCTTGATGATTCCATTTTCAGGTTGTAAGCTCTTACAACTAGTGTTTCCGGGTTCATTCTGACCAAGTGGCCAAACCATTTGAGTCTCTGTTTTTCAATGAATAACAGGTGTTCCGACTGTTCTTCTAATTTCTTCATTTATTATAAGGTCTCTTCTTGTTTTATTTATTGCTTTCCTCAAGCATCTCATTTCATATGTGGTAATTTTCCTTTCTTGTTCTTTAGTCAGTGTCCATATTTGGCACTGGTAGCGCAGTGTTGCTATGAATATTGCATTTATAATCTCAATACATTGATACACAGTCGCCATAACGCCAATGTTCAAACAAAAATCAGTCAAAGACGCCATACTAGGCGCCATGCTAGACGCCATGCTAGGCGCCATGACTATGCTGGAATTCATAGCGGGAGAACGAACAAAAAAACTCGCCATTAATATTGTAGTCTGGAAACTTCCATGTGATACTGGGACTCACAAGGGGAGCAAAGAATAGAAACACTGCGGCCTGCAAGGCATGTCGTAAGAGACGACTGAGGTAGGGGTCTAGGGGAACTACCCTTGTAAATAAAAAACGTCGCATAAATCGGAAGTGCTGGCCTACTTGTAGGCGCATAACTGGTACAATGTACTATCGCTCTTAGGCTCAGATCCCATACAGATCACACAGAGTGGTTAACAAGTAGTCGATATGGAGCGCTCGAAGGAGATGTCTGGAAGCGCAGTAAGTGATCGTGATAGACCAGTGCCTTGACGACTTAAACCAGTGCCGGTTTTGTTTATCGTTTTGATAAACGATATATCATTTCATCTTCAGTTCAACATTTACTTGAAAACTTCATAAGTAGTCCCAGTTCTTTCGCTAGGAGCTTGTATGTCGGATTCCCCTCCCCCAAGACATTTCATTGCTAATTCTTCTTCTTCTTCAGTAAACACCATTTAGCAGCAAATCAGATAAAGTTGCATGCAACACAACAATTAGTTAGTTAGTTAGTCTTTCCTCTTGGGCCTGTGGGCGGCGCATAGGGTAGAGGTCATAGCTCTCCATGTCTCGTGGTTCGTTGCTATTTGTTTTAAGTCTTTAATGTTTACTAGGCCCATCGTTGAGCCTTCTCTGGTGATGGTTCTACGCAGAGTCTCTCTTGGTCTTCCTCGTTTTCTTTCCCTCTGGTGTCCATATGAGGGATTGGTAAGGAGTCTTCTCTCATCCATTCTAAGTGTGTGGCCGATGTAGTTCCAGCGGCGCTTTCTATTAACACAACAATTAAGACGTTAAAATTCGTTGCGTGAAATCTGAAACTTGAAACTGAAAATTGGAAATGGAGTTTTATTATCATAAATGTAACAAAAGTTCATAACAATCGGTTCACTGCCAGTAAATGGTTTTTAAAAAAAAAAAAAACAACGTTTAAGAAAGGCATGGGTTTTATAACAGTAATGTGTGCGTGTATGACAGGACTACAAACAGGGAACTTTCGGATTGAACAGGACAACGACAGGTGAAACAAGAGATAAGGAGCAGAAGGTGGCGATGGATAGGACACACACTGGAAACCCCTAACAGCATCACAAGACAGGCTCTCCTATGGAACCACCAGGGAAATAGAGATAGAGGAAGACACAGGAACACCTGGAGACGGGAGTTGGAGACGGTATGCAAGAAAATTGGAGAGAGTGAAGAGATCTGGAAAAGATGACCTTGTATAGGCGGGCTTGGAAGACCTTGGTTGCGGATCTATGCTTCCCTAAGGGCGAAGGATGAAGAAGAAGAAGAATATGTGCGTGCGTGTGTGTTGTGCGCGCGTGTGTGTGTGTTGTGTGCTTTTTTTATGGTTGGTTTTTTTTTTTTAACATGGGGACATCTTTCGTTGTATCAACAGAAAAAAAAAGTAAAGAACGACATACTAAATATTCCTAAAGATTGATTAATCAACAATATTAACATTAATATCAATATTAATATTAACAACGAACTGGCGTGTTGGTCCACTGGACGCTGCTGGACTTGTTCAGGTGAGGCTCGGAGCTCATAAGGACATGTCCGAGACGCTATGATGATAATTCTCATGTAACAGAACTAAACTGATCGCAAGATCAAATGACTTTTGAAGACACATTTAAATTACCTAAGTAATATTTTCGGATCACTGTTTTGCTCCGAAAAAAATGAAAAATGAACGCTGACATGACACATCAATTAGAGACTTTTCAAACTACAAAGGCAAATCTTGTGAATATTTTGCCTTGAGGAGGAAGACCACGGAGAAGATGGATTCAGGATGTAACTGATGGTTTGAACATGACGGTTGCAGAGGCAGAAATCTGGCCTATTAGAGAGAGAAATTCTGGAGGACTGTTGGAGTGGCAAAGTTCTGCTCATGACAAGCTATTTGATGATGCTGATAATGAGTACTAATTGCTTATCAATGGAAAGAATGTTGAGTACTAATTGCTTATCAATGGAAAGAATGTTGAGTACTAATTGCTTATCAATGGAAAGAATGATGAGTACTAATTGCTTATCAATGGAAAGAATGATCAGTGAAAGAAGATAAAGTGGACATATGTGGAGAATGCCAACTGGGAACTTACCCTCAATACTTTTGCTCAAACGACCCCTTACTTCTATAAAACAGTGGGTTTGTTGCAGATGGTATCGTCTACTGTCATATGAAAGCAGATGAACAATCTGATCTGACAATAAATCGATAGTAATATTATTCACCAATCAATCAATGGTACATTTCTTTCTTCCAGTCAGTCGCACAGGTCATTGAACGAACCGGACAGTGATGTATTAACTAGATGGATACTTGATCAGCTTGTAGACGTCAGAAGGTACATTATCTCTTTATCAAGTTAGATTTGATGTTACTGTACTATTGCTACTACACCTAACAGTACCATTAGTAACTACTACAACTACCACTACTACAACTACCACTACTACAACTACCACTACCATAACTACCCCTACTACTACCACCACTACAACCACTAATACCACCACTACAACTATCACTACTACAACTACTACTACCACTACTACCACTACTACCACTACTGCTACTAGTGCTACTACTGCTACTACTACTACCACTACTACCACTACTACCACTACTGCTACTACTGCTACTACTACTACTACTATTACTACTACAACTGTCACTGCTTCACATAGTCAGAAAAGACGCATCCTGTAGACATACTCTTCTTTGGGCTATCTCCTGTTACTACTATTACTGCTACAACTACCACTATTACTACCGCTACTACTATTACTATTACAACTACTACTACTACTACTACTACTACTACTACCACTACTACTACTATTATTACTACTACAACTACCACTACTACAACTACCACTACTACAACTACCACTACTACAACTACCACTACTACAACTACCACTACTACAACCACTACTACTACTACTACTACTACAACTACTACTTCTACTACTATTACTATTACTACCACTACTACAACTACGACTATTACTACCTCCCTACTATCACTAACGATACCCCTAATACAACTATTATTGCTATTACTACTACTACCACTACATCTACTACAATTACTACTACTACTATTACTACTATTTCTTCTACTACAACTATTATAACTACTGCTATTACTTCTACTGTAACTACTACAGCTGCTGTTGCTACTACTACCACTACTACATCTACTACAATAATTACTGCTACTACCAATATTTCTTCCTCTTCTACTACTACTACTACTACTACAACTACTACTATTACTACTACTACTACTACTAATACTACTACTATTACAACTACTACTATTACTACTAATACTACTACTATTACTACCACTACTCACTACTATTACTACTACTACTATTACTACTACTACTATTACTACTACTACTATTACTACCACTACTACTACTATTACAACTACTACTATTACTACTAATACTACTACTATTACAACTACTACTATTACTACTAGTACTACTACTATTACTACTACTACTATTACTACTAATACTACTACTATTACTACTACTACTATTACTTCTTCTTCTAACCAGGGCTGCGAGTTTTCACCTTGGGCAGCCAATGCCAGTTTGTAGAATCTGCATGTGTTCTGTAGTTGTGGGCGACTAGTGTAAAGGGTATTATGAACAGATGGGTGTGGTGGGAGGAGTTCTTGTCTAGCTTTATGTAGTCCAGGACATTCAAGCAAGATATGCTGTACTGTCTCACATGAGTGACTGCACTTTCTACAGTGTGGTAGGTGTGTGGGGTTTATTCTGTGTAGGTGGTAATTCAGTCCAACATGTCCTGTTCTTAACTGAAAGATAGTGCTTTGATCTTTTCGTTGTAGCAGATTTATATTGTCCTTGGGGTTTGGTCTATTCATCTCTGCATACATGTCCGACCAGTCGTCCCCATAGCCCATCGGTTCAGCCAATCTTCTCTGGAGTTGTTTTTCAGAATCTGTTTTATACTTTGTATGCTAACAGGTTTGTCTATTTGTGGTTTTGATGATCCCTGTTTGGCCAGATGATCTGCCTTGTCATTTCCTGGGATATTTGTGTGCCCAGGAATCCACTGTAGAATGACATTAATATCAAAGGAGGAAATCAGATTGTGGATGACTAATGTCAATGACTGGATCTCGCTTGACTGATTCTGCTGTTCTTCTAAAGCTTGTAGTGTGGACTGTGAGTCAGTGAATACTATCATGTCTTGGACAATATTCTCTCCAAGTTCAAACTGCTGGTGGACTAGTTCTACAGCGGTCTTTATGGCTATAATCTCTGCCTCATAGTTGGAACATATATTACCACAAGGAGCACAGTAACTATAAGTAGTTCCATCTGGATATTTCAGGTATATGCCGAAGCCAGCGTAAGTAGTGGCTTTGAAAGCTGAACCATCAGTGTAGGCATGGATAGAGGAAGTTGGATAACTGTCTATTGTCTCCAGTGCGCAGGTTTTTAAGATCGGTGCAAGTGTTGCTTTGTTTATAGTTTTGTCAAGGAGGTATTTCTGGATTACTGGTTGTTTTATGTTTAGCCATGGTGGTGGGCCGGGCATCTTGTGATCGGTTCTCTGTCAGTTGGGAGATGGTAGTGTTCTTCGAGATTTTTCCCAACTTCCAGCAATGATTTTTGCTGGATTCTTTGATTGGATTTCCACCTGTCAATAGTTTGTTGGGATGGTTTTTTCTATTCTTTTATATCGCTCGACTGCTTCTATTAGTGCCCTTCGTCTCCTAATATCTAGTGGTTCGATGTTGGCGTCAATTTCACAAGCAGCAGTTGGGGTCGTTCTCATTCCCCACATATAAACCTGAGACCCTGATTCTGCACTCTGTCCAGGGATGTTGTGATGTGCTCACTTGCTATAGCTTGGAGAGGAAGGCAGTTGTCCATTGTAGATCTTACATAGCCAAGATATAGTTGCCTAATGGTGCTCTTGTCTGCACCCCAGGTGGTGCTAGCAAGTCTTTTAACCATGTTGAGTCTTTTAGATGCTTTTTCTTTTATGTTGTTAATGTGTTCTGTCATCCTCAGTTGTTTGTCTAACTTGACTCCCAGGTAAGTCGGGTTTTCCTCTTTTTTAGCAGTGCTCCATTCATTGTAAGCCGAAAGGTTCTTTGAGTTGTTTTGGGGCTGCGGGAGAATGTAGTATACACAGTTTTCTGTTCATTGACTTTAAGCTTCCATAGGTTGCAATATGTTGAGATTATGACTACTATTACTACTAATACTACTACTATTACTACTACTACTACTATTACTACTAATACTACTACTATTACTACTACTACTATTACTACTAATACTACTACTATACTATACTACTATTACTACTAATAATACTACATTACTACTACTCTATTACTACTAATACTACTAACTACTACTATCTACTACTATACTATTACTACTACTACTACTACTAATACTACTAATACTACTACTATTACTACTACTACTATTACTACTAATACTACTACTATTACTACTACTACTTACATACTACAATCTACTACTACTACTATTACTTACTATACTACTACTACTACTACTATTACTATTACTTTCACCTGTGCAAAATTAATACTGCTACGAACACAGTAAACATTGTTACCTCTACAACTACAACTGCAACATCTACCTCTATAATTAAACTGATAATATACAACCACAACTACCGCGTGAAGAACAGCATTAGCAATTTCATTGTCACCATCATCTATGATAGTGATAACGTGCATACTAAAATCGATGTTGAATCGATCAAGCGATTTAGGCAGTTTGGAGTTACCGTTGTACAAGTCGAACTGGATGCCTGAGAGGCAGAGTGAGAAGTGTGTTTAATTAACGAGACACGGGAACGATCAGTATGCATACTCTTCGATATCTGTTGGGAAGACTGAGCACCTATGAGTCTGCCCGGAGTGTAATGACATCAGTTTAGTAACTAATAACCAATAACGAACACGTGCATGTCTCAGCTCTGACGATCTTCCCTAAAAATCAACCAGATCTACCACCATGATAAAGTATTACTCAGTAGATGTGGTACGATTAAGTGTGGTTTTCTTTTTGTTATATCTCACTACACTAGCCCATCTATAAAGAATGTGTTCTGTTGGTTGATATTTATTGAAATCTCGGTGATAGGAAGACGCCAGCCAGACAGCACAAAGCCCATCCTCTGACATGAGTACCGTCAGCAACATTTCTTTATGGATAGGTTTCAAAACGTGTTCGACGTTGACAAAAATGTATTCTTCTTCTTGTTAGCCCGCTATGAATTTAGGCGTAGTCAGGGCATCCAGTATGGTGCTTCTAATTGATTTTTGCGTGGATGCTTGCTTTCCCTATCATTAGTGTCTCTCGCCATTCAGACGAGCATTCTCCGACTTCAGAGCTTCACAAAAATGTATTAACTTGTGTGATTATTTTATAGAAATAAAAAATATTGATACTAAATGGTGTAGCCATGTTTCATTTTTTATTTCAATTCAAAAAAACATTTTCCCGTAAATTTCTTATCTAAGTAGAGGCAGAACTTTCCAGCCAGGAGTATATTGTCGTTAAGTCCGTGTGGTACCGGTGCCCGCAATGGAAGCAAAGAATAGTACAAGGCATCTCGTAAGAGGCGATTGATGTAGGAATTAGGAAGCTGCCCTAGTAAATAAAAAGCATCGCAGAAATCGGATGTGCTGACATACTTGTAGACGCATAACTGGCACAATGTACAATCGCTCTTAGGCTCAGATCACATACAAATCACAACGAGTGGTTTAACAAGTGGTCTGCTTCTTTGCGTTCGTTCTTTACGACAAATTTTAATCACTCTTTGTGATATGTTTGATCTTTGCCAAGAACGTGTATACGTTGCACATTGGTCTGGTAGGCCCTAAACGCATAGACTTCTACACGTTTAGGACACGTGCTTCCGATTTCAGCCAAACCTCCTTAGTCGCCTCTTACGACATGCGTGGCAGGTAACAGTGGTTCTATTCTTTACACCCCAAATTTGGGCCCCGGGTAACCACTCGGACGACATATAGAGCGTTCGAAGAAGTAAAAGATACTAAATTGTGTAAACATATTTGCTTTTTTATTTCATTGAAAAACATCTTTTCCTGTACGTTTCTTACTTAAGTAGAGGCTACATTTTTCAAATTATATAAAACATGGAAAGAGTTGGAAGGGATGTCAAGAGAGAGGAAGAGCTGGAAGAAGTTTGTTGAAGACCTATGCTCCGCTGGGAGTTGAATGGTGAAGAAAAAGAAAATTGTCCAGCCCGGTATATTGTATTGTTGTATGTGTTGTTACATTATATAAATCATCATTATCAATTGTTGTATCATTGTTCAGAGATAGACGTACAGAATTTGACGCTGGATTACTATCAAGGCACAGTGCCCTACACAACTTCCTGAACTCATACGACGGTGAGTCATTCTATGTATCAGTGTCAGCCTCTTCTTTAACCTCTGAAGCCGAAGAAGACTCGCCTGTATGGCGAGGAAACCAATAAAACGGTAAACAGGCTTTCACGCAAAAAATCAGTCAGAAGAGCCACACCAGATACGCCTGAATTCAAAGCAGGCGAACGCAGAAGAAGAAGAAGAAGAAGAAATAGCATCTTCTTCTTCTTCTTCTTCTTGTTCTTCGATCGCTCCACGCCAAACACTTGTTAACCACTCTTTGTGATTTCTATTGATCTGAGCCTAAGAGCGATTATCCGTTATGCCATTTATGGGTCTACAAGTAGGCCAGCACATCCGATTTCTGCGACGCTTTTTATTTACTAGGGTAGCTTTCCTATGCCCTTACACCAGTCGCCTTTTACAACATGGCTTTTAGGTGGCAGTGGTACAATTCTGTGTCCCCCTTAAGAGCTCCCGCAACACACGGGCGAGTGTCAGCCTCAACTATTAGCAGATCTAACACCGCATGAGTGGTTACCGGGGTCCAAATTGGGGTGTAAAGAATAGAACCACTGTTACCTGTCACGCATGTCGTAAGAGGTGACTAAGGAGGTTAGGCGTGGGGCTAGCTACCCCACAACGTAAAAAACACTAGATGTCTACAGAACGGAGAGCGAACCGAGTAAACACTGGCTGAAACCGGACACATCGCCGAAGGATAAGCACCAGAGCTCCAAATGGTGCTGAAGATGTGACGTAAAATACACCAATGCTAAGCTGCATGAATCAGATTTCCACATGAATAAAATTTATGGGAAGATCTGGTACATCGGTCTGGGCGGTGATCGCGAGAGAGAGAAATCTAACATCATGCAATAATATAACAGAGTAGATGTGATACTATAAAGTGAGGGGTTTTGTTAGTGAAATATTTCGTCTAAAAAAGGTATAACGGTGAAGGATTGACTTCATTGCACCGGGTTTCCGCATATGGCTCCGACCTGGTCAGCAGAAATCTACTGAGAGTGCTGCACAAAGCCCGAACTCCGTAGCCCTAGCAACAATCCTAGGGATCACAGAAAAAAACTGCGCATGTGACTAGTTCCGGATTCGATCTCAGAACCTTCAAAATGTTCTTGAACATGTGTATACGTCTAGAGTATAGTAGAACTTGGCATGACTAACTTGCAATCTGGTGGCGGGGAATGTTCACAGTGAACCCTTTCTTTGATATTGCATCATTGTGTGACACAAGAAGCCCCCTCCTCGTCCTCTATTGTTAGGATATTTCAATTCTAACTTCTTTCTAGTTCTAGTGTATTTGCAATTCTAACTTCTTTCTAGTTCTAGTGTATTCAATTCTAACTCTTTCTAGTTCTAGTGTATTGCAATTCTAACTTCTTTCTAGTTCTAGTGTATTTCAATTCTAACTTCTTTCTAGTTCTAGTGTATTTCAATTCTAACTTCTTTCTAGTTCTAGTGTATTTCAATTCTAACTTCTTTCTAGTTCTAGTGTATTTCAATTCTAACTTCTTTCTAGTTGTAGTGTATTTCAATTCTAACTTCTTTCTAGTTCTAGTGTATTTCAATTCTAACTTCTTTCTAGTTCTAGTGTATTTCAATTCTAACTTCTTTCTAGTTCTAGTGTATTTCAATTCTAACTTCTTTCTAGTTGTAGTGTATTTCAATTCTAACTTCTTTCTAGTTCTAGTGTATTTCAATTCTAACTTCTTTCTAGTTCTAGTGTATTTCAATTCTAACTTCTTTCTAGTTCTAGTGTATTTCAATTCTAACTTCTTTCTAGTTCTAGTGTATTTCAATTCTAACTTCTTTCTAGTTCTAGTGTATTGCAATTCTAACTTCTTTCTAGTTCTAGTGTATTTCAATTCTAACTTCTTTCTAGTTCTAGTGTATTTCAATTCTAACTTCTTTCTAGTTGTAGTGTATTTCAATTCTAACTTCTTTCTAGTTCTAGTGTATTTCAATTCTAACTTCTTTCTAGTTCTAGTGTATTTCAATTCTAACTTCTTTCTAGTTCTAGTGTATTTCAATTCTAACTTCTTTCTAGTTGTAGTGTATTTCAATTCTAACTTCTTTCTAGTTCTAGTGTATTTCAATTCTAACTTCTTTCTAGTTCTAGTGTATTTCAATTCTAACTTCTTTCTAGTTCTAGTGTATTTCAATTCTAACTTCTTTCTAGTTCTAGTGTATTTCAATTCTAACTTCTTTCTAGTTCTAGTGTATTTCAATTCTAACTTCTTTCTAGTTCTAGTGTATTTCAATTCTAACTTCTTTCTAGTTCTAGTGTATTTCAATTCTAACTTCTTTCTAGTTCTAGTGTATTTCAATTCTAACTTCTTTCTAGTTCTAGTGTATTTCAATTCTAACTTCTTTCTAGTTCTAGTGTATTTCAATTCTAACTTCTTTCTAGTTCTAGTGTATTTCAATTCTAACTTCTTTCTAGTTCTAGTGTATTCCAATTCTAACTTCTTTCTAGTTCTAGTGTATTTCAATTCTAACTTCTTTCTAGTTCTAGTGTATTTCAATTCTAACTTCTTTCTAGTTCTAGTGTATTTCAATTCTAACTTCTTTCTAGTTCTAGTGTATTTCAATTCTAACTTCTTTCTAGTTCTATGGTATTTCAATTCTAACTTCTTTCTAGTTCTAGTGTATTTCAATTCTAACTTCTTTCTAGTTCTAGTGTATTTCAATTCTACTCTTCTAGTTTAGTGTATTTCAATGGAACTTCTAGTAACTATGTATAAATTCAATCCTAACTTCATTTCTAGTTACAGTGTATTCATTTCAACTTATTCTGTCTAGTGATCAATTCTCTCTTTTGTTCTATGTTTGCAATTAACATTTTCTAGTTCTAGTGTATTTCATTTATTTTTATTTGTGTATTCAACCCAACTTTGCTTTCTAGTTGTTTCCGTCTAGATTTCAATTCTAACTTTCTTCTAGTGCTAGTGTATTCCCAATTCTAACTTCATTCTAGTTCTAGTGTATTTCAATTCTAACTCATTTCTAGTTCTAGGTATTTCAATTCTAACTCCTTTCTAGTCTTAGGTATTCAATTCTAACTCATTCTAGTTCTATGCATTTCAATTCTAACTCCATTCTAGTGCTAGGTATTTCAATTCTAACTCCATTCTAGTGTGACATTTCAATTCTAACTCCTTTCTAGTTCTAGGCATATTTCAATTCTAACTCTTTCTAGTTCTAGTGTATTTCAATTCTAACTTCTTCTAGTTCTAGTGTATTTCAATTCTAACTCCATTCTAGTTCTTGGTATTTCAATTCTAACTCCATTCTAGTGCTTGTATTTCAATTCTAACTCCATTTCTAGTCTTAGGTATTCAATTCTAACTCCTTCTAGTCTGGCATTTCAATTCTAATCTTCTAGTTCTAGGATTTCAATTCTAACTCCTTCTAGTTCTAGTGCATTTCAATTCTAACTCATTCTAGTCTTGTGTATTTCAATTCTAACTTCTTCTAGTGCTAGTGTATTTCCAATTCTAACTCTTTCTAGTGCTTGGGCATTTCAATTCTAACTTCTTTCTAGTCTTGTAAATCAGTCTAGTGTCATTCTCAATCTAACTTCATGCTCAGGTCAGTATTTCAATTCAAAACTGCTATTATTAAGTAAGTTTTCAGAAATCAACCGTTTCTATTGGTGAATGAATGTATTTTTCAATAGTTCATGGTTACGCCTCAATATTAGTATTGAGTTATATAGATGAACTACATGTAAACTATGTATAAGTGGCGAAACACGAATCATTCATTCATTATTAAACAGTTGTAATATCATTGTCATAGTCTATATGTCTGTGCTGTGACATTCGTCCTTTTGTTATGTTTGCTTTATAAAAGGCATTTTTGGTCGAAACTTTGCTGTGTATTGTCATTGTTTTTGTATTTTGTAAAACCACAGTACTTTGTTATTAGGTGTTTCTAGTGCTAGGGTATTCCAATTCTAACTCCATTCTAGTGCTAGGGTATTCCAATTCTAACTCCATTCTAGTGCTAGGATATTTCAATTCTAACTCCTTTCTAGTGCTTGGGTATTCCAATTCTAACTCCATTCTAGTACTTGGGCATTTCAATTCTAACTCCATTCTAGTGCTAGGGTATTCCAATTCTAACTCCATTCTAGTGCTTGGACATTTCAATTCTAACTCCATTCTAGTGCTAGGGCATTTCAATTCTAACTCCATTCTAGTGCTAGGGTATTCCAATTCTAACTCCATTCTAGTGCTAGGATATTTCAATTCTAACTCCATTCTAGTGCTTGGGCATTTCAATTCTAACTCCATTCTAGTGCTTGGGTATTTCAATTCTAACTCCATTCTAGTGCTTGGGTATTCCAATTCTAACTCCATTCTAGTGCTTGGGCATTTCAATTCTAACTCCATTCTAGTGCTAGGGCATTTCAATTCTAACTCCATTCTAGTGCTTGGGCATTTCAATTCTAACTCCATTCTAGTGCTTGGGTATTTCAATTCTAACTCCATTCTAGTGCTTGGGTATTCCAATTCTAACTCCATTCTAGTGCTTGGGCATTTCAATTCTAACTCCTTTCCTATGTGGCTTGTAAATCCACATAGCTCGTCAATGCTCTCTATAACATAAAAACTACATGGCATCAGGTCAAACGGCAATAGTCAAAACGATGCTGAATTATTGAAGAATAAAAGTTTTCAGTAGAATGTCAGAGCTGTTTCTACTTTGGTGAATGAATGTATTTATCAATATGTTTGCCTGAGTGGTTCCCGGGGCCCAAATTTGAGGTGTAAGGAATAGAACCAATGTTACCTGCCACGCATGTCGTAAGAGGCGACTAAGGAGGTTTGGATGAAATCGGATGCACGTGTCTTAAACGTGTAGAAGTCTATGCGTTTAGGGGCCTACCAAACCAATATGCAATGTATACAAGTTCTTGGCAAAGATCAAACATATCACAAAGAGTGATTAAAATTGGTCGTAAAGAATGAACGCAAGAAGAAGGGAAAAATGAATATGCTAAAAGTCAAATTTGAGATCCTACTTTGAATGTTCTTCTTCTTCTTCGAACGCTCCATATCAATCACTTGTTAAACCACTCTTTGTGATTGGTATGTGATCTGAGTCTAAGAGAGATTGTACGTTGTGCCAGTTATGCGCCTTGAAGTAGGCCAGCACATCCTATTTCTACGATGTCTTTTATTTACTATGGTAGCTTTCCTAGGCCCCTATCTCAGTCGCCTCTTACGACATGCCTTATAGGTCGCAGTGTTACTATTATTTGCTCCCCTTGCGAGCCTCTGCAACACACGGGCGGTATTTAAATGTATTTATATTTGTGATGTTAGAACTACGTTGATGAGTAAATATATATGTATATGTTGCGGTGCGAGTACTGAACGCCTGGGTTTAAGACACTGCTAATGAGAGGACAAAAGTTATCCACTTTCAAATGATGACTCTGGTTAAAGAATAGAGATCGAAGAGGAAAGTCAAACTAGGTTCCCAAAATGGTGTACATGAAGAGGGTGTGTAAAGCCAAAGGGAGAAAATAACAACTCAATATGGCAAAACTCTTAGCAAATTGAACTTCTATGATGAAGAATATATATTTTCAAGATAAAAACTAGTTAGAATAGGCGTAACTGCGTCCCTATAGGTGCTAAGTAGCTTTCAGCTTGATAAAAGTGTCAGTGTCACGCAAGGAAAACTGCTTAACTCCTTCGGCACTAAGATCGCCCCTTCCCCTCTCCTGTATGAGCAACACATGTGTGTGTATAGATGACTGTGCAGTTAATTTCTAGGATACAATCTTTAACCACAGGTTGGTCATACATGATCAAGGTTGGATATATAGATGCTGTGTGTTCTGTCTTTTAGCTCAGTTCGCTTTCTATGCGCCTCAACAGTACAATGATTCGCAACTGTACGAGTTTCTCTTTTGTTTGTACGGCGATCTCGCGCAAGGGACTTTCAGCACGTGGTGTCTATATCGAAGCATTTCAGAGACACTTCAAGGGTGTCTTTAAAGCGTTGTTTCTGTCCACTAACCGATCGTCTGCCTCTCTTCAAGCTTGCCATACATCAACAGTGCGATTTGGAGTTTCTGAAACTGTAATTTGCGCTGTATTTGTTGCTAAGTAGGGGAAAGTTGCGATATTTTCTAAACCCCACTCTCTCGTCCAGGGCTATAAGTATCCAGAGGCAAGACAAGTCGAGACGAATGGAGATAGTTCCAGATGCAGTGGATGACCAGGACTTTCTAGCTGTCCACACCGCTCTACCGTGATCCACCTTTCTAACCGTTGTGCCAGCTAGTGACATCATCTGTAAAGTTAACCATATCTAGTATTCACATGCATATGTAGACAGTGCATAGCTTACCAATGATGCGAGACCCATCGGCTACCTTCACCTTATTTAACCGCCAATGAAGCATTGTAACCTTTGTAGTCGCTGTGCATGAAACTGAAAAAAAAACTATGGTGAAACTGGCATCCTAACACAGACAGCAGGCTATATCAGAGAATCCAGATCTCGGCCTCTCTCTCTCTCTCTCTCTCTCGATCGATCGATCGATCGTTCTTTTTCGGCCGTTTTTATCATTCTTATTGTGATATATAAACGACCTTTGCCAAGACCGTATTTTTACGTTACATCATCAGTACCATTTGGAGCTCTGGTGCTTGTCCTTCGGCGACTTGTCCGATATCAACAAGCCTTTACTGGGTTCGCTCCGTTAGCCTTTGACTGTCCCCAGCCGACCTGCAAGGCAGCAGGTCGAATCTCGGTCTAAAATAAGTGATGAGGGAAGGAGAAGGCGACAACCCAAACAAGAGCTGAGATTGGTGCATAGTCCCCTGTAGTCATATGCCGCTTAGCTGAAGGGGAATTTCCCAGAAGTCAGACCACTCACTTTACGTGACCCCCGCATATAAGTATTGTTAAAACGTGACGAATTATTTTTTAAAAGCAACATAGCATGCGAACACAAAATTATATTATATTATAAATTGTCACGTTAAAAAATATCAGTAGTATTGGCATTTTTCATCAATAAATAACCATTGACTCATAGAACTGTATAAAATTATAATAAACCTCGCCTATGTGGTGCCGGGGCCAGCAAGCGAAGCAAAGAATAGTACCACTGCGACCTACAAGGCATGTCGTAAGATAAAACTGATGTAGGACCTAGGAAAACTACCTTAGTGAATAAAAAAGCATCGCAGAAATCGGATGTGCTGGCATACTTGTCGGCGCGTAACTGTCACAACGTACAATTGCTCTTAGGATGAGATCACATACAAATCACACAGAGTGATTAACAAGTGGTCGATATGGAACGTTCGAAGAAGAAGAAGAAGAAGAACTTCTTACGGAGACTTCAAACTATTTTATCAGTGTTGAGCATGCTTGAAACCTCGACGCAATAAAGAAACAAATTGTTATGAAAACGTGACTGTCCTTACTGGAAGGGACAGACAGTAGAGGCATGTAATATAGTTGAAGGAGAAACCCACTAGAAACTGAATGCAGAAATGTTATTAAGTATGGATGGTGCGAGATGTCAGTCAAAGTAAGCTCAAGTAGTTTTGAAGCGCTTGAACGATCAGTCAGATAGTTAGTTTGGATAACTCTGAAAGTGGCTGAGAGTGGAGAACCGGAAAATTTGGTACACCTCTTATTTCACAAGTTCTAGATTAATCTAGATGCTAGTTGAGACTGGGTAGAATACGGGAATAATAGCTAGACAGACAAAACAGAATGGCAGGCGGGTCGATCGCTGGATTGAAATAACAGACAGATAAATAGACAGATAGATTGATAGATATACATACAGAAATATAGATGGATAGACATGTATACTGATAGACAGGCAAACAGATAGACAGATAAATGGAGGCCAAGCTTAGATGAGTTGGTTGGGTAAGGTTGACCGAGCGCAAAACCTTAAGTTGCGTTCTTGTTCTTGTGTCTAGACTAAACTGTTCTTCCTGTGACAACCGTGGTCGCTAATGTTGGACGAACACAAAACCTAAAGTTGCGTTCTTGTGCTTAACTAAACTGTTCTTCCTGTGACAACCGTGGTCGCTAATGTTGGACGAACACAAAATCTAAAGTTGTGTTATTGCGCTTGATAAAATCCCATAATTTCGAAAAATTCATAGGTTCGAAAAGAAGTAGAAGAATCATGTCGCAAATGGTAAAAAATAAAAGGACTGGGGATCGTACCAGAAATCCTACACTATTTAAAAAAAAAAGCATTTAACGACACAGAGTAAAAAAGCAAACAGCTAAAGAAATATAGTTGTTTTTTTAAAAAGCAAACAGCTACCGAAAGAGTTTTTTTTTTAAAGCAAGCAGCTACCGAAACAGACTTTTAAAGATAACAGCTACGAAGTTTTTAAAAAGGCAAACAGCTACCGAAACAGACTTTTTTAAAGAAAACACTACTGAAACATACTTTACAAAGCAAACAGCTACCGAAACAGACTAAAGAAATAAGCAAACATCTACTTAAACAGACTTTTTAAAAAAAAAGCAAACAGCTATTGAAACAGACTTTATCGTATTCTTAGAGTTAATCTATCTTTTTTTATTGTTAAATCCAGCCTCACGTGTTAGTTTTTTTTTTTAAATCTTCTTCTTTTGTGCTAAAACTGCTACAATTTTGTTGCCCAGTGTCATGGTTTTCTATTTTGTCTTGCGCTGTTTTGGTGGCTTGAGCGATTGTTATTTTTACTCTTTGACATGATTCTGCTATACCATCTAACCATCTTTTTCGTGATCTTCCTCTCGCCTTCTTTCCTGATGTTCTGTTATAGAAGACTGTGTATACTGTGAAGTTTGGATGCATTCTTATTAAGTGGCCAAACCACTTCATTCTTTGTTTCTCAATGTAATTTAAGCACGGTTTGGTGCCATCTTTCTTTCTTATGCTGATGTTGGTGACTTTCTTTTCTGGTGTTGTTGCTAACTTGTCGCAGTTACCAACAATTGTTTTTTAACACTGAAAAAATCTGACCAGTTTAATATACAGTATCATCGTCGTGGTCAGCAGAAAAAAATGTCAAAATCCAAGCATCAATACTAACCCGTACGTCTTGTATCGTGTTGTAATCTTTGATGTACTATCGTTACTGTCTGTAATACTGATTTTTAGGACTGTGTAGGACTGGGGGGAGATGAGCCTGATGAGTTTAATGGTCGCATGACTAGTGCAGTCGTCGCATAACTGTTCCGGTTAGGATTTTTCTTTTTTGCCCCCCTTCCTCCGACAGAAAACACCCATGGCCATACCGGGGATTGAACATGGGTCTCCCACAAAGGAGCCGCCTTCTTATCCATTCGGCCAGACGCTCCTACTTTGATGTACATGTACACATATTGTCATCATCATCAAGGTGCGTATCCTTGATAGGACGTTGATCTCTTTGCAGCACATCTTAAATTCACTGTCTCTTGCCAGTTCACCCACTTCGTCGATGGTCATGTTCATGGTTTCTTTAATATCTTGTAGCTATCTTCTTCTTGGTCTGCCTCTGCGTCCTGGGACCCTGCCCTCTAATATTGTTCACTGCGGGCCATCGTGACGCTTGATGTGACCAAATTATCTAATTGTTCTGTATAGTGTATTGTTTATCAGCCAATTGCCTGTAACATTCAGTTGTTTCTGTACATCAGTGCCATTCTTTTTTTCTGCCCATGGTGTTCGTAGGATCTTTCTGTAGCATTTAGTTTCGAAGCACTGGATTTTCGTTCTTGTTTTTACAGCTCACATATACAACATGTACAATATTGAAACAAATATAATTAATGTTGCACCGATACAATGGATACAATGCAAAAGGCCGGCCACGCAAAAGATGGACCTAAGAGATAACAGTGGTGATGAAAGACACTATTTATGAAGCGCACACAAGGGCTCGTCCTAGAAATCTTGTCTTACCCTGACGCTGTGAGGAAAAACAGGATTGTAGAAAAGACAAGATAAGATAATTAATTTAATATTCAATAAATGCATATCCCTCCGCGTGAAATAGTTACAATCTTGTAAGTGGTTGTTGTTCTTTCCGGTACGGAACTTCTTTTCTTTGTTGTATTACTATTGTCAACTGGAAAACTAATCCTCTATATCTTATTCCCAATACTGCATATTATGTGATCTCTTCTGCTACTATACACACATTCCCGCCTACCTGACATTGCCTGATTGGTGTCGTGATTCCGATAACGAATATTGATTTTTCTTTGTAACTGAGTATCGATAACTGGTTTTTGATACAGTTTCAAATTCTGCTCTTTGAAGCATTCACAATACAAAGTTACTGCTACACCGTCTCCTATTTTTTCTTCATTTGTGGTCTTTCAATGAAGCAACACATTAACTGATTACATATTCCTTAGTTGACGATCTCTGTGGCGAAGTGGTTAATAGTTTGTCTTGCGTTGTGAAGGATGTAGGTTCGAATATGGATAGTGTTGTTAAATTGATATGTGCATTTTTTTTTCTTGGAAATACCTAGGATTGTTGTTAGAGCTACGGAGCTCGTGTGTGTCGCAGCCAACTCTAGATAACTAGGCCAGACAATAACCGGGATTCCTGACCTAGACCAGAAAATGGGCGGTACTGCCCCCCAGCGGGCACTGAAGCCTTCTAGGGGGACATAGTGGGTTCATAAGCATTTTAACGGGGGCGTTCAGGCGATTAGGAGTCGGTTGATCCTTAAAGAAGAAATTAATAATATATATTTTAAAATAAATTATTTGAGGGATTTTGCGATTGAATAATCATTAAAAAATGTTAAACCATTTTAATTCATTTTATGCCAGTCTTACACGATCCATTTTTTCATAAACTTTCTTTTTCTTGTATATACTCATTTGAAAATTGACCATGTATGACAGAAATATGTATATCAATTTTCTATGTCAAAATCAAAATAAAGCATGTATATATAAATGGGGAGGGGGGCGTTGGCAAACTGTTATAATGGGGAATGGAGCGTTACAAAGATTATGTCGTGCAAAGTGGGCGGTGGGCCGAGAAAGTTTGGGAATCTATGTTCTAAAGGCTGTACAAAATTGTTATAACGTACTTTGGTTTGTCGTATTGTTTTTATGATTCTAATACCATATCTTTACATTTTTTGTTTTAGCTGCCAGGGAAGCTGCAGATCCTGATGGTCCCGGACGCAGGAAGTAATGGCTTTACGACATTCACAAAGAGCTTGCCTCAGATAGATGATCCATTGTCGCTATATTTGTAGTCATTATTCATGCTATATACACTTTACAGAGATAACACATGTTTATTTATAGAACTACACAGTACACAGGAATCAAACACACATGAACCCAGCACACATGAACCCAGCACACATGAACACAGTACACATGAACACAGTACACATGAACCCAGCACACATGAACACAGTACACATGAACCCAGCACACATGAACCCAGCACACATGAACACAGTACACATGAACACAGTACACATAAAGCAAGCAAATAAACATACAAATAGTTAACGATGCACATGAACCAAACAAATAAACATACAAATAGGTAACGGTACACATGAACAAGCAAATAAACATACAAATAGGTAACAATGCACATGAACCAAACAAATAAACATACAAATAGGTAACGGTACACATGAACAAGCAAATAAACATACAAATAGGTAACGGTACACATAAACCATATAAATAAGCATACAAATAGGTAACAGTACACGTAAACCAAGCAAAGTAACGCTTTGTCTGCATACAGTTTGTATAGAGTTAAAATCAAAGAAAACTAGCTGATGCTACAAATAAGAATGAGAAAAAAAATAAGTATTTTGACTACATAAAAAAGAGATGAAGGGTTGGCAAAGATCGTTATGGAAGGCGACATCCTGGCGAAGAGGAAGACTATGCAAAAGATGGATTCGGGATGTTACTGATGATTGAGCATAACGGCAGCAAAGATAGAAGAGAGAAAGAGAAAAATCTTGGTCTATGAAAGAGATAAATTACGAAGGACTGTTAAGTTAGCAAAGTTCTGCTCAGAACAAGCTATTTGATACTGTACACAATGATCTTGTCTGTATAGAATAGAGGGACTCGGGCGATTGTATGATTGTGTCACGGATGAAGAGCTTGTAGAGAGAACAAGACAGATTACAGTGGACCAAGAGATGAAGGAAATGCACTGAAGTCGGATAGAACACACTTTGAGAAAACCTAGAGGAATTTAACAAGAAGAGCTCTTTCCTGGTACTCACAGGAAAGGGGAAGGAGAAAGTAGCTTAAAAATACACAGAGAAGAGATTTGTAGACAGATATTGACGATGTGAAGACAGCAGAACGACAGAGAAGAGATTTGTAGACAGATATTGACGATGTGAAGACAGCAGAACGACAGAGAAGAGATTTGTAGACAGATATTGACGATGTGAAGACAGCAGAACGACAGAGAAGAGATTTGTACACAGATATTGACGATGTGAAGACAGCAGAACGACAGAGAAGAGATTTGTAGACAGATATTGACGATGTGAAGACAGCAGAACGATAGAGAAGAGATTTGTAGACAGATATTGACGATGTGAAGACAGCAGAACGGCAACACTGGAGGTCTCTTGTGGAAGTCTTATGTGTCAATCGGGACACGACGAGAATATAGATAGATAGATTGACGATGTACGGAATAGCTGGGATGAGCTGCAAGAGATAGTAAAAGAGAGGAAGACTTTGTTTAGGGCAGCGCTATCGAACGCAGTGCCCGCGGGCGTCATTGTGTCCTGTGATACATCTCTGGCGCTATATTTTTTCCTCCAGTTTACGTTAATCAGAATTTCAATACAAAAAAGGAGTTTCTGAATAACAGTAGGACTCTGGTTTGTTCGTTAGCACAATATTTCGAAAATTTTAACTTGCAGTCGGGATTAAGTTTTCTTCTGTTATTTATTTGTTATTTATGTTATTATTATATTACTTTATTATTATTATCTTTTCTTCTTCTTTGCGTTCGTTCTTTACGACCAATTTTAATCACTCTTTGATATGTTTGATCTTTGCCAAGAACGTGTATACGTTGCACATTGGTTTGTAGGCCCCTAAATGCATAGACTTCTACACATTTAGGACACATGCATCCGATTTCAGCCAAACCTCCTTAGTCGCCTCTTACGACATGCATGGCAGGTAACAGTGGTTCTATTCTTTACACCCCACATTTGGGCCCCGGTAACCACTCAGGTAATTATTATTATATTATTAGTATTATTATTACAATTATTACATGGTGCCCGCGCCTCCACAGTCATTAGTCAAATGCGCCCCAATATATAAAAACGTTGGATAGAACTTGTTTAGGGCCTATGCCCCAACTGAGATTAAAACGACACAAGAAAGGAGAGAGAGAGAGAGAGATCCCATCTCTCTCTCTCGCGATAACCCGTAGACTGATGTACCAGATTTCCCCATGAATCATATTTCTCTGAAAACCTGATTCATGCAGCCTTAGCATGAGTGGGTTTCGTCACATCTTCAGCGCCATTTGGAGCTCTGGTGCTTATCCTTCGGTCATGTGTCCAGTTTCAGCTAGCGTTTACTGGGTTCGCTCTCCGTCAGCCTTTGACTGTCCCTATCCGACCTGCAAGGCAGAAGGTTTTAACCATCTAATAATATAAACAAACGATACACGGACAAAAAGATACACAGTACACATGAACCAAACTTAACAAACAAACAATTTAATGAAGAACATATAACGTAACACATGCTAAATAATCAAATCAAATCTTCTGAAGACGTGCACTTTTCCCGCAAGAATATATGGATGTGAATCATGGATCATTACATAAACATTCAAGGAGAAAATCAATCCTTTTGAAACAAATTGCTACATGCAAATTTGTAGAATGATCTAAAGAGAGAAGATAAAAAATATAATTGTGCAAGGAATACCGGATCAAACAATATCATGGTCTCGAAAAGTGAAATATTTTAGTTAGATTAAACGTCACAGCGGTTTAGATCGTGCTATAATTGAAGACATGGATCATGGAAGACGAGGTAGAGGGTGGTAAAAAGACGAAGATGGCAATAGGACATTAGAAGACATTGAAAGGTTGACAGAGACAGGACTTTTAGAGATGTAGAGTCTTCATGTAGGCTATGATGAGAGTAATGATTCAAAGAAGGTTATATGAAACATTCACTGCTAACAGGTGCACAGCAAACTGCATCAATTTATTTAAACAGGTATAGCAAATGCTACACGTACATATAGTTATTACACAGTCACATAATACGGCCATTACATACAGTATAAAAACAACACAGACACACATAGTGCACAGAAATACAGACATCTACATATGTGCACATTACAACACAGTAACAACATAGTACAGTGCACATTACACATATGCACATTATACACAGTACACAACATACGTGTACAGTACATACAGTGACACAGTAAGTACTTACAAACAAAACGAACAAAGTACATACATACGTACACTATACACATTACAAATACAAAAGTACATCACATACATACACAGTATATCAAAACTACACATTATATATAACTACAGTATATTACAAAACGAACACAGTATATGCCCCAAAACACATTATATATATATTACACAGTACATACAAAAACAACATAGTATATAACATACAAACACATAAACAAAGCATCAATCAAGAAACTAACTCCACACTAAATAACTAGAGACTAATAAAAATTCAGTAACACATACACACAACACAAACAAAGATTACTACCATTCATGCATACACATAAGCAAACTAGCAGATGAAGATTATCACCAATTTGTTTACTTAACATGTCTCTTTGAGTTGTTAACATTCATAAATAATTTTCTGCTCCTGCAAAAATAAGCCAAACCAGCAGTGTCCTGTATTATTTTACATTGATGCTATTTATTACTGATGTCTGTATTTATTTACATTATGATGTCTTGTATTATTTTATATTGATGATGTCTATGTATTTATTTAATTGATGCCTGTATTTATTTAATGATGTCTTTATTATTTACATTGATGTCTGTATTTATTACATTGATGATGTCTTGTATTTATTTACATTGATGATGTCTTGTATTTATTTTACATTGATGTCTTGTATTTATTTACTTGATGTCCTATTTATTTTACATTGATGATGTCTTGATTATTACATTGATGTCTGTGTATTTATTTACATTATGATGTCTTGTGTATTATTTTACATGAGATGTCTGTATTATTACATTGATGTTCTGTGTATTATTAATTGATGTCTTATTATTTACATTGATGATGTCTGTATTTATTTACATTGATGTCTTTATTTATTTACATTGATGCCTTGTATTTATTTTACATTGATGTTCTGTATTTATTTTAATGATGATGTCTAGTATATTCATGATGTTTGTATTTATTTACATTATGATGTCTGTTATTTATTTACATTGATGTTCTGTATTATTTTACATTGATGATGTCTGTAATTTTATATTGATGATGTCTTGTATTTATTTATATTGATGTCTAGTGTATTTATTTTACATTGATGTTCTGATTATTTACATTGATGTCTCGTGATTTATTCAGATGATGTCTTTATTTATTTTACATTGATGTCTGTGTTTTATATTGATGTGATTATTTACATTGATGTCTTGTATTTATTACTTGATGTTCTGTTATATTTATATTGATGATGTCAGTGTATTATTTACATTGATTCTGATTTATTACATTTTCTCTATTTATTTTACATGATGATGTCTGTTATTTATTTCATGATGTTCTGTATTTATTTTACATTATGATGTCTTATTTATTTATATTGATGATTCTGTGTATTTATTTATATTGATGATGTCTAGTTATTTATTCTTGATGTTCTGTGTATTTATTTTACATTGATGTCTCGTGTATTTATTTTACATTGATGATGTCTTGTGTATTTATTTTACATTGATGTCTTGTGTATTTATTTTACATTGATGCCTTGTGTATTTATTTTACATTGATGTCTTGTGTATTTATTTTACATTGATGTTCTGTGTATTTATTTTATATTGATGATGTCTAGTGTATTTATTTTACATTGATGTCTGTGTATTTAGCATTGATGTCTCGTGTATTTATTTTATATTGATGATGTCTTGTGTATTTATTTTACATTGATGTTCTGTGTATTTATTTTACATTGATGATGTCTTGTGTATTTATTTTATATTGATGATGTCTTGTGTATTTATTTTATATTGATGATGTCTAGTGTATTTATTTTACATTGATGTTCTGCATATTTATTTCATATCTAATTGAGTCATTGATAGAACCATCATCATTGCACTTCGGTGAGTAACCATGTGTGCTCCGATCTCTTTCTTACACAGGAATATCTCAGCTCCTGTGCACGAATTCGATAGCACGGGCGAGGGTTCCCGGGGTAATTTTGAAGATGTTGAAGATAATTTAGCAGGAATTTTAATCTTTTCTTATGAATTTTGCCTGCGCAGTGGCTTTCCAACTTGCTCTTCTCGATTTTGAACTGTCAAGGGTTCTTTTACAAGCTCTTATTGAACACATGACCTATGTTTTATTGTCCGTCTCTGATAGGACTAGGAACTCGATCTCACCTACACTGAGATTAGGGATCTCTGGAAAAATATCCAGATGGCTCCACGTGGGAGCGAGCCTGGTACCTTTGGCACGAGAGACGAGCTCCTAACCTCTACGTCACAAAAACCCAAATGTTATATCTGACCTGACAGCAGTGTTACTATGCTAGATTATAACTTTGTATATGTGATAATGTAAGGTGGGGTGTGTCACCAGACGCTGTAACAACACAAGAGGAACCCACATAGCTGAGAATCATCATGCCGTTGAGGCGCAGAGAAAATGAGCTGCAAAGACAGATCACACAACACGCACATATCTAACCTTGATCATGTATGCCCCACCTGTGGTAGGGGATTGTGTTCTAGGGTTGGACTCTACAGTCACCTCTGGACACACCAGTGAAGTGCAGCAGCACACATGTCAGACTGTTGTCATCATCGCTTTGCGATGGATGGCTATCACGATTGCTATTATCCCCAAGAAAGAGCACTTAACAATCCTTAGAAACTTTAACCCAAGGTTTAGTGCTAATAATGATTCCTGCTAGACCGCATGCTTGGAAACGTTTGGTGATTGAAAATAAACCCACCAATAATAGACAGCTTCTTCTTCTTCTGCATCAACTTCTGCTAAGTGACTACTCCAGTATGTGTCATAAACAAGGTGTTGCCATGAGGTCTTCATCGGTATCCACCTGCCCCGCCCCCATAGTTTGTCCTGAACTGTGTCCTGTGGCCGATTGCCTACTCATACTGTTCAGAGCTGGGCTAGCAGTCTTGCACAATGTGCTCTGGTGACTGCTTTGGTGCTCCATGTGTGCAGGCAACTTTTCTGAACACTTGTTACCATTGTGTGATTGTATGGGATCTGGCCTAAGTATGACTTACAGTTGTGCCAGTTATACGCGCACAAGTTAGGCTTTGCACATCCGATTTATGCATCACTTTGATTCCACTAAGGAGCTCTCCTAAGTAACCACATTTAGTGGTCAGATTCTGCCTTCTTGTAGGTTGCATTGATACTAAATTATGCTCTTTGCTTCCATGCACAAATCGCGAGACATAGTTATAACAGTCTGCACAAAGAGATCACGGACAACCAATTTGTATAAAGTGCGAGTCTCTCTCAAACTGTTTCAGTTTAGTTGTCGGATCATCTCGATGCACAGCGAACCAATTAGTCCATAAGTGTCCGATCCCCCTCAGTATGCCTCTCAGCACATGGCAACTAGCGACACCAGTTCTTTGTTGGTTTACTATTCTTCTTTGACTTCCAGTATAGCGCTCTTATTTAACTACACCACATTTGACTTGGTATTCTTGCAGTCTGGTTAGTGTTGTCGATTCACCACCCTCACTTGAATCATTTAGAGATCCTATCTTCATTATAGAACTCCGAACTGCACTCCTGCAGAAACACAGTTGCTGACACTGCTCCTAATTCTTCTTCTTCGAACGCTCCACATCGACCACTTGTTAACCACTCTGTGTGATTTGTATGTGATCTGAGCCTAAGAGCGATTGTACATTGTGCCAGTTATGCACCTACAAGTAAGCCAGCACATCCTATTTCTGCAATGCTTATTATTTACTAGGTAGCTTTCTTAAGTCCTACATCAGTGTCCCTCACGACATGCCTTGTAGGTCACAGTGGTACTATTCTTTGCTTCCCTTGCGGACACCGGCACCAAACGAGAGGGCTCTTAATTCAACATATAGTTTACCTTTATAGCAGAGCTTAATAAAAAACAGCTGCAAAGAGTTAAGACAAGTAATAAAAGGAATGCTAGTAGAAAAAATATGAAGATGGCATCACCCCACAAGTAACCAAGAATGGCATCACACCCCTAACCAAGGCTCTAACCAAGAATGGCATCACCCCCACAAGTAACCAAGAATGGCATCACACCCACAAGTAACCAAGAATGGAAAAACAAAAAAATCATAACCAACTCCTTTGCCAGTGCTGGGATGAATGGACAGTACCACAATATATAAAGGAGGCAAATATTGTTACTCTGTAGAAGAACAAATGTGTTTATGGAGATTACAGCAACCACAGAGGAATATCTATGTAAAACCCTTTAAATCTATTCTTAGTACTGTAGGGGAAATCTACGCGCGTGACATCCGGAACATCTGTGGTTTAGTGGTAGTGATCCCGATCATAACCCAGGAGTATCTGGTTCAAACTCCACAGCGGGCAGTTTGAAAGCAAATTTGCTCCCGTGGATTTTTACAAACGGTAAAAATGGACCTCACCCTTCAGAAAGCAATGGCAAACTACAAAAAGTATAGGTGGCACCTAGAAAATCGACGACTCATTTACTGTGGTTGATGACTATGTCATGTAAAAGGATATGCCATGATTTTCATTAGGAACACTATTTATGAAGAGCACACAAAAATCAGTTCTAGAAATCTCTCCTTATTCTAAAGCTATGAGGCAAAACAAGATTAGAGAAAATAAAGAAAATAAGAAGTCATCCCTGGGCAGATGACGCTCATCAGCCTGGGAGGGCAGGTCGTCTACGGGTCGTTGCCCTGAAAGAAAATAAGAAGTCATCCCTGGGCAGATGACGCTCATCAGCCTGGGAGGGCAGGTCGTCTACGGGTCGTTGCCCTGAAAGAAAATAAGAAGTCATCCCTGGGCAGATGACGCTCATCAGCCTGGGAGGGCAGGTCGTCTACGGGTCGTTGCCCTGAAAGAAAATAAGAAGTCATCCCTGGGCAGATGACGCTCATCAGCCTGGGAGGGCAGGTCGTCTACGGGTCGTTGCCCTGAAAGAAAATAAGAAGTCATCCCTGGGCAGATGACGCTCATCAGCCTGGGAGGGCAGGTCGTCTACGGGTCGTTGCCCTGAAAGAAAATAAGAAGTCATCCCTGGGCAGATGACGCTCATCAGCCTGGGAGGGCAGGTCGTCTACGGGTCGTTGCCCTGAAAGAAAATAAGAAGTCATCCCTGGGCAGATGACGCTCATCAGCCTGGGAGGGCAGGTCGTCTACGGGTCGTTGCCCTGAAAGAAAATAAGAAGTCATCCCTGGGCAGATGACGCTCATCAGCCTGGGAGGGCAGGTCGTCTACGGGTCGTTGCCCTGAAAGAAAATAAGAAGTCATCCCTGGGCAGATGACGCTCATCAGCCTGGGAGGGCAGGTCGTCTACGGGTCGTTGCCCTGAAAGAAAATAAGAAGTCATCCCTGGGCAGATGACGCTCATCAGCCTGGGAGGGCAGGTCGTCTACGGGTCGTTGCCCTGAAAGAAAATAAGAAGTCATCCCTGGGCAGATGACGCTCATCAGCCTGGGAGGGCAGGTCGTCTACGGGTCGTTGCCCTGAAAGAAAATAAGAAGTCATCCCTGGGCAGATGACGCTCATCAGCCTGGGAGGGCAGGTCGTCTACGGGTCGTTGCCCTGAAAGAAAATAAGAAGTCATCCCTGGGCAGATGACGCTCATCAGCCTGGGAGGGCAGGTCGTCTACGGGTCGTTGCCCTGAAAGAAAATAAGAAGTCATCCCTGGGCAGATGACGCTCATCAGCCTGGGAGGGCAGGTCGTCTACGGGTCGTTGCCCTGAAAGAAAATAAGAAGTCATCCCTGGGCAGATGACGCTCATCAGCCTGGGAGGGCAGGTCGTCTACGGGTCGTTGCCCTGAAAGAAAATAAGAAGTCATCCCTGGGCAGATGACGCTCATCAGCCTGGGAGGGCAGGTCGCACGGGTCGTTGCCCTGAAAGAAAATAAGAAGTCATCCCTGGGCAGATGACGCCTATCAGCCTGGGAGGGCAGGTCGTCTACGGGTCGTTGCCCTGAAAGAAAATAAGAAGTCATCCCTGGGCAGATGACGCTCATCAGCCTGGGAGGGCAGGTCGTCTACGGGTCGTTGCCCTGAAAGAAAATAAGAAGTCATCCCTGGGCAGATGACGCTCATCAGCCTGGGAGGGCAGGTCGTCTACGGGTCGTTGCCCTGAAAGAAAATAAGAAGTCATCCCTGGGCAGATGACGCTCATCAGCCTGGGAGGGCAGGTCGTCTACGGGTCGTTGCCCTGAAAGAAAATAAGAAGTCATCCCTGGGCAGATGACGCTCATCAGCCTGGGAGGGCAGGTCGCCACGGGTCGTTGCCCTGAAAGAAAATAAGAAGTCATCCCTGGGCAGATGACGCTCATCAGCCTGGGAGGGCAGGTCGTCTACGGGTCGTTGCCCTGAAAGAAAATAAGAAGTCATCCCTGGGCAGATGACGCTCATCAGCCTGGGAGGGCAGGTCGCTACGGGTCGTGCCCTGAAAGAAAATAGCAGTCTGCTGCCTTGTGGGTTATGGTTGGGGACAGCAAAAGACTAACGGAGAGCGAACCCAGTAAACGCTGGTTGAAACCGAACACACCACAGAAGGATAAGCTCCTGAGCTCCAATAGGTACTGAAGACTGTGCACGTACATTCCGTTCTTGATGTTTGGCTGTTTATATATTACAATAGAATGATAAAACGCTTAACTCTTTCAGCTTTAGCCGACACTGCGCCATGGCGGAAGTCCGTGCACGCTTTAAGCCGCACACTGCGCCATAGAGTTGCTTCCTTATAAGAAGTCTTTCTAGTTTTACTTACTATTTTACTTATACTACTTTTAACCTGTTATTCAATTGGGTATCCAGTTTCTCAATTTAGTGTATAATAAGATATATATGTTTATTTATTGACAAGTAGTTGGATCGAATTTTTGGAAATTTTTTTACTTCCTTGAATTAACTGCTTAAAAATTGAGGAAATAAATGGGCGGAAAGAGTTAAGAATGATCGAGAGATAGAGAGAGAAAGAGAGAAGTAATCCGGAACACATTTTTAAAAAGCTGGCTAATTTGGTGCACCCTGAGTTGCAGTACGGGTTCCAAGAAAAAAAGTCTACTTAAGACATAGTATTCTGCCTGAGACAGATACAAGAAAAATGCAGAGTACAACACAATACTCTCTTTATCTCTTTCATTGGCCTCACTAAAGCATTAGATCTCATTAACAAAGACTGATATATTCAGGATACTGGAGAATGTTGGTTGGCTACCAAAGCTGTTGAATTTGATCATTTCCTTCCATCAAGATATGAACGAATCAATAGAGCAATATAATGGTATGACATCATAAAATCCTTTAAGAAAGACAAGAGAACACAGTGTAAACACAAAATCTCACAAGTCAGCTAAAAGTTCACTAAAAAACAACACATGTTGTTGATGTGACTATTATTATTGGGTCTCCATACAATCATTGTCAATTAAAATGTGAACAAAATCCATACCACATGATCAGTTTAAAATGAACATTTTATCAATACAATCTTTCACAAGCAATAAACACATACCAAATAATCAACTCTGTGAAATAGGACAAACACTAGCCACTGATTACTACTTAATAATATAGTTAATAATGCCATTGATGGCATTTGTGGTTTCATTAAAGGAATGGTAAAACTCTCCCTGTGTGGTGGTACTTATAATAATAATAATAGTTCTTCTTCGAATGCTCCATATCGATCACCTGTTAAATCACTCTGTGTGATCTGTATGTGATCCGAGCCTGAATGATTGTACATTGCGCCAGTTATACGCCTACAAGTAGATCAGCACATCCGATTTCTGCGATTCTTTTACTAGAGTAGCTTTCCTAGGTCCTTACCTCAGTCGCCTCTTACTGCATGCCTTGTAGGTCACAAGGTTACTATTCTTTGCTTCCCTTTCAGGCCTCGGCAACACACGGGTGAAAGAATAGTTCAAAAGTGTACATATAAATCTGTGACATATATTACGAATAGATCAAATGAGTACATAGAAAAACAAAACCTGTCTCTACTGCTTGTAATATCGCTTTTAGAGTGGTCTAGACGGAAGGGGGAAAGATGTGCCTGTTGAATTTAATGGCTGCATGACTAGTGCAGTCCCTGCAAAACTGTTCAGGTTATGATTTTTCTTTATGCCCCCGACATAATAAAAACTCTTCGGCCTTACCATGGATTGAACTCGAGTCTCCCACATGGAAGTCGTGCTCTAATCCATTCGGCCAGACGTTCCACCAGTACATAGAAATATGTACGAATAAGAACAGTTAAAATGTGTACATATCAATCTGTCATGTACATATTAATGACTAGAAATAGTTCAAATGTGTACACAGAAATCTGTCATATATAAGAATAGTTCAAATATTTAACATATAATTTTGTCAGACGCATCAAAGAATAAGAACAATTGAAATTGTGTACATAGAAATGTGATCACTGTTGACAAAGATTCACATTAAAAATATGAACATGTACAAATATTTGAATATAGCAAGACTGAGATCTGTGAAATCGCATGTCCGACATTACAGTTACTGTCGAATTATTGTTTGTTATTCTCCTTCATTCAGATGTTTTACATTAGCCTACCTTATCGTGGTTGGAAGGTTTGTGTGCCTTTAGGATCCTTCAGGCTATGTCGGCGGGAGTCTAACTCCTGGCAGGTCTAACCAAGCCAAACAGACTGAAGGTGAAAGGCCAGACCAAAGGGCAGGGAGCAGGATGGGGCCTGATACAGTGACAGTACAAAACCCACCGGCGAGTGGTAAATGTTCACGCTGCATCCAACCCCCACCCCCAGCTATGGGACAAATAGCAGCCATCCTCTCTCTCCCTTGAGGAGGACATCCTTTTCTTGTCTTGTCTTCTACTTCTACGACACTTTCCTCCAAGTATATGGGATTAAACTTTAGTGTCCAGGAAGCACACCCTGCAAAAAAACCTAGTTTGGTGAGCCCACCGACGGAAAGCTGAAGTCACTAAGAGCAGGATGATTCCACACAAACCCGGGAAGACAGATCTCGTCAGCAGGGTACTGCAGCTGTCTAGAGAACAAACTAAAAAAAATATGTCCTCAGAAATGGAATGTGTCAGCCATTATTTGCGGGGAGCAATCGACACATACGAATGACTCAATGGCCATGGCCATTCAGATTTTTGATCGACTGATTCTTCTTCGTCTGTATTCAAATTGTTGGTCACATATTAGACCAATGATACCAAATCTGGTACCACATCAAGATATTATATATATCAAGGTGGAAGAAATCAATATATAACACAGGGAGGAAAATAACAATATTTACCATAGGGGGAAGAATCTAAATCTATTATGGGGAAACCAATCAGGGGAAAACCTCATCTTTCATTGACAATAAATCAATATTTATCTTAGGAGGAAAAGATATCTATCAAGGAGATCAAATTAATATTTATCTTGGGGGAATACATTATCTATCATTGAGAATAAATCCCTATTTATCTTGGGATGAAAGTGTGGGTGGTTGGGCAGCATCCATATTTATCTTGTGGTGGGTGGGGTCATCATCCATATTTATCTAAGGGGAAAATATCATCTACCATAGAAAACAAATCTCTCTGATATATATATAATATATATCATTATATATATAATGATAACAAAATCAACATGTATAATTCCTCATGGTATATAGACTTGAAATCACTATATCAAATAAAACAACTGCTTGCACAGAGTAAAATGAATGTAAGAAATGCTTACACAACAAGTCCACAAAACTTGACATAACATAATAAAGAATAAATAGACAACCTTGAATGAAATGCATCAAAAATTATGCATCAGATCACATTTGGTATATAAATGACTACAGAACTTATTGTACAATAGGAACAAAAAATGAGAAACATTGTCAGTAAAATCTGGCCAAGAATACAATAAATAATGTGCATGTTTTTATGCAGTTAAAGGGAAGTAAGAATGTAGAAACAGACAAAACTGTCTATCTCAGCTAACCTTCTCGTGATGTGTTATTCATCAAAGTTAGTTGTTTTTTTTTAAATTGTTTTTAATTGATATCCACTGGTTTTAAAGTGGCAGTAACAAGAAAAAGAGAAAAATAAAAATAAGGAAAAAAGTGTACCACAACCAAGGAAAAAACCCCAAAAATGCACAGTTTATGATGAATAGGTCTACGTAACTCTATGTAACCATCTTCTTCTTCTTCTTTCGATCACCCGCAATTAATTCAGGCGTAAAGTCATGACGCCTGGTATTGCGCTTCTGACTGACTTTTGCGTGGGCCTATATTACCTTTTACAGGCATCCCTCAACCATATGGACAGCCTCGCCGACTTCCGTGGTACTTGAAGCTTAGATCCTTCAAGAGTGATGTGCAGAAACCTGTTGTCCGTGTAACTCTTTCTCGGACAGAGTTAGTTTTAGTGAGGGCATATCGGGTGCCTTCTCTAACGGCTTTCCTGCCTTTGGTGAGGTCATTCCATACACAACGTAAGATACCACTCCTTAATGATCGTTTAGTGCCGTAAATTTGGGCTTAGATCTACGCCAAGGAGGATTAGCTTACATGCGTTGACTGGGTGAGGTCGCTAAGGTAAAGACCCGAATGATCTTGACCCTTCTAGGGCTAGTCACAGGAAGTATCACCTTTTGTGTTGCTTTGTCAAACAAACGATCATATGTTGGTAGTATATGTCGCCCGAGTGGTTACCGGGCCCAAATTTGGGGTGTAAAGAATAGAACCACTGTTACCTGCCACACGTCGTAAGAGGCGACTAAGGAGGTTTGGCTGAAATCGGATGCACATGTCCTAAATGTGTAAAAGTCTATGCGTTTAGGGGCCTACCGAACCAATGTGCGACGTATACACATTCTTGGCAAAGATCAAGCATATCACAAAGAGTGATTAAAATTGGTCGTAAAGAACAACGCAAAGAAGAAGAAGAAGGAGGAGGTAGTATATGTAGCCATCTAATTTTCACCATCTTCTACATTACATCGTGGACTCTTGCCGGTGCTACAGAGTTTACATACTACCACTTCCTCTAGTTCGTCTGCTATGAATTCAGGCATAGTCAGGGCAACCAGTAAGGGGCTTCTGCTGCTTTTTGCAGGAAAGCTTTATTTCCCTATCATCAGTGTCCCTTGCCCTTCAGGCGAGCCTTTTCCGACTTTGCACTACAACTGAGATCATCCTAGCTGTGTAAGAAAGAGATCACAGCACACATAGTTACTCACCGAAGTGCAATGATGATGGTCCTATCAATCAATCAACTTCATGAAGCATGGTGTAAAAAGTGCTTAAAGATTACTGGGGTCACTGTGTCGTAGAGGTTAGGTGATCGCCTCTCGTTCCAAAGATACTTTGTTTGCTTCCTCATGGAGCCATCTGGAAATTTTTTTTCCCTGATCTCAGTGTAGGTGACGGAGATGGATGGTCAAACATAGGTCCTGTGTTCAACTTGAGGATATCAAATAACAGCAACATGAACTGCAAGGGAAGCTGTCATGTTTGTTGTTGTGACAAGTGACTTTAGTTGTCACAAATCTTATTATTGACATTCAAAAGTGACATTTATTTTTGGACTACATTGTAATATCAAGAATATTATCTATTGTCTATTCCCAGGTGGAAGATGTAGTTGGCTGTCCACTTTTGCCGTTAAGCGTAGGGATGGGAGCTTTAATTTGCGCCCCCATCCGACCTGCAAAGGCAGCAGGTTACACTTGAAGGATATAAACTTCAAGTAACTCTGAAGTTGGCGGAGGCTCGCCTGCATGGCGGGGGGGCACTAGTCAAACAGTAAAGTAGGTTTTCATGCAAAAATCAGTCAGAAGAGCCGTACAAGGCATCATGGTTAACGTCTAAATTCACAAAGGATGAACACAGTAGAAGAAGTGTAGAAAATAAACATGTAGAGTACCACACTCTTGACAAATATTTTAATTATTCTTAAAGTTGGCTATAAGAAAATAGATAATAAAGTGGGGTAGCTGTACACATGAAAGTAAAAATAGTCAAGTCCATATCTGGAGCAAAAGGTAATTTTAGACTTGCTGTTAACGTCATAAAATTATCTCTCTGCTTACCTGTAGTGATACCAAAAAAATATTTTCTTAAGGTAAAAACTATCTTTACTGTATGTAATACCGCTTTTATGGCAGTGTAGGATGGGATGGGGGCGGCATGAGTCTGAAGAATTTAATGGCCGCATGGCTAGTGCAGTTTCAGCAAAACTGTTCAGGTTATGATTTTTCTTTATGCCCCTACAAAAAAACTCCTTGGCCTTACCGGGAATCAAACCCGGGTCTCCAGAGTGGGAGTCTGCACTCTAACCCATTCGGTAAGACACTCCTCTACTTCTAAATGTAACATCAGGTAATATTATGTCATCTATTATAAATAATATATAATATATTGCTATTATGTCAATTACTGAAAGTAACATCTCCATGACTTGATATTAGAATTACTAAAAATAACATATTATGTCTCAATATTATGTCAATTACTGAAAATAACATATCATGTCTCAATATTATGTCAATTACTGAAAATAACATATCATGTCTCAATATTATGTCAATTACTGAAAATAACATATCATGTCTTAATATTATGTCAATTACTGAAACTAACATATCATGTCTTAATATTATGTCAATTACTAAAGTAACATAACATGTCTTAATATTAGTCAATTACATGAAATTACATCTACAGTCTTTATATCAATTCAATTACTGATAACAAACATCCTAGGTCTGATATGTCAATTACTGAACGTACATCCAGGTTATGAATATTGACTGGACATGACATACCAGGTGATGTAATATTGACTAGACATGCCATACCAGGTCATGCATGATATGATATCAACAAACAAAAAAATACATGAATAATGTTGTAACATTATGCCAAATACTGAAATCATAATCAGATTATAGTCCAACATATCACTTGTAAAACTAGTATATTTATTGCACTGTTAAAATAGCTTACAGTCTCAGACATTAAAATCTCAAAGATTAACCCAAAGTTCTTACAAAAATATCTTCAAATACCTGGTGCTATGGGTTTGCACTGCAGTTGAGATCTTCCTGTGTAAGAAAAGAGATTGAGCACACATGGTTACTCTCAAGTGCAATGATGATGGTTATATCAATCAATCAATCAATAGCTTTACTATTTGTCTATTTTAATTCCCAAATTGTATCTTGTGGTTTGGCAGTTTCATTTTTGCATTCGTTCACGACAATTTTAATCACTCTTGTGATATGTTTGATCTTTGCCAAACGTGTATATGTGCACATTGGTTGGAGGTCCAATCGCAAGACTTACCGTTAGGACACGTGCACCGATTTCACCAAACCTCCTTAGTCGCCTCTATGACATGCGTGGCAGGTAGCAGCAATTCTATTCTTTACACCCCAAATTTGGGCCCAGAAACCTTGCGATCAGTTTCATTAAAAATAATCTCTTCTTTTGTCGTATGCCTGTAATCGCTTTAAAGCGCTGAGACAGAACATGTGCCTGTGGAATTTAATGGCTGCATAGCTTGCAGTTGCGAAAACTGTTCAGATTAGGATTTCTTTATGTCCCGAAAGACAATTTCTTGGCCTTACCATGGATTGAACCAGGGTCTCTGCGGGAGCTCTGGAGTTAATCCACTGATTAGGTCAAACACCTGGCTACTGAAATTTAAGAACTAAATTGCCAGCTCAGTTGAGGCAGATTTAGTGTTGAAATATTCAGTGCAACTATTAGTCTACCTATCACAAACCCAAGCGTACCTGGTTCAAACCCCACGGTGGGCAAGTTTGGAAGCAAATTCGTTTCGTGGGATTTTTACAAAGGTAAAAATAGACCTCACTGTTCAGAAAGCAATGGCAAACTACTGAATGTATAAGTGGTGCCTAGAAAAAATCAACCACAGTCCTATAAAGGATATGCCACGATTTACTTTTTTTTTTCATCAGCTTCCTTAGCCACAAAATAAACAAATATCTGGATAGTATCATCTTCAGGGGCATATGCCCCAATTGGGGTTAAAAAGACAGAAGAAATCATCTTCAAGCTTCCTTATGCACATAATACCAAAATATCCAGTTAATCTATCTTCAAACTTTCTTAGCCAGATAATACAAATCCAGCGAATCTATCACTAAGATTTCTGAACTAGAAAATACACAAAATACCCAGCTAACCTATCCAGAAATTGACGTAGCCAGATATTACACTTCTTTTTCGAACGCTCCATACTTCTTAACCACTCTTTGTGATTTGAATATGATCCAAGCCTAAAAGCGATTGTACGCTGTGCCAATTTTATGCGCCTACTAGTAAGCCAGTACATCCCATTTCTGCTACGCTGTTTAGTTACTGGGGTAGCTTCTCTAGGCCTCTACCTAAGTCGCCTCTTAAGACATGCCCCTGTAGGTAGAAAAGTTACTATTCTTTGCTCCATTTGAGGTCTCCGGCAACATACGGGCGAGATAATACACAAAATGCTAGACTAACCTATACAGAAATTTACTTAGCCAGATAATACACAAAATACACAGCTAACATATTTTAATTTTTCTGAGTAAAAAAATGGAAATTCAATTAACCTTCTCTTAGCCTCTTTAGTCAGAACATTTTTTTTAACCACAATTTAATCTGATGTCAAGTCTTCTATAAATGTTACAAACTCTTTGTGCATGCCATTATTACAATATTTTTGTGTTCGATTCTTTTATTAGTTTCTTTGTGCACACTATTGTAGCAATTTATTTGTGCATACTCGTTACAATTGCTTTGTGGCTACTATTGTAGCAATTTATTTGTGCAGGCTCTTGTTACAATTACTTTGTGGCTACTATTGTAGCACTCTATTTGTGCATGCTCTAGTTACAATTGCTTTGTGGCTACTATTGTAGCACTATTTGTGCATGCTCTAGTTACAATTGCTTTGTGGCTACTATTGTAGCACTATTTGTGCATGCTCTAGTTACAATTACTTTGTGGCTACTTTGTAGCACTATTTGTGCATGCTCAGTTAAAATTGTTTGTAGCTACTATTGTAGCTCTATTTGCATGCTCTAAGTTACAATTGCTTTGTGGCTACTATTGTAGCACTCTATTTGTGTGTGCTCTAGTTACAATTGCTTTGTGGCTACTATTGTAGCACTATTTGTGCATGCTCTAGTTACAATTGCTTTGTGGCTACTATTGTAGCACTCTATTTGTGCAGGCTCTAGTTACAATTGCTTTGTGGCTACTATTGTAGCACTATTTGTGCATGCTCTAGTTACAATTGCTTTGTGGCTACTATTGTAGCAATTTATTTGTGCATACTCTTGTTATAATTGCTTTGCACATGCAATAGTAACAATATCTTTGTACACACTATTATAATACTTGTTGTTTTTTCTCTCTCTATTACAGGGTCTCTGTGGCTAAGTGGTTACAACCCTTGCCTTGTGAGTCGAAGGTTGTGGGTTAGAATCGGACCGGCTGTTCTGTTCACTAGTGCATTTTTTCTAGAGACACCTAGGATTGTTGCCGAGCTATGGAATCCTGCTTTGTGTAATACTCCCGGCAAGTGACATGCCTATTTCTGCAGAAAAGGATCTAGCCATATGGGGTAAAATCCGGTGCAATGAAGTCAATTCTTTGACTTAAAAACCTTTTAAAACTATCTATTATAATACTTTCTTCTTTCCCTGTATTATAATATTTGATTTTCTGCCAGAATAGTCCATTACAGCCACAAGAAACGTTGTGATTCAGAGCAGAATATACTACGTGACGCAAGACCTATTGTCTCCTGAGACAAAGATGCCAATGATGATGATATTTACAAAATACTTGTTTTTCTGCTTTCTCTATAAATACAATTTCTTTGCCTCTATTATTACTACAATGTCTTTGTGACTACTATTATTAAAATTTATGTGAGCATGTATTTTGTGCAATTTCTGAGTGAATATCTCATGTATAATTCCTATGTAAATGTTTCTATTTGTAAAGTTTCTTATCAATAAACTGCTCATTAATGAAATTACTTCTTCTTCTTCTTCTTGTATTTTGCCCTCTATGAATTCAGGCGGTCAGTGCACCTGGTATGGCGCTTCTGACTGATTTTTGCATGAAGGCATGCTATCCTTATTAACATTGTTCCCCCGCCATACAGGCTTGTCTTCTTCTGCATCATAGTTATGTGAAACTACTCTCTTCATCTTCTTCTTTGCGTTCGTTCCTTACAACCAATTTTAATCACTATTTGTGATATGTTTGATCTTTGCCAAGAACGTGTATACGTTGCACATTGGTTTGGTAGGCCCCTAAACACAGTCTTCTACATGTTTAGGATAGCATCCTAATTTAGCCAATCCTCCTTAGCCGCCTCTAACGACATGCATGGCAGGTAACAGTGGTTCTATTCTTTACCCCTCAAATTTGGGCCCCGGTAACCACTCGGGCAAGTGAAACTCCTAAACTAAATGAGATTGTTGATTTGAGAAATAATCTACGAATCATGTTCCCAACACAGATGATATTGATAGATAGCATGGAATGTGTTCTCTTTCAATCACATACACACAGATTCATACACACAGTGTCAGTATACTTTCTGTCCAAATTCTAACATACACACATCCAACTAATGCCATTTATAACAAAATATGAAGAGCCTGTGAACATTTGAATGCATGTGTGCTTGCACATACACAGAAAAATACTTCTTCAAAAGCTCCAAATCGACCACTTGTTAACCACTCTGTGTGATTTATATGTGATCTTCTTCTTCTGCGCTCTCACTAGAATGGGATTTCGGATTCTCTAATAAAGGCAGCCGTCTGCCTCAGATTATTAGCTACGTCATACAGTTTGTCTTGGACACTAGTGTAAGTTGGCCACCTCTTTCTTCTCAAATCTGCATACTGGGGGCATTTCTGTAGGATATAATTCCTATGATTTCTGCTTCCCGTTTTGGCCACCTCGTGATGGTAAGTCTGACATTCTTACTGCGTGGCTAAATCTCTGAGGCAGATTGGCGACCGTAGAATCCGTTATCCCATTCCTCATTGTGAGGGGTCGTTGCACCATGTTATGCGCCTTACAGTCTGGTGCATCCTTTTCTGCAAGCATTTGTTTCGATTAGCATTCCCTTGGGGACACATGCATCCGATTTCAGCCAAACCTCCTTATTCGCCTCTTACGACATGCGTGGCAGGTAACAGGGGTTCTATTCTTTACACCACAAATTTGGGACTTGGTAACCACTCGGGCGATATATGTGATTTAAGCCTAAGACAGATTGTACGTGTGCCAGTTATGCACCTACAAGTAGGCCAGCACATCCGATTTCTGCGATGCTTTTATTTACTAGGGTAGCTTCTCTAGGTGATACATTAATCGCCTCTTACTACATGCCTTTGTTGTTCGAGGAGTACTGTTCTTTGCTTCCTTGCAGTCCTTGCACCACACGGGTGACATAAAAAAAGTTGCATAAACACAATATCATATCAATATGTAGAGCTACTAGCTGAGAAAGAGCTCTGTACGAACATACTTCTACTCGTATAAGATAACAGGCCATTCTTCACGCATTGAGAGAGTCTTTCCGAACAGAGGAGTTTCAGGGCTGTGAATCCCACTCGCTGACCAGATTGAGAGAGGTGGGTGTCATATTGGTGCAGCCCGAAAAGACCGACATACTCTTCTTCTTCTTTGTGTTCGTTCTTTACTACCAATTTTAATCACTCTTGTGATATGTTTGATCTTTGCCAAGAACGTGTATATGTTGCACATTGGTTTGGTAGGCCCCTAAACGCATAAACTTCTACACGCTTAGGACATGTGCATCCGATTTCAGCCAAACCTCCTTAGCCGCTCTTACGACATGCGTGGCAGGTAACAGTGGTTCTATTCTTTACATCCCAAATTTGGGCCCGGTAACCACTCGGGCAAGTGAAACTCCTAAACTAAATGAGATTGTTGATTTGAGAAATAATCTACGAATCATGTTCCCAACAACGGGCGACCGACATACTAAATATACAAGGAGATTGATTAATCAACATCGAACTGGCATGTTGGGCCGCTGGGAGCTGCTGGATTTGCTGAGGTGGAGATCGAGCACCTATGGCCGTGTCCGAGTGCTATGATGATAGTCCTCATATAACTGATAACTGACCATTCATACTTCAACATACAAATATTTTATATTCAAAACATAATATTAAAATGCACTCAAAATATTGCCTCAATAATAGTTGTAAACCATTCAATATTACGATCATAATAACAATATAAGTGTGTCTCAATATTTTGTCACAGATTGTGTGCACAGATCTACTTAATAAAATGATTATATATCACAAAAACTACAGATCTTAGAGACTACAACAATTTAATGTAGGTGATTGAATGTCTTTGAATGTAAGTTTCAATCTTGGTCCAATATGGAATTAAAAATGTTCAATCTTGGTCCAATGTGGAATTTAACAAATGTTCAATCTTAGCGCAATGTGGAATTTAAAAATTTCAATCCTGGTCCAATGTGGAATTGAAAAATTTCAATCTTGGCCCTATATGTATTACTGAAAAGTTTGCAATGGCGAAACACATAAACACAAAAAAACAAAGTACTGTAGTTTTACCAAATAAAAAAACAATACAAGAATACGAGAGAAGTGAAGTCACAGATTTTCATTTTAGGGCCATTAGGAATTTATAGTTTGATTCTACATGATGTGTTCTGTGTAAGAAATGAAATTCTTCACTTCTCTTGTATCCTTTGCTTGATAAAGGCTTTTGGTCGAAACGTTGCTGTCTATTGTCATTGTTTTTTTATTTTGTAAAACTACCGTATTTTGTTTTTATGTGTTTCGTCATTGCTATATAATGTTACTGCAGTCTTCCCTTTTATCGATAATACTGAAAAGTTTCAATCTTGGTTCTATCTGTATGACTTGACAAATTTCACTCTTAGTCTTATCTATGTGACCGACAAGTTTTGGTCCTATCATATAAATGATAAGTTTCAAAATGCATCTCTGATTTTGCTGAAAGGACGAATAGCCAAATCAACAGGAAGGTTGAAATTGATGACCAATAATTTTTCCAAAGACTGTAAAGCATCTTCAAAACCTGGCCAAGAGAAGATGTTATATTTATATCAATGGTATGACTTGTTGAAAACTTGTTTATATGCAATAACAAATGGAAACTGGATATAAATGCAATAACAAATGGAAGTTAATGCAGAAATAAATGCAACAATAAATGGAAACCAATTTGATATTGGTTATTGGTTACTAAACTGATGTTAATGCACTCGGTGCAGACCCATAGGTGCTGTCTCATCCTTCTTTTTCTTCTTCTTCTTAAAACACTCTTTATCGACCACTTGTTATCCACTCATTGCGATTTGTATGTGATCTGAGTCTAAGAGCAATTGTACATTTTGCCAGTTATGCGCCTACAAGTAGGCCAGAACATTCAATTTCTGCTACCATTTTTATTTACTAGGGTTACTTCCCTAGGCCCCTACCCCAGTCGCCTCCAACAACATGCCTTGTAGATCACAGTGTTACTATTCTTTGCTCCCTTGCACGCCCGGCAACACATGGGCGATTGGTTACTAAAATGACGTCATTGCCCTCCGGGTAGACCCATAGGTGCTCAGTCTCATCCAACAGATATCGACGAGTAAGAATACTGACGGTTCCTGTGGCTAGCTGGTTAAACACACTCCTCACTCTACCCCTCAGGCATCCAGTACTACCTGTACAACAGGTAACTCCAAACTGTTTAAATCGATGGATCGATTCAACATCTATTTTAGTGTCTTCATTCAACAGACAGTCGAAAGAGACCCAAGAACATCCCCTTATCCATCTTTAACTCCCCAACAATCGATGCTGTTGATGCAAGCCTGTCCGCTCTCTCATTGTCGCAAACAATTTGATATAAATGCAATAACTATTTTTTTTAAATAGACACATATAAATACAATAGATGAATGGAAAATAAAAGTATAAGTTCTACAACTCAGTTTTATGTTTGTTTCGCGATATTATTAAGCTTGTTTTACTATACAACTGTGCAAAAATTCTTTTCAACTAGCGTTACTGTCTGTAGTATCATTTTTTAGAGTTGTGTAGGACAGGGGGACGAGAGACTGAAGAATTTAATGGCTAGTGCAGTCACTGCAAAACTATTCAGGTTAGGATTTTTCTTTTATCCCCCAACAGAAAAAAAAATCATTGCCCTTACCGGGGTTGAACACAGATCTCCTGCATGGGTGCTTCTTCTTCAAACGTTCCATATCGACCAATTGTTAAAAACTATTTATGATTTGTATGTGCTCTGAGCCTAAGAGCGATTATACATTGTGCAAGTTATGTATGTTGTGGAAGTTATGTGCCTACAAGTAGGCCAGCACATCCGATTTCTGCTAAGCTTTTTATTTACTAGTGTAGCTTCCCTAGGGTCCTACCTCAGTCGCCTCTTACGATGCATCTTGTAGGTTGCAGTGTTACTATTCTCTGCTCCCCTTGAGAGCCCAAGCAACACACGGTGGCATGGATGTTAAATTTCTTTTAAAAAATTTACATGTCTAAGGCCAAATATGACTGAGCACAAGCATAGCAAGTTTTGTATGTGAGAAGTTAACATACCTGTACGAGCAACGTAACATACCTGTACGAGCAACATAACTCCAGTCTTGGTAGTAAGCATCAATCAGAGATTGTGTTCTAAATAAAAGTCTCAACCAGGTTACCAACTTCCGTTCACTAGTAAGATCAAATAAACAGGTCAATCATTAATCTTCTTCTTCGAATGTTCCATATCGACCACTTGTCAACCACTCTGTATGATTTGTATGTGATCTGAACCTAAGAGCAATTGTACGTTGTGCCAGTTATGCACTTACAAGTAGGCCAGCACATCCGATTTCTGCGCTGCTTTTTATTTACTAGGATAGTAACCCTAGGGCCTACATCAGTTGCCTCTTACGACATGCATTGTAGGTTGCAGTGGTACTATTCTTTGCTTCCTTGCGCCCGGCACCACATGGGCGGTCAATCATTAATGACTTACTAGATTTATTTCATACTATCCAGGTTGGCATACACTATGAGGTTAACAATAGGATATCCAACACATTTGGAAGACTGTGCATTATTGTGTGGGAGCGGAAAGGGATCAGGATAGCCACAAAACTGAAAGTCTACCGGGCAATAGAGCTCACCATTATGTGAGCATATGGGTGTATGTATGATGGACATGACAGCAGGATGTGTTTTGAAGTCTGTGTTTCTGTCTGACATGCACACTATGCAGTTTGAGCAGGATTTATTCTGTGCATGTGATATAGTGTTTTATATAATACTATTTTCATGTTTTGATCAACGAATATCAAAGCAGGCATTGAAGTGGGATGCAAAGGGTTCAAGAAAGAGTCGACCTAAAGAGACCCTGAAACGAACTTTGCTGAGAGAGGCAGGAAATAGGTCTCAGTTCCATGGAGGAGATTGAGCGAGTTGCCCAGGATATAGCGGTATGGAGAAATTACTTGCAGGCTCTATGTAACGTATAACGGTTTGAGAGGAATTATTATTATTTTCATGTTTATTAACAGATATTTGCTGTTCAGTCCTTGATGCCATGTTTGGTACCATTTGCCCAATAAGCAAAATCAATAAAGATCTGAATCAGAAACCAAACCGCCTGTGTTGTGTCGGGGCATGCAAGGGAAGCAAAGAATAGTACCACTGTGACCTACTAGGCATGTCGTAGGAGGTGACTGATGTAGGACCTAGGAAGCTACCAGTAAATAAAAAGCATCGCAGAAATCAGACGTGCAGGCCTACTTGTAGGCGCATAACTGGCACAACATACAATCGCTCTTCACATGGCTCAGATCACATACGAATCACACACACAGTGGTTAACAAGTGGTCGATATGGAGCATTCAAAGAAGAAACCAAACATTACAACAAGTGTATAACTTTAAGTACATAGGAATTATATCATTAGCTGGCAAATCAAAAGTGGAAATCCAAAACAGATGTAACAAAGCACAGAACACAATGAACCCTAACATACAAATAACATACCACATAACAGACAGAACTACAATAGACAAAGGATTATAAAATACACAGAACAGACCACATAACAGACAGAACTACAATACACAAAGGACCATAAAATACACAGAACAGACAGAACTACAATGAACATACCACAAAACAGACAGAACCACAAAACACAAAGAGCTAAAAAAAAAAACACAGCACCAACTTACTTAAGTGCCAAACATATAAATGCCTTCAAATGAGCATCCTCACTGCGTTTATGAGGCATGTGTGACCCAATGACAGTGTTAATAGCTCCAAGGAATGTCTGCCTGGCCGTGATGGGTTTACCTCCAACCATATCCAAGTGAAATGACTGGGAAAGTTTCCTGGCTGGAGACTCATTATATTCCCGGCCATGCTGAAAAATGACCAATGTTATTCAATCAATCACAACTAAAAACCTAAATCAACTTCTTGATTACTATATACCTTCTTGTTACCTTCAATTCTTCTCTTCATCTGTTTGTTCATTGTCAATGTTTTCCACTCCATACAACAATAATAAACACCGATGGTTCAGTCATTCGCCAACAACGCTGTCGTGGGCTTTTTCAGCACGCTCAGGAGGAAAAATAATGGAGAGGTCAGTGGGCCTACGCACAACCACAAGTGGCTTGACAATGGAGAGGTTCGAGGTTACGGAGGTGGTGAACTGGTTGGCATCTCACAACTACTCTGTGTTTTCATACTCAGTGACTCCATGAGCATGATTCGTAAAGTCGAATCAGGTATGGTGAGACGAAACTGGGTGGAGGTACTGGTACAGAGCTGGATCAGAGAAATCACCTTCATTTTTGTTCCTGAGCATGCAGGTGTCAAGGGTAATGAACAAGCTGATAGATTGGCTGGCACGGCTATGATATCAGAAGGAGTTGCAATGGACCGAAATTACATTCTTAACGAATTGAGAGTCCTTCGCGGAGTGGTTACCGGGCCCAAATTTGGGGTGTAAAGAATAGAACCACTGTTACTGCCACGCATGTTGTAAGAGGCGACTAAGGAGGTGTGGATGAAATCGGATGCACGTGTCCTAAACGTGTAGAAGTCTATGCGTTTAGGGGCCTACCAAGCCGTCTGCCCAGCGTGTTCGTAGCGCCTTGGACTACAGGTGACTATCCCTCTGTGTGTGCGGGTTCAATTCCGCGGGATGGCAGAAAAGCCACAGGTTCACCAGATTTACGGTGTTCGTGGCACCGAACCAAAGGGTTACGATGTCCATGGCACCGAGCTGAAGAGCTGAAAGCTCAAGTGCTTCTGGATCGGAAAAAAAAAAAAAATGGGGCCTACCAAACCAATGTGCAACGTATACATGTTCTTGGCAAAGATCAAACATATCACAAAGAGTGATTAAAATTGGTCGTAAAGAATGAACGCAAAGAAGAAGAAGATAGAGTCCTTGAGAACAGAGGAGTTTCAGGGTTGTGAATCCCAGTCACTGATCAGAATAAGAGAGATGGGTGTCGATATTGGTGCAGCCTGAAAAGAACAACATACCAAATATGTAAAAATACTGATTACCAACATCGAACTGGCAGCTGGACGTTGATGGATTTGCTGAGGTGGAGATGGACGCATATGAATATGTCAGGAGTGCTATGATGATAGTCCTCATATAACTGATAATACAATAAGAGCTTTGGTACAGACTTCCTGTGAGGATACTGAGTATAGTGATTGCTCTATACTGCTTGGGTGACAGACACGAATCAAAAAAAGAATCCTTACAATCCAAAAGAATCCATTAAAGAATATTTTGACCTCATGTTGCAAAAAGATGCAAAAAATGATCAAAAGAGTGTTGTTCAATAAAAAGATGGAAAATTAGGAATTGTCAGCATAGACAAGTCCTGAGGTACATGTCAAAGAATAGTTGAGAATGTTTTTTATCCTGAACTATATCCCCACAAGCAGAAAAGAGCAGGAAATCTGAAAAGGAAAATTGAATCTCCACTAGTTATCACACTTAGAAATTCCAGAGGGCTGAGGTTTGAACCAAAAATTCTCAGTCCGCTAAGGGCAAGTGTTTTGGACTATAGGTTTCCTGACCACAGGTCAATATTTGAGAATCTAAACTACAAGTACCTCAGAAGTCAGAGAAGGGACGCCTGTTTGGCCTGGGACACTGATAAAAAAGGAAAGCAAGCCTTCATGTAAAAATCAGTCAGAATTGCCATTCCAGGCACCCTGACAATACCTGAATTTATATCTGGCAAACGCAAGAAGAAGAAGAATGTTTTGAAAAATTAAGTACTTCACTACATTCATCTTACCTTCATCTCATAGCACTTCACTACATTCATCTTACCTTCATCTCATAACACTTCACTTCATGCATCTTACCTATCTATGTACTTCACTTCATCCATCCTACCTTCATCTCATAGTACTTCACACATCTTACCTTCATCTCATAGTACTTCACTTCATTCATCTTACCTTCATCTCATAGTACTTCACTTCATTCATCTTACCTTCATCTCATAGTACTTCAGGAACAAGTCCCATGCATGAAGCATCTGAGACAGACGTGCTGATCGACTTGGAAAACAGCCAAATGGAACAAGGCTTGAAGATGCCCACTTCCATCAATCCATGCTCCATCAGATCTCTATAGCCATGGCTCAGATCTTTTACGACATTACACACTGTGTCAAGGCTGGACTTGATTGAGGTACATTCTGGAGGACGATTATGAACATAATTTAGGACATTCCCGACATGTATTAGCGATCATAAATCGGACATACATGACATTTCAATGAGAGCCAATAGGGCAGTGCATTGTGGTGAAAAGTCAGGCTGAGGTTTCCTAGTTAGCGCACATTGTAGAGTCGCTGCAGAGAAGAGCGGAACAAACAGGACAACTACTTCCAGTATGAGGACACTACTGCTGCTCTCTGGGAACTAGTTTATTAGGGTCGTTGTGTCTGAATTTCAATCGATGCTTTGGTTGGTCCAAATTGACATGTTGTGGTTTGTCGCCTATCAAAGTTTCCAACCTCCAGAGACATCAGTCTACTGTCCATGGCATGCGGGTGTTCATGGCAATGAACTGGGAGTGTTATTATACAGCAGTCAGTGCTGGAAAGTTATCCAAAACATCATACACAAGTTAAAAACCTCTCAAAATAAATGTTAAAAAATGAAGGCCTCTAAAAAGAATCCTGTGAATATTATGGCAAAATATAATAACAAATAAAGAGTTTTGAAATGAAAACTGTGTATCTCTGAAGATCATCATTAAGATACAAAGATGAAGTGGATTGATCATGTACATTGTATGTCAGTAGGGACATTGGCTAGACAGCTCTTTGATGGACAGCGTATGGGAAAAAAGGCCTGGATGTCCAAAGGAAACATGAAGAACTGTGGAAAGAAAGTTGAAAGATTGTGGCCTGACATGGGAAACAATTGGTAGAAAGGCGGTAGAATGGTATCGATGGAAATCTCTTGTGGAAGACTTATGTATGGAATGGGACACGAAGAAGATATAGATAGATAGTAGTTACATCTCATCAATGCCATTAGAAAAGAAGACCAGCAAAGAGACAATTACCACTATCTAGAAAGAGCAATGCAGGTGATATTGTTTCAACTCAGAACTGGACACAACAGACTGAATCGACACCTACACAGACTAAAACTAGTTCCATCACCCACATGTGCATGTGGACAGACAGCACAGACAGCCGAACGCATCCTGCAACATTGTCATCTGATGAATGAACTAAACCGTTCACCACCACCTCTTCAAGTGTCAAGCACTAGAAGACATCAGAAAGACCCTCCTTCCTCCAAGGCCAGATAAATGGAACACATTATACGGAACAAAAGAACAACTTACAGACACATGCAGATACCACTACATAGCATTGGGCCCAAGGGCAAAAGCTCAAGTGCCGCTGGATCATTGAAGAAGAAGAAGAAAATGAATGAACTGTGGAAAGAACACTGGCTAAAAGAGACAGACAACAACATAAAAGCTGTTTGGAAGCCTTGATGAACTAACAAACACAACAACATACATCCAGATAACCAGACTCACTGTGTAGACATTGAACATCAGCAAACAAGAAGAAGAAGAGTGTTACATCAACGAAGTGTTATGAAAATCATGCATGGAAACTAAAAAAAAATAACATTCTAGAAATTCTCAAACAGTAAACCACACTGGATTACATGCATCAGCTACCAACAGTATATCTACTTACTTCATCAGAATCTGTAGAGTATTCTTCACTGTCTGTATCCTGCTTGATTTCCTGTTTTTGTTTCTCAGCTAGTTCAATGCACTTTGTGACAGCCATCTCAAGCTTTGCTCTGAGATCCCTGTAGAGCCAAGTGAAGGTAATAACAATTACAAACCTTCTATGGACAAAAGTGATATCATCAATGCTCTAAGACAGTGCTGTATAACGCTGTGCCCATGAGCGCCATGGCAGCCGTGTCATATATTCATGGCGCCCTAATTTACTTCGCTAGCCTAATAAGGTTAATCAGATTTCACACCCATATGTTGCAGGGGCTCAAAAGGGGAGCAAAGAAAAATAACACTGTGACCTACAAGGCATGATGTAAGAGGCGACTGAGGTAGAGGCCTAGGAAGCTACCCTAGTAAATAAAAAGCATAGCAGAAATCAGAAGTGCTGGTCTACTTGTAGGCGCATAACTGGCATATTGTACCATCGCTCTTAGGCTCAGATCACATACAAATCACAGAGTGATTTAACAAGTGGTCGATATGGAGCGTTCAAAGAAGCAGAAGGAGAAATTAGATTTCAAGAATACAAACTATTTGTACTGTTTTTTTCATCATTTTTTTAGCATTCCTACGAACACGATCTTTCCACTTCTGCAACCATGTTTTATTTTGAAACTATTCTACTGCTTTCTAACATCACCCTGTCTCCTTGTTCACTGAAGAAAGCGTCGGCATCTTAACTATATTAACAGTAATATTGTTATTATTAGTGTTAATAGTCTTGCAATAATCATATAGTGCCACGCCTCCATAATTATCATTCAGATGTGCCCCGCAATATATAAAAACCTTGGACTGCACTGTTCTAAGAGAGAAAACATATGCTCTGAAGATTTCAACAAAGATAAAGGGTATTCTCTATCTTGATGGTGCAAGTTATGTGTACCGATAGGTGCAGCAAGATGGGAGAACCCAATAGATACATCAGCTAGCACAAAATGGGAGTTATTAGTTTAAACACACTTCTTCTTCTTCATATCGACCACTTGTTAATCCACTCTTTGTGATTTTATGTGATCTGAGCCTAAGAGCGATTGTATGTTGTGCCAGTTATGCATCTACAAGTAGGCTAGCCCATCCGATTTCTGTGACACTTTTTATTTGCTAGGGTAGCTTCTCTAATTCCCTACCTCAGACACCCCTTATGACATGTCTTGTAGGTTGCAGTGTTACTATTCTTTGCTTTCTGTGCAGGCCCAGGCAACACAAGGGCAAGATATATTTACATCGACCATATTGACAAGATATATCAGTATGCTGTATTATTATACATCACTTTTTGCTTTGCATGTTGCAGTACAGGAACATCCGCCATTACCCACGTTTTGCTGGGACCAGGTACATTCTGCTAAATCCGATGGTCATTTGCCCCTTCTGTATAAGTTATCAGTCTCTAGATGTCAACCAGGAGACTTGTGTAGGCGCAGCCACTCTGAGATACTACTCATCTGTTGTACTGACTAATCTTATACCACACACAGCTGAGCTTACACTACTAGCGAATATTATCTTATTGTAGTTTCCCTTCTATCCCTACCTCCCTGCCAGACTAAAGTGCAGCAATCTGTTTGCAGGACCAGCATGTGGAGGTGAAGTTTGGTCTTGGTCAATGCCACCTTACTGACCCTGGTTCTGTATTGCCACTTTATTTCATTCCGCCTATGGCGCCATGAGCGTCTGTAGCTCAAGCGGTAGTGAGCTCGATCACGAACCCAAGCGGTCCTGGTTCAAACCCCACGGTGGGCAAGTTTGGAAGCAAATTTGTTTCCGTGGGACTTTTACAAAAGGTAAAATAGACTTCACCGTTCAGAAAGCAATGGCAAACTACTGAACGCATAAGTGGTGCCTAGAAAATCAACGACTTGTTTACTGTGGTTGATGGCTACGTCCTTTGAGATATGCCACGATTTTCATTTTCTTCTATGGCGCCATAGTTTCTGGACAAGTTATTGGTTACTCAACCGACATCATTGCACTTCGGATAGACCTATAGGTGCTTTAGTCTCCCCTAACAGATGTCGAAGGGTATGCAAATTGATGGCTCCTGTGGCTATTGAAATGAAGATGGTAAATGTGAACAAATTTCTTACCCCCAGTGGTTTCCCATTGAAGTTTTCTTAAGTAAGTTACGTTTGAAATCCCGACTACCACATCCCATCTGACTTATCACATAGATCTGGAGAACTGCTAGAGCTTTCTTCATTATGTTGGTTGCTGAATGGTTTATATGCTGTTGACAATAAATATGAATGTTGAAAATAAAGAGGTAAACAACATGAAAAGTGGGGAGAAAACATCAAGAGGTGAGCAAATAACAATCTTTCAGACTGTACCATCATAGCAAGAGATAGATAACGCTGGAGATCTAATATCAATTTGTTTCCATGTGGAGAAAAAACTTGATCTTAATAGAAAACTTTGTTAACCGATATACATATGTCAACTCAGACATATAGTTGCTCTGTCTCCCACAAATACAGAATAGGAAAACATGAAGTAGGGTAGTTTTACAAAGCACAAAAACATGACAAAGTGATGGTTCAACCAAAAAGATCTTTATCGAGGAAAGTGTACACGACAATACAGAATATCAAATGACGGTCCTATATGGAACACAGCAGAGACACAGCGCAAACTTCAATGGCAGGATTCCTAACTGCTCTAGCAACAATAATGACAGTGCTTCCCAGTCAGTTATTCTAGCACTACACAGAATAGAGACACTGCCTACAGCAAGGTATGAGGTGTAAAAGAGCAGGTGCAAGAAAGAATATGTTGAAATACAAGCAGCGGAGTCAAAAGAACATAAGTATCCTGTACTGGAATTGTGCCAGCGTGAAGCAGAGATGACCTATCCTTGCGTAGACTCATCAATCCACATCGAACCGGTACGGATAGTTGCTAGGACGCTGTTGAAGATATTGCGAAGGAGATTGGAGCACCTATGGACATGTCGGAGTGCAATGAAGATATTCCAAACTGAAACTAGAGTGTTGTATTTAAGGGGACACAGTGTACCATATGTAGTGTAGTGTGTTGTGTACAATGGGACACAGGATACCATATGGAATGTAGTGTGTTGTGTACAATGGGACACAGTGTACCATATGGAATGTAGTGTGTTTGTGTACAATGGGACACAGGGTATAATATGGAATGTAGTGTGTTGTCATCAAGGTGACACAGGGTACAATAAGGAATGTAGTGTGTTGTATTCAAGGTGACACAGGGTACAATATGGAATGTAGTGTGTTATATTCAAGGTGACACCGGGTAGCATATGGAATGTAGTGTGTGATCATCAAGGTAACAAAGGGTATCATAAGAAATGTAGTGTGTTATATTCAAGAGGAAAGACCTTAAACTAGCTTGGTTTAGCAGCTGCAATTTTTATGCTTGCAAATTTTGTAAGAACACACTATATGCAAGTAAAACAGACATTTACAGCAAAAATAGTACATACTACTTGTAATATTAAACTACACTGTGCCACAACTAAAATGTCTTGATAGATTTACTAAAACAAATGGTTGAGAGAGCGAACAAACACAAACTGCACAGTGCCACAACTAAAATGTCTTGATAAGATTTACTAAACAAATGGTTTACATTTTGGTTGGCATATTCCTGCTTCTTGTCACCGGCGATGAACTGTGTCTTTGGTTTTGAATGTTTAGAAGAAGTGTCTTTCTGATTGATACCAGAAACCTTTGCAGTCACCTGTAAATGACACAGAAAAGTTTATAGTAAGCATATAAACCAAATTTCATACTACTAAATATCACTTACATCTTGTCTTATTCCTCTTCACACCTTGTGCAGCGTAGGGTCTTAACAGTTGATTGTCCCTTTTCATGTCTCTGGTTGTTTTCTTCATGGCCTCCCTGGATAGTCCAGCACCCCTCAGTTCCTCAAAAAGACTCAGTCTCCAGGTCTGTTTAGGAAGTCCCATTTCCCATTTTCCTTGCGGGTTCCACTCAAGTGTCTGTCTACTGACCCTCGACTGTGTTGCTGCTAGATTATGCCAAACCTGCTGCCTTGCAGGTCAGCTGGGGACAGCCCAAGGCTCACGGAGCGAACGGCAGTAACGCTGACTAAAACCGGAAAAATAGCAGAAAAGCACCAGAGCTCCAAATAGCGCTGAAGATGTGACGAACCACACCAATGCTAAGGCTGCATGAATCAGATTTCCACAAGAATGATATTTATGGGGAAATCTGGTACATCAGTCTAAGTGGTGATCGCGAGAGAGAGAGAGAGAGAGAGAGAGAGAGAGAGATTATGCCTGACCCATCACCATTTTTTCCTCTTAATCTGGATTATCATGGGTTCCTGCCCTGTTCTTATCCACAGGTTTGTATTTGCAGCACTGTCATTCCATCTTAGTCTGAGAATACTCCGAAGACATCAGTTGACAAAGATCTTCTTTCTTCTTTTTCCAACGCTCTATATCGACCACTTGTTATCCACTCTTTGTGATTTGTATGTGATCTGAGCTGAAGAGAGGTTGTACGTTGTGCCAGTTATGTGCCTACAAGTAGGCCAGCATGTCCAATTTCTGCAATGTCTTTTATTTACTAGGGTACCTACTGCCTTGAAGGTTGGCTGGGGACAGCCAAAGGCTGACAGATAGCAAAACCAGTAAGAGCTGGCTGAAACCGGACACATCGTCGAAGGATAAGCACCAGAGCTCCAAATGGCACTGAATGATGTGACGTAAAAAACCGTTCTTGGCAAAGGCTGTTTATATATCACAAAAGAATGATCAAAAGGGCCCAAAAAAGAACAATCAACAAGAAGAAGAAGAAGAATTTACTATGGTAGCTTTCCTAGGTCCTACATCAATCACCTCTTACAACATGCCTTATAAGTCGCAGTGGTACTATTCTTTGCTTCCCCTGCGGGTTTCAGCACTACATGGGTGCATCATATAACAACATATAAGGAATCTGAAATTCTCTAATCATTACAAGTAACTAACCTGTTCATGTTCATGCAAGGGACATAAACAACGTTCTTTGCCTAGTGGTCCTGGACTGGATGCCTCTCCTGAGCAAAGAGATTACTAGTTTAGATATGTTTGTTCACTGTACAAAGTATTACACTACTATACAAAGTATTACACTACTATACAAAGTATTACACTACTATACAAAGTATTACACTACTATACAAAGTATTACACTACTATACAAAGTATTACACTACTATACAAAGAATTACACTACTATACAAAGTATTACACTTCTATACAAAGTATTACACTACTATACAAAATGTTACACTATACAAAGTATTACACTACTATACAAAGATGTTACACTACTATACAAAGATATTACATACTATACAAAGTATTACACTACTATACAAAATGTTACACTACTATACAAAGTATTACACTACTATACAAAGTATTACACTACTATACAAAATGTTACACTACTATACAAAGTATTACACTACTATACAAAGTATTACATACTATACAAATGTTACACTACTATACAAAGTATTCACTACTATACAAAATTCACTATACAAGTATTACTACTATACAAAGTATTACACTACTATACAAAGTATTACACTACTATACAAAATGTTACACTATACAAAGTATTACACTACTATACAAAATGTTACACTACTATACAAAATGTTACACTACTATACAAAGTATTACACTACTATACAAAATGTTACACTATACAAAGTATTACACTACTATACAAAGTATTACACTACTGTACAAAGTATTACACTACTATACAAAATGTTACACTATACAAAGTATTACACCGAATAAAGTATTGATTGATTGGACCATCATCATTGCACTTCAGGGGGGTAACCAAGTGTGCTCCTATCTCTTTCTTACACAGGAAGATCTCAGCTGCAGTGCACAAGCTCCGTAAAACCAGCGAGACTCCACGATGTAATTTGAAGATGAAGATATTTTTTGTAGGAATTTCTAATTTTTAATATTTTCTAATGAATTTTGCCTGGGCAGCGACTTTTCAGCCTGCTCTTCTCGATTTGTGAACTGCCAATGGTTCTTTTACTAGCTCAATTTTGCCCGTGTGGTGTCGGAGCCTGAAAGGGAAGCACAGAATAGTACCACTGCAACCTACAAGGCATGATAAGAGCGACTGCTGTAGTACCAAGGACGTTACCTAGTAAATAAAAAGCATAGCAGAAATCAGAGGTGCTGGCCTACTTGTAGGCGCATAACCGGCACAACGTACAATCATTCTTAGGCTCAGATCACATGCGAATCACACAGAGTGTTTAACAAGTGGTTGATGTGGAGCATTCAAAGATGATGTGCTCATCTTGAACACTGAACCTACGTTTTATCGGCCGTCTCCAATAGGACTAGGAACTCGATCTCACCTACACTGAGATCAATGATCTCTGGAAAAATACCTGATAGTTCCACGAGGACAAATCAGTACTTTTGGGACGAAAGGCGAGCACCTAACCTCTGATCTGATGACTAACTGCTTTTTCTTCTTTGCGTTGTTCTTTCGACTAATTTTAATCACTCTTTGTGATATGTTTGATCTTTGCCCAGAACGTGTATACTTTGCACATTGGTTTGGTAGGCCCCTAAACACATAGACTTGTACATGTTTAAGTCCTGTGCATCCGATTTCAGCCAAACCTCCTTAGTTGCCTCTTACGACATGCGTGGCAGGTAACAGTGATTCTATTCTTTACACGTCAAATTTGGGCCCCGGTAACCACTCGGGCGATTAACTGACTAACCATTGCAATAAAATACATCCTGGTTTCTTACCTTGCAAGAACTGAATGAACCTCTCCAAATCCACAATCTGCGTCTTCAGCTGCTCTACCAATTTCTCTTTCACTTTGGCAGGGTTCACAATCTACAGGACACAAACAAGACTGCACTGAAGAAAACAATGTCAGATGATTACACATACGTCTTCTTCTTTGAACTCTCCATATCAACCCCTTGTTAAACCACTCTTTGTGATTTGTATGTGATCTGAGCCTAAGAGTGCCAGTTATGCGCCTACAAGTAGGCCAGCAAATCCAATTTCTGCGACACTTTTTATTTACTAGGGTAGTTTCCCTAGGTCCCTACCTAGTCGCCACTACAACATGCCTTGTAGGTTGCAGTGTTACTATTCTTTGCTCCCCTTGCTAGCCACGGCAACACATTTTGCGATTATACATACCAGAGTCTTTTTTTCATTCAGTATCAACCTTGACATTTCGACTTCAGCGTAAACATGTAATCAAGGTGGGAACTGAGAAAATATTGAACATCAAGCTTAAATTCACAACTTGTGCTATTTTTGACAGATGCAATATCAGCACTTCAAGTACTTTAGTCCAGAGATTTGCCAGGTGTATAGGCTCTACTGTCTAGGGTGTGAAAGTAGTGCACAGTAGTCATACAGTAGATAGCATCTATTGCCTTTCCCAAGGTGGATGATGAAATTGGTTGTCCACTCTTGCAATTAAGGGAGATTCGGTAGTATGGAGATCAAGAAGCTATTTTCGTTGTTTTCATACTAATGTAAAATTTGTATAACCATTTTGAAAGATAATGACTTGGAATAGTAGAAAAAAATGTGTAAAAAAAAAAAAAAAAAAGTGTTGCCATGGAAACAATACAAAATGGCCGCCAAAACTAAAATTTCAAATCCCTACAGCTCTGAATCTAATGAATGTAAATGAATTCTGTTTTCACTCTAAGTTGCGCAATTGTAATATCTAAAATATTACACATGATTTTTAGGTTATATTAAATATTTTTATTTTTTTTATTTTTGGGTAAAAATTTCCTCAAAATTTGGTCAAAAAAAGCTGTTTTTGGGGGAGGTGTGTTTACCCAAAAATTCATTAAAAATGTAATATTTAATATATCCTAAAAATCATGTGTAAATCTTTAGATATTACAATTGCTCACCTTAGAGTGAAAACAGAATTCATTTATATTTATTACTTTCAGAGCCTTAGGGATTTATAATTTAGTGTTTGGTGGCTATTTTTTATTGTTTCCATGGCAATGTGTTGACATATTTTTGAAAACTAAACTTTTTCTACTCTAATAAGTCATAATATCTCAAAATTGTAATACAAATTCTACATTAATATGAAAGCAACGAAAAAAGTTTCCAGACCAGAATCCACCCCTTAAGCGCAGGGATGGGAGCTTTAATTTGCGTTCCAGGTCCAGATGAATTGCCCTTGTGTTATATCCGTGTTTATTTAGTGTGGTCTTGATATTGTCTATCCATCTTTTTCTTTCCTTTGCTCTAGTACCTGATTTCTTTTTTATTGTATGCTATTATTAGTGGTTGACTGTATTCTATTCTCATTAAATGTCCAAACCGCTGCATTTGTTGTCTTACAATATATTCGGTGCATGAAGTTATGCCCACTCTGCTTCTGATATCCTCATTTCGAAGACTATCTTTCCTGGTGATCCCCACTGTCTTTCTCAAGCATTTCACATGTGGTGAGCTTTCTGTGGTGTGTTGCTGTCAGAGACCAAGATTAGGACTGGTAACAAGATAACATCTAACTGTGGAATATCAGGAAATGAGATAGCAGACTAACTGGCAAAGGAAGCATATCTATCAACTGGTATGGGAAGGGAGCAAGGACTGTTATAGGCCTCATCTAAATAATGAGAAATGCCTGCAGTCAAGTCAACCGTACCTTCACGTGGTGCTCCCGTTTAAACTAACACGGCTCTGACAAAGCGAGTCCCGGTGCTATAACTGGGCCCCCAATGCCGGAATGGGTAAAATACCAGGCTATGGCTGGGGTAAGCCAGACAAAAACCCCTGGGGAGGTGTGATCCCCCGATAGGTGAAGCGGATGCTTGGCCCACCTGTGTGTGGACAAGTCCAGACCCCCACCAAGATCACACCCAGGGAGCTCACCTTGGTTTTTAAAAAAAGCGGAGAAGGTAACTCCTAAAAACCTCTGATGCCTGGCAGGCAGTGTTGGGAAGAGCCAGGACATGGATAGGAAGACTCCATAACTTTCCCCACTGAAGACGGACATGTCAGCCAGAATGGCGTGGGCATCCAGAAATGGAAAAAGACATCAACGCACAATACGGTTAGTGAGTATGCTCAGATATTTACTTAGATATGGGGTTGCTCCTGTGGACTGCTGCCAGGCGGGAGCAGCGCCGGATCCCAAGCCTCGAAGGGATCCACCCCAAGCTACTGACAGTAGCTCTGTGCATCGAAGAACCAGGATTAAGCAGAGTAATGCCACTGGTCAAAACAAGAACAACACACTAAAGATCATGCAATGGAATGCAGAAGGCGTTGCCAGAAAGAAACTTGAACTGCAAAAATTCCTACATGAACAACAGATCGACATCATATGCATACAGGAAACACATCTAAATAAAAACTGCCGCTTCTACATCAGAGGCTATGAGACATACAGACTGGATATAGACGGACACAAGGGAGGCATCATCACACTAGTCAAAAACAACATCGCAGCCTCAGAAACCTCCAGAAGTACAGGTGAAGCCGAACACCTAACAGTCAAAATACATGTCCTCCCAGAACCAATACATGTTACAAACTACTACTGCCCAAACAATAAGAAATTAGAACTAGAGAGCATACATACAGCTGAGAAGAACCAAATAATCCTAGGCGACTTTAACAGCCACTCCCCCAGCTGGGGATATGCTACTATGGATTAAAGAGGAGATGAAGTAGAGGAATGGATGATGGAAAACCTACTCATACTCATAAACAAACCTGATTCAGAGCCAACTTTCTACTCAAGAGTATGGAGAACACAAAGCACACCCGATCTGGCAATAGCCACAGAAGACATACAGAGATGTGCAGAAAGAAAGGTGATGAAACAACTAGGAGGAAGCGACCACAAACCAATCATTATTACTGTAGGAAAGCTCAAGTCACCAAAAACAGGAAAAAAATAGCCAGCTGGAACTACAAAAGGCAAACTGGAACCTGTACAGAAACCTAACTGAAGATAAACTGACAGAAACCCACACAACAAACAACATCCAGAAAAACATTACAACTCTCACAAGCATCATACTAAAAGCAGCACAAAATCAATCCCCAGAGGAAGAAAAAAACACTACGAACCCTTCTGGACCAACGAACTACAACAATCACATGAAAAAGCCACAGCAGCACGAACAAAAATGGAACAAGACCCATCTGACACAAATGTAACAGAACACAACAAACACCAAGCCATATACAGAAAAGAAAAACTCACATGCATTAGAAAAAGTTGGCAGGAAAAAACAGCAACACTAAACATGGAAAAAGACAGCACAAAACTATGGCAGCTTGTAAGAGCCTAAATGAAGAAAACACCACCAGCCATGCCTGCACAGTCATAGAAGATGGAGGAAAACCTACACGGGCAAAATAGCTGCAAACATTCTTGCGGATGGCTTTGCAAAAGAAAGCAACATACACATGTCCAAAATCAAAGTCAGAAACAAAAAGAACTAAAAAAATAAACAAACAACTTGCAGACAAACAAGACACAATGAACAAACCTTTTCTCTCAAAGAACTGGACAGCGCAATAAAAAAACTAAAGAAAAAAAAAGGCACCAGGACAGATGGGGTGACAAACGAAATGATAATAAACCTAGGAACAGGTGGCAGACAACACCTCCTGGACCTGTTAAACCAATCTTGGATGAAAGGAGTATATCCAAAGAATGGAAGGAGGCGAAATAACCCCTATAGCAAAAAAGGCAAGCCCAAGGAAAACAAAGAAAGCTACCGTCCCATAAGCCTCCTCAGCTGCCTTGGGAAAACAATGAGCGCTCGTAAACAACAGGCTGCTTAACTTTCTAGAGGAAAAGAAAATACTAGATGACTGCCAATCAGGTTTCAGAAAACACAGAAGCACAGATGACCAAACCACCTATCTTGCCCAAGAAATTGAAGATGCCTTCCAGAACAAACACAGCTGTGGCCACCTTCTTCGACCTGACTAAAGCCTATCCGACAAAGTCTGGAAAAAGGACTCCTGCTAAAACTAGCACAAAGCGGGATAAAAGGTCATGTACACATGGATCAGAGATTTCCCACAGACGATGTGCAAGAGTCAAACTGGAAGGACACAGAAGCAAGCTGGTCAGACTAGAAGATGGGGTTCCACGGGAAGTGCAATATCCCTACACTCTTCATCCTCTTTATCAATGATCTCCCAAACAATTTACATCTAACATTCACAAGGCACTCCATGCAGACGACTTGGCCATATGGACCCAAACAGAATACATAGGAACTGCCAAGATCAGAATGCAAGGAGCCATAAATGCAGTAAAGAAATGGGCAGACACTTGGGGGTCACAATAAACCAAAACAAGACAGTGTCAACACTATTCTCACTCTCTACAAAACCTGAACAAGTCGACTTATACCTGGACAACAAACCACTACCAAGGAGGACAATCCTACCTATCTAGGAATAAAATTCGACAAAAGACTCACATGGGTCCCACATGAAGAAACACAAAGGAAAGCCACAATAAGATTAAGACTCATGAAAAAACTAGCAGGAACCCACTGGGGTGCAGATGCAAACACTACACGCCAAATATACACAGGATATGTACGTCCAAAACTGGAGTATGGCACAGGAGCCTACACAACCGCAGCACAAGCAAATCTACAAAAGCTAGATAAAATACAGAACACAGGCCTCAGAATCATCACGGAGGTCTAGAAGTACACAAATCAAAGATCTAGAAGCAACTGCTGGCATTGAGAGCCTGGGACGACCTGGGAACAAAAATACTCACACTATCAGAAAAGTTCAAACGCACAGAAAAAAACCCCATGCACCAAACAATTAGAACCAACCAAAACCGCATAAAAAGACACAGCTTCCATCACTTGTCAAAATCACTCTCTGCAAAAACATGGACATCCTCTCAAAAGACCCAGCAACCTGGGAAATGATAGTACCATTCAACAACACAGACCTACAGCCCAACTTCACAGTGATAACAACAATTCCAAATGTAGACAAAAGGGTGAAGAAACAGGTCCCATCTTGAGAGCAAAGACACTAGAACACATTGACACCTCATACCCCCATCCCGAGTGGACCCATATATACACAGACGGATCATCAGACACGACAGCGAGGAAAGGAGGGCCGGAACCATCATCATACTCCAAGATGGCACTACACTAACAAATTCAAGTGCCACTGGAGAACTATCAACAAATTTTAGAGCCGAACAACAGGCAATTGTGGATGCCTCAAAAATACTGCAGCAAAGAAACATCCAAAACAACAAACTTGTCTTCCTTTTCGACTGCTTGTCAGTCCTGCAGGCCACACAAAGGGAACCAAAAGATAACATGGAAAGAGAGCTAACACTACAGCTAAACAAGCTCTCAGAACACAACAAAATTATTCTCCAGTGGATACCAGCCCACTGTGGCGTTCCAGGAAATGAGAGAGCAGACATGCTGGCTAAGGAAGGAACAAAACTTACACAACACAAACACCCAGTGTCACTACCAGAAAACAAGACACATATCAAAAGAAAGTACAAGAGGTATGGAGGCAACAAACCCACAGCAAACACCCACAAGATCCCATCAGCAGACTAAACAGAAAACAGCACACAACAATCTTTCGCCTAAGAACAGGTCGCTGCAGGCTCAACTTCTACATGCACAGAATAAAGCCTGCTCAGACTGCACAGTGTGCATGCCAGACAGAAACACAGACCCCAGAGCACATCCTGCAGTCATGTCCATCATACATACACCAACGAAATGAAACATGGCCTCATGAACAAAGCATACAGACCAAGCTATGGGGAACTCTCAAAGAACTCCAACTGACATGCAGCTTCATAGAGGCAACTCCATCTCATGATTTAGACAAAGATACATTAACGAACGCAAAGAGAAGAAAAGAAAGAAAAGTATGGGAAGCACTTCACAGCTTCGTCCTCTGGATCAACTTCTGCTATGTGACTACCAGTATGTGTCAAAACGGGGTGGTGTGCTTGAAGTCTTCACCTGTCCCGAATAGTTTGTCTTGTAGGGTTGTTTCTGTTGGCCAGATCTCCATTCTCACACTACTCAGACTGACACAGTCTTGCAGGATGTGCTCTGGGGACTGCTAGGGCTTCCCAGGTGCAGGCAGCCGAGTCCCTGAGACCCATCTATGGAGGTGTGCTCTGAGTCTGCAGTCCGTTCTAAATCTGAAGACTGTGCTTTTCTGTTTAGTGTATTTATACTGTGGTGCTCTGGGTTGTATCTTTCATTTCACTTACAGCATAAGCAGTAGAACAAAATCAGATCAACAAACCACAAGTAAAGCAGTTTTTCAGCTGGTTCATGTGTAAAATTATTCACTCTTCTTCTTCTTCTTCTTTGCATTCGTTTTTTACGACCAATTATAATCACTCTTTGTGATATGTTTGATCTTTGCCAAGAACGTGTATACGTTGCACATTGGTTTGGTAGGCCTCTAAACGCATAGGCCTTTACACATTTAGGACACATGCATCCGATTTCAGCCAAACCTTGTTAGTCACCTCTTACGACGTGTGGCAGGTAACAGTGATTCTATTCTTTACACCCCATATTTGGGCCCGGTAACCTGGCAATTATTCACTCATTGTAGACATCATGCCACACAGTGTGGTAATTAATTTTAATAGCCATCCATCAGCAGATGATGACAACAGCCTCAGACGTGTGCTGCTGCACCTCTCTGGTGTGTGTGGAGTTCACAGAGTGGCTAACAAGTGGTTGATATGTAGCGTTTGAAGAAGAAGAATGCCTAAGAAGAATGCCTGAGTGGCAGAATGAGGGCCTAAAGGCGAAGAGTTTACTTTCCCTTGCACGGGTTTTCCATATGGCTCTGTCCTGTCAGCAAAAAGGCACGCAACCTGTATAAAGTTTTGCACAAAGTGTGAACTCCGTAGCTCTGGCAACAATCCTAGGGATCTCATGAAAACATTGCACATGGGACTTGGTCCAGATCTCAAACCCACAACCTTCAGAACATCAGGCAAACATCTTACCACCTCGCCCTGAGACCCCAAATTCTTACATTACTATGACTAAGTGTTGTATCATATCCTTGTAAGGAGAAAACAAAGAAAAACCAACACAGAAAATAAAAGTGATATTCTTACCTGCCCAACAGCGTGATCAACTACCTGTCTCAACTCTTCAACACTGATGTAGGAAAAAGTTGGTTGGTAGGTGGATGGGAGGCAAGGAGAGAGTAGATAAAGAGAATCAATACATGTATTAAACACACATTTAGGTTATGTACGGTAGTGTTAAAATAAATGTGTTAGACCAATTTTAATCACTGTGATATGATTGATCTTTGCCAAGAACGTGTATACATTGCACATTGGTTTGGTAGGCCCTAAACACATAGACTTCTACACGTTTAGGACACATGCATCCGATTTCAGCCAAACCTCTTAGTCGCCTCTTACGACATGCCGTGGCAGGTAACAGTGGTTCTATTCTTTACACCCCAAATTTGGGCCCCGGTAACCATTCGGGTGGTGGCTTTTATGATCTCTGTTTGGCCAGATGGTCTGCCTTATCACTTCCTGGGACATTATTTGTGTGCGCTGCGCTCCACTGTAGAATGACATTAACATTGTAGAAGGAAAGCAGATTGTGAATGATTGATGCCAATGACTGAATCTCACTTGATTGATTCTGCTGTTCTTCTAAAGCTTGTAGTGTTGACTGTGAGTCGGTGAATGTTATCATGTCTTGGACAATACTTTCTCCAAGTCCGAACTGCTGGTGGCCTAGTTCTATTACTATAATCTCTGCCTCATAGTTGGAACATATATTACCACAATGAACACAGTAATATTAGGTAGTTCCATGTGCCTGTGACCCCATGCAGTATTCAGAAAGATGTTATAGGATATTTCTGTAGAATAAATGTGGGAAATACTATAGGATAACTGTATGCCATATTTGTTTATGGATTGGTTATTGGTTACTAAACTGGCGTCATTGCACTTCGGGCAGACCCATAGGTGCTCAGTCTCCCCAACAGATATCGAAGAGTATGCATACTGATGGTTCCTGTGGCTCGCTGATTAAACACACCTCTCACTCTGCCTCTCAGGCATCCAGTTCGACTTGAACAACGGGTAACTCCAAACTGCTTAAATCGCTGATCGATTCAACATCGATTTTAGTGTCCTCATCCAACAGAGAGTCGTGAAGAGACCGAAGAATATCCCCTTATCCATCTTCAACTCCCCAACAATCGATGCTGTTGATGCAAGCCTGTCTGCTCTCTCATTACCGTAAAGACCCGCATGCCCAGGACAGTATATCCACGTAAGCCGCTGGAGGTTAGAAACTTCTATAGACGACATCCACTCATGACGAAACCTGCCCTTCTGGATCTTGTGAAGCATCGACTGAGAGTCAGATACAACAACTGCCCCAGTAAATGAAGTCCCAGAAATCCAATGGAGGGCAGCAATAAAGGCCTCAACCTCCATCCTCATACTAGAAGTAGTTGTCCTGTATGCCCCACTTCGCTCTGCAACAACCCTACCATGCGCATTAGCCAAGAAACCCCAGCCGGATTTCTCACCACGTTGAACAACATATAACGTTTGGTTATCAAACAATCTTGATGTCAATGTAGGTGGACAAGATATTTATTTCCTCTTACCTGAGATTGTCTAAGTTTTCGAGATTGAGATCCAGTTTATGCTTCAATTCTTCCAGCACAACTTTTTGCTTCTCCATAACTTTGCTCGTTGGTAAACTATCTGCATCACCAGTCTGTGGATAGAATGTAAATATATACAGCCTACATATTTTCTTAATATTTTGATAGACCAAAAAACTGTGGTTGAGCTCTGATGATAGGAGATGTCATTATTTTATGTTATATTATTCTATTGACGTCATGGCATATTGGGTATTCCCACACATGCTCTATCCTTCGCTGCAGCAACCATATCAAAGTCCATTTCTCATCGTACCCTTGAGAAGTTGATTAGTATATCTTCTCTCTATACCACGAAAACGACACTGTTTTAAACATGCTATGTTGTGCTATTTTGCCTTAACTAGCTATCAAACATTCTCTGTTGCACTATTTCACCTTAATTAACTTGCAAACATTTTATATGTTGCACTCTTCTTCTTCTTTGCGTTTGTTCTTTACTACCAATTTTAATCACTCTCTATGACATGTTTGATCTTTGTCAAGAACGTGTATACGTTGCACATTGGTTTGGTAGGCCCTAAACACATAGACTTCTACACGTTTAGGACATGTGCATCCGATTTCAAGCCAAACTCTTAGTCACCTCTTACGACATACATGGCAGGTAACAGTGGTTCTATTCTTTACACCCCAAATTTGAGGCACGTAACCACTCGGCGTATATGTTGCAATAATTCACTTTAACTAGCAAACACTATATATGTTGCACTTCTTATCTTATCTTAACCACATTTGCCGTGAAGAGTCATGGGGAGAGTTAGTTTTCTATCTTGTGCCAGGCGTGTTAAGCGCTTGGCGTTGTCAGTCCATGCACTCTGAGATGTTATCTATCCATCGTGTTCTTGGCCTGCCTCGTGCTCTGCGCCTGGCGGTAGTGGTTCTATTCTTACAACCCAATTGGCATGGTAACCAGTAATATGTTGCAATAATTACCTTAACTAGCAAATTTCTATTGTTTACTATTCACCTTAATTAACTATGCAAACATTCATATGTGCATATTTCGACCTAAATTAACTTGCAAACACATAGAATCACTTTATCTACATTGCCGGAAGAGTCGTGAGAGTTAGTTCTATCTTGTGCAGGTTTGCGCTGAATCGATGCCATGTCCTAGACTCTGGAAATCTACATGCATTTCATGGCCTCCAAACCAATGCTCTCGCCTAGTTCGATTATAGGCACGTTGTAGAAAGTCAACTATTCACCTTAATTAACTTAAAATTGCTCAAGATAACTATTTCAATAGATAAATTAACTAGCAAACATTTATATGTTTACTAATTCACCTTAATTAACTTGCAAACATTCTATCTGTTGCAATATTTTGCCTTAACTAATTAATTTCAAAGTTTCAGTGGTTGTAATATCTTACCTCATAAGCATATGTCTCCAAGTCTTCTAATTGAGACTTGAGCTGTTGTATCAGAACTCTCTGCTTCTCTCTCTGTTCATTGAGTTTAACTTCATGCTCTTTTTCACTCTGTAAAAGAACAAGCACTGTGATTCTATAGATAAGTCTAGGTAGGGCTGTCGAATCGCAACCACGGAAACCATGGCACCAGTGTCATACATTCATAGCGTCCTATTTTACTCAGCCGAGTTTAACATTAATCCGATTTCAAGAAGACACTAATTTTCAGGGTTTTTTCATAGCACTCTCTTAACATGATCTTCCCTCTTTTACGGTCTAGTTTTATTTTGCAGCCATTCTACTTGCCCTAGCACCAACCTTTTACTTTTTTACTGGAGAAAGTGTCGGCATCTTAACAATATAAATGGCACAAAATGAAAAGCAACAGTTACATAGAAACAGGACAAATAAACCTCTTAGATTTGGCACATGGAACGTAAGGACCATGTGTCCTGGACTTGTCAACCTAGACCCGACGAAAACACAAGACATCAGAAAACAGTTGTCATAGACAGAGAACTTGAGAGACTGCAGGTAGACATAGCTGCACTACAGGAAACCAGGCTCCCAGATTGTGGCTCAGTAAAAGAAAAGAATTATACATTCTTCTGGCAGGGCTTAAGCACAAATCAACCTAGACTGTATGGAGTCGGCTTTGCTGTGCACAATAGACTTGTATATAGACTTGCAAAGATAACCAACTCTGAAGTACTGCAACGTGCAAACCTGCCTTCCATAATGGGCATGCTCAGCAGTAGATGACTAAGATGGTTGGGGCATGTGAGAAGAATGGAAACTTATCGCATACCAAAACAAATGTTGTTCTGTCGCCGAGTGGTTACCGGGCCCAAATTTGGGGTATAAAGAATAGAACCACTGTTACCTGCCATGCATGTCATAAGAGGTGACTAAGGAGGTTTGGCTGAAATCAGATGCATGTGTCCAAAACATGTACAAGTCTATGCGTTTGAGGCCTACCAAACCAATGTGCAACATATACGTTCTTGGCAAAGTCAAACATATCACAAAGAGTGATTAAAATGGTAAAGAACGAAGAAAAGAAGAAGAAATGTTGTTCGACATTCGAGAAAGAGGCAGGCAAACCTCTCTCTCTCTTGCCTTTCGTTGCATAGCTCAACCAACCATAAGTCTCTATCTAGCATCTCCTGTCCTCAGCTCTTTATATTGTTGATCGCCCAAATCTCCATGTATTGGCCTCCTTTCTGCCTTTCAGGACCTTCTTGTATATTCCTCGGTAGTGTTCCTATCAGCTTTTTCTGTTGTCCTGGAATCGTCTGCCATGTTCTACATTGAGACACCATCATACCATCTTATTCCTTATTCTGCAGACACCAGTTGATGAATTTAGGGCAGAACACTGCCAGATATAAGATGTCTGCAAAGCCTCAATGAAAACTTGATAGGTCCAGCACAGGAAAGACTTGCTGATGACAGAGTTGTGGAAAGCCAAATTAAGGGTGCAGTCTTTTGAGAAGAGACTTATGTATGAGCTGAACGACAAGAGAGAAAGCGAAAACTCAGAAGTTGTCACAGTAAAACACTTGCCAATTGACCGTCTGTAAAGACACAAAAGGCCATATATATTATTAGTAGTAGTAATATTGCAACCATCACATCTCTCTCTCTCGCGATCACTGCTTAGACTGATGTACCAGATTTCCCCAAAAATTCTTATTCATGTGAAAATCTGATTCATGCAGTCTTAGCATGAGTGTCTTCGTCACATCTTTAGCGCCATTTGGAGCTCTGGTGCTTATCCTTTGGCAATGTGTCCGGTTTTAGCCAGCGTTTACTGGGTTCGCTCTCCATCAGCCTTGGGCTGTCCTCAGCCAACCTGCAAGGCAGCAGGTTGATATTTTCTTTTAGCGTAGCTACCCTTAGATAACCTTCCCTCCCGGGTTGTTGAGCATCATCTGCCCAGGTTACCTGTCTTTTTTTTGGACTACTTAGTTTGCCTGCCGTCCAGTTTTGTGTACGGTTTGCTCCGCTAGCCTTTGTTTGTCCTCAATCTAACTACAAGTCAGTAGTACAACCATCACATGACACCCACAACTTCCCAACCATCAATCAGATGTGCCCCAATATATAAAATTGTTGGACAGCACTGCCATATTCTTTCTTTTTGTTGCTCTTTGATGGTACATTTTATGTGTGAATAACATGATCGTATTTTAGGAAGGAAAGAATATAGCCACTGTACAGTAAAGTACTAAAAAGCCATTGTTCAACACAATATTTCTCCCAACATTATGCTATCAAGGTAAAACTTTGAAGTTGATATCATATGATAGAAGAAAATAGTTACAACAGAGATGAAGTCTTCTCAGAATGCTGGGATTATCAAGAATAGACTGGTTTAGAAGTGAAGATATCAGTACTGAACTTCACCAAGAAACAATAAATAAAATGGTTGGACCACATAAGCAGATTACCAACAGACAATGCGCCTCAAAGAGCAATGTTACCTGCCCAAATTTGGGGTGTAAAGAATAGAACCACTGTTACCTGCCATGCATGTTGTAAGAGGGGACTAAGGAGGTTTGGCTGAAATCGGATGTACATGTCCTAAACTTGTAGAAATCTATGCGTTTAGGGCCTATCAAACCAATGTGCAACGTATACACGTTCTTGGCAAAGATCAAACATATCACAAGAGTGATTACAATTGGTCGTAAGAACAGAGCAAAGAAGAAGAAGTGGATACAAAGCAAAAGGCAGTCCACACAACAGCCTGTTCTATAAATTTCTTCTTATCATGATGCTGTGAGGCAAAACAAGATTAGAGAAAATAAGAAGACAGTACCATGAGTTCTGTAAAGTGTAGCTAAGCAGTGCTGCAAATGAAAGGAAACAACAAACATATTACCAGATCCTTGAAATAATGAAACTCCTCTCCATAACAAACAAAATATTCACAAACACATTACCAGATCCTTGGAATAACCTTCTTCTTCTTCTTTGCGTTTGTTCTTTAGACCAATTTTAATAGCTCTTTGTGATATGATTTGATCTTTGCCAAGAACGTGTATACGTTGCACATTGGTTTGTGGGCCCTAACGCATAGACTTCTACACGTTTAGGACATGTGCATCCGATTTCAGCCAAACCTCCTTAGTCGCCTCTTACAACATGCGTGGCAGGTAAGTGGTTCTATTCTTTACACCCCAAATTTGGGCCCGTAACCACTCGGGCGCTTGGAATAATGAAACTCCTCTCCATAACAAACAAAATATTCACCAACACATTACCAGATCCTTGAAACTACTGTCCAACACGCACAAAAAATTCACAAACATGATATTACCATCTCCTCCAAGAGCTGCGCATCTTGACCTTTACAACCCCTTACATCTGGTATGCCTTTGAATGCAAATTCTTCAAGTTCCTTTAATAATGACTGAAATATGACAGAAAAGTTGAAAATATATCAAATGAATGATGACAACAACACACCATCTATAGTTTGTATTTATTCTTATCAATCAAGTTAACCCTCTTATGATGATCTGTATGGTTCGAGTTGAGAATGTGAGTATGCTGCACTCCCCCTTTAGACCCCTACAGAATGTAGGACAGATACTCATGTTCTCAGTGCAAACCATAAATATCACATAGAGGGGTTAACTTGGTTCATAAGAATGAATGCAAACAATCGCGGGTGGCTGAGTAACAAGCCACCTATACAATTATCATGTCAGACTCAATGAATATGGTTCAAAGGATTTAACCTGGGAGTCTGCGCGTGGAATTGGTAGACAGCATTCAGAGGTCACTTCTCAAGACATTTACTTGACTGTACACACCTGGACATGTTGGAGTGCAGTGAGAAACGTGCTGACTTTGAAGGCAAACAATGCCCTGACTCAAGCTGGCAGAAGTATGGACAGAGCCGATGTCATCAATACGGTACATGCTATAAGCAAGTCTCAGACACTGGACTGATTGCAAGAATTAGGTGTAAATTTGGACATGAAAGACAGTGTCGTCTTCGTGGTAGATAGAGGAGATATACTTATCAATTTCTCATGGGTATGGTGAGCAAGTGGACTTTGGGATGGCTGTTGCTGTGAACTGAACTTTACAGGTCACACAGAACAAAGTAATGGACTGGACATTACAGGTCACAAGGAACAAGTAATGGACTAGACCTTACAGGTCACACAGAACATGTAATGGCTGGACTTTACAGGTCACACAGTACAAGTAATGGACTAGACATTACAGATCACAGTGATAAGTAATGGACTGAACCTTACAGGTCACACAGAACATGTAATGGCTGGACCTTACAGATCACACAGTACAAGTAATGGACTAGACATTACAGATCACAGTGACCAAGTAATGGACTGAACCTTACAGGTCACACAGAACAAGTAATGGACTGGACCTACAGGTCACACAGAACAAGTAATGGACTGGACCTAACAGATCACAGGTAACAAGTAAATGACCGGTCATTACAGATCACACGAAACAAGAAATGAGCTAAACCTTACATGTCAGGGTTGACTCATGCCAGCTAAAATCGGTCAATATCCTCACCTCTTTATCATCAGGTTCAGCACTAACTATCTGTTTCAGTCTGAATTGTACTTGAGCAAAGTGGGTTGTCAGTGCCAGAAGAGATGAATTGAGCTGCTCTTGTTCATCTTCCATTCTCTTCAATTCATCACCATGAGCAATATGGCTGCAAGTAGAAGTTGAAAGAAACTTATATGTATATGCTGAATATTCTAGTGAACATATATATGTATAGATATGTCAGTCACTTGTATTTCAAACAACAATAATTAAACAGAAAAGTCGCCTGAGTGGTTACCGGGGCCCAGATTTGGGATGTAAAGAATAGAACCACTGTTACCTGCAGCGCATGTCGTAAGAGGCGATTAAGGAGGTTTGGCTGAAATCGGATGCACGTGTCCTAAATGTGTAGCAGTCTATGCATTTAGGGGCCTACCAAACCAATGTGCAACGTATACACGTTCTTGATAAAGATCAAACATATCACAAAGAGTGATTAAAATTGGGCGTAAAGAACGAACGTGAAGAAGAGACAGAAAAGTTAGAGGTAAAAGGATTTCTAGTGTTTTTTTGTGACATTCGGGATTGAGGCCATTACTGCTTCCTCCATTGGCTCTCTGGGACTCAGTTTAATGGGGCCATTGTTGTTTCTGACTTTCAGTCAATGCTTCATAAGATCCAGAATGGCAGGTTGTGGTATGAGTGGATGTCGTCTATAGAGGTTTCCAAGCTCCAGAGACTCATGTGGATCTACTGTCCTGGGCATGAAGGTTTTCATGGCAACGAGAGAGCAGATAGACTGGTATCAAAAGCACCGATTGTTGGGAAGTTTAGGATGGATAAGGGGATTTCTTTGGTCTCTTCGCAAACTACTGTTGGATGAAGACGCTAAAATTGACGTTGAATCAATCCTGCGATTCAAGAAGTTTGGAGTTACATGTTGTACAAGTACAGCTGGATGCTTGAGGGACAGAGAGAGAAGTGGTTTAACCTTCTAGCATTAGGAACCATCAGTAAGCATACCCTTTGATACCTGTCGGGGAAGACTAAGCACCTATGGGCCTGCCCGGAGTGCTGTGATTTCAGGTCAGTAAACAATAACCACTTACATTTGGGATAGATTGCTTACTTAGATCATAAAACACATGTTAGGCTTACTGATATGGCTACTGTAGAAATCAGACGAGCAGTGGACCAGGTGATATTATGATTGCCCTTAAGGAGGTAGGACATGTAAACGATTCAAGGAATGAGGCTAAGTTTTCAACCCTAACCAGACGCCAAGAATATCAACTCTATAAATTTAAAATTGCAATACCTTTAGCCTTGTGCCTGCAATATGGCAGACATGATGGCAGAACATACGCTCTTAAGACTGTCAACGATTGCAGGTATTAGAAAAGTAGCTCACAGCAAAGAGTCTGGCAAAGCTGTACGGAAAAGGAGTCCCAAAAACAACAGTAAAATTCTGATAAAAATTGGTTCACGTTGCCAGAGCACTATCAAAGGAAGGAAATATGTTCTGCGCAGTGTTGCCGGGGCCGCAAGGGTGCAAAGAATAGTAACACTGTGACATACAAGGCATGTTATAAGAGGTGACCGAGAATGGGGCCTAGGAAGCTACCTAGCAAATAAAAGCATCGCAGAAATCGGATGTGCTGGCTTATTTTTAGGCGTATAACTGGCATAATGTATAGTTGCTCTTAGACTCAGATCCCATACAAATCACACCAAGTGGTTTAACAAGTGGCCGGTATGGACCGTTGAAAAGCTCTGATTCACTGACAATGATTTCTGTCACCTAATTCATTACATCGATGGCCCCAAATAATGTTTAATTTCTCTAAGATTGATTGATTGATTGACTATCATCATTGCACTTCGGTGAGTAAACAGTGTGCTCCAATCTCTTTCTTACACAGGAAGATCTCAGCAGCCATGCACAAACTCCGTAGCATCTGCAAAGGTCCTCGATTTAGTTTAGAAGATGATGAAAAATTATTAATTTCTCTAAGAATGAAATGTTAACTACTTCACTCACTGTGGTTCATAAGGAGATGATGTGGGACTGACTGCTGCTCCGAGTGGAGCCCATCTTTCTGCAGGTCGATCATTTCCACCTTCATCAAAACTGTCATAATCCTGGTCATTCTCTTTAGCTTCAGACATGGCTAGGTCTCTTCAATGAAGTAGATGAGCTGCAACAAATATTTCAATCAAAAATCAGATATCTATGTGCACACATTTGATGACAACATTTGAAACACATGCCATATTTACTACTTCTTCGAACACTCCATATCGACCACTTGTTAATCCCTCTTTGTGATTTGTATGTGATCTGAGCCTAAGAGTGATTGTACGTTGTGCCAGTTATGCACCTACAAGTAGGCCAACACATCCGATTTCTGCAACACTTTTATTGACTAGGCAGCTTCCTAGGCCCCTACCTCAGTCGTTTCTTACAACATGCCTTGAAGGTTGCAGTGTTACTATTCTTTGCTCCTTGGAGCCCCGCACCACACGGGCATCTTTCAATAAAATATGAAGTCAGTGCTGTTTTATGGCTCTGAAACATGGAGGACAACAAAAGAAACCCCCAGAAAACTACAAACCTTCATAAATGGATGTTTATGTAGAATAGAGGAACTGAGATTGTCTCTCTCTCTCCGATCATTCTTTTCTGCCATTTTTATCATTCTTATTGTGATATATAAATAGCCTTTGCCAAGAAAGTTTGTTTAACGTCACTTCTTCAGTACCATTTGGAGCTCTAGTGCTTGTCCTTCGTGCGTGTCCAATTTCAACCAGCGCTTTCTGGGTTGCTCTCCGTCAGCCTTTGCCTGTTCCTCAGCCGACCTGCAAGGCAGCAGGTTGCTATTTTCTTTAGGTAGCGACCTTAGACACCTGGCCTCCTGGGTTGTTGAACGTCATCTGCCCAGGTTACCGGTCTTTTATGGACTACTTGGTTTACCTACCGCTTTCGATTTGCTCTGCTAGCCTTTGATTGTCCCCAATCTAACTACAAAGGGAATAGTAGTTCCCCGAAGCGAAACGTGCACTGGATTCAAGCCTCTGCTGGACTTTCCAGTTTTTTCTGCACACTTGGGTGGTCTGCTCACCCCTACACTTGCTTTGGTGCCTGCCCACTGTGTCTATCAGTTCTCATCGTTCTCACATTCACCATGCCTCTAGGCTGTCCGGACATGGAGCTCAACTCGGGCCCCCCCCTGCTCTCCGATTCTTTCACCCTATGTGGGCCCATGCATAACTCAACTCGGAGCCCCACCTTTGAGCTTCGCCCCACGTCTCTTCTCTGGATGCACCCTCATCCATTCCCGAGCAAATCTCATCCAACGTGACTACGCTGCATCTCTACTTGCTGCAAAGTAGTCCTCTCGATCCCTACCCACTTAGCCAGACAAGATCGGTTGTCTGTTACCAGGGTCACCACGTGAGGCCATTCCCTTGTAGTGGTGGGGAGGCTTGCGTGCTCCAATGATACAGTGAGCTAGGACGGCGGGAACTTATGTTCCCGGAAGGGTTACCTAGCCGGAAAGGTCACGGGAAAGGGGACAGACGAAGCATGGTCTCCTGGTCCTCCAGGTTGGGGTTGGGCTTGGGACTAACGATCCCATCCTTTAAAAAAATTAAAGTTACGGAAACAACAACAAACATACAACCTATTCACGGGCATGAAGGGCTAACAGAGTCATTGACTCACATGACTGGAAGTGGTGAAAGCCGAAAGGAAGCTACTTTCCTGAGGACGGAAGTCCTGAATGCCAAAACCAAGACCAAAATTGATGCTGGAATGTAAGAACAATGTACGAAACTGGAAAACTATCACAAATAACAGCAGAAATGAGAAGATATAATCTACATATCCTAGGGGTTAGCGAGCAGATGGACAGGAAACGAAGAAGTACCACTGCAACAGGTGAAACAATCCTTTTTCTGGATTAGACGATGACCTACACCATGAAGGAGTAGCAGTAATCCTAAGAAAAGGCGTGGAAAAGTGTCTTTTGGGAATGGAAACTCTATCAGCAGCCGCTTGATTAAGATCAGACTAAAGGAAGCATACAAACATCACAATCCTACAATGCTATGCGCGAACTAATGATAGCAAGGATACAAAGAAAGACTCGTACTACGAAACCTACAAGCAGAATTAGACAAGTCACCACCCCATGATGTTATCATTGTTATGGGAGATCTCAATGCAAGGTCGGATAAGACAAATATAGTTATAGAACTATGGGAAAATATGGATGTGGTATGATGAATGAAAATGGGGAACGTTTAGTAAACCTCTGCAGCATGAATAATCTCGTTATAGGAGGAACCCTATTTCAACATTTAGATATCTACAAATTAACATGGTATTCCCTAATGGCAGAGATAAAAACCAAATAGATCATATAATGATCAATGGACCCTGGAGACGCTCCCTGCTAGATGTTGTAGTCAAGAGAGGTGCAGATGTTGGTAGCGACCACCACCTAGTCACAGCTTATGTCAAACTTAAACTAAGAAAACAGGACAACAGAAAACTTCCAAAAGAGGTTCGATGTGGATAGACTAAAAGACAAGGAAGTAAGGGATAAGTTTATAATGCAGATAAAGAACAGATTCCAAGCCCTAGAAAGTAATGAAAATACGGATGAAACTGACAACATAGATAGAACATGGGACAACATAGCATCTATATATAGCAAGAGCAGTGAAGCATGTCTAGGGTACAGCACAAAGAAAAGAATGGATAATACCAACAACATGGAAAATAATAGACAGCCGAAGAATATTAAAAAGAAATTGTTAGAAGCAAAGTCTGAAAGACTGAAAGCAAGATACCAAGAACAGTACAAAAGCGCAAGTAAAGAAATCAAACGGGCTGTGAGAGCTGACAAAAAAATGTAGTTGAAGACCTGGCAGTACAGGCAGAAGAAGCAGCAAAAAGTGTGATCAGGAACAGTGTACAAAATTACAAAGCTAATAAGCGGAAACATTACAGGAGATCAAATACTCATAAAGGATAAGAATGGAATACTATTGACAACGGAAAAGGAACAAGAAATACGATGGACAGAGCATTTTAAAGAATTGTTAAACAGACCACCGCCAACGGTAGTAGCAGACATACCAGAACCAACAGAGGAATTAGAAATTGGCATTGAAACACCCAGCCGGGATGAGATCATTACAGCCATTAAATCTCTTAAGAATAACAAGGCACCAGGAATGATAACTTAAACGCAGAACTATTCAAAATAGACCCAGAACTTGCAGCTAATATATTGCAACCCTTGTTTACTACTATATGGAATGCCCAAATAATACCTGAGGAATGGAACAGAGGAGTCATCATCAAGATACCTAAAAAGGGCTCCTTGCTGATTGTAATAATTGGGTGAATAACACTGCTTTCTGTCCCAAGTAAAATCTTTAGCAAAATCATCGTACAACGCATTACTGATGCTGTGGATAAGAAACTGAGAAAGGAACAAGCAGGATTTCGGAGAGGGCGGAGCTGTATAGGCCAAATATTTGCTCTTAGAAATATCATAGAGCAATGCACAGAATGGCAAAGCAAACTCTATATCAACTTTGTAGATTTTGAAAAGCTTTTGATAGCATACACCGCGAAAGTCTATGGCGGATCTTAAGATGGTATGGAATCCCACTGTGTTTTATAAATATTATAAAAGCTGCTACAGCAAGTTTGCATGCAGTGTTGAAACCTCAGAACTAAAGTTTGAAGTCAAAACAGGCGTGTGACAAGGATGTGTTATGTCAGCCCTATTATTCAACACTGTCATAGATTGGGTGATGCGGAAAACAACGGAAGATAAGGCAAGAGGTATTAGATGGACGCTCACATCCACTCTGGAAGACCTAGATTTGCAGATGACATCGCACTTCTATCTCATACACAGAGATATCCAGGAAAAGACCTGCACCTTAACCAATATAGTGAGATGGTTGGGCTGAAAATAAATCAGAAGAAAACTGAAGTAATGACTTGAACATAGCAACCCCAGCACCAGTCAAACTAGAAGGTAAACCTCCGAGATACAAACCGCTCACATACCTTGTTAGTGTTATTAGCAATGAAGGAGGCGCTGGATCTGACATTAAAACAGACTGAGTAAGGCACGAAGCGCATTCATGACCCTTCAGACCGCCTGGAAATCTGCCCAATACAGCATCAGAACCAAAACTATAGTCTGTCCATTAATTCGGAGCACGTTTGAAATTGATTTTCTCGAAAACTACCTGTTGGATCTCAGTGATTTTTGCATGCAGCCTTAGAATATCCATGACGCTAAAATAAAGCTAACCAGTAGTCCATAGATGCTACGGATTTTGCACATCGGCGAATTCCTTTGATCTTTATGACAATTGCAAACTACGGGGCTCAAATTTTAGATTTTACAGTGATCCCTAGAATTTGTCCATGTCAATTCTATTCATAGGTGTATCTCCACATTAACTTGATAGGTCAAGTAATTAAGTGTGTTGCCCTTTATGTGCAATCGTGAACTTGGATACAATATGCAACAGTTAGTCCTCCCTTCGGTCACCATTAGACCCCAGGGTGTCTTAACTTCACCACAAATTGTATGATGGTAGACGGATTTGGATATGGAAATGTATACGTTGCTATTTCTCAGTCTGTAATCAAAATATGATTTGTATCATCCCGAATCTGACGATTCCATGAGGTTGATAATTGTTACTGGCTGGACAAATTGTAATCCATCTCGGTGCCAGTACTGCCTTCCTGTCGGAGCACATGTTCAACACACTTCTTCCAGAACTGCATGTCTATCATTGAGAGGGACTCACGTGTCAGAACTTCAACATCACACATTTTAAACGTCCTGTTCTGTTCGGCAACTTGCCCTTTACTTTAGCCCAGACAAGCTCTATCGGATTGAGGTGAGCATGATATGGAGGTAGTCGCAAAGACGTGTGGCCGTATTCGCAATGATTTTGTCAATATGAAACACCTTGTCTTATTTGTCATCCTCACCAGGTGCAACAACTCGGGTTTCAAATATGTATCATCGAGGCTGACATTTTCCTTAGCAAGCCAAGTCCTAATTTGATCCTTTGTATTTGATGCAGTTGGTACTTTGTCTTCCGCTGATACTGCGTTGTGATATGATGCATTATCCATTACCAAGCATGATGGTCTGTTTAGAATTGGAAGTAGATCTTTCTCCATCCAGTGCCTGAAAATATGTCCATTCATTTCTGTGTGGTAGTCCCACCGTCGGTACTTTTTGATTGGAAAATAAGTCCAGCGCCATGGACAAGACCTTCTTCACTGCTTCCTGCATGTGTTAGTATAATACGCTGGCCTTTGCTGCTTGGTATTTTTCTTTCTGTTCACCGTCTACTGATTGCCATTCTTTAGCATTGGTGTGGCGAGCATTGACCCAGGATACATCCAAATATACAATATCATAGCCTTGCCTCCGCGCTCACGGATCTGCCTCAGGTATTTACTGGCAGCAATTAAATGTGGCTTTTCACAAATAATATTCCTGCCGTCTATAGTTTTTCTGAAGGTAAAGCCGAGTGCTCTACAATTTTCCATAGAGTACTTTTAGAAATGTCTATGCTGCAATCTGATTGCAGTTTTAATTTCAGTTTCCTGAGAGTAACAAGTTGATTTGTCGCAAACATTTTCAAGAGCTCCCATCTTATGACATCTATGTCAAAGTCGTCAATTGTTCTTTCCTTCCTTGCTTGACATTAGTGCACTTTGTGTCCTGTTTAATCCATCGGAAAAGGATTCTCTATTCAGACCAAGCGCCAGTTGCGTCGCTTTTCAGGTTATGAATATCGCAATATAGATGACCTCTTAGATTCCCTACGGAAGTGTTGGTATAGTAAAACTGTAACCTTTGCATTGTTATAAATGCACTTCAGACTCATTATCTTCTTCTTCTTTTCATTGCTCTTTACGACCAATTTTAATCACTCTTTGTGATATGTTTGATCTTTGCCAAGAACGTGTATACGTTGCACATTGGTTTGTGAGGCCCCTAAACGCATAGACTTCTACACGTTTAGGACATGTGCATCCAATTTCAGCCAAACCTCCTTAGTCGCCTCCTTACGACATGTGTGGCAGGTAACAGTGGTTCTATTCTTTACACCCCAAATTTGGGCCCCGTAACCACTCGGGCGAGACTCATTATGAATGTGATATCAATGTCAGTTTTGATAAGCCAACAAATATGATACAATAGCTTTATACAAATAGCAGATACACCTATAACTATACAACGGTATCCCAATTATAACGTCATATGCTTTCCGCTTTCAAAGTCGACTGGGGTAGGTGCACGGGAATTCGTGAAATTGTTGTTTACTCACGATATTTCAATGTTACCATAATGTATTTTTAGAACAACGTGCCTGTGTACCGTAGATCTGTTACTATTGTGTACAATCCGGTAAGGTTGATTTTAATATAACCTGAAGAAGAAATATTTAAAACTACATCAAATTTTCTTGTAAAAAAAATATTTTTCTAGCGTCATGGATATTCTAAGGCTGCTTGCAAAAAATCACTGAGATCCAACAGGTAGTTTTCAGAAAATCAATTTCAAACGTGCTCACGAATTCAATGGACAGACTATAGTATCTACAACAGCTGTGCTGTCAACATTGCTGTACGGATCGGAATGCTGGAGAATGACAGAACAGGATATGTCCAGACTTCTACCTTTCATACAACTTGTCTGCGAAAAATCTTACGCGTGTACTGGCCGACTACTATTTCGAGCCAAGAATTGCTTGCACGATGCCAACAAGAGAATATGGGCACTATCATCCGAAGCTGGAGATGGATTGGACATGTGATGCGCATGGAAACTGGCTCCGATCGAAAACTGCACTGAGATGGACTTCAGAGGGTAGGCGAAAGCGTGGAAGACCCAAGACAACCTGGAGGAGAACGATAGAGCAAGAACTGAAGGAAATGAATAATAAATAATAATAATAATTCCTCTCGCACCGTTATTCGTTACATAGGGCATGCAAGTAATTTCTCCATACCGCTCTATCCTGGGCAACCGCTCAATCTCCTCCATGGAACTGAGACCGATATTTCTGCCTCTCTCAGCAAAGTCTCAGGTCTCCTTAGGTCGACCTCTCTTTCTTGAACCCTTTGCATCCCACTTCAATGCCTGCTTTGATATTCTTTGATCATTTCTCCTCAAGGTGTGCCCAACATATCTCCATCTTCTCTCTTTTATAACAGTTGTCACTAGTGGTTGACCAGACATGTCTCTGATTTCATCACTTCTCCTGAATTCGTTCCATTTTATATTCATTATTTTTCGCTGACATCTATTTTTAAATGCATTCAACTTGCTTTCTATATCTTTAGTCATTTTCCAACTCACGCTGGCATATGTTAGGATTGATACAACATTTGAATTGAAAATTCGTAATTTAGTTTTAATACAATATAACTTGCAGTTCCATATTTTATTTAGACTTTTAAAGCTGATGTTGCTTTTGCCAATTGTATCATAATTTCTTTTTAACATTTCCTGTGCAATCAAAATTGCTACCCAAATAGGTCAACTGCTCTGTTATTTTTATCATTTTAGATTCCAGTGTGATATCTGCATTACTTGCCATAGGTGTCTTCATTATATTTGTTTTTCATAGCTTATCTGCAGTCCAACTTTTGATGCTATAGATGACAAGTTGTCTGTTTTTCTTTGCATATCTTGGTTGTTTCTACTTAACAAGGCAATGTCATCTGCAAAATCCAAATCTTCTAGTTGACTATTTTCTACCCAATCAATGCCAGTTTCGCCCCTGCAACATTTTCGCATCACCCAGTCAATGGCCACTCCAAACAATAACAGAGATAGAATACAGCCTTGCTTTACTCCGGTTTCAACCATAAACCAGTCGCTGTCCCATCAGTCGAACTGCACACTGTGAACCATCATAGAGGCTCTTTATAATGTTTATTACTTTGTCTGGTATTCCATAGCATCTCAGAATATTCCACAGAGAGATTCTGTGTAGACTATCAAAGGCTTTTTTAAAATCGATGAAATTTAGTATGAGTGGTTGTTGCTTCTCAATATGTTCCTCCAAAATTAGTCGTAGGGTAATTATTTGGTCTAAGCAGCTTCTCCAGGTCTAAAACCAGCTTGTTCTTCTCTCAGGGTTGTGTCCACTGCTCCTTTGATTCTATTAAGAATGATTTTGCAGAAAGTCTTGGTCATTACTGATAATAGGGTGATCCTCTCAGTTGTTGCAATCTTTGAGATCACCTTTTTGGGGATCTTAACAATTATTCCCTTCTTCCATTGATCTGGGACAGTTTCTTCTTCCCATACTTTATTAAATAGTTCTTGCACCTGGCTAATAGTTGTATCATCAGCCGCTTGAGCATTTCTGCAGTAATGTTGTCATCACCCGCTGCCTTATTGTTTATCAAAGAATTGATTGCCTCCTTGACCTCAGCTACACTTATCATTTCTTCGTAATTGGTAGAGCTGTTTCTTGCCTCTTCGTCAAACCTGAGTAGTACTGGGGATCAGGTCTATTTAATATTTCTTCAAAATGTTCTGCCCATCTTTTCTTCTGCTTGGTATCTGATGTTAGAACTTTACCATCTTTAATCTTGATTGGGCCACCCTTTGAAACAAATGTTCCAGTAAGTTGTTTTAGTGTGTTGTATAGCATTTTACTGTTTCCAATCTTAGCTGCATTTTCCCCTTCTTCAGCCAGTCTATTGACATATGCTCTTTATCTCTTCTAGCTGCTCTTTTCACTTCCTTGTCTTTTAGTCTATATTCCTCTTTAGCTTGGATTTCATCTGTTGCATCCTTAGTATTAAATATTGCTAGTTTCATCTTTCTTCTTTCTTGAGTACATTTCCAGGTGTCTTCGCTTATCCAGGGTTTTCTGTCTTTCGTCTTTAATCCTGCGCTACTATTTGCTGCCCCAATAGTGTGTCCTTTATCTTAGTCCATTTGTCTTCAATGTTCTGTTCATTTTCACCATTGAGTAACTCGAACCTATTCTTAAGTTCGAGCTTCTTCTTCTTTGCAATCGTTCTTTACGATCAATTTTAATCACTCTTTGTGATATGTTTGATCTTGCCAAGAAGCGTGTATACGTTGCACATTGGTTTGGTAGGCCCCTAAAGGCATAGACTTCTACACGTTTAGGACACATGCATCCGATTTCAGCCAAAGTTCGAGCTGATATTCCTCTTTTACCTCATTATTTTGTAGTCTTTGACTGTCTATTCGCAGTTGTTCTTTTTAGTATGGTGAATTTTCAATTTCAGTTTCAATTTACCTATGCATAAATTATGATCACTTCCTACATCTGCCCTCTGTATGCACGGACATCCAGCAATGATGTTCTAAATTGTGTATTTATGCACATATGGTCAATCTGATTCCTGGTCACTCCATCTGGTGAGTGCCAAGTAAGTTTATAAATTTTCCCTTATGTGCAAGATGGTACCTCCATTACTAAGTTTGACAGCATACATAACTCCGCAGTCTTTCTCCATTCTCATTCATTGTGTTTATTCCTTGTTTTCCTATAGCTCTCTCTACTCCTACATTATCACTTCCAACCTTGGCATTAAAGTCCCCCATTACTACTAACAGATCATGTTTTTGGGTCTTGTTAATTTGATCTTGTAGTTGCTCAAAAAATGTGTCTTTCTTATCATCGTCAGCCTCATTTGTTGGTGCATAACACTGCAGTATTGTCATATTGACATGCCTGGTACTGAAGCTGGCTCTAATTATCCGACTCGAGATGGGTTCCCATTCTAACATGCTCTTTGCTACTCTAGGTGTCATCATTATACCACTCCTTCAAAATGCTTACCATCTTCTCTTCCTGAATATATGAAAGTTAATCCACTAACTACTCTTCTATCTGTTCCAGGCCATCTCACCTCACTTAACCCCAGTATGTCCAGCTCGTATCTCTTCATTTCTTCTGCAATTTGGGCTGATTTTGTAGCCGTGGCCATCGTTCTCACATTCCAAAATCCAATTTTAGTGTGTGTCTTTGAGCAAAGTAATGTGAGTCGGGTTGCTGACTTCCATGAGTGGCTTTCATCAGCAACAGTTATTGATGCACTAGGTGCACCGCACACCACCTGGCTGGTCGGTTTACGGTATGGCGTCCTTTCTTACAAGTTTCTGTAGCTATTTCATTTCTTGTGATGAGGTAGGTGGCCTCACGCACAAGTCCTCCTCCTTTTTCATCCGGGCTTGGAACTGGCATTGGCAGAGTTAAATGAATCATAGCTGGAAGCAATACAGAGGAAGGCCATGAACAGGGAAGAATGGTGTGCGTTTGTTGCTGCCCTAAACGCCAAGGGCGTTAACAGGCTAAAGAAAAAAGGTCACCACGTGGAGGTGGGTAGGATCTTGATTAGAGCCAGTTCACTAATCCTGGCGCAGTGTTGTCCCTATGCCCTTTGACCCTGACATGGTCTGATAAGATTACAAAAGCGGAACTCAGAGAAAGAACTAATCAGATACCAGTGTAGAAAGAGTTAAGGAAGAGATGCTGGCAATTGATAGGACAAACATTGAGAAGACCAGCCGGAAGCATTACAAGACAGGTGCTGTTTTAGAACCCACAGGGAAAGAGGAGTAGAAGGCCTAGACATACCTGGAGAAGAGAGCTGAAGACTGATATCATCTTCTTCTTTGCGTTCGTTCTTTCGACCAATTTTAATCACTCTTTGTGATATGTTTGATCTTTGCCAAGAACGTGTATCGTTGCACATTGGTTTGGCAGGCCTCTAAACGCATAGACTTCTACGTTTAGGACATGTGCATCCGATTTCAGCCAAACCTCCTTAGTCGCTCTTACGACATGCGTGACAGGTAAAAGTGGTTCTATTCTTTACACCCCAAATTTGGGCTCCGGTAACCACTCGGCGAGACTGATATTAATAGCCGTCCATCATAGCGATGATAACAATCTCAGATGTGTACTGTTGCACCTCTCTGGTGTGTGCGGAGGTGACTGTAGAGTCCAATCCTAGAACAGAATCCCCGACCACAGGTGGGGCATACATGATCAAGGTTAGACATGTGCGTGTTGTGTGCTCTGTCTTTTCGCGTGCTCGTTTTCTCTGTGACTCAACAATACGATGATTCTCAGCTATTCGGTTCCTCTTTTGTTGTTACAGCGCCACATTTGGCAATCTTGTGCAAGGGATTCCCAGCACGTATTGTCTATATCGAAGCATTTCAGAGACACTTTAAGAGTGTCTTTAAAGCGTTTTCTGTCCATCAGCTAAACGTCTGCCCCTTCAAGCTGCCATACATCAACTGTTTTGGGGTGCGTTTATCAGGCATTCGAGCAACGTGACCGACCCATCTCAGTTGGGCCTTCTGCAACAGGGTGTTGACGCTTGGGATCTTTGCTCTTGTGAGGACTTTGCTGTCTGGAATTTTGTCCTGCCAGTTTATTTTTAGTATTCTGCGTAGACAGCTTGTGTGGAAATGGTTTAATTTTCTTGCGTGTCTGCTATACACTGTCCATGTCTCGCTTGCGTACAGCAGCGTTGTTAGCACTATGGCCTGGTAAACTTTCAGCTTTGTGACTATGCTTATCCCCTTCCGTCCCACACAGTGACACGTAACCTTCCGAACGCAGCACTGGCTTTGGATATCCTATTGTGGACCTCAGAATCTATGTTTGCCGATCTGGATAGGAGGCTGCCAAGATAAGCAAAGTTGTCCGTTGACTGGAGACGCTGGTGTTTAATGTTGATGACTGGATCGTAATACTGTTCTCTAGGGCGGGCTGGAACATGACCTCTGTTTTTTGGTGTTAATGGTGAGGCCAAACCTATCACAGGCCATTGAGAACTTGTCCATGTAAGTCTGCATTTCTTCCTCAGAGTTGGTAGCGAGGGCACAGTCATCAGCAAACAACAGGTTTGAGATAGTTGATTCTTTTACCTTGGTGGAGGATTTTAACCTCCGAAGATTGAATAGGTTACCGTCCGTCCTGTATCTAATCTTTACCCCATGTTCGTCGCCTTCCCAAAGACATCCGTGAGCATGGCAGCAAACATCATGCTGAAGAGTGTTGGGGCCAGTACACAGCCCTGTTTGACGCCGTTGGTGACATGGAAGGCTTCCGACAGCTCCCCTTCGTCAAATACACGTGCCATCATGCCCTCGTGAAACTGTTGGACGATCTTGATGAATTTCCTTGGGCATCGGATAGGTAAAACATGGAATGAAATGGAAGGGATAGCAGGAGAGAGGAAGAAGTTTGTTGAAGATCTGTGCTCTGTTGAGAGTTGAAAGGTGAAGAACTTGCAGTTCCATATTTTATTTAGACTTTTAAAAGCTGCTGTTGCTTTGACAATTTCTTTTTTAACATCTCCAGTGCAATCAAAATTGCTACCCAAATAGATTAAATATAAATGAATACACATAATTAGAATAAACATTATGTCCAAATAGACAATAGAACAAATAATCGTTCTGGTCATATAATGTCTAACAACAAAAACAAGACATATTGATGTAACAATGATATATCTATTTCATTAGAAAATTGTACTTAACAAAATGAAACACACAAGTTCAAAAAACATCAAAGCAAGCTTAAAAAAAAGATGGTGATAAACACATGTGTTTCTGTATAAACTGTTCTACTCTATAGATTAAAGCTACACACAGCTTAGAAGCATGCAGTACTGGGGCCCAGATATGCTAAGCACACAGTGTCATCAACATCTGTTGCCATTGACTTTGTTCATTAATCATAAGATATTTGCTATATCATAGATGAATATTACATTATATGACTTTTGTATGCATATCATCAAATGAGATGGCAAATGATGAAATATATAGAGAGAAACGACAGATATTCATAATTATTGATAACTATTGAGAATATTTACAGTGCAAGTTCATTCATTTTGACTGTCAGCAGAACTTGTTGGATACTAGAACCTTCATGGGTGATTCATTACAAGTTTACTGTTGAAGGTGGTGTCTAGCTATCCTGTCTACTATTGAGTTTTCTATATATATGGGTTTTGCAATATATCAATCCAACTGCGCTAATTTGATTTGGGAAAGAGAACATGAGAGAACCAATACAACTGTGATGTTCTGACTTTGATATGACACACAAATTTAAAATTGGCACAACTAGCCTGTGCCACTGCGGGCAGGCGGACTTGACAGCAGAGCATCTACTGCAAGACTGCCCACTGCTAGCAGGCTGGAGAAACGAAACCTGGCTGGAAAATACTGAGCTAAGCAAGAAGCTGTACGGAGTCCCTAGAAACAACAGCAGAATTTATGTGAAAATCTGGTACATCAGTCTAAGTGGTGGTCGTGAGAGAGAGATATGACACAACCTCATCGCATAACCAGATATGCACTTGACTAGAATGCAAAGCGGAAAAGAAGAATGGGGAGTTCAAAGAATAATTGACGGCAAACAGTAGAAGAAAAATCAGAGCCTTCTTCTTCTTACGCTCCATATGTAGGGGATCGAGAGAGAGAACGCTCCATATCAACCACTTATTAACCACTCTTTGTGATTTGTATGTGATCAAGACCTAAGAGCGATTGAACATTGTGCCAGTTATGCACCTATAAGTAGACCAGCACATTCGATTTCTGCAATGATTTTTATTTACTAGGGTTGCTTCTCTAGGTCCTACATCAGTCACCTCTTACGACATGCCTTGTAGGTCGCAGTGGTACTATTATTTGCTTCCCTTGCAGGCCCCAGCACCACATGAGCGGGCTATATCAGTCCAACTACGTCCATTTGACTTGTGAAAGTGAACATGAGAGAAACCAATACAATTGTGATGATCTGACTTAGATATGACACAACCTCATCACATAACCAGATATGCACTTGACTGAAATGCAATGCGGAAAAGAAGAATGGGAAGTTCAAAGAATAATTTATGCAAAACAGCAGAAGAAGAGAAGTCAGGGTTAACAAAGATAGAGAAAGCAGCCCATAAAATAAATTGGTAGATAAAGATAGTTGTATTCATATAATCTACTCCAGCACTTGAGTGGAACCCACAAGTGAAACTGAAAAGTGGATGGGGTAAACAGACCTGGACACAAAATCTTCTTGAGGAACTGATGGATGTGCTGGACTACTCTGTGAAGCCATAAAGAAAATGTACAGACAGGGGAAAGGTGGAGGACACCTGTTGAGGCCATATGCTCCATGAGGAGCATAGGTAAATAATAAGTAAGTATATAATCTACTTGAAGCAAGGTTTAGTAGTAGTGGTGACCTGAATTCTTGCCAAATTAAATAATGCATGAGTCATCTCTGACGGCCTCCCTATCACTAATCAGATTTGAAGGCATGCTACAGTATCTCTAGATGTCAGTACAAAATGTGTGTCCTGCTGGATAATATGCATACACTTTGGAGTTGGATGTGCCTGTTCTACATGATGTAGGGGCCTAACTGGGCGCAGTGTACTCATATTCTCAGCACAAGCCACACATATCACAAAGAATGGTTAACTTGATTGATCTTCTTCTCGTTCGCTGTTATTTAATGTCTACACAATAGTCTGGCTCTCTGCATGCATGTTGTTGTGTTTGCTAGTTCATGCCAAACAGCTTTGTGTAAATGTTTTTGTAGACATTTAACTCTGTGGACTGCATGGTACAGTGGTTGCTGGTGCGCCTCCTGGCCCTCCATCCTCAGCACCTGTTCTTTAGGCAAAGTATGTTCATGTCTCCCCTTCTGGCAGTGGGGATTTGATTGCATCTTTTTGCCACTCTGCTGTCCCTTCTTAACTTCACTTGGTCGATAAGAATGAAAGCAACCAAACAAATTCAAAACAATTTCTCATAAAAATGACTTTAAGCACAGGTTCATGTTCTAAATGTCCAAAATATTTTAATTGTGTTTTTATATCTTTGTCGATGTTTATTTTTATCTTTGATATTTTCCATGACTTAATTTAATTAATTATGTTTAATCGATTGTCAGTGAGTTTGAAGAAGAAATAGCTATCCTCTTCTTCAAACCCTCCATATGTTAATTTGTATGTCATCCAAGCCTATGAGCGATTGTATGTTGTGTCAGGTATGCGCCTACAAGTAGGTCAGCACATCCGATTTCTGCAATGCTTTTTATTTACTAGGGTAGCTTCAGGTCCCTACCTCAGTCACCTCTTATGACATGCCTTGTAGGTCACAGTGTTACTATTCTTTGCTCCCCTTGCAAGCCCCTACAACAGACTGGCAAGTCATAGATATTCAATTCTGCACATCCTGATATTTGAACTATAACTGGTACTTAACTATTGAAAGTTAGGATATATTTTGTTACGGTACACTTCGAGTTTCATTTTATACTCAATAACTGGATAACAGTGCGCCAAAGGTGGCACCTGAGAATAGATTTGAAGACAGAAGTAGTGTAGACTGTAGACAGTGTAGAATTCTCACCAAAATCACTATACTTATAAGTTATAATTATACTTTGCTCAAGCTCAGTGTAATAAAATAATAATCATTTAATAATGTTAAGTTAACGTGTCATTGTTATGATTTTTTATTAATTGCTATAGTACCTATAATTTACGCAATGGCGATAGTTATATTATTATTCTATTATGTATTATAATTTAATAATTATATACGTAATGTTTAAATAAGTCAAATAAGTGGGTGGCATTCTCATTCTAATTCTTATCATTCTAATTCTTGTGTTTAGTATGTTTACAATTATTAAAAATTATGAATATCAATATCATCTGGTAACAACTCCGTACTCGTCATATAACAATTCCTTGCGTGTGGAACATTAAATAAAGTTTATACTAGCACGTCGTTACATTCATCTATATAACTAACGGAATACTAACCTTAATATATAGTATATATAAGCTTTAATCTCACATCCGATCTGCCTATTAAATACATCAACTGAGCTTCTCATTAGAACACTTATTCTGCTAACAGAATGCCGTCTGTCGGCAGGGTTGTCAGTCTGAAATTGTGATTTAAAGCCAAACAATACTAGCCAAAATCATTTAAATATACTTTTATACTGACATTACTGGAAATGGTATACCTAGATTTTTTACATTCATATTATCCTCATTTAACCAAGAAGAGCAGAGAGCATAAATTTTGTCAGGCATAAAGTCGTTTGCATTATTTACATGTATTGGGAATTTATTTGAAATGTTGATAATCAAAAGCACTGCTTGATCTGGACAACTGTAATATAAACACATTAAAACTATTAGGTATATCTTTGTTTTTTCTCGTTCTCTCTGATATAATTCATAGAACAGAGGAGTTTTAGGGTTGTGAATCCCAGTCACCATAAACACAAAAAGAGTAATGTTCAACATAATATTTATCTCCACATTATGCTATCTGTGTCAAACCTGGACGCTGACATCAAATGATAGAAGAAAACTAGTCACGACAGAGATGAGCAGAATGATGGGGTAACAAGAAGAGACCGGTTGAAAAATGAAGACATCAAGAAAAAAGTGGGTACAACATCAGTACAAAACCATCAATAAACAACAAATTAAATGGTTCGGCCACATAAGAAGATTACCAACAGACTTCAAAGAGCGATGCTGCTCCGATACAAAGGATACGAGAGAGGTCATGCAAAAGATGGATCCCAGAGAAAACAGAGGCGACGAAAGACACTATTTATGAAGCGCACACAAGGGCTCGTTCTAGAAATATCTTCTTATTCTGATGCTGTGAGGCAAAACAGGATTGGAGAAAAGACAAGAAGAATCCTAGTCTCTGACCAGATTGAGAGAGGGGTGTCGATATTGGTACAGCCCGATAAGAACGACATAGCAAATATGCAAATAAAACATGAATCAATCAACATCGAACTGTCATGTCGTGTTGGGCTGCTGGATTTGTTGAGGCGGGGATAGGAGCATCCACGAATGTGTCAGGAGTTCTGAAATCAGTGGCGGCTTGTCATTAGGAGCCAGTAAGACCAGGCCCCACCAAAAATAAGGTGTAACGTGTATTTATTATTTTGTACATTAAAATATAACCTAACTGAAACCATGATTTTTCCGAAAATTTCTGTCTGGCCCCGCCAACAAAAAGGATCACGAGCCGCCACTGTTTGAAATGATGATAGCTCTCATATAACTGATACCTGATTATAATTTATAATGAAACACAAGTAGCATTGCAGTGAATTGATTACTTCATTTTTGTTGACTATATGATAGGACCATCATATTTGCACTTTGGTGAGTAACCATGTGGGCTCCTATCGCTTTCGTATACAGGAAGATCTCAAATGAGTGCACGAACTCCGTAGCACCGGCGAGGGTATCTGGTGTAATATTTAAAGATGTTGAAGATATTTTGAAGGATTTTTATTTTTAATCTTTTCTAATTAATTTAGCCCAGGTAGTGGCTTTCCAACATTTTAGAACAATGTAGCGAGTGGCAAAGGACTATATATATCAACTTCATAGATTTTGAAAAGGCATTCGACAGCGTCCACAGAGACAGCCTATGGAAGATACTGAGACAATACGGCTACCGCAGAAGCTTGTCAACATCATAGCCCTCTTCTATAAAGATTTCTCCTGCAACCTAAAGAATCCAACAAAACATTCCCAGTAAAATCTGGTGTAAGACAAGGATGCGTAATGTCCTCTCTTTTGTTTAGTATTACAATTGACTGGGTGCTAAAAATGCCATAAAACAACAAGCACCAAGAGGAATAAGATGGACCCCTTCGAGATGCTTGAGGACCTGGACTTTGCAGACGATATAGCCCTGGTGTCACACAAATATGAACATATACAAGAGAAAAGTACAATACTTCACAGCACGGCAAAGACAGTAGGCCTCAAAATAAACACAGGAAAAACAAAAATTATGACAAACAGTGAAATCCAACAACCAGTAATGTTAGAAGATGAAACACTGGAAAGGGTTGAGCAGTTTACATATCTTGGTAGCGTACTGACACTAAATGGTGGCACAGAGGAAGATATAAAATCACGTCTGAGTAAGGCCAGAACCGCTTTTGCCAGAATGAAACCAGTATGGAAGTCCAAAATCTACAATAGGACCACAAAGCTTAAACTCTATAAAAGCATTGTTTTGCCAGTTTTGCTCTACGGATCGGAGTGTTGGAGGATGACCAAAGGAGATACTAGCAGGCTGTCAGTTTTCCACCACTCTTGTCTTCGCAGAATCTTGGGAATCTTTGGCCAGTAAAAATATCCAATAACCAACTACTCCAAGACACAAGACAAGAGGCAATGAATGACATACTCAAAAAGAGAAGATGGAAATGGCTCCGACATGTTATGAGAATGAGACAAGAAATGCCTGCAAGGATAGCCTCACTTGGACACCAGAGGGAAAGAGAAAGAAAGGCAGACCACGGACAACATGGAGGCGCATGATGGAAGAGGAACTGACACCGCATCTCTGACGTGGGGCTCTGCGCTGAAGGTTGCACGGGACAGGAGAGCATGGAAAGTCCTTTCTGAAGCCCCATGTGTCACTAGGCATGACGGGATTAAGTAAGTAAGTAAGGCTTCCAACCTGCTCTTCTTGATTTTAAACTGCCAATGGTACTTTTACGTGCTCAAATTAAACACGGGACCTATGTCTTCTTCTTCTTTGCGTTCGTTCTTTACGACCAATTTTAATCACTCTTTGTGATATGTTTGATCTTTGCCAAGAGAACGTGTATACGTTGCACATTGGTTTGGTAGGCCCCTAAACGCATAAGACTTCTACACGTTTAGGACACATGCATCCGATTTCAGCCAAACCTCCTTAGTCGCTTCTTACGACATGCATGGCAGGTAACAGTGGTTCTATTCTTTACACCCCAAATTTGGGCCCCGGTAACCACTCGGGCGAGGGACTATGTTTATCGTCCGTCTCCGATACGACTAGGAACTCGATCTCACCTACACTGAGATCAGGGATCTCTTGACAAATATCCCGATGACTCCACGAGGGAGCGAACTGAGTAGGCTACCTTTGGCACGAGAGGCGAACACCTAACCTCTACACTACAGAGACCCCTGTTGACTATATATAACACATCACACTAGTTTATCTCCCAAGTAGCATGGACATCATATTTATTTAAGGTTCCAGAGGGAGCAATCATCAGTTGGTCTCTCCGATTCGAAACTCCGTAGCATCGACGTGGGTCTCCAATGTAACTTAGAAGATGGTGTCAATATTTTTTAGGAATTTTATTGTGTAATCTGCCTAATGAATCTTTCCAATGATCGTCTCTACGTAGAACAAACATACGAAACAACAAAAGCTGACTTTAGTGAGTCCATTCCACTAGACGTGCCAGAGTCATGTTAACTTTAAGGTTAAAGCTTACCGATCTACTACATCACTGGGGAGTTGTGTGTTCTACGAGTCACCCAGCACGCTCCTTAACTGTTCCTTTTCGCCCTCCTTATGAAAAACTAGCCTACACCAACTCTACTGGATGCATAGTCAGGCGCATAACACACATTGTATGCCAGTAGTTATTGTAAGTCGTGCTAAATCTCAAATACTACGTCATCAGCGTATCTTAAATTGTTTTGGTTTTTTCCATTATTCTTCAGCCATGGCAGTCCTTTGAGTTGTTTAAAGATATTTCCTCCGTAGATGTTAAATATATCTTGGTTCATTGCTAACTACATATGGAAATGGAATGAAGGAAATTAAAAAATAGCAAACATGGCTTTACAAAAAAATAAACAACTAAAAACAGAGTGGAACTGATAGGAAAACAAATATCAGAATACTACTAGCATGCATATTTCCAGTGGCAACGTATGAGTGTGAAGCATGGACATTTAATAAGGCACTGGAAAAACATATATGTGATTTTGAATATAAGTGTTACAGAAGAGTCCATCGTATATCATGGACAGAGAAGAGATCTATCCAGAAATAAATTTTTTTAAACTGGCTTCTTCTTCGCGTTCTTTCTATATGATCACTTTTAATCATTCTTTGTGATATGTTTTTTCTTTGCCAATACGTTGCACATGGTTTGGTAGGCCCCTAAACGCATAGACTTCTACACGTTTATGACACATGCATCCGATTTCAGCCAGACCTCCTTAGTCGCCTCTTACGACACGCGTGGCATGTAACAGTGGTTCTATTCTTTACACCCCAAATTTGGGCCCAGGTAACCACTCGGGCGGAAAACTGGCTGATACTACAAATGAGAGATAGAAAATGGAGGTATTTTGGACATATAAAAAGACACGACAGGCTGGAGAAGACCATCATGGAGGGAGGCATACTGGCAAAGAGAAGAAGTGGAAGCCCACAGAGAAGATGAATTCAGGATGTAACTGATGGTCTGAACATGACGGCTGCAGAGGCTGGACATCTGACCTATGAGAGAGAGAAATTCTGGAGGACTGTTGGGGTGGCAAAGTTCTGCTCAGAACAAGCTATTTGATGATGATAAGATGTTAAATAGACCAGGTGATATAATACTGTCTAATAACGTTCTCCTAAGAAGTGTTCTCTCATCACCTCTGACAGCCAAGTTCAGCTTCTATCCTTCTCGTTGCTGAACTGTTTTCAACAGACAGGAAACCGGGTGAATGACAAGTAATAGGTGCCAGGAAACCAGTAGTGTGCAGATGAGGGCTCGTTAACCTTGAAAGGTAATTCATATAGAAGATCGTAAAATTTGATTTCAAACCTCCGCTACCTTGTTAGATCTATTCATGGATAATCCTTGAAGAGCAAACCCCAAAATCAAATCCGGGGCTCCTAAACTAAGACAATATGTCAGCGTGTTAAATGACATACTGGCAACTTCAACGCTGCCGTTTCAGCCCCGCCGTTCCCCTGGATTTGTCAGCTACGTGAAGTGGTAGGAACTGCAGCATGTACAACATCGCTTTTCCATTGAATGTGCTCAAATAACGCCTAGAGATGTCACTTGAGCATCCCCTCACAGTGTGGACACAACACGGAAAGCAAGTTACGTTATGTTATGCGATCGACGTCATGGCACATCGGACATTCCCATTCGTGCTCTGTCCTCCGTTGCAGCAGCCATCCCAAAATCCATTTGCTCACAGTACCCATGAGAAGTTGATTACTATATCTTCTCTCTCTACCACGAAGACGACACTGTCTGGCATGTCCACACTTAACGCCCAATTCTCGAACTCGTTCCAGTGTCTGAGACCCGCCCATGTCACACAATTGAGAGCGTACCGCATTGATGATATCGGCTCTGTCATACTTCTGCCCACTTGAGTCTGGGCATTGTTTGCAAGAGAGTCAGCACGCTCGTTACCTTGCACTCCAGCCAAGTCATTTTCTTGAGATGTGTTCTCCGAATGATGTCCACCCATTCCACACGCATACTTCCAGATTCAATCAGTTGAAGCATATTCATCGAGTATGATATGATGATCGTATGGGTAACGTGTTGCGCAGCCACCCATGACAGAGCCCTGGAGGCAGCGAAGCAAGTTACCAGTTATAGGTCATATTGGGGTAAAGATGGCGAGAGTGGTTGCATCCGACGATGGGAGGAATCCTCTGCTTCCACCGGCCAGCTACTTCTAAAGCTGGACAGCATCCAGTCAATAACAAACAGAAAAACCCCCACTTTAAAGTATCACATCTCGAGTTATACTGTAGCATAGTATCATATCTAATTAGTTATAGGTAGACCGTCAGTGTCGACTCGTTTCATATTGATCTAATGACTACGATGCTTTCACTAAGACATGATTCTCCGAGAGGTTAGGTTCTCATCTCTCGTGCCAAAGGTACCAGGTTCGCTCCCTCGTGGAGCCATCTGGATATTTTCAAGAGATACCTGATCTCAGTGTAAGGGAAATCGAGCAACTTGTCGTCCTATTGGAGAAGGAGGATAAAACGTAGGTCTCGAGCTCAATTTGAGCACGGAAAAGAACCCTTAAGAGAGAAGAGTAGGCTGAAAAGCTGCTGCCCGGGCAAAATTCATTAGAAAATATTTTTTGGTAAAATTCCTACAAAAACATCTTCACCATCTTCAAAATTACATCGGGACCCTCACCGGTGCTACGGAGTTCGTGCACTGCAGCTGAGATCTTCCTGTGTAAGAAAGAGATGGAAACACACATGGGTACTCACCGAAGTCCAATGATGATGGTCCTATCAATCAATCAAGACAATGCAGCAACGGTAGGGTTGTGGACATTTATGTAAATTTCTTTACGCATATATATATTTCACCCGCAAATCTAGGCGACAATAAGACAGCTGTTGTTTCTGATCAATTGTTGAATACAATATATGCTCTGATAATAAGTTGTAATGAACAATTGTTATCAAGTATATATAGTTTCGATTGCGACACATATCAAGTATTCATCTTCAGTTCTGTTATAGATTTCCAATTAAAATATTACGACTAAGTAAACATCATAAAGAATCACAAATCAATATAGTAAAGTTAAAAAGCCTGGCGCCCGAGTGGTTACCGGGGCCCAAATTTGGGGTGTAAAGAATAGAACCACTTTTACCTGCCACGCATGTCGTAAGAGGCGACTAAGGAGGTTTGGCTGAAATCGGATGCACGTGTCCTAAACGTGTAGAAGTCTATGAGTTTAGGGCCTACCAAACCAATGTGCAACGTATACACGTTCTTGGCAAAGATCAAACATATCACAAAGAGTGATTAAAATTGGTCGTAAAGAACGAACGCAAAGAAGAAGAAGAGAAGAAAAAACCTGGAAAAATGTTGAAAAAAAAACATAAAAATTAATGGTTGATTGATAGGACCAGTGGCGGCTCGTTAATAAGGGCCAGTGGGACCGGGTCCCACCAAAAATATGTGTAACGTGTATTTATTATTTTATAAATTAAAATATAACCTAACCCAAAACCATGATTTTTCAAAAAATTTGTGTCTGGCCCAACAAACAAAAATTAGCACGAGCCGCCACTGGATAGGACCATCATTGTTACACTTCGGTGAATCTGCTTCTTCTTCTTAAAACGCTCCATATCGACCACTTGTTAACCACTCTTTGTGATGTGTATGTGATCTGAGTCTAAGAGCGATTGTACGTTGTGCCAGTTATGCGCCTACAAGTAGACCAGCAGAGACGATTTCTGCAACGCTTTTTTATTTACTAGGTAGCTTCCTAGGCCCTACCGTAGTCGCCTCTTACGACATGCCTTGTAGGTCGCAGTGTTACTATTCTTTGCTCCCATTGCTGAGCCCGGCACCTTTCGGTGAATAACCATGTGTGCTTCAGCTCATGTGTGTGGGACGTACACCCTCTTACCTGCCATGCTCGCTGCTGCAGTGATTACCTCGCTTTCCACGCCGGCCTGCCCCTTGATGAGGCCCACTATGATGGCTTTGCCAGCATACGTGCTAGCTCTGCCCTGATGCCCTGTCACCATCGACTTTTTCTGTGCTCACATTTTTCGTGCCTTCCGTGTCGTGCACACATTTGCCTGGGTTGTCACCGTCTGTGACTCAACCCGGTCCCCCTATCACGTCATAGGGTCACGCCCCATATGATGCCACCCTTGCAACGTCCGTATGTGTGCTCGCTCTGCCCTGGTGCACGACCTTCTCTATAATAGCCGCAGCGCAGACGGCAATATTGCCATGTGACGTCACAGGCTGAGGCGGTGTATTCGCACAGACTAACTATTGTCTGTTACTATTGGGAAACGCCGATCTAGACAATACATCTTGCAGATGTTAGAGACTTGTTGTTGGATGCATCATGTGTGTATTAAAGAAGAAGTTTTATGATGAGTAGCTATAGTTGTTGCTCTCACATACTATTTTAGTTTAATTTTATACAGAATACTTCAGAGTGAGAAATAATTTTATACAGAATGAGGAGTAATTTATATGTGATTACTAGTGTACTTACATCAGCTTATGGTAGTCTCTCATCAGTTATCCATGAATAAGTAAGCCACATGTTTGTACAACACCACAGCTTCTGGTTAGTCGTGGCCAAGAACTTTTTGTACATTATGTTGAATGAGATCAATAGTCTACATACCAACTTTTATTACATTATGTCGAATGAGATCAATAGTCTACATGACAACTTTTGTTACATTATGTCAAAGGATATCAATAGTCTATATACCAACTTTTAGTACATTATGTCGAATGAGATCAATAGTCTACATACCAACTTTTTATACATTATGTCGAATGAGATCAATAATCTACATGCCAACTTTTATTACATTATGTCGAAGGAGATTAAGTCTATGTGACAACTTTTGATACATTATGTCGAAGGAGATCAAGTCTATGTGACAACTTTTGATACATTATGTCCGAAGAGATCACTAGTGATACAGGATAACAAGGGAAAACAAAATGCTGTGCCAATCAATTTTCACGACACTACAACTTGATTAGCACATAAACTAAACAGTATTACACAAATATATTTATCTACTACTGAATTTTGCTCCTTTCCTTTTTGTGAAGAAGCAGCAGCTTGCTGAACATTGCATTGAACATTCCTGATTTTTATATTATTGTTGAGGAAAATGTTGGAACCGCAGACAATAAAATAGTTCTTTTTTGAGCTCCGCAGACATACTGTCTAATAAGAATTTCATGTAACTGGTAGTTACAATTTGTAAGACAATCTCCTTATGGTTTGACGTCGCTAAGAACTTATCTTCATATCCAGATGATATGAGGACAGATCAAGTTCAATTTAATATGTCATAAATGCAAAACACTAAGTGTTATTGCTATACCAATTTCTTTTATCTGGAGTTTTGACCCGATGCAACTGTACAGGGAGGAATGGGAGTTTTTTCTCTGGCACAAAACTAGTGCTTATTGTGGTGGATGATAAACTAATTGCTTCAACCAGATTATCATGTGCCATTGTCATGTAATAGTCAACAGTTGGTGCTCTTCTAAATCTTTGCATGATTTACTTGTTAAATTAACTTAAATTATACATATATAATTATAATCGTAATTTGATCTACATTTTGGTACACATCACTTACTAGCTAGGCATCGTTATTTTGTTGTTATGTTTACAACACTGACAACAGTTATATTTACTGAACAAGGTACTTGTTAAATTAACTTATATTATGCATATATAATTACAATCGTAATTTTATCTACATTTTGGTACACAGCACTTACTAGGCATCGTTATTTTGTTGTTATGTTTACTAAAGAAGTCCGTTTGAGCCGTATGTTTACTAAAATGTCCACATGTTTACTAACACGTTTGAATAATCCGCCTCACCCTCCATCTTGAAAAATATTGCGCGAAGGCCAGTATTTACGATGGCCGCGCCTGATGCCTACCTCACCATTTCCGTCAATTCCCACTGGGCTGTCCAACTTCAAATGGGCAAAATCCGAGTTTCGCCCCATGATGCCCACATGCAACTCAACACCCAGCATGCTCATCGGCTCTAGGGAGGCGGATCAAGAGAGACCATGCGCGGGCTCCGAATTTCGCCACACACGGGTCAATGTTCCTTCGATGGTTTTGATTTATGTGAACCAACGTGCAGCCCAACTCATCACCCAACATCCTCATCGCCTCAAGAGTAGTGCCTCAAAAGAGAGAATGCGCGGGCTCCGACTTTCGCCGCACGCGGCTCGACATCCCTTCGATGGTTTTGATTCGTGCCTCTCTGTGATGGGGGCTAGACTTTTGTTCTATGGCGACCATCGTGCGGGTAGATAGGCTCAAGAGAAGTGCATCAAGAGAGAGGATGCGCGGGCTCCGAGTTCCGCCCCGCAAGGATCCACATGTGTTGTTCTAACTTTTCCCATCGTCCGGGAGAGGCGAGCATTAAGTCACTCTGGGAGTTCGCTCGTCTGTGTTGCCAGCGGATCCCATGAAGCATGACTACCTTTGCATCTCTACTTTCCCCAGAGTAGTTCTCCCACGGCACCTGCCCTCTTAGCCAGACCGGAACTACCATCTGTTATCAGGGTCACCAATTGGAGGTGAGAGCAGGGGATTAGAGCCACCTCCCTAATCCTGGCGCACCTTTGACCCCGTCCCTGGTCTAAATTTTAGGATAGTGAATATTTGTTGGGAATTTATTAATGAATTTTACCCGGACGACTTTTCAGTCCACGCTTCTGTATTTTTAACTGCCATGAATTGTTTTTCTATTCATCGTCCGTGTCTGTAAGATTAAGAACACCATCTCCCCTAAACTGAGATCAGTGATAACATTAGAAATAGTCCGATAGCTCCACGCGAGAAACGAACCGAGTACTTTTGAGCGAGAGTCGCTGGACTCTAAACGGGAGCAAACAATAGTAGCACTGCAACATAAAGGCATGTTGTAAGAAGCGACTGAGGTAGGGGCCTAGGAAAGCTACCCTAGTAAATAAAGCGCGACGCAGAAATCGGATGTGCTAGCCTACTTGCATGCGCATAACTGCACAACGTGCACTCGCTTTTAGGCTCAGATCACACAGAGTGGTTAACAAGTGGTCGATATTGAGCTTTCGAAGAAGAGAGAGTAATCTTGTACGACGCGTTCTGTGGTCTACTTGATAGTTGACTTTGTTATCATGGGAATGCTCTGAAGATCGCTTTGAACTTGACTATTTTTAGCCTGTTTAGTCAAATGCCTAAGTAGAACAAACCAGGTTATTATATTTCGCCTATGTACCGGACAATGCAGACTCAACAAACATTTACAAATACTAGGAATAAGTCCAACAGCTCTCTGCCGGCAGGCATAACAGACAGGAGCGTGTCCTGCAAGATTGTTCTCCCCTGTGTGAGCTGAGAAGCAACATGTGGTCACACCCAGTCGACCCAACAACTAAGCTTTATGGAAATCTGACTACCCAGTTTGTAAACTAAGCGCATAACAAGAGATCGCTAAAGAAGTTTCATTCACTGTACCTCTCTTCCACGGAATTTTTTTCTGTACAGAAACATGGAATTTATGTTAGAATTAGTGCCATCCGAGTGGTTACCAGGTCCCAAATTTGGGGTGTAAAGAATAGAGCCACTGCTACCTGCCATGCATGTCGTAAGAGACGACTAAGGAGATTTGGATGAAATCGGATGCACGTGTCCGCAATGGAATGCTAACCCGAAACAAATGTTTGCAGAAAACGGCTGCACCAGACCGTAAAGCGAATAACATGGTGCAACGACACCTCACAATGAGATAACTGATTCTACGGGTCGTCAATCTGCCTCGGAGATTCAGCTACGTAGTAAGAATGTCAGACCTACCATCACGAGACCGGCACAAACGGGGAAGCAGAAATCGTAGGAATTATATCCTACAGAACTGACCCCATTATGCACTTAAGAAGAAAGAGGTGCCCCACTTACACGTACTAGCGTCCAAGACAAACGATATAGCGTGGCTGATAATCTGAGGCAGACGGCTGCCTTTATTAGAGAATCTGAAATCCCAATCTAGTGAGAACACAGAAGAATCAGTCGCCTGCATTACACATTTGGAAGGGATTGTTGCGACAAATTGTAATTGTCTCCCTTGGAATTAAAAGCGTTTACTTCTTCTTCTTTGCGTTCGTCCTTACGACCAATTTTAATCACTCTTTGTGATATGTTTGATCTTTGCCAAGAACGTATATACGTTGCATATTGGTTTGATAGGCCCCTAAACGCATAGACTTCTACACGCTTAGGACACATGCATCCATTTCAGCCAAACCTCCTTAGTCGCCTCTTACGACATGCATGGCAGGTAACAGTGGTTCTATTCTTTACACCCCAATTTGGGCCCGGTAACCACTCGGGCGAAGCGTTTACTGAGCATAGAAATCATCAACAGATTCGCCCCATTGGTTACCTTGGCCCAAGTTTGAGTGTAAAGAATAGAATCACTGTTACCTGCCACGCATGTCATAAGAGGCGAAAGGAGGTTTGATTGAAATCGGATGTCATGTCCTAAACGTGTAGAAGTCTATGCGTTTAGGGGCTTATCAAACCAATGTGCAACGTATACACGCTCTTGGCAAACATCCTCAGTATACCAACAGCGACGGATATTATGGCCTCTCTCGTAGTGAACAAGTTGCCATACTTCGCACAGGTCACAACAAGCTCCGAGCCCACATGTTCCACAAATTTAAGATTGGCACAACTAGCCTGTGCTCCTGCGAAAAGGCGGACATGACGGCAGAACACGTTCTGCAAGACACAACGGTTAGCAGGTATAAGAAAAAAACATGGCCCCTAAACACAGAGCTTCGCGAAAAGCTGTACGGAGGAACAGAGTCCCGTAAACCACGGTAAAATTCATGATAAAAGTTGGTTCATCAGTCTAGGCCGGGAACGCAAGAGAGAGAAACATATCACAAAGAGTGATTAAAATTGGTCGTAAAGAACGAACGCAAGACTGCCAGCTGTGGACAGGCTCAGGTACAAACTCTAGGAAATAATACCACAACCGTCGCGTGACCTCGCATTGTTAGATAAAGTTTAATTCCTTATAAAAACATGGTAAACACGTAAAAACAAAGTACTACAGTTTTACAAAATACATAAACAGTGACGATAAACAGCAACGTTTCGACCAAAAGGCCTTTATCAAGCAAACAATACAACAAGAATGACGAATTTTGAGGAACACTACAAATGGACGATTACATGTGGAAACATAAACCTATCTGATGAAAATCTGGGAATAAAAACGAACAACGAAATGAGTGCAACACAAAAACCGAAAGTGGAAAAGGAGAGGAACAATATAGTGGATAAATGACACATATATGGAGCAAACACACATATAGATAACAAGGCACGAGATAAGACAGTACTAAGAAGCATAGGAATGTAATGCGTTGAGTCCAAGAAGTCGCAAGGTGCCATATAATGAAATAAAACGGTTCTCCAGGGCGAATCGACTGCGATCATCGGAGGAACATGATCGGATGGCTGTGACCTGGACATCGTCAACTCCTGAATGGCCAGTATCATTGAAATGAGTGGTCACAGAGCATTGGCGAATATCGCGTAAGTGTTGGGGGAATCGGTCACTGAGCCTCTTACCGGTTTCACCAATATAGGCCTTATGGCATCGTTTGCAGGTGATAGCATAGATGATATTGCGGGACTCACACGTGAAACTGTCTTGAATGGTATAGGTAGCTTTTGGAAAGAGACAGTACGGGTCTGTATTACATATGCACATGTATTACAGCGCCGACGGCCACATTGGATGGTGCCAAAGTGACTCTGGATGTTAGGCTTGAGGCGACTGTGTACCAACAAATCCTTGAGGCTTCTGTCCCGTCTGTACGCCACCAAAGGATAGTGTTGGAAGACTGAACGTGTCTCAGGATCAGACTGAAGAATAGGAGATGATGGAATAAGACCTTTTTCACCACGGAACTATGAGGGTGGAAAGTTAAGATAAGTTTAACCCTGTCAGACTTTGGGGTTCTAAGTATGTGAGAGAGGGCCTCCTGGCGAGCAATTAGCTGAACCCGATGCATGGCAGATGTAAGCACATTCTCCGGGTATAGGCGCTGGCGGAAGAACTCAATCATCTCATGAGCTCTATCAAGAAAATCGTCGTCCTCGCTGCAGAGGCGACGAAGGCGTAAGAGTTGAGAGAAAGGTAAAGAGTCACGACAAGCCTGGGAAGAGGTATACAGAAGAAAGCTATGTGTATCAGTAGGCTTGTAGTATACTGATGTAGTGATAGTGGATAGGCTGATGGCAAGAAAATTGACACAGGAGGTAGAGATGTGAGAGGTGAACCGAATAGCAGGATTGAAGGCATTGATGAAGGTAATGAAGCGTGACAAATCGGCTTCAGACATATCGGTAACTCCAATACAATCATCGATGTATCTATGATACACGGACGGAAGAAGGCCATCATAGGTGTTCCATACTAAGTGTTCAAGATGACCCATGAATAGACAAGCATAGCTGGGTCCCATTTTAGTACCCATGGCGACCCCACTAATCTGTTCGAAGAACTGAAAGGAGTTGAGAGTGAGAACTAGTTCTGCAAGACGAGGGGTTTTAAGCCAATTGAGTAATTAATTCTTCTTTGCCTTTTACCCGGGTTGGGAATAGGCCTCAACCAACTCATCCTATCTCTAGCAATCTCCTGCAGCTCTTCTTTATATTGTTGATCTCCGCCTCAATGAATTTCCGGCCCCTTCCTGCGTGGGTTCCAGGCAAGGACCCTTCTTGTTATATTCCCCTCCGGTTTTCGAAGTGTGTCCTATCCAGCGTCTTTTTAACCTGTTCGTTCACTGGAATCTGTCTTGTTCTTCCTCATTTGTGACCCTATCATACCATCTTATTCCTCTATTCTGCGCAGACACCAGTTGATGAATGTTTGCAATTTATGCGCTATTGTTTTAGTTGTTCTCCATGTTTCTGACCCATACAGTAGAACTGCTTTAACATTAGAGTTAAATATCCAAATTTTTGTTCTAGATTTGATTTCTTTGGACTTCCAAATGTTTCCCAGTGCAATGAAAGCTCCTCTTGCCTCCTGTATTCTTATTTTAACATCTCTGTTCCACCCTCTTGAAGTGGATTTCCTAAGGGAGATCGAGTTGTCGTTTACTTGGTTAATTCTCAATATCTTTCCCTTATGTTCAGCCATAGTTGCTGGGACCTTTGATTCAATGCAATTGAGTAATTAGAAGCAAAGTAAAATGGACATGTAGTATCTTTCCTTTCATTCCCTTGAAACATTGTCTACATATTCGATGCGGTTTCTTGTATAAAATTGTGTAGCCACACAGTGAGTTTGCCCCAGTATATTTTCTTTTTTTACGACCAATTGTAATCACCCTTTGTGATATTTTTTATCTTTGCCAAGAACGTGTTTACATTGCACATTGGTTTGGTAGGCCCCTAAACGCAGACTTCTACACGTTTAGGACATGTGCATCCAATTTCAGTATATCATATTCAGGGCAGTCTTGAAATGTCCTCCGCACGGACGAATTGAAAATCTTGAATTTTGCCAGGCTGAGGTGCAGGAAATAATCTCAGAATATTCATCGAACGCTCCATATTAACCACTCCGTTATCCAAGCAACTGTACATTGATTGATGTGCCTACAAGCAGGCCAGCACAATTTTTGTGATGATTAGGGCTATTCTTTGCTCCCTTTGAGAGCCTCGACAGCATGAACTTCTGTATCATAGTTGTGACAATTTCCCAGTTGGCACTCAAATTAAATATCTACGTTGTTTGGGTATTCTATGTACACTTCTGCATGTTTCGCTGCTGACCGATCTGTATTCATCATGGAAACTGACTCACTTCGGGACCAGTATCCTACCTCTAAGGGGTTCATTCTGGTACAGACATTAGGGAATGTCAATTTTGACCTGATGAATGAAACTTTCTAATCAGCTACTCCATTTTGTTTTTCCCCTGATGGGTGGCATACAGAAACTTTTCTGCTTGTCACATTTAGTATTAACTTGGATATATATACTTTCTGGATCTAGAAAAGCAGACTGAGTAAGGCACAAAGTACACTTAAAACCAGCATAAGAATCAAGATTAATATAGTCGCATGATACCAACTTTACAGTGCGGAGAATAAGCTATAATGAAAGTTTCCAATTTGTCCATACGATAAGTGTTATGCATGTTACATCAAAATAGTACCTATAACCATGAACTGCTTACATAGTGCCTGCAATAGAGTATGAGCATCATCATCCAAGAGAAGCAGGATCAGACAAATGAAAGATAAGGGAGTTCTTTGTCACAGAAAATGACCTGGAGGAGAATAGTAAGAACTGAAAGAAATGAGTCACAACAGAAACACAAAATAAGTGTGCATTACCTAAACATCAGACAAGAAACCCACTAACAGAAATGCTGGGGATAGAATTCATATAAAAAGATAAACTGTACAACACCATGATTTCTACAAGATACGCTGAGCTTACAGTTAAAACATAATAAATAAAAACAAACAAGTCTGAGATAAAGAACAATGACAATAAAACAGAAAAATTGATACATCAAAGAGTTTATTTCAGGATCTATGCAGTCAACACACATGCGCCCCCAACTTCCTTTATCCTCTTCTCTGCAACTTTGCTGAAAAATTTGGCCTTGACAATGACTGGTCTTTTAGGCAAATGACCTTTGCCCAGAACCTTGTAGTAACCCTGTGGGTAGACAAAATTAGATACATCAACATTATATAATACTAATTTTTCTTGCTCCCTTTGGAATACAGAATATACACCAAATTTTAGTTTTGACTAACTGCTTGTGGGGGGACAGTAAGAGAAAATGATTAACTTTCAACTGTATTCTATTTTCCATGTCAACAAATTGAAATATTCTGGAACAATGTCAACTAAGTAGGTTTTTACAGAGAATCAAACAAACTGGGCTGTACATAAAATAAAAGTCTTGATTACTGATGTTAAATGCCCACACACAATGATTCCGGTTCCCTGGGTGTATGTCAGTTTATCAAGGGTTCCAAACAGCGTGGCAAACAATGAAGGATATAATTATTATCCTACATATCAGTGTCATATCCTCATGGTTCAGTAATCTGAAATTGCTGCGGGGAGATATGATCCAATTATGTGGCTGAAATTTATGTGATAGAAGCAGCTTTGTATCACCTGAAGACTTTTCGATGCCTTTCCATCAAAGACACAAAACTATTTTCATCACAGATCCTTCAAGCTCTAGAAGATGGACATTGTAAATCTGAACTATCCCATGACATCAAAATAACCATGCAGTGGATCCCTGGATAAGAAAGGGTCAACACAGGAACAACCAATCACAGCAACAACTCTCCATACAGCAAAGCAAATCCTAATGACAAAGAAATTTGGCTGAACAGATGGGCCATGGGAAACACAGGTGTACACCCATCCCTAACCTTAATGACAACATCAACCACCTTACAAGAAAAGATCACTCAGAACCCAACACTAATCACTTGAGCAGAATTCATGCACAACACACTCCAGAGTGCCAACTGTGCGCACATCATGAAACCGTTCAACACCTCTTCAGGTGTCAGGCACTGGATGACATCAGAAAGACTCCCCTTCCTCTAAGGCCAGATAAATGGAACACATTATACGGAACAAACTAACAAAGACATGCAGATATCATAAGCATTGGGCCGAAGGGCAAAGCTCAAGTGCCGCTGGATCATTGAAGAAGAAGAATCTGAAATTGCTTACTGGACGATTTTCGATTAGGAAAGAATATAGCTACATCATGTGATAAAATATTTATGAGAGCTGCAACTGAGACAATCATATTTTAAGACGCATGTAGTGACTTGGAATAAGCATGGAAATGTGATGGTAACAAGAAATAAGATGTTACTTACAGCTTGAGAGACATCAATAACTGGGGCCTTTTCAGATGGTGCATCAAGGTATCGTGCTCTGGATTGTTCGCTCAATAGAGACCACAGTTTGTCCACGTTGATGGAAGGGCAATAGAACTTGTTATTTGTCTTGTGGTAGTAACGCATACCTACTTTGCCAAAGTATCCAGGATGACTAAAGACAAAATAAAAAGAATACACAATTAAAAAAAACACCCATAAATATCAAGTAACATACGCACGTTTATTCCTTCTTGAGCGTTCCATATCGAACCACTGTGTGTGCGATCTGAGACCAAGAGCAATTGTACGTTGTGCCAGCACATCCAATTGGTCTGCTTTTTATTTACTAGGGTAGCATCCATACGACCTACATTGTAGGTTTCAGGGTACTATTCTTTGCTTCCTTGGGTCCAGGCATTACATGGGCGGGGATTATTCCTGATAGGATAAACAGCACACAGAAAACCATTGATATATTTTTATTTAGTCTACAGCAGTCCCATACAATTTACATTTAACTAATTCCAGTGTCATACAGACGTGGTTTAGGTATTTAACAAGCATGGAGCCTATCTTTACTGTGATTTTTACCAGGTGTGATGGAGAAACCAAATAGTATGCAAAACAAAAATAGCCAAAGTATTGAACATGTGCTTTCTTTTCTTCTATTCCGGTTGTGTCTTTCAGCAATTGCAAAGAATTCCATCTTCCACACCATGCTAATTTTATTGATGCCCTCTGGTCTTGAAACCACCTTATTCAAATGGTAGTAATTGGGGGTACTGTTGGTAATCATGTCATATGGATATTGCCAAACTTTGGTTTGTTATATATGCTCTAGCACCGGTGGCATCAATTCAAAGCCTCATCATTTAAAAATATCTCTCCTTGGTATTCATCCAAGTTCTGTAAGTATCCCATTCAGATAAGAATAAATTATAACCAAGAGCTCATTCAAAATTGCTGTGATTGACCTACTTGACTAAGAATGTGAAAACAAAAGTACACAGTAATAATTATACTCACTATTTGTCAAAGTTAATTCTGTGGTGATGTTGTCCACCAGCATTACCGCGACCTCCAGGATGCTTTCGGTGTTTGCCTGTTGATAGATGTGAGATTTATGAATAACCAAGGGCTCAACATGGTTCATTTTTGGTATGAAAAAAATATTTAGGGCAACATTTTCCCTAGCTGTTTACAACTAACGCAAAACTAATTTTAGATATTTGACAAGAATTATGTGAACTTTTTTAGTCCATGCCCACAGTTAACAGTTCTGGACCATAGATGATAAATATATTTAACAATTTACGTTTGCAGTCTAAAAATGAATACATGATACATCTAGTCTAGTGAACTACTTTCCGATCAATTTTATTAATTCAACTACCACAAGAATCTTGGAGATAATAGGTGCCAAAAGTCTCAAGGTATATTCATTGATTAAATCCGACCTAACCTATTCTGACAGTTCCGAACTGAGTTCGTTATTATACCACTACGTTCTAAGTAAATTAGTAATTGCGTTACAATTTATAGATGAATAGTAATATCTTAGTACTTACCAACACGGCCGTGACCATGGCTGACATGACCTCGGAGTTTCCTTGTCTTCTTCAATTTGGTAGTCTGAAAGAATTGTGGATATGAAAGAGCGTTACGATAATAGGAAACATGGAGTCTACCGAAATTAATGATAATAGTTTCATGTTTTCTGCAGTTATTTTCTACCACAAATTAATGAAATCTTAACCAGTTATGTCTGACTAAGCAAAGATTATAACTATTATCGCAATAATTGCATTATTAGATCGTTTAGATGTATAATTTTAAGGATATTTAACGATTTAAAAACTGACAAAACTCAACCCACCATTTCAACGTTCCACTTTACAGGAAAAGGAAGTAAAAGGGAGAATAATCCGAATTGTCAAGAAAAGGGGGAGATAACAAAGGTCACTTATTCATTTATTTATTCACCACAGTGATACAGGAAGTTATTTACTAAATCAGAATGGTTATTTTCAGAGTAGCCTAAATTAGAAATTGACTCCATACAATGTATTTTTCTACTTTTTGTTTAAAACGACAATGTTGGTGATATTTAGTTAAATCTTAGCGTAAATGTTATTTACATTTTAGTATCGATCGTTCGACGTCACTGCGCAAAACGGCTTTATATCACATCCAATTTATCTGCATTTTCTTAGAAAAGTCGGAAAATTATCATTATCATTGTTACGTTTTACCCGATTTTCATAGTTGAGTACTGTCTGTGGGAGTCATTGTGTATTTGGGTAACACTGCAAATGTTTTCAAGTCACGTCAAAGAATATTCTTGCTCAAGAAGCTTTATACAGAAATCATGATAATCAAACAAATGCAATACTAAAAGTAAATGGTGATTATTAAACGATTGATTCTTCGTAAATTTTTAGGGTGTACTAGTATAATCAGTAATTGAGTAATGTAGGCTTATACTTTAGTCTTTACTAGTTACAGTGTTTTGTGAGGGAACTTCTTCATATGATGTTGCCAGATATTGTTAGCTATCAAGACTGATGAGCAGTTTTAATATATTCTCTCTAATTGTTTATGTATAGTATAGAGATTCTCAATCACTTTGTAAGTTAGTGTGCAGTGTACTCACAGTACTCATTACAGTATACAGTTACACTAACACTGTACGTGTATTATTATTTTTATGTCTGTTCTCGTCAGCCCTTTTATTTGGTTCTATATGAGAACTTTAGGGACCACATTTGACTGTATTGTGAAGTTATGCAATAATACTACTTCATAGGTTTTTAATATTGTCATTTCTGTTTTGTCCTGATGAAGAATGGGACTACAACTGTCATTTATCACAGTGAACAGATTCTGTACATAATGAATGATTTCTGGCTTCATGCCCAACCACTGCTTCAGTATGTTTGGTAGGTCAACACAGTGTGGCCCTTTTCCTGGAAAAGCTGAGTAATAGTACTATTGTCCCTATTAAAGGTTGGCTACAGTGGACCTTCAACATTCCCTATCTCTTGCTATGATGCTGCACTCTGTCAGACTAATTTATCCATGTCTTGATGTTTCCCTCTCACTTGTGTCTTCATCTTCTTCTTTCTTGTCATCCGTCAACATTTCCCTCCTATAAGGTTTCTGTTTCTTTATCAGGGTGTCCAAAATATTTGATTTTTATTTCCAGTAATAATTCTTCATCATTCCTAGAAATTCTCAATTTGTATGTTTTCTTTCCATGAAATATGACATGTGTTTCCCCCATTTAAATACTATCATAGCAGATTAAGTGTCATCTCCTTGACACAATACTGTGTTAATATTATGTGTAATTAAGCTATCAGATCAGCACAAAATCAGATGTTATGATTAACCCATGTGTTGCCAGGGCCCTCGGGGGAGCAAAGAATAGTAACACTGCAATCTACAAAGCTTGTCATAAGAGGCAACTGAGGTAGTGGCCAAGGGAAGCTACCCAAGAAAGTAAAAAACCTCGCATAAATAGGATGTGCTGGCCTACTTGTAGGTGCACAATGTACAATCGCTTTTAGGCTCAGATCACATACAAATCACAGAGTGGTTGACAAGTGGTCGATATGGGCGTCGAAGATGTTATGATAAAATGTAGGTGCCATATTTAGCATGTATTTTGTTTAGTACAGCCTGTGAACAACTGCATAATTCTGCATCTGGCCCTCGATTCAAAAAAAGGTTGTACATTCATGATTTAGTGACTCAACTTTGCGCATATGCTGTTTGTAAGATCACTAGAGGGACTTTGAAAATATTCTTTGTTTTTAACGTTGATTTAGTGTTGTATCACATTTGATATTGTACCTGTGTTCTAAAGTAAAGGTAAATTTAAGTAGAGACTGTGTCTATCTATACCCTTGTTGTGTCCGTTTGACATATAAGGCTTCCCCAAGAGATTTCCATTGAAATCAAGTAGGCCAGCACATCCGATTTCTGTGCTACTTTTTATTTACTAGGGTAGCATCCTAGGGCCTACATCAGTCGCCTCTTACGACATGCATTGTAGGTCACAGTGGTATTATTCTTTGCTTCCCTTGCAAGCCCTGGCACCACACTGGCGAAGAGAAGCAATAAAATAAATAGTTCGACCACTATTTATTAAAATGTAATTTAACATATCTATCTGGATAATGTTCACAGAAATGATGATGACATAACCAACTTGGCTTGTAACAAAATATCACAAGCGTAGGAATTCAGGTGATGTCTGAATTTAACCAGAAAGCAAGTCTCCGTCAACTGCCACCTGGTAAATTGAACAATATAAAGAAAATCTTTGAAGATGGTAAGTTGACAAGAAGGTGACTGATAGCTGTTGTAAATACTGCTTGTCTTCTATTTATATGGTGTTTATGCCTGTGTGTTGTCTGGGCTCAAGGAGCAAAGAATAGTAACACTGTTACCTACAATGCATGTAGTAAGAGACTACTCGATTGTTCTTTTTAGCAATTTTGATCATTCTAGAGTGATATATAAATAGCCTTTGCCAAGAACATATTTTACGTCACATCTTCAGTACCATTTGGAGCTCTGGTGCTTGTCCATTGGCGATGTGTCCGATTTCAACCAGCAATTACTGGGTTCGCTACTCTGTCAGCCTTTGTCTCGAGACGATTAAGGTAGGGGCCTAGGGAAATGGATGTACTGGTCGATTAGTATGTGCATAACTGGAACAACGTACAATCGCTCTTAGACTCAGATCAGATACAGATCACAAAGAGTGGTTTAACTAGTGGTCGATATGGAGCGTTCGAAGAAGAAGAAGATAAATACTGCTCGTCTTTTATTTATATGGTGTTTCTAAATTGAACAAGAGGTAAAATAAGATGCTTCATATGCTAATATTCATCTGCTACTCTATGAAAGTAGACAGTGCTATAAACCCACTGCCTTGGGGGCTCAGGAGAACTAAAGACTAGGGAGTAAACCTGATAGAAAAGCCCTCTTGTGGGTCAGCACAATATGCAGAAGTTTAGAAGAGGGAGGGACCTCAAGGCAGTTGATGGTTATATACATATTCCATCTTCTGGCAAACCCTGCTTGATTCCAAATATATAGACTTTGTCTTTCTTTTGCATAAAACAGTTGGGTAATTTCCCATATCAGCCACCCAGGCTAAGCATAAATGGAGAAGACACTTCATCCTTGCTTTAGGCTCGGACACAACACGGAAAGCAACAGTCACTGTAGACTTAGAGATGAGCTCATAGGCAAGAGAGACAAGCGCAAACTCAGAAGTTGTCACAGTATTTTTGTTTGCATTCGTTCTTTCGACCAATTTTAATCACTCTTTGTGATATGTTTGATCGTTGCCAAGAACGTGTATATGTTGCACATTGGTTTGGTAGGCCCCTAAACACATAGACTTCTACATGTATAGGACACTTGCATCAAATTTCAGCCAAACCTCCTTAGGCGCCTCTTATGACATGCATGGCAGGTAACAGTGGTTCTATTCTTTACACCCCAAATTTGGGCCCGGTAACCACTCGGGCGGTTGTCACAGTAAAACAATTGCCAAAGAAGAAAAAGGCCATATACATATCTATATATAAATTGAACAGCCATGATAACATATTGGCTAGTGCACTCCACCCGTGTGGTACCAGGGCCCGCAAGGGAAGCAAAGAACAGCACCACTGCGATCTACAAGGCATATTGTAGGAGGCAACTGATGTAGGACCTAGGGAAGCTACTTTAGTAAATAAAAAGTATCGCAGAAATCGAATATGCTCACCTACTTGTAGGCGCATAATTGGCACACCGTACAATCGCTCTTAGGCTAAGATCACATACAAATCACACAGAGTGGTTAACAAGTGGTCGATGTGGAACGTTCGAAGAAGAAGAAGGCTAGTGCGCTTACTTTGTAAAGAGTGATGCCAGATTAGAAATCTACAGTGTGATTTTTTATCCGAGCACTACGATTCTATAGCTGACCCAGTCTCAATTGAGTAGTAGAGAAACACTGGGAAATGGATACAGCTGACTTAAATATTTCTCAAATCACTTCTCGTTGCGGATGCCGATAGCGACGTAGATAATATATAATAATAGCCGTCCATTGCAAGTGATGATGACAACAGTCTCAGATGTGTGCTGCTGAACTTCTCTGGTGTGTGTGGAGGTGACTGTAGAGTCCAATCCTAGAACACAATCCCCTACCACAGGTGGGGCATACATGATCAAGGTTAGACATGTGCGTGTTGTGTGTTCTGTTTTTTTACGCAGCTCGTTTTCTCTGTGCCTCAACAGCACGATGATTCTCAGCTATGCAGGTTCCTCTTTTGTTGTTACAGCGCCACATTTGGCGATCTTGCGCAAGGGATCCCAGCATGTGGTGTCTATAGCAAAGCATTTTAGAGACACTTAAAGAGTGTCTTTAAAGCGTTTTTTCTGTCCACCAGCAGAATGTCTGCCCCCTTCAAGTTCACGAAGTAGATAACGCGCTGATGACTGTACAGTTGAAATTTCTTTGTTCAATGAAAGCTTGGACTTGGTGTGCTTTACTTGGGGATCTAAATTACAAGCACCTCTAAAGTCGGAGTAGGACTTGCCTGAATGGTGATGGACATTGGTGATAAGAAAAACAAACCTTCACGCAAAAATCAGTCAGAGACGCAGTGATTATGTCTGAATTCATAGTGGGTGAACGAAAAATAATATGCAAGAATTCCACGTTAAGAAGTAGATATAGAACAATTTTACAAAATATGTATCCACAGCTGGAGGTAGAAAAGTGTTGAAGTCCATTTTTTGGGTGTGGATCCAGAAGCACTTGAGTTTTGCTCGGTGCCATGGACATCGTAACCCTTCGGTTCGGTGCCACGAACACTGTAAATCTGAAGAACCTGTGACTTTTCTCCCGGCCGTGGAATTGAACAGCACTCACAGGGAGCTTGTCACCCGTCGTCCAAGCGATACGAACACGTTGGGCAGGCGATCTGAACACGCTGGGCAGACGATACGAACACGCTGGGTAGGCTGACATTGAAGTCCTATTACAACCAACCTTCAGTGTCGAAACAACACTTGATCTAATCTGATTCCATAATAAGAGATTGCTAAGAGGGTTTTGATGATAAATAACTAATGGCCATCAGGGGAGATTATCTTCAAATATGCTCTATCTGTGCTACAATCTCAAGGGAAGTAACCGTCCACTTCAGAGAAGTGACTGCTAGTATGTGTTCTACAATCCATTGGGTACAATCACACTATGGCTATTACAGTGAAGTATATACAAGAGACAATGTTGAGTATATAGACAATATTTCATCAGCGAGCGAAAGGAAGGAAGAATTAGTACTATTCATTTATATAAATATATATGTGTTGTTTAGGGCTAATAATTTTTTTTTCTCTATTTCGTCGCTTTCAACTCAGACGAAGTTTCATCTCTGAAACTGATTTTGCGTGAAAATCTGTTTTTCCAATTTCTTACAATGACAGCAGCGTGCACATTGTAAATTACTTTACACTGGCAGCCGTGTGCTCAATGTACTCGTAATTAGTATTCCTCGCCATACAGGCAGATTTTCTCCGACTTCAGAGGTACTCACGTTATCGTCCTGAGTAAGACCAGGGACTCGAACAAATGCCGGACAGTAAGTTCGAACCCGAACTATGAGGCGTCTCACAGCTAGCAGGCAGAGCTACTATCAACTACTCTAGGCAGTCCCAGTCCCCGTGAAAGGAAGTAAGGATTAGTGCTATTCATTGATATAAATATATATGTGTAGTTTAGTGCTAATAATTGAATTGATCTTTCTTCTTCTTTGCGTTCATTCTTTACGACCAATTTTAATCACTCTTTGTGATATGTTTGATCTTTGCCAAGAACGTGTATCGTTGCACATTGGTTTGGTAGGTCTCTAAACGCATAGAATTCTACACATTTAGGACACATGCATCCGATTTCAGCCAAACCTCCTTAGTTGCCTCTTACGACATGCGTGGCAGGTAACAGTGGTTCTATTCTTTACACCCCCAATTTATGCCCGGGTAACCACTCGGGCGATTGAATTGATCTAAATACATAATGTATGTACGTGAAGTAGATATTTAGTTTTTCATGTTTATTGGCCTACACGATCTGATATAACCAATAAAAGGTTCACCTTTGGTTGAAAGAGATGTGCCTTGGTTTAAAGAGGTTTTAATCCCTACATAACAAACAAAATGCTATACGGGTGTTCAAGATAAAAGTAGCTTGTCAAGGGAGCCAATCTGACATATATTATGAAAATGAGGTTAAATTATGATGTAGTATAGGTCAAGTACACAAGTCTTTTTGTGATGGTGTTTAATTATGGTGCGGGAAGGGACGATGGACCAATGTGACTACGAAAGGACGAGTTAGTCAGAACCGGTTTAAATAGTAAATAGACATCATTTGCCTCCATGCTGAGGGACCTTCCCCTGGTTCGGATGGTTGAGTTAGATGTTTTCTTATAGGTGTGCTTTCAGAGAGACTTTCTTTCAGATATGTTGTCTTTTCTCACACTGTTATTTTTTCTTCTTTAACTGTATTGCAATTTAAAATTTGTGTTGGATTCAATTTTATTCTCCTTATTTTTCCAGGTGAAAATAGTTCAAGCAAAATGGGAGATAAACACCTATCTCCTGCAAGGCCACCACCCCATCAGAACAGGCCTAAATCACCAGTTCGACATCAGCCAGTATGGCAGCAGCCTCAGACAAAACTACCCACCATACAACAGCAGCAAGCCTCTACTGCGTTGCATACACCTCAGCACATTTTGCATCCCAAAGATCAAGATGTTCAAAGTGGACAACAGTCATATGATACTGAGAAAGTTAGAAGTTTCTCCAACGCATCTGATCATGCCCAACAAGTGAGAGATGCGAAACAGAAAATCAGTTCTGTAATCGCTGGACGATTGGTAGTATCACTGGACAGTGCTGTGCCTTCACAGGCTGGTTGTAAAGGTATAGAGAGAAGTACATCATTTAACCAGCCTCCTAAACCAGCATTAAGACATTCACGAGAGCGCAGCAGCGGGGATGAGCTCATTTGGGGGGACAACTCATTGCAAAGTGGTATTACAGAAAAAACAAATGTCAATACAAATATTAGTGACTTATATGCCAAAGTGATCAAGCCTAAAAAGGAATCAGAGTTGTCACCTAGAAGAGTAAGCTTCAATCCAGAGGATAAAACAGAATGCAGTATACCTAGAAGAGAGGCTATAAAGAAAAATGATGTGGAGAAAAGAAAAACTGTGACTGGCCTTGAAACCGAAATTGATAAATCAGAAAACCTCAGTGTGAATGTAGCCAAACGCACACAATTTTTTGATGGATCAAAGAGTGACAAACCCACACTTCCACTTAAACCAGAAGCTGTGAAAAGACAGGCGAGTATGAGAACTTCAAAGGAATTTGACGAGCAGCAGCAAAATGTATCTCAGACGGTCAGCAAAAATAATAATGAATCTGAAAGAGACGGTTTGTATCATTCTCCGTGGGAAGGGTCTAAAAAATTTGTCCTTGAGATGTTAAAAAACACAACCTTCGCCAGCATTATTGACTCCTCCTCAACAAACCTAATAGTTCTAGCGGGGAAGTGAAAACTGTAGCTCCACCTAAACCCCCTGCTCTGGGTGCGACATTTAAAAAGCTAGACCCAACATCACATATATCACCAGTCACCAAAGACAATGAATTTACTGCCCTGAAAAACCAGTTAAAATCTACACAGTCAGAGTGTCCATCAGAATCATCTCCATAAAGAAAATTTGCACCTCCACCAAAGCCACCCAGAACACATGCTCATGATGTCTATCTCGAAGTTAAAGCTCCTATTTCTGAGAACTTTGATGGAAAACCTGCGAAAAATGCTGCCAGTCAGGTAGCTGTCAGAAAGACAGTGCACATAATGGATACTTCAGGCATGGAGAGCACTCAGGAAGAAACTAAACATCTCTCCGTCAAGGACAGGATATCTAAAATGGAACAAGTTGACACCACTTCATCTGAACCTCTGCCACTACCATCAGTTTCATTTTCAAATAAGAACGCTGAACAAAATATCGCCATGCGCAATAATGCACCATCACGACCTCCTCCACCAAAACGGAGACCCAACTCAGAAGACAGCCAAACATTTCCATCATCTTTGCTACACACAGATCATTCAGGACTTGATGATAATGGGCCAATCATTATACCAGTATCTCCTCGTAGTAAGCAATTATTGGAAGCCGATTTTTCAGATTTAAAGAGATTGCGCTACAGGCGACCTAGCGACAAACTTCCTCCAGAGCCAGATAGTACAAAACAGTTACAGAGATTTCCTTTACGCAAAAGTTACAGTTCTGAGTGTTTACATTCTAGTCGAAGCAGTTCACTAAATGGTGAGTTGGAGGATGAATATGGTTTGAATATGTCCCAGAGTAGTTATGGGAGCCAGTATGAGGCTGTGATAGACCCAGATGGGTATGCTGTACCAAATGTGTTTTTACGTCTGCCAGGGACAAAGAGACTTTCTATCAAAGATGATAATTTGGTGAGTATTGAGTTGTATATGTTAATGTCTGTTAAATATGTTTCTTCTTTGAACACTCCATGTACATATGAAGTCAGAGAAGGCCCGCCTGTATGCGGGAGCACTATTAATAAGAAAAGCAGGCCTTCACGCAAAAATCAACCCGCAGCGCAATACCAGCTAGGGTAGCTTCCCTAGGCCCCTACCTGAGTCGCCTCTTATGACATGTCTTGCAGGTCTCGGTGTTACTATTCTTTGCTCCCCTTGCAAGCCCTGGCGGTTTTTAATTTTCATACAGATAATGTCTGATCAAAAGGCATATAGATAGCATGTCTAGCTGTAAACTGCAATACAATGTTACATACCACTTTCTTAGGGCAAACAAAGATATACAATTCATATGTTCTATAATTTTTTGATTATGTGTGTGTGGTTTTTCTCACATTTGGCAACCTGTTGAGAGTTAAAAGTTATCTTGGTGCCTGTGGAATGTAAGTTGGGCAGTAAACTATTCATTCCCCACCATCAGTGGGATCTCTCCAAATATGCAAGCTAACATGTTTGTCTGGTTCTGGGCTCATCCGGGGAGTCATCACATTCTATAGTCTCCCAAGAAATCATCACTTCCTCTACAGGGCCGCTTTTCATCTCAATCATCTGCCATATATCTGTTGCTGAGTCACCGTGCACATATTCTACAGTTAGGACCGTGACTAGAACAATCTCAGATGATTTCCCTGCACATGTGTTGCCGGGCTTGCAAGGGGAGCGAAGAATAGTAACACTGAGGCCTACAAGGCAGGTAGGGGCCTAGGGAAGGTACCTAGTAAATAAAAGTGACACAGAAGTTGGATGTGCTGGCCTACATGTTGGCACATAATTGACACAATGTACAATCGCTCTTAGGCTCGGATCACAAAGAGTGGTTAATAAGTGGTTGATTTGTAGTGTTCGAAGAAGAATCTTTGCTTTCCAATTAATTATTTGTGTAAATCTTAATAACATCTTTTCCTGGTTATTGATTCTCGTGATCACCGCTCAGACTGATGTACCAGATTTCCTCATAAATTCTGCTGTTGTTTTTATTCCTCCATACAGCTTCTCATTTAGCTCGGTATTTTCCAGCCAGGTTTCGTTTGGTTATTGATTGATATATATTGTGTGATTTCATTTCTTGATTTCATATTTACCAGTGTGGTGCCGGACCCGCAAGGAAAGCAAAGAATAGTGCCACTGATGTAGGACCTAGGGAAGCTACGCTAGTAAATAAATAAAAATCACAGAAATCGGATGTGCTGGCCTGCTTGTAAGCTCATAACTTTCACAACATACAATCGCTTTTACTTAGGCTCAGATCACATAAAATTATTCAGTGTGGTTAGCAAGCGGTCGATATGAAGCATTCAAAGAAGAAGAATAATTCATATTATCTTTTATGTTTCTAATTCTTATTTTGTTTTTTTAGCAGGATATTTTGTCACCTAAAGAGTTTCTGACTAGAATCAATGGATCCGCTGGTGAGGATTCCTCTGCCAAAACTGAAAATATCCAGGGAAACAAAGTAGCTGCAACACATGAACAAATCTTGGGCAAAGTCAACAAGAAGAAAATGTTTATGGTGGGTGGTTTGTGAACGTTTTACCATTAAACTAGTTTTTTTTTTAACAATCCAATTGGAGCATGTGATCCCTGCTGTTTTTTACTTTTTGAAGAATGACTGCAAAGTTTTTATTTGCACTTAGTGTTTATTTTTGCAGCAATTTGTACCTCAGTTGTCTCTTATGACATGCCTTGTAGGTCACAGTGTTACTATTCTTTGCTCCCTTGCGGCGCCGGCAACAGAAGGATGACTTTTGTAGCAATTTCTTTTATTTCATTAGTTATTGAACCAAACTTATAGTCCTCCAGGGAGACCTATAGATGCTTAATCTTCTCCAGATGTTAAAAACTTATGTATGCTGTGGGTTCCTATAGCTCGCTAGTTAAATACATTCATCTTTTTTGTTCCTCAAGTAATGTTACATATCTTCTTCAATGATTTAGTGACTCCTGTCTTTTGACTTGATGTCATGTAGTGGTGTTATGTCCAAACTCTCCACCTTCCATAGAATTTGTCTGCGAAAGATCTTACGCTTGTTCTGGCCAAATACTATCATTAACCAAGAACTGCTTGCACAGTGTCAACAAGAGAATATGAGTATCATTATCCAAAACAGGTGCTGGAGATGGATTGCACATGTGGTATGCATGGAAACTAACTCTGTCACAAAAAATGCACTGAGATAGACACCAGAGGGTAAGCGAAAATGTGGAGGACCCAAAAATGACCTGTAGGAGAACAATAACTGAAGGAAATTAATCATAGCTGGAACACAATACAGAGGGTGGCCAATAATAGAGAAGAATGGTGCATGACACAGGAGTGATATTCCTCTTTACTGTGTGCAATCTTTTTTGACACCTTTCCTTTTCCATATAGGTATTATCATTGGTTTTCTTCAGTCTTCTAGTGTTACTGTGTGGTCGAGACAAGGTTATATATTCTGTGTAGCCATTGTTCTACCTCCAGCCAAAAGTAACCATACCTGCAAGTCTGTCAATTCTTTCATTTCCGTCACAATGTTCTATATGGTGGCTTGGGTGATTGTTATTTTTGCTCTAACAGAATCCTGTCAAAGAGCAAAATAACAATCCCTAACAACCAGAACAGTGCAAGTCAAAAACAGAAAACCATGACACTGGGCAACAACCAGGAGAAGTGTGATGACAAAAGAAGAAAGAAAGAAGAGGAAGAGACAATGTTCTAAATGAAAATAAAGGAGAATTTCTGCAGCTCCAAAATCGTCACAGACTCGAGCCATTATTTACACACAGAACCTGTCCGTACATGTCTAAACATACTCATTGAGTTACTGTCAATGCAGACAAAAATATCACGCAGCATCACCAACAAGATCATTGCCTTGGTTGCGTCCATACCTTCCATAGCTATCACCATATTGTATGTGAATGGTTAAATATATATCATAACTACAGCATGTTTTAAAAAACAATATGGATATATTGTTTCAGGTGAAACAGAAAATTAACCAAGCATACGCTGATGTAGATATTGCAGGCGGACAGTTGTCAGAAACATCAGACAGTGATTTTTATATTGTGAATCACGAGAATGGTAAGATGTCTTCAATATACTACTAATTGTTTGCTGATGTAGTTGTTTGTTTATATTCTTTCTTATGAGTTATGGTTTGTGTTCTTCTTTTGATCGCTATTTGTATGATTATACAGTCAGATATATTCTTAGACTATCTATAAAGCGACACAAGGGCCCATTTTAGAAATCTCTTCTTGACCTGGACGCGTGAGACAAACAGGATTCGAGAGAAGAAAGATATGTTCTTATGATGAATTCAACTGTTATCTGTAGCTCATCTCTGATGCTGTGTAGTTTTGAATGTAGTGACTTAAACTACAAGGCTCGAGTTGGTCAATAAACTGCATAAGTTTTACCGGACGGTATAATCATCATATATATGCATGAGATGCATGATACTATTGTTTATGTTGCCCTTCTGGCCTAGTATCGCCAACTTCAGCACCTTTTCAGAGGGAGAGAGGGCTCGTCCCTAGTGGTTTGTGTTGAGAACATAAGTACATTGCACTTCTGTTTATGACCCTGCGGCGTGTAGGACAGACACATTTGAATTTCGGGCAAGCCTGATCTAGTCTTCTTTGAATGTTCCATATTGACCACTTGTTAACCACTCTGTGATTTTTATGTGATCTGAGCCTAAGAGTGACTGTACATTACCTGTTATGCTCCTACAAGTAAGCCAGCACATCCGATTTCTGCAATGCTTTTTATTTACTAGGATAGCTTTCCTAGTTTCTACATCAGTCGCCTCTTACGACATGCCTTGTAGGTCGCAGCTGTACTATTCTTTGCTTCTCTTACACCATACGGCATGATCTGGTGATGTTAGGGATATTTGACACAGTGTATGGAATAGTTGCAGTAACTATCAACAAGTCAGCGCTGAGCTCGACTACTCCACCTCCTAATGGTAACACTGGGACCAAGCTGCATTACTGCAGTCTGGCCATGTGAGTATAGATTGAATGGAAGGGGGAGGGCAAATCTGATCTCAAAATTACTGTGCTGAAAACTGTATTGAACCCCAAAATAAAAAAAGTAAACTGCAAAACACAATATACAATCAAAAGTGGCATTGAGTCATCTTTGATGACCTTCCTGTGATCAATCAGATCTGATACCGCAGAGTGGTTACCGGGCCCAAATTTGGGTGTAAATAATAGAACCACTGTTACCTGCCATGCATGTCATAAGAGGTGACTAAGGAGGTTGGGCGTGGGGCTAGCTACCCACACCGTAAAAAACACTAGATGGCTACAGAATGGAGAGCGAACCGAGTAAACACCGGCTGAAACCGGACACGTTGCCGAAGGATAAGCACCGTAGCTCCAAATGGTGCTGAAGATGTGACGTAAAACACACCAATGCTAGGGCTGCATGAATCAGATTTCCATATAAATAGAATTTATGTGGAGATCTGGTGCATCAGTCTGGGCGGTGATCGCGAGAGAGATGTGATACCATGCTACAGTATAACTCCAGATGTGGTACTTTAAAGTGGGATTTTTCTGTTTGTAAAATCTTGCTGTTACCTGTCGGTACAAATTTGTGTCCAGTTGGATAATATACATACACCTTAGTAGAAATGTCAGTGTGCCAGTCCTACATAATCGACACTTCTTCTTCTTCTTTGCGTTCGTTCTTACGACCAATTTTAATCACTCTTTGTGATATGTTTGATCTTGCCAGAACGTAGTATCGTGCATTAGATTGAGTAGCCCCTAAGGCGCAAAAGACTTCTCCAGTTTAGGACACATGTGACGATTTCAGCCAGAAGCCTCCTTAGTCGCCTCTTACAACATGCATGGCAGGTAACAGTGGTTCTATTCTTTACCCCCAAATTTGGGCCCCGGTAACCACTCGGGCGATAATCGACACTCAAGGTGCAGATCATGAGGCAGGCCAAGAACACGTCCCTGCGAAAGCATGGACTGACAACGTCAAGCGCACCTGGCACAAGATAGAAAACTAACTCCTCCCCACGATGCTTCACAGCAAATGTGGTGTGGATAAGATAAGTCCTACATAGGAGCCTATATAGGCGATAGGAGGCGCAACATACGTTCTCTGCGCAAACCACACTGATCATAAAGAGTGGTTAACTTGGTTGATAAGAAATCCAGAAATCTGATGTGCTGGACTAATTGTAGGCGCATAACTGGCACAACGTACAATCGCTCTTAGGCTCAGATCACATACAAATCACACAGAGTGGTTAACAAGTGGTCGGTATGGAGCGTTCAAATAAGAAGAAGAAAAAATGTTTCTTGAGCAGAACTGTGCCACCCTAACTGTGCTTCGGAATTTCTCTCTCTCATAGACCAAATGTCCTGCCTCTGCAGCCACCATGCTCATATCATCAGTAAGATTCTGAATTCATCTCCGTGTTCTTCCTCTTGTCCTCTTTACCAGGATGCCCCATAATGGTTTTCTCCAACCGTTCATGTCTTTTTATATGTCCAAAATATTTCAACTTTCTCATTCTTATTTGTAACATCAGCCAGTTTTCTTTGATTTTAAATTCTTTCTGGATAGATCTATTTGTTCTCTTCTCAGTCTAGGATATATGGAGGACTCTTCTGTAACACTTATATTCAAAAGCACACATGTTTTTCCACTGCCTTATTAAATGTCCGTGCTTCACACCCATATGACTTATAAATATGTTAAAGTTAATTGCATATCCTTTACAGGACTTTGCGAATCAACCCCAGCTTTTAACGCTGTTTGTGATTTTTCTAGGCATTATTACGTTCAGTAGTTTGCCATTGCTTTCTGAGCGGGTGGTGCCATCGTCCTTTGTTAAAATCCATGCAAACAATTTGCAACCAAACTGTCCGCATCGTGATTCGAACTCAGAACGTCGGGTTAATAGACAGAGTCACTAACCCCTAAGCCACAGACGCCACCTATAAATATGTTACAGAAATTTAATATTTCTACTGCTTCTGCATTCAGATGTAGCCATGACACCTTGGGTGGTGCTTCTGACTTATTTTTGCGTGAAAGTCTGCTTACCATTTTATTGGTGTCCTCGCTATGAAGGTGAGTTTTAGACTTCAGAGTTTTTTGTTTTTCGTCCGCTTTCAATTCAAGCGAAGTTTCATCTCTGAAACTGATTTTTGCGTGAAAATCCGTTTGTTTTCAATTTCTTACAATGGCAGCAGCGTGCACATTGTAAATTACTTTACACTGGCAGCCGTGTGCTCAATGTACTCGTAATTAGTATTCCCTCGTCATACAGGCAGATTTTCTCCAACTTCAGAGGTACTCACGTTATCGTCCTGAGTAAGACCAGGGGACTCGAACAAATGCCGGACAGTAGGTTCGAACCCGAGCTATGAGGCGTCTCACAGCTAGCAGGCCGAGCTACTATCAACTACTCTAGGCAGTCCCCCAGACTTCAGAGTTAATATTTCTACTTAGTATGTGAACCTCAATATACATACATCTCTCCATGTGCATGTGGACAGACAGCACAGACAACCGAACACATTCTGCAAGATTGTCACCCGATGAATCAACTGCGGAAAGAATACTGGCCAACAGAGACAGACATCAACACAAAGCTGTTTGGAAGCTTTAATGAACTAACAAATACAACAACATACATCCAGAGAACAGGACTCACTGTGTAGATATTTAACATCAGCGAATGAGAAGATAATATCTCTCTCTCTCTCTCTCGTGCCTTTTTAACCCTGGTTGGGACATAGACCCTCAACCAACTTATGCCAAGTCTTCTTGTCTTTAGATATCTCTTGCAGCTTCTACCAGCTCTTCCATACATTGTTAATCTCTGCCTCCAAAATGTATGTACATATACACATATAATTTAATCTGCAGATGTCAGTGATTCTGTGACTGAGCCTATGGTACTGAAGAAGAGGATAGATTACTGCACATCAGTTCGCCTCAAATCGGTGAGTCACTTGTAGTTTCTGCATTCAGTATGTGATATTCGCCCGTGTCGTGCCGAGGCCCAGAAGGAAGCAAAGAATAGTATCGCTGCAACCTACAATGCATGTCGTAAGAGGTGACAGATGCAAGTCCTAGGGATGCTATCCTAGTAAATAAAAAGCAGCCCGAAATTGGATGTGCTGGCCTACTTGTAGGCGCATAACTGACACAATGTACAATCGCTCTTAGGCTCAGATCACAAACAAATCACACAGAGTAGTTGACAAGTGGTCGATATGGAGCATTTGAAGAAGAAGTAGAGTATGTGATATTGTGATTGTGCTGAAATGAAGATGACAGTTTCTGTAAAAATAATAATAAACCACTTTTGCTGGTAGTGAACTCCGTTCTTATGATAGGTCTGGGTTCAATTCCACAGTGGGCGTAGAGTATCTTTCAGACTGTAACGGCTCTCAGGTTGCCTCAGCCTCAATTGGGTATCAGAAAAAGCACTGGCGAGTAAAGGCAGCCGATGTGATGTTGACCAACTCATTCATCATGTGCTGATGGTCAATGAAAAATATGGACCTAACACCGTATTACCCTATATACCACATGGTATAAAGATGGTTCCTTTACTTTTGTTTTTACTTAATTGTGTGTATATATATATATATATATGGTAAGCGTCTGTTGCTCAAGCGGTAGGTAGCTTGATCACAACCCAAGGGTACCTGGTTCAAACTCTGCGGTGGGCAAGTTTAGAAGCAAATTAGCTTCCTTAGATTTTTACAAATGGTAAAAGTAGACCTCATCGTTCAGAAAGCAATGACAAACCACTGAACGTATAAGTGGTGCCTAGAAAATTGCTGACTCGTTTATTGTTTTTGATGGCTACTTCCTGTAAAGGATATGCCACGATTTTCATTCCATATATATATATGGTTCGGTCACGTAAGCAGATTACCATCAGACAGTGCACCCAAAGAGCAATGCTGCTCCGATACAATGGGTACAAAGCAAAAGGCCGGCCACGCAAAAGATGGACCTCAGAGATAACAGAGGCGACGAAAGAGACTATCTACGAAGCGCATACTAGGGCCCGTTTTAGAAATATCTTCCTGACCTGACGCTGTGAGGCATACAGGATTCGAGAAAGAAAGAAAGAAAAGATATATATATATATATATATATATATGATTCTCATTTTCTGTGTTTGTAGTTTGCTTGGATGTTGATGTCTTTCTTGGACTGTTGAATATATTTTTGACCATTCCTTTTCTCTTCTTAACTTCCATATAACTTAAGTTTATTACTACATGCACATGCAGCACCACACATGCCATAACAACATACCATAGCATTCCATACCACTGACATCATCGTAAAACAGGTTGTTCAAATTGAGCTGTTAATTATGGTGTTTTTTCTTTAATACGCAAAAACAGAGCAAAAGTATCAGACACTGTAAAGAATACCTCAGCGCCATCTATCCCCAATTGTTTGAGTACTGCCTGATTGTAGGCTTACAACCACTGGTAGATGCAGATGGATATCAGCCGTATGTCATGCATAAATTTCCTGAAAATGTAAGTCCTACATTATTGTATTTAGTGGGAGTGTATTTTATCTTTTGACCGCGTAGATATATGTTGATGATTTTTATGCGACATAGAACAAAGAAATCTTGGCTATATTATGTCCTTTTGTTTGTTTGTTTGTGTCTGTCTTCTCAACCAGTTTAATCACTCTTTGTGACATGTTTGGTTTTTGCCAAGAATGACTGACGGTGTGCCTCAGTTCATAGGCCCTACAGGTGTAGAACAGGAGTATCCAACATTTTCTGCTTAAGTATTATGTCCTTGGATATGTCAGTAGAACAACCAAATCATCCTTCAGTGGACACCAACCTACTATGGCTTATCAGGAAATGAGAGAGCAGAGAGACTGGCTAAGGAGTTAAGAAAGTAGATCCAACGCAAACACCCAATGTCGCTACCAGAGGGATCAAGGTACATATAAAAAGAAAATAGTTGTGATGACTACAAACCAACAGCAAACACTCACAAGACCTCAACAGATTCAAAAGGAAACAGCACACAGAAATGTTCAGACTCAGAACAGGTCAATGCCTGTTCAATCACCATACGCACAGAATAAAGAATGCACAGTGTGCATGTCAGACTGAAACACAAGATTCCAGAGCACATCCTGCAGTCATGCTCACTATACCTACACCAATGAAAGAAAAGATAGTCTCACGAACAAAACACACAGAGCTAGCTGTGGGGAACCCTCAAGGTACTCCAACTTGACATGCAGCTTCATAGAGACAACCCACCCATCTCATAGCCTAGATTGATCATAGGAAACCGATTGCAAAGAAGAAGGATATGTCATCACTTAGGATATTGCCAAGCTAAATATGACTGATGGAGCTACAGGTGCAAACATCACATCTTATCCACTGTAAACTATCAGTATGTCATTCCAACACTCTTCGCTTCTTCTTCTTCTTGCGATCGCTAGCACTCTTTGGCTCAAATCACAAGTAAATCACCAATAGAGATTAGCAAGTAGTTACTCTGGAGCAACGCTGTCCAACACAAGTGCCATGGCGCCCAAGTCATATTTTCATGGCGCCCTATTTCACTCTGCAGGCAATAATGTTTATCAAATTTCAAGAAAATATGGGTTTTTTTTAGTACTTCCATGAACACTATCTTCCTGCTTTTGCAATCTTGTTTTATTTTGTAACCATTATACTGCTCCCTAACCTCATCTGTTGCTTTTGCATTTTTTTTATTGGAGAAAGCATCAACATCACAACTACATTACTGTTGTTATTACTATGAGTAGTAGTATTGCAATCGCCAGATGGTGCTCGCCCGTGTGGGGCTGGGGCCCGCAACGAAAGCAAAGAATAGTGCCACTGCGACCTACAAGGCATGCCGTAAGAGGCGACTGATATCGGACCCAGGGAATCTTTCCTAGTAAATAAAAAGCGTAGCATAGATCGGAAGTGCTGACGTACTTGTAGGGGCATTACTGGTACAGTGTACAATCGCTCTTAGACTCAGATCACATACAAATCACACAGAGTGGTCGATGTGGAGCATTCAGAGAAGAAGAAAATTATCCCAATACATTAGTCAAGATCTTCAGTGTTTGTGTAAATTGATAAATGGTTTTTTACACATGGTGGCTGTTTTTGACTTTTACTGGTTAATTTTTATTTTGTAAGAACGGGCAGAATTAATTATGTTTTTGTTAATGATAGTTACTTTATATGTTTATGTATTACTATTATTGTACTCCAGCGGTGTCCAACGCGCCACACACGGGCATCATATTTTACTATGTCAGCTAAAACGTTAATTGGATTTCAAGAAAACACAACTTTTCAGTTCTTCCGTAGCACTCCCATGAACGTGATCTTTCTTATTTTGCAAATCCTGTTTTATTTTGTAACCGTTCTATTGCCCCCTTAACCCCAACATTTTGTTTTTATACCAGAAAAAGCATTGACATCTCAACTATATTAATATTACTGCTGTTATTAGTTGTAGTGGTGGTGGTAGTAATAGCAGTAGTGCAATTATCACATGGCGCTCATTTCTCCACAACCATCAGTGAGATATAATATATATAATATATAATATATAAAAACATTAGACAGCCCTGCTGTACTCTATCCTTGAGAGTTATGGTAGCATGGTGGTTAGTGCCCTTGCTTTTTAGGCATGTGGTCCCAGGTTCAAATTCCTTAGAGAATTTGTTGTTTGTCCAATGCACATCTTCTTCTTCAAACGCTCCATATCGACCACTTGTTAACCACTCGTTAACCACTCTTTGTGATTTGTGTTTGATCCGAGCCACCAATAATTAAATGTATTGTATTATAAGATAAATTGCTCTAGTGAGGGATGTTATGCGCTGTCCTTCCTCATCAAAGTTTCTGAGTTTGTTCTCATTATTAGACAGAAAAATGTGTAGGTATCCCTGATTTGAGGTAGGTGAGATCAAGTGTATAGTTCTATTGAAGATGCATGAAAATCATGGAGAACCTTTGTTCAAATTGTTGCACAGTTAGTTAAGAATAAAAAACGAATATGCTCATGTTTCTGCCTGGGCAAAGTTTAAGATAATGAAAGTTAAAGTTATACTAAATCTCGCCCGAGTGGCTACCGGGGCCCAACTTTGGGGATGTAAAGAATAGAACCACTGTTACCTGTCATACATGTCGTAAGAGGCGACTAAGGATATTGACTGAAATCGAATGCACATGTCCTAAACGTGTAGAAGTCTATGCATTTAGGGGTCTACCAAACCAATGTGCAACGTATACACGTTCTTGGCAAAGATCAAACATATCACAAAGAGTGATTAAAATTGGTTGTAAAGAACGAACACAAAGAAGAAGAAGAAGATTACTAAATCTTCCATTATGAGACAATTGGGAGAGAGTGAGACAGTAAAAGATAAAAGGAAAACCTTGGAGAAGATGAATTTAGGATGTAACTGATAATTTTAGCATTGTAGCAGCAGAGACCTATTCCAAAGATATTCCAAAGGACTGTTATGGTGGCAAAGTTCTTTTCTGGACAAGGTATTGGATGATGAAATTGTTATACTAGAATGAACAAAGAAATAAAGAGAAAAAAAGTTATGCACACATACACAAGTGCATTGTTATTGAAATAAATAATATATATTTTAAAATGATTTGTTTCTTTTTATTTGCGTTCGGTTTCGTATGCTCGTCGAAACCATGAGATGGGTTGCCTCTATGAAACTGTCTGTCAGTTGGAGTTCCTCGAGAGTTCCCCATAGCCTGCTCTGTAAGCTTCATTCATGGGGCCATGTTTCGTTGGTGTATGTATGATGGACATGACTGCAGGATGTGCTCTGGAGTCTGTGTTTCTATCTGGCATGCACATTGAGCAGTCTGAGCAGGCTTTATTCTGTGCATGTGGTGGTTGAGCCTGTAGTGACCTGTTCTTAGGCGAAAGATTGTTGTGTGCTGTTTTCTGTTTAGTCTGCTGGTGGGATCTTGTGGGTGTTTGCTGTGGGTTTGTTTGCAGCCACAACTCTTTGTATTTTTGCTTGATATATGTCTTGATTTCTGGTAGTGGCAATGGGTGTTTGTGTTGTATCAGTTTTATTCCCACCGTAGCCAGCCTTTCTGCTTTCACATTTCCTGATACGCCATAGTGGGCTGGTATCCACTGAAGAATCATTTGGTTGTGTTATGAGAGCCGTTTGTTTGTTAAGTAGGGGTTTAAAGCCTCTTTAAGCTGAGGCACACTTTTTCAACCTACAGCGAACCTTGTTTTGGTTATATCAGAACATTTAGGCCAACAAACATCAAAAATAAGAATTAACTCTTTTTGGAGAATCGAAGGATTTTAAATTAATTAATTCTCCTTCTGCGTTCACCCGCTGTGAATTTGGGCGTAGCCATGATGCCTGGTATGGCACTTCTGACTGATTTTTGCATGAAAGCCTGCTTTACCATTTGACTGGTATCCCTTGCCTTGCAGGCGGGCCTTTGCTGACTTCAGAGGTGATAATTAATTAATGATTAATAAATTAATCATTTTACAACTGAAATCTGATGTACACATTTCTATTGATACTTGTACCATGCAGCGAACATATAAAGTTGGAACCCATGGTAAAATCTATATCTCAATTTTGGAGGTACATGCAAGTGTTAGCTAACTAACTGTCTTAATGTTTTTTGTTTTTCTATTTTGACCAGCTTTTCTTGTTCATTAGTGTCTTTTTGTTCTTATAATCTGATCCATATTTTTACAATATCACATTATACATCCCAACAATTTATGATGACTTCTAACCGATTGGCTCTTATAAGCCGCTTGGTGTGCCACTATTTATTTGTTTTAGAACGATCTTAAAGAAAATTAATTTACCAACAAAATGGTATATTACTCATAAAAATCTGTTAATAAGAACACTACAGCTTAAAACTACATTGCAATACACCTGCAATGGGAAAATAGGACCTAAATTTAACCCTTATAACACGGGCTCCTGATATTTTGGGATTGAATATAAGCACTGCATACCCGAGCTCCCGATATATCGGTTTGAGCATATTTTTCACTATTTTTCGGTATTTGAAAATAAATTGTGTACAAATGTGACATAAAACACAACCCATGTGTTCTACATTGTTTTAAGAGATGGCGGACGCTGTTCTGTTGTGTGATTTTATTGTACTGATAAGAGAATTAGTTAAGTATTTTCATGTTAAAAGAAAAATTTTCGGAAATGGTCATTCTAAAAGTATAACAGAGCAAGCTGTTGAACTTGTTTTGAATGAATCTGAAGATAAATTAGACTTCTGATAATGATATAGAAAGAGAGTTAGATGATCATTTAGACGACAAAGAATTATTTTAATCGATTGATATTCAAGCTATATATCTTCAATATGGAGAAAAATCTTCATATACGGAAGTATTCGCAGCCGTGCCCTCATATTAAATCAAATTAATTTTAAAGTCAAGTATTCTGCAAAGATAAGCAGTAATAACGGAGATGATGGGGTAAGTCAATAACAAATTATAGAGCACTTACGAGTGCTAAATTATCGTGTTTTCATATAACTCTGATGTGGACTGTTTTTGCCCAGGAGCTTCGGGGAAGAGATTTTAAAGGTACATGTGGCCAGAGTTCAAAGGGTTAATTCAGCCACAACCCATTTTTCAATTCAGTAGCTACTAGCTAATCAGTTAAACCAAAAAAATGATGAAAAGATGATTTGATGATAAAATGATGAATCTCTGAAGTCAGAGAATGTCAGGGGGACAATTTAGCAGCTTCAAATGTCTCTGTATTGAATCATTCTTTGTATACATTTCTTTTTCAATGTGAATACACATTTATTTCAGTAGTTCACTAAGCTGTAAGTGTTGTTGTTGTTTTTTGTTTGTTTATTTGTTTATTTTTAACTTTTGCGTAATCTTGCTTGCTCTGTCAAAGGATTGTCTTTTTCACTTGAAAAAAAACTTTCACGTTTAATTAGTAGTAGTTTAAACAATATGGAACATGAACAAAGTGGCAGAGAAGATCATTAATGCCTTTGAATGCAAATGCTACAGAAGAGTGCTTAGAATATCATGGACGGAGAGAAGAACAAACGCTTCTGTTCTGCAACAACTTGATATTAAAGAAAGTTGGCTATTAAAGAGCATAAAAAACAAGGAAAATTAAATATTTCGGACACATCAAACGACGCGAGTGCCTAGAGAAAATCATTTTGGAGGGAATGGTGCCTGGAAGAAGAATGAGAGGAAGACATAGAAGATGGTGGGTGCAAGATATCATTGATGATCTGAGAATGACTGCTGCTGACGCCGGCCAACTTGCACAGAACAGAGAGATTTTCAGGATTGCTGTCATGGGGACAAGCTACTTGATGATGATGATGAGTTTAATCAAGTAGTTTAATTCCAGTTATGGAATCACTGGGAAATTATTCTTCTTCAAACTCTCCATATCAACCACTTGTTAAACCACTCTTTGTGATCTGTATGTGATCTGAGTATGACAGAGCAATTGACAGAGCAAGAGAAAGACCGGGCAAAAATGAGCGTCGGCTTCAAGAACAGCCTTAAGGAAATGAATAACAGCTTATAAAGGTCATTAGAACAAGCACACACAAGATCACTACATCCCCTCCCCCAACACTTCTATAAAGGAATGAAGGGTGGAAGAGACGATGTGATCTGAGCCTAAGAACGATTGTAGGTTGTGTCCGTTATACACCTACAAGTAGGCCAGCACATCCGATTTCTGCTGCACTTTTTATTTACTAGGGTAGCTTTCCTAGGCCCCTACCTCAGTCACCTCTTACAGCATGCCCTGTAGGTCGCAGTGGTACTATTATTTGCTCCCATTGTGGGTCCTGGCAACACACAGGCGGGAAACTATTCTAGGCAGATCATCAAATACAATTTGTCCTGATTGTTCCTTCACAGTGTGAAGGTTGGGTATTTAAGTGTACTGTGAAAGAAACAAACACTAGAGCTTTGCAGGGCTTGAACTCGCATCCTCAGGACTGAGAGATTGATGTTCTTATTACTTAACTGATTGATATTACCATCATCATTGCACTTTTTTAACTAACCATGTGTGCTTTAATCTCGCTCTTACGCAGGAATATTTCAGTGGCAGTGCATGAGCTTTGTAGCGGTGAAGTTTCTTAAAGTAATATTAGGATGATGATAGTTTGTATTTTTGTAGGAATTTTTGTAGGAATTTTTGTAATTAAAAATAATTTTTTTTTAATGAACATTTTTAATGAATTTTCTCTGGGTATTCTAATCTGTTGCTTAGGAGTAAGTGACTCAGTCTATTAACCCCAACATTGTGAGTTCGAATCACGCTTTCGGACAGTTTGGTTGCAAATTGTTTGCGTGTATTTTAACAAAAGGACGATGGCACCACCTGTTCAGAAAGCAATGGCAAACTACTGAACGTAATAATGCCTAGAAAATCACAAACAGCGTTAAAAGCTGGGGTTGATTCGCAAAGTCCTGTAAAGGATATGCAATTAGCTTTTTTTAAATTCTAATAATTATCTTCGTTGTATGTGGGATTTTGACAACTGTCTTTGTTTCTGTAGGATTCTGAAAATTATTTTTATTGTATGCATTATTCTAATAACTGTCTTTGTTTTATGTAAGATTCTGAATTTAGTTGATAGTATATGATATCCTAAGCATTGTTTTGACAATGTACAGCCTTGCTAGACATTGTTTTCTTGTTTCCAGAAAGTTTTTAATTTTCTAAAAACTATGTCTTGTCATGTTTTATTTTCTTTCCCATATTTCGTGTGATGGTCGAGCAATGTGATTTTCCTAAGCTATATCAATCGCATATCAAATCCATGTTGGGGATCCCTGTAGTTAAGCCCTTGCCTTGTGTCCCAAAGGTAGAGGATTTGAATCCAGGCTGCTCCCCGTTCTGTTCACAAGTTCACTTTTTCCAGAGACCCCTAGAATTTTTGCCGGAGTTCATGCTCTGTGCAATCCTCTATGCAGATGGCGTGTTCAATTTCTGCAGAAGGGGACTGAGCCATATGGGGTACAACCTGGTGCAATGAAGTCAATCCTTCTGTTTTAGACCCTTTAGATATCAAAGGCAGCTGACTCTGGTTGCTTTTAAGTTATCTTGACATTCTAACTGCACCTTGTTTTTGTAGCATACATGTATTCTGGAGCATTCATGTCCAAAGCAGTTGAATGTGGCTGCGTTTAGTTTTGAGATTCTGAGTTAACTTTCATTTTTTAAACATTTATTATGCATGATTTATTTAAACATCTGCTTCGAATGCTCAATATCGACCACTTGTTAACCACTATTTATGATTTGTATGTGATCCAAACCTAAGAGCAATTCTATGTTGTGCCAGTTGTGTGCCTACAAGTAGACCAGCACATCAATTTCTGTGACACTTTTTATTTACTAGGGTAGCTTCCCTAGGCCCCTTCATTAGTTACCTCTTACGACATGCCTTGTAGGTCGCAATGTTACTATCTTTGCTCACCTTGAGGGCCCTGCAACACACGGGCTGATTTAAACATCTATAGAAAGGCTTGGTTTCCTTATCACTAGTTTCCCTCGCCAGTCAGGTGAATGACTTCAGAGGTACATGTAATTTAAATTCCCAAGTCACCCATGTGATGCAGGGGGCCAATAAGGAAGCAAAGAATAGTACCACTGCAACCTACAAGGCATGTCATAAGAGGCGACTGATGTAGGACGTAGGGAAACTACCCTAGTAAATAAAAAGCATTGCAGAAATAGGATGTGCTAGCCTACTTGTAGACGTATAACTGGCATATCACTCTTATCACAATCACTCTTAGGCTCAGATCACATACAAAACACACAGAGTGGTTAACAAGTGGTCAATATGGAGTGTTCGAAGAAGATCCCCAAGTAAAGGATCATGTGCATATCACGAGTTTTTTTTGGGGGGTCAAGCTTGTCTCGAACCATTGAATTTCTATAGCACATGGTCACTAACACAGACTGTTATCATCTTTGCTATTCATGGCCACATATGGGAAGAAAATTGAATATGTTTCTGTTTTTAGCCTTGTGGGATATCCTTCCTTTCGTTTTGTCTCCTGTATAAACTTCAGTCTTTTGTAGCTCACACAGAGGTTTGTAGTTTTCTGTCCAGTGTCGTTTCATTAGGCCAGTAAGTTTGTCTCAGTATACCATACTCAGGGCAATATTCAAGCATGTGCTCTGCAGTCTGATGAGCCTGTCCACATGTATCATGGCTGAATTGCCATCTTGAATGTTGTATATACGTGGCTGGGGAGTCGATTGTGTTCTTGTTCTGAGGCACAGAATGACAACTTGTTCTAATCTGCTCATATTATAGTATTGTGGGAGATAACTGAATGTGATACATGGAATTGACATATGGGGAGATAACTAACTGTGGCACAGAGAGTTATCTCACGAGGAGACAATTGAATCTGTGGTCCTGTGAGTAGCCATGTGTGGAGAAAACAAATACGTGATTTGAAATAAGTGAATATTTAATTTGGGAGTATCCATTTGAGGAAATAACTGAATATTTCGTTTGGGGGAAGCCATGTGGGAATATAATGTCACAATGGGTTATGTTATCTGTGACATAGCTGACGCACTGTATCTTTGACAAGCTGGACTGATTGCTGCTTTGTGCTAAGAACTATGACTTTCTCATTTTATTGGACATGTTTTCTATAACGAAGTGTGTAACAGCAGGAAAAGTTTATAGAAAAAAAACCCAGTAGGATTATCTCTTTCCACGTGGAGTTATTTCCTCAATTTTTAAACAGTTAATTCAAAGGAGGTAACTAAAAATAAAACAATCCTAACTACTCGTCAATAAATAAACATATATATATATTATTATATACTAAATTGAAGAAAACTGGACAACCTAATAGAATATCAAGGTTAAAAAGTAGTAGAAGTAAAATAGTAGAAGTAAAACTAGAAAGACTTCTTTAAGGGAAGCAACTCTTTGGCGCAGTGTGCGGCTAATGGCGTTCAACAGACTTCCTCAGCTTAACTCTTAGTGAACCAGGGCAAAAGCCATGTTTTTTTTTTTACAAGTCATTTGTTTTTAGAATAAAAAACAACCTGCTGTCTTTCTGGTTTGGCTGGGGACAGTCAAAGGCTGACGGAGAGCGAACCAAGTAAATGCTGGTTGAAATCAAACACATCACCGAAGGATAAGCACCAGAGCTCCAAATGATACTGAAGATTGTGAACGCACACCCGTTCTTGGTGTTAGGCTGTTTATATATGACAATTAGAATGATAAAAACGGCAGTAAAAGAACGATCGCGAGAGAGAGAGAGAGAGGATAAAAAACGCCTGGTAGTGTGGCTCCTGGTAAATAGACATCCAACCCAAAACCATGTAGTGTGGTGTTTGGTCCACAAAGAGTTAAAGAGGCTTTAATCTATTACATAACAAATAAACAAAAACTATAACATGGAAGCTGCAAAGAGACAGGATAGTATGGTCAAGTCGGTACAATACAGGAATATACAGCCCCTCTTTCATTATAACTTAACCTGTTTACCCTTCTGAGGCGCACTCTTCTTCTTCACCTTTCAACTCCCAATGAAGCATAGGTCTTCAACAAACTTCTTCCAGTTCTTCATCTCTCCTGCCATCCCTTCCAATTCTTTCCATGTTTTACCTATTCTTTTAATATCACCGACCAGCTCTCTTCTTCAGGTCTGTCTAGGCCTTCCCTTACTTCTCTTTCCTTGTGGGTTCCAAAACAGTGCCTGTCTTGCAATGCTTCCAGTCGGTCTTCTTAATGTATGTCCTATCCATCGCCAGTGTCTCTGTCTGTATCTGCTTAGTTCTTTCTCTAAGTTCCTCGTTCGTAATCTTATCATACCATCTCAGTCCCTCTATTGAGCCGATATATCGGATAGCGGTATTTTTTAAGATGATGCAAGGCCAGTACACTTGCTAATTCAGTATATGTCACAAAATAAATGCGTCTGGGAGTCAAAGCAATTACGGAGTGAAAGGGTTAGTGGTTCAGTTCAGAACCAACTATAAACTTATGGGCCTTCGGACTCGGGTAAGAATTATGGGAAATTAGACCACAACTACACCACATGACCTCACATTCCAGTATTGGTGTATATAGACGAATTCATTTTAAAATCAACAAAAAATGCTAAATTGAAGTTATATTATGCAACAAGTTAAATTTAACAATAAGGAATATTAATATTATGAATATTTTTCACAAATAAATAACCATAGACTCACAGAATTGAGTAAAATTGCAAAAAAGCCTGCAGTGTTCTATCAAACATATATATATATATATATATATATATTCCAGCCACCAACCTAAACTAGGTCACGGGTTTCTCCTTCAGTTATCGGTCCCAGTTAGAGTTGGCTGTGTTCAGTCTCTTGTTTTTGTTGTTGTTCGATACTCAAGCTTCCGCGGAAATAACAATATGACTGTTGACTTCTTTGTTGTCATTATCATTACTATTTTCCATGTAAATAACTTTACAGCTGCATGCATCAAACTCTTTGTGTATCAATGTTATTGAATATTTCATTTCTTGTTGCTTGATCTTCCCATATATTTATTCTCTATTGACATGATCATACGATAAATAAGAAATATAGCAACTCTTTTATATATCTGATATAACATTTTTCATAACAGCACTTGAGCATAAAGATGGGTTTTTTTTTGTTATATGAAAAATAACTTATTATGGTGTGAGAGGATTAGGAAATTGACCTCTTCAATACTGTAACTCCGACATCAATCTATAAGAAAGTAAGAAACTGGTTTTCATACCATCGGGTAAAGTTGAGAAATGCAATGTTAGACCTGTATTTTTCTTTGATCATTGGCTTTTGGGTCTACATATCGTCTACCATTTTTATTTCCCAGTGTTTCTTTGGTATATGTTAGGATTAGAATACAAAAGACAAGATCTCTCTTTCACGATCACCCTTAGACTGATGTACCAGATTTCCCATAAATCATATTCATGTGGGAATCTGATTCATGCAGCCTTTGCCATGGGTGGGTTTAGTCACATCTTCAGCGCCATTTGGAGCTCTGGTACTTATCCTTCGGTGATGTGTCTGGTTTCAGCCAGCGTTTACTGGGTTTGCTCTCCGTCAGCCTTTGGCTGTCCCAGCCGACCTGCAAGGCAGCAGGTTCAAAAGATAAGATCAACATTTGCCATTCTGAAGATCTCAAGAGTGATAGGAATAAAACTAAGATAATGATATTTAACTCAAATGGCAAGGTTGTCCTTTTGTATGGAGTGGAGACATGGAAAACAACTAAGAAGAACACAAAAGTTGTAGACATTCATCAATAGATGCCTGCAGAGGATACTCCATCTGCGATGGTATGACAGGACCACAAACAGGAAACTGGGACAGAGTGGGGCAACAGCAGGTGGAACAAGAGATAAGGGGCAGAAGATGGCGATGGATAGGACACACACTGATAGGCCTCCTGACAGCATCACGAAACTGACTCTCCGATGGAACCCCAGGGTGATAGAGGTATGTGAAGACCCAGGAATGCCTGGAAGTGGGAGTTGGAGACGGAATGCAAGAAAATGTGGAGAGATCTGGATAGGATGGCTAGGCAAACTTTGGTTGTGGATCTATGCTTTCTGAGGTGTGAAGGGTGTAGAAGAAGAAGTGTTTCTTCAGTGCCCAATTGAGGAACGTTGCAAATTATTGTGCATTTATACTAACAAATTTACACTAACCAGACGGCAAGAATTCCAAGTCAAGTGTGGTTGTAGCTAGACAAGAACACTATGCTGGTAGCCAAAGAAGAATAGTAAACCAACGAAGTCAGGATTGTTAGTTGCCACACACTGAGAGTCATACTGAGGGGAGATCGGAGCACTTATAGACTAATTGGTTTGACATGCATTGATGATGATCCTACGACTAAACTAAACTGAGAGACATCCTGAGGGGAGATCGGAGCACTTATGGACTAATTGGTTTGATGTGTAGTGATGATGATCCAACCAATAAACTAAAACTAAAAGATTTGAAACACATTGTTGTTCATTGCAGGGCTTCTTGCCCACACTACTGCGCCCCTTCCCCCTTCCCCACCCCCTTCTCTACCCCCATCCTCCTGAATTACGGGGGCTAATTTACATGTAACGTTGATGTGAGGATAGCATACCTGAACTGTTTATTTTGAATGCCAAATTGCATTAAAAAACCCAGCAGAATATATTCTTTATTTGTGCTGTATCTTTACAAGTTTCTATTTTCTTTTTTCAACACAGGTGTCCAGTAACCTATCTGTTCCAAATTTTTGTTTTCCCGATGCTACAATATTTAAGCCAGGTTCTGTAACATCTGCAAGGTGAGAGCTTTTCTAGAGTTTTTTTGCTAGAAAGCACATATTTTTTTTCTAATCGTATTTCAGTTTGAGACATGACTATATACCTGGCACTAAGTGTCTACACACAGGTCCCAGAATTCAGATATCTTGGCCTAAAAGAAAATAGCAACCTGCTGCCTTGCAGGTAGGCTGGGGACAGCCAAAGGCTGACGGAGAGCGAACCAGTAAACGCTGGCTGAAACCGGACACGTCGCCGAAGGATAAGCACCAGAGCGGGGACTGCCTAGAGTAGTTGATAGTAGCTCAGCCTGCTAGCTGTGAGACGCCTCATAGCTCGGGTTCGAACCTACTGTCCGGCATTTGTTCGAGTCCCCTGGTCTTACTCAGGACGATAACGTGAGTACCTCTGAAGTCAGAGAAAATCAAATCTGCCTGTATGGCGAGGAATACTAATTACGAGTACATTGAGCACACGGCTGCCAGTGTAAAGTAATTTACAATGTGCACGCTGCTGCCATTGTAAGAATTGGAAAAACAGATTTACACGCAAAAATCAGTTTCAGAGATGGAACTTCGTCTGAGTTGAAAGCAAACGGGAAAAAAAAAAAAAAAAGCACCAGAGCTCCAAATGGCGCTGAATGATGTGAGAAAAAAACGTTCTTGGCAAAGGCTGTTTATATATCACAATAAGAATGATCAAAGTGGCCAAGAAGAATAATCACGCGTGAGAGAGAGATATCTTGGAAGTATTTTCACAGAAGATGATAAAATGGACAGATAAATCGAGGCTAGATGCCAAAATGCCAATGCAGTAACATACCAACTGTCCACACTGCTCAAACATAGACATGACAGTCAAGCGACTACTAATAAATTGCATATTTCTACCAACTCTCTGTTATCAATGTAAAACATAGTCCCTGACTAAATCCCAACAGAGAAAGATCACAATGTGTGAAAAGAACTATTTAAGAAAAGCTGTCAATGTTACTAGATGGGATTGAAATGTCGTTGGAATCATACCATACATCCAACATATTAGAAAACGTCAAATAAATTGGTTTGGTCACCTAATGAGAATGAAACCAGATCTATTACCATCTCAAGCTTAAAACAACCGGCAACCTGGAAGCAGAGCCAGAGGGAGACCAAGAACCAGATGTATAGATAATATCACAGATATCCTGTGACATCAAAGACTAACAACTACAGATGCAACACACCTGACACAGGATAGAAAACTGCACATCCCCACAACGCTTCTCAGAACATGTGTATAAGACTAAGTTTCTTACAAGGACAAAAGTTTCCAAGTACACATGTATTTACACACTCTTGAAAAATTTATCATCAAATGAGCAGGGCATGTCACTACCTCATCATCATCATCCAGTAGTTTGTCCTGAGAACTTTGCAACCGTAACAGTTCTTTGGAATTTTTTGCTCTCATAGGTCTTATAAAGCCATCATGCTCAAATAATGTCCCTTTTAGTCTTTTCCCGCCCATGTGTTGCCGGGGTCCGCAAAGGAGCAAAGAATAGTAACACTGCGACCTACAATGCATGTTGTAAGAGACAACTGAGGTAGGGACCCAGGGAAGCTATCCTAGTAAATAAAAAGCATTCTAGAAATCGGATGTGCTGGCATACTTGTAGGCACATAACTGGCATACTTGTAGGCACATAACTGGCATACTTGTAGGCACATAACTGGCATACTTGTAGGCACATAACTGTCATACTTGTAGGCACATAACTGTCATACTTGTAGGCACATAACTGGCATACTTGTAGGCACATAACTGGCATACTTGTAGGCACATAACTGGCATACTTGTAGGCACATAACTGGCATACTTGTAGGCACATAACTGTCATACTTGTAGGCACATAACTGTCATACTTGTAGGCACATAACTGGCATACTTGTAGGCACATAACTGGCATACTTGTAGGCACATAACTGGCATACTTGTAGGCACATAACTGGCATACTTGTAGGCACATAACTGGCACAATGTACAATCATTCTTAGTCTCAGATTACATACAAACTACAAAGAGTGGTTAACAAGTGGTCGATGTGGAGTGTTCTAAGAAGTTTTTCCCCAGGTGGATAATGGAATTGGTTATCCACTCTTGCCATTAAGCGTAGGGGCAGGAACTTTAATTTGTGTTCGAGGGCCAGATGAGTCGCCATTGTTGTGTTATATCCATAATTATTTAGTGTGGTCTTGATATTGTCTATCCATCTTTTTCTTGGTCTTCCCTTGACTCTAGTACCCAATCTATATTTATTAAATGCTATTATTAGTGGTTGGTTGTATTCCATCAGTTACATAATAATCAGTTACATCCTGAATTCATCTTCTTCATGGTCATCCTCTTCTCTTTGCCAGGATGTATTCTTTCACAATAGTCTTTTCCATCATTTCATGTCAGTTTAAATTCCAAAATACTTATACTTTCTTATTTGTTGTATCAGCCAGTTTTAATTGATTTTGAATTCCGTCTGGATAGATTTATTTCAGATTTGCTTTCAACTTTTGTTTAGTAAATATCTTTAACAAAGATGGAGGAATGTCTTGGTTAGGTTTAATAAAGTCTGATTTGCTTTCAACTTTGTTTGTACAATGTAGAACTTGACAGCTTTCTCCAATGGATAAAGGATTAGATTGTTAAATACAAATGTAATAGCTTATGACTTTCAGAAACATGAAGACTAAAATAATAACACATATCGCCTGAGTGGTTACCGGGCCCAAATTTGGGGTGTAAAGAATAGAACCACTGTTACTTACCACACATGTCGTAAGAGGCGACTAAGGAGGTTTGGCTGAAATCGGATGCACATGTCCTAAACGTGTAGAAGTCTATGCGTTTAGGGCCTACCAAACCAATGTGCAACGTATACACGTTCTTGACAAAGATCAAACATATCACAAAGAGTGATTAAAATTGGTCGTAAAGAACGAACGCAAGGAAGAAGCAGATAACACATAAATTGCAAACATTCATCAACTGGTGTCTGCACAGAATAGAGGGACTGAGATGGTAGGATATTGTCACAAATGAGGAACTTATGGAGAGAACAAGACAGATTCCAGTGAACCAAGTGGTTTAAAAAGTCACTGGATAGGACACACTTTGAGAAAATCAGGGGAATTTAACAAGAATTGTCCTTTCCTGGAACCCACAGGGTCAGCAAAAGAGACCTAGAAATACATGGGGATGAGATTTGGAGGCAGAGATCAACAATATAAAGAAAAGCTAGAAGAAGCTGCAGAAGATAGGAAGACTTGGCATGAGTTGGTTGAGGGCCTATGCCCGAATCAGGGTTAAAAGGGCATGAGAGAGAGATAGTTTTATGAATAGATGACTTTGTTATACACGGAGGCTAGATTTGGAGGCAGATATCAACAATATAAAGAAGAACTGGAGGGAGCTGCAGGAGATAGCTAGAGATAGGAAGACTTGGCATGAGTTGGTTGAGAGCTTATGCCCGAATCTGGGTTAAAAAAGACGTGAGAGAGATAGTTTTATCAATAATGACTTTGTTATAGAAACTAAAATGAAAAAATGCTAGCATAGTGTTATGAATAGATGACTTTGTTAAGCACGGAGACTAGATTTGAAGGCAGATATCAACAATTTAAAGAAGAACTAGAGGAGCTGCAGGAGATAGCTAGAGATAGGAAGACTTGACATGAGTTGGGTGAGAGAGATAGTTTTATCAATAGATGACATTGTTATAGAAACTACAATGAAAAAATACTAGCATAGTGTTATGAATAGATGGATTTATTATAGAAACTGCAATGAAAAAAAACCGTTAGCATAGTGTTATGAATAATTTCAGCACTATATTCCACTATCAACACTGAATTGCAAAACTAAAATAAACGTTAGTGATAAGTTGCAGCGCTATGCTTTGTTGGGAGCGGAAATAAATAAAAGAGAGAAAGAGAAAGCAGTTCCCCTTCACATTGTTCATTCATATGTGCTTATGTTATTTCAGTGAGTCATATTCTTTTGTGATGACCTATGCAGATGGTTCCCGTGTATATGGCTACTGCCGAAGACTACAGGTGAGATTTCGTGCTGTTTTCATTTTGTAGTGGTTAGCAATAGTACAAATGGGGGTCTTTGTGGCTAAGTGGTTACACCATTGCCTTGCAAGTCGAAGGTCATGGTTTGAATCTTTACTATTCACAAGTGCATTTTTCCAAAGACCCTAGAATTGTTGAAGGAACTACGGAGTTCGTGCTTTGTGCAATACTCTTGGCAGAGGGTGTGCCATTTCTGCAGAGATGGGGGCTGAGCCATATGGGGTTAAACCCGGTGCAATGAAGTCAATCCTTCGGTTTTAAAATCCTTTTTAAATAGTACAAACATTCATAAGTGGTTGTTGGATATAGATGCTGTCAGAGCTGATACATGAGGATGGTGATGATAAAATGAGTTGTGAACATCTTTGACAGAGTTGTCCAGAGTTTGACAAGCAGAGAAGACTGATATGGCTGTGCCTGTGTCATTGCATGTTTGCCTGTGTGTTGTCGGGACCTGCACAGGGAGAAACGAATAGTACCACTGCGACCTACAAGACATGCTATAAGAGGCGACTGAGGTAGGGGCCTAGGAAGCTATCCTAGTAAATAAAAAGTGCCACTAAAACCGGTTGTGCTGTATTACTTGTAAGCACAAGTTACATCTTAGTGTTGCCCTCTGTGTTGCCGGGGCTTGCACGGGGAGCAACAAATAGTACCACTGCGACCTACAAGACATACAGTAAGAGGCAACTGAGGTAGGGGCCTAGGGAAGCTATCCTAGTAAATAAAAAGTGCCACTAAAACCGGTTGTGCTGTATTACTTGTAAGCACAAGTTACATCTTAGTGTTGCCCTCTGTGTTGCCGGGCTTGCACGGGAGCAACAAATAGTACCACTGCGACCTACAAGACATACAGTAAGAGGCAACTGAGGTAGGGGCCTAGGAAGCTACCCTAGTAAATAAAAAGCATAACTGAAATCGGATGTGCTGGCCTACTTGTAGGCGCATAACTGGCAGAACGTACATTCGCTGTTAGGCTCGGATCACATACAGATCACAAAAAGTGGTTTAACAAGTGGTCGGTATGGAGCGTTCGAAGAAGAAGATTGTATGGCAAACTTTTTGGAGATCTTGATGACCTGAAGTGAATCGCTGCCTTCTTTGAACATATTCAAGTTGACATCTGAGAATGAATAAAGAAGAAGTGGTTAAAATGTGGTTGGTATGGAGCGTCAAGAAGAAGAAGAAGACATGAAAAAAGATGGTTAGATGGCATAGCAAAATCTTGTCGAAAAGTCAAAATAACTATCACCCAAGCCACTAGAGCAGCACAAGACAGAAACAGAAAATCATGACACCAGGCAACAACCCAGTAACAATGTGATGACAAAGTAATGTAGAAGATAGATAAGCATTAAACATTTCATCATTTTGTTTATATATGACCTTTTGTCTATCATTTTATGTTTCCAGCCTTTAGATTCCAGCCTTCCAGAAGTCATATGCATTATCAGTCCTATTGATGCATTTAACATGTACAACACTGTAAGTACAGCATATATTAGAAAAGAACTTAAACTATCTAACAACGACGATCACACACTCGACAGATAAGGACAGATTATCATCTTCTGACTCAGGACAGTACATAACAGACTGAATAAACACTTGTACATGCTACAATTGTCTCAATCTCCTCTGTGTCTTTGTGGTATATCTGATCAAACTACAGAACATGTCCAGCAAGTCTGTCCCCTGTATGTCCTCCCTAGAAAGGGATGATGGCCCTACAACACTACGCTCTAAACTACATGGTACCAGAGATGAGCTCCAGACAAGTACAGCATTTTATACCACGATCTATTTCTGGACTGTTATAAGTTTTTGTCTGCTCAGTTAGAAGGTTTCTTTTCCTTTTTTTTTAACCTTGTGATAAGAGCATTTGTTGTGTTATTGACATCAAAGCTGTGATGTATACGCCATCATGGAAGGAGGCATACCAGCAAAGAGAAGAAGAGGAAGACCACTGAGAAGATGGATTCAGGATGTAACTGATGGTTTGAACGTGACCGCTGCAGATGCAGGACATCTGGCCTATGAGAGAGAGAAATTTCGAAGGACTGTTGGGGTGGTAAAGTTCTGTTCAGAACAAGCTATTTGATGATGATGATGAGCTTCTCTAGGCCCTTACCTCAGTCACCTCTTACAACATATCTCATAGGTCGCAGTGTTACTATTCTTTGCTTCCCCTAAGAGCCCCGGCAACACACAGATGTTTTGTATATCTAAGACGCCCGAGTGGTTACCGGGCCCAAATTTGGGGTGTAAAGAATAGCACCACTGTTACCTGCCACGCATGTCGTAAGAGGCGACTAAGGAGGTTTGGCTGAAATCGGATGCACATGTCCTAAATGTATAGAATATGCATTTAGGGGCCTACCAAACCAATGTGCAACGTATACACGTTCTTGGCAAAGATCAAACATATCACAAAGAGTGATTAAAATTGGTTGTAAAGAACGAACGTTAAAAGAAGAAGAAGTATATCTAAGAAATAAGAAAATATTTGTGCCTGACATTGTTTTGAAATAACAAGTAAATCGGAATATATCTTAACTTCCATCAGCTTCTCAATGAGATTGAGGCTCGATACGAATCACATTTGATATGGCCTCAGAGTTGATAGCCGCTGCTTTTGGCCGACCACTACCAAAACCTGGCAAAGTTTGTCATATCAGAACACTGGTAAGTGTCCAGGTTGTCATTTAAAAAAATTTAGCTTTGGTATTGGTTTGCATTGAGGGCTTCTGTTGTATACATGTAACTGGTAGCAGCATAAATTTACATACATTTCTTGCAGCTCAAAAATAATTAATTATTTCAATTACAATATAATTAATTACTTTATTTGCAGATCTGTAGAGTATAGTGTCACAGTTTTTCAATTGACAATGCAGTTGTAATGTGGTGTTGAAATTACCAATTTAACAGATTTGTTGTAAAGTAATGTAGTTTAGTTTTTGGGTTAACAGATATGTTGTAAAGTAGCATTTTACTTACTAAATTAACATACTTGTTGTAAAGTAGTGTTTTAATTACTGAATTAACAAACTTGTAAAGTAGTATTTAAAATACTGAAATATCAGACTTGTAAAGTAGTATTCAAGTTACTGAATTAACAGACTTGTTGTAAAGTAGTGGGTCAGTTACTAAATTAACAGACTTGTAAAGTAGTATTTCACTCACTGAATTAACAGACTTGTTGTAAAGCAGTGTTTTAATTACTAAATTAACAAACTTGTAAAGTAGTATTTAAGTTACTAAATTAACAGACTTGTAGTGTTTTACTTACTGAATTAATGGACTTGTAAAGTAGTATTTAAGTTACTGAAATATCAGACTTGTAAAGTAGTATTCAAGTTATTGAATTAACAGACTTGTTGTAAAGTAGTGGGTCAGTTACTAAATTAACAGACTTGTAAAGTAGTATTTCACTTACTAAATTAACTTACTTGTTGTAAAGTAGTGTTTCAGTTAGTTAATTTTGAGTAATAGTTGCTAAAGGTCTCATGTAAACAAATTTAGATATTCCTTGAGCGAAGTCAACTGTGCCTCTTGAGTGGTTCAGTGCTCCTTTTATTCCCAGGCTATGTTTTGTGGTGCATTGTCTGCTCCATTGACTCTCTGGTTGTGTTTTGTGGTGCACTGCCTGCTTCATTGACTCACTGGCTGTATTTTGTGGTGCATTGCCTGCTTCTTTGACTATGGCTGTGTTTTGTTCTTTGATTTTCAGGCTGTATACTAAAGTGCACTGCCTGCTTTGTTGGTGTTCAGGCTGTGTGCCTTGGTTATAAATTTATTTCATAGGTTCTTGCTTCTTTTTTCTCTCTAATCCTGTTTTGCCTCTAATCCTGCTTTGCCTCTAATCCTACTTTGCCTCACAGCATTAGGATAAGAAGAGGTGTATATGGTTTTTGTATGTGCCTCATGAATAGTGTTTTTACAGCCTCTGTTATCTCTGATGTCCACATTTTTGACAGGACAGCCTTTTGCTCTGCATCCACTGTATCGGAGTAAAATTACTCTTTGAGGTGCATTGTCTTTTGGGAATCTGTGTAGGTAGTCAAACCATTCAATGTGTTGTTTCTTGATGAAGTTCAGTACTGATGCCGTACCCACTTTTTTCCTGATGTCTTCGTTTCTAAACCGGTCTCTTCGTATTACTCTCAGCATTCTACGTAGACATTTCATCTCTGTCGTGACTAGTTGTCTTCTATCATTCGATGTCAACTTCCAGGTCTGGCACTGATAGCATAATATTGGGAGAAATATTGTATTGAACAGTGATTTTTTAGTGTTCATGGTGACATTTTTTCATTTCAAAATTGGTGTTATTTCTCCTATGATTTGATTTGCTTTATGAGGTAATTGGGAATTTAATATTAGAAAGGCAGTTAGGCCAAAATTTGGATTCCCTGTCCTACACATGTATGGCCTAAGAACCGGGGTGCAACGTACAGTCATTATTTGTAAAGATCATTTCTACATCACAATAAGCATGATCAAATTGGTCGTAAAGAACAAACAAACAAACAACAGAATGGCAGTAATGTGGTGATTGAATATTTCTTCTTCTTACGTTCACCTGCTATGCATTCATACGTAGTCACTGTGCGTGGTATTGCTTACTACACTTTTGATTTTATTGTTTTAGTTTCAGTATCACAATTTTTAAGAAAGGGGCAATAATTTAGTAAAGACAGTAGAGTTTACTTTTCTTTGTTTGAAATATCCCAGCATGACTAGGGAATGCCCTTTCCTGTGTAACTCATTTCAGGACATCAATGGGGAGATGGAGACAATATTTTTGAACAGATCCTCTGACAATAGGCTGGAAAATGTAAGCCTCTTACTTGTAGCTGTGCATGTTGTCTGTAGTTTATAAAAGTGCATGGAGAATTATATATTTTAAACTATCTTCTTCTCTTCCACCATTTACTTCTTTATGGAAGTGTTGGGGTGAAACGTAGTGATCTTGTGTGTGCTTTTTAAGGCACTTTGTAAGCTGATATTCATGTTTGTAAGGCTGTTCTTGATGCCGTCGCTCCATCTTTGCGTGGTCTTCCTCTTGCCTTGTACTCATACTTTTTCTGTGTGGCTCTCTGTGGTAGGCGATACCAGGGCATTCTGGTCAGGTGTCCAAACCATTTAATCTGTTGTTCTTTTATGAATTGCATAACTGGTTTCACATCCAGTCTCCTTCTGATTTCTTCATTTCTAATTTTGTCTCTTATTGTCACACCTGCAGCTCTTCTAAGACACCTCATCTCTGACGTAATGATTTTCTGCTCATTATCAGGCGTCAACAATTTGCAGAATTACACTTGTCTTTGTTCCGGGCACATGGGTGTCGTGGCAATGAGAGAGCAGACAGGCTGGCTGGCTCTGCCGCTATATCAGACGGCCAGCCAATGGACAGAGCTGACATCGTGAACGCCTCATAGAGCGTGGCCGCAGAGAAGACCTTCATCTAAACCAATCCACGCCAACTACTAGATTGCGAGAACTGGGTTTGAAGATTGGTGTGGCAAGAAAAGAACGGTACAACAGGTATACGAGTAGGCTCATCAATCAAAATAGAACTGGTACGGTCAGTCGCTGGACGCTGATGGAGATATTGTGAAGGAGATCGGAGCACCTATGGACATGTCTGGTGTGCAATGAAGATATTCCAAACTGAAACTGAAACATCTGCTGTTATTGGCCATGTTTGACACTGGTAACATAGTGTTGGCCAGAAAATTGTTCTTATGAGATTTGCTTTAGTTGTTAGCGGTATCTCTTTGTGTGACAACAGTGGTGTTAACTGTCCCAGTACTTGGTTAGCTTTTGTGCAACGATTGCTGATTTCGCTATCGATACTTCCATCTGCTGTGAAAATTGCTCCTAAGTATTTGGCCTCAATTGTTTGTTTTATGTTTATTTTAAACTATAACTTTGATTAATATGTACATTCTTCTTCAATGATCCAGCTATGCTTGGGCTCTTCAACTTCTGTTCAGTGCTACATAGTATTTAGGTTGTACATAGGGTTGAAGATGAAGAGCTAAGGTGTAGGTTGGTTTTCTGCCTACCCTGGACAGAAGACATATTTGAACTGCCTAGAACTAGACAATCATGGACCATTACACAAACAACAAGAACGAAAATCCGGTCCTTCGAAACAAAATGCTTAAGAAAGATCCTACGAATACCATGGACAGAAAAAGGAAAAACACTGGTGTCCTGAAAGAAGTGAATGTTAAAGACAATTGGCTGATAAACAACATACTATACAGAAAAATTAGATACTTTAGTCACATCAAGCGTCACGATGGCCTGAGAGAACAATATTAGAGGGCAGGGTCCCAGGACGCAGAGGCAGACCAAGAAGAGGATGGCTACAAGATATTAAAGAAACCATGAATATGACCATTGGCGAAGTGGGTGAACTGGCTAGAGACAGAGTCAATTTCAGATGAGCTGCACAGAGAGCAACGTCCTATAAAGGACATGCACCTTGATGATAACTAGACAAAGGAGCTCTCTGTGCTTCAGTTATAAGTTATATGAGGATTATCATCATAGCTCTCCGGACATGTCCAAATGTGCTCAAATCCAACAGCGTTCAACGGCCCAACCCGTCAGTTTGATGTTGATTAATATCTGTGCTGTCCAGTGAGGCAACAGTCAAGGTAGGGTTCAATGTGCTCATTCCCCACCACCAGATTGTCCGCTGGTCATGGAGAGTTCAGTGTACTCTAGATATATATCCTTCTTCTTCTTCCAATGTTTTTAGACTTTTAGGCTTGTATACTTATAAAGTAGTTAGTGGTCAACTGGAATCTTTGCAGTTGAGCTAATTAAGTGGAGATTGATTCTAATACGAGTATTGTGCAGAAAAACGAATGTGTTGGACTGATAGGTGTAGATATTGCAACTTTGCTGTAAACTGTGACACAGCCTAATAATCATCTTTTAAAGAGTGAACAAAGAAGAGGTAGAGCTCTTCCAGATTTTCTTTTTTGAAGGAATGTCCTTCTTTATTGATTATATTACTTCACTTCTGGAGGGTTCACAACAGAATGAGACACAAACCGTACACTAGATTCAAGATAGGCACCAACGGCCTGTGCCATTGTGGCTTGGTGATCATGATGACAAAGCATGTCCTACAGAACTGCCCCAGTATGTAGACCTGAGAAGAAAGTGGTAGCCCACTTACGCTTCTTCTTCTTCAAACGCTTCACATCGACCACTTGTCAACCACTCTGTGTGATTTTATGTGATCTGAGCCTAAGAGTGATTGTACATTGTGCCAGTTATGCGCCCACAAGTAGGCCAGCACATCCGATTTCTGCACTGCTTTTTATTTACTAGGGTAGCATCCCTAGTGATTACATCAGTCGCCTCTTACGACATGCATTGTAGGTTGCAGTGGTACTATTCTTTACTTCCCTTGCTGGGCCCCTGACACCACACGGGCAGCTCACTTACACAAGCGTCCAAAACAAACTGTATGAAGTGGCTGATAATCTGAGGCAGACAGCTGCCTTTATTAGAGAATCCGAAATCCCATCTAGTGAGGATGCAGAAGAAAAAGAAAGATATTACCTTTTCCATTGTTTAAAAAAAATAATTTTGTTTGCTTTGTAAGGTCAACTACGAGAGTCCATTGCATTACTTAGGGACAGACAGACTAGTCAAGGTTTTCTCTTCGATGCTGATGGAGAGGAGAATTATTCTGTGCTCAAGCAATCTCAGGTAAGGGAGACAATGTGTTGTTTTACAGTCTGTTTTGTAGGGATTAAAGCCCTTTTAACCCGAGGCTTGTCCGATCAACCTAAGATCAAGTCTTTTATTGGTTATTCTTCTTCTTTGCGTTCGTTTTTTACGACCAATTTTAATCACTCTTTGTGATTTGTTTGATCTTTGCCAAGAACGTGTATACGTTGCACATTGGTTTGGTAGGCCCCTAAACGCATTGACTTCTACACATTTAGGACACATGCATCCGATTTCAGCCAAACCTCCTTAGTCGCCTCTTACGACATGCATGGCAGGTAACAGTGGTTCTATTCTTTACACCCAAATTTGGGCCCGGTAACCACTCGGGCGTTTTATTGGTTATATCAGAGCGCAATTACCAACAGACAAACGAAAATAAGACATAACTTTTTGTGGAGAGTCTAATTTTACATCAGTTTTAGTCAAGGGAGACCACCGTGTGTTGCCGGGTCGGCAAAAGAATAGTAACACTGCGACCTACAAGGCATGTAGTAAGAGGCGACTGAGGTAGGGACCTAGGAAAGCTACCCTAGTAAATAAAAAGTGGCACAGAAATCGGATGTGCTGGGCTACTTGTAGGTGCATAACTGATGCAATGTACAATTGCTCTTAGTATCAGATCCCATACAAATCACAGAGTGGTTTAACAAGAGGTTGATATTTTTAGCACTGGAAGAAGTCGAGACAGACAACATATTATGTTTTGCAGTTTCTGGTAAGGGAGACAACATGTTGTTAACTAAATAGATAAGCAATTGATCATGTTCTATGTACAAATTTGTATCCTGTTGAGTTATCGAGATCCATTTTTTAAAGCAGTCTTACTCTAAGACATATCCTTAGAAAATGCAAACCCTGAGAGCCCAGCGTGCCAGTCCCTGGCTCTATCCATCAGCTCATTCATCAACACCTTTGCTGTCAAGCTTACCTTGCAGTGGATACCGGGACACAGCAACATACAGGGAAATGAAAGAACAGACATCCTTGCAAAGGCAGGAGCAAATAGTCAACAGCATGACAGACCAATAACTCTGCAGACTGCTAAACAAATAATAAGAAGTAACAAAAAGGAGGAGTGGATGAATGAGTGGGCAAAACAGGCAGAGCCCTCTTTAAACACATGACCACTCCAAATCCCAAAGATGCCATAAATGACCTCACATGACAAGAACCAGTCATTATTTTCCGCCTTAGGACACAACATGTGCCCCTGAATGCTCACCTACGTCGCATCCAACCAAAGATTACCCCACAATGTCAACTGTGTGACTATTCAGAAGAAACTGTCCCACATCATCTCTTCCAGTGCCCTGCACCCAGTGACCTACGCCACAAGTACCTACCTTCAGACCCAGATGTTGAAAACTCTCTCTATGCTAACACACCACAACTCAGACAGACCTGTAAATTCACTGCCATGGCCTCAAGTCGAAGGGCAAATGCTCAGATGACTGCTGGATCGGAAAAGTAAAAGTAAGACATATCCTTAGAAAAAGATGGAACCCTTGGCAAAGTAATTAGCATGTTTGCCTTGTGATCTGAAGGCTGTGGATCTGAGTCCGGACTATGTCTTCCAGTTGACATGTACAATTTTTTCCAGCGATCCTTAAAATTTGTGCAGTATCTACAGAGTTCATGCCTCATTTCCTGTTTACGACAGCTCAAAAGTATTTCAGCTTCTTGATTTTCACCAGGGTCTGTTCTCCTACAATTCACTGACACAAGGAAGGTCATTTCTTACTATGGCCGCTGCAAGATATTTCAGCTGTCTGATTTGCTCCAGTTCCTGTCCTCTTACAATTGACTAACACAAGGAAGGTCATTTCTTGCTATGACCGCTGCAAGATATTTTAGCTGTCTGATTTACTCCAGTTCCTGTCCTCTTACAGTTGACTTACACAAGGAAGGTCATTTCTTACTATGACCGCTACAAGATATTTCAGCTGTCTGATTTGCTCCAGTTCCTGTCCTCTTACAGTTGACTAACACAAGGAGGGTCATTTCTTACTATGACTGCTGCAAGATATTTCAGCTGTCTGAATTGCTCCAGTTCCTGTCCTCTTACAATTGACTAACACAAGGAAGGTCATTTCTTACTATGACCGCTACAAGATATTTCAGCTGTCTGATTTGCTCCAGTTCCTGTCCTCTTACAATTGACTAACACAAGGAAGGTCATTTCTTACTATGACTGCTGCAAGATATTTCAGCTGTCTGAATTGCTCCAGTTCCTGTCCTCTTACAGTTGACTAACACAAGGAAGGTCATTTCTTACTATGTCCGCTGCAAGATATTTCAGCTGTCTGATTTGCTCCAGTTCCTGTCCTCTTACAATTGACTAACACAAGGAAGGTCATTTCTTACTATGACTGCTGCAAGATATTTCAGCTGTCTGATTTGTTCCAGTTCCTGTCCTCTTACAGTTGACTAACAAAAGGAAGGTCATTTCTTTCTATGACAGCTACAAGTAATTTCAGCCGTCTAACTTATTCCAGTTCATTTTCTCCTACAATTGACTGTCTTAACCCTTTAGCTGCTAAAGACGTATATATATACGTTTTGCCCATTCACTTCTAAAGACGCATTAACACGTCTGTTATTATCTCTTCTCTGTGGGCTAAAGACGTGTTAACACGTTATACATTGCTACTGTCACTGCTATAGGCGTACATTCACTTTTGTGACCTAGAAACAAAGAGTAGTTATTTTTAGCTCAGCCCTCAAAAAGTATGAAGCAGCGAAAGGGTTAAGGAAGTTAATTCCTTTCATAAAATTGAACATATTGGTTCTCTGTCCTTAAGTTTAAAACACTATCATTCTGGTTTCTTACCAACTAGAGAGGGTTATACAATATAACATTTCCTGTAGTCGTTTCAGACCTTAGGGTATGAAGTCACTTCACATTTCTATTCCCTGGTGTGCAGGAGGTAGGAGGGCCAATTCCTTTCCACACACATGGGAACGCTGAGTGTAGTAATGAAACCACAACACATAGAGGGTGTGTGCAGTTGTCCAACAGGACACAAATTTGCACAGATGGGCTACTGGTAAGATTTTACACAAAAAGAGAAAAGAAAACACTTTATTGTACCACACCTACTTAGTTAAACTGTATCAAATAAAGCCTGCTCAGACTGCACATTGTGCATGCCAGAAAGAAACACAGACTCCAGAGCACATCCTGCAGTCATGTCCATCATACATACACCAACGAAACGAAACATGGCCTCATGAACAAAGTTTACAGAGCAAGCTATGGAGAACTCTCGAAGAACTCCAACTGACATGCAGCTTCATAGAGGCAACCCATCTCGTGGTTTCGACGAGCATACGAAACCGAACGCAAAGAAGAAAACTGTATCATGGTGTCATATGTGACTGGTCATAGGCTAGGACATTGTAACTTATTCATGCCCAGCTAACTAACCAAACTTAAGCATGTTTTAATTGTAACAGACTGTTTCACATTCAATGTGCTCTATCTCGTCCATAAGTGTGCTGACACAGACTGTACACGCGCTCTCTGCCCTTCTGTACCCCTTCCAGTGGCAACATGTGTACATACCTCTCCTCCCTCATGAGATGCTTGATGTGCTGTGTGCTCCTGTGCCTTATATTGTGGGTGTGCTAACAGCCTTCCTGCCAAAGGTTCTCAAATTGGATCTTGATGAGGTAATGCATTCTTAGAGAATACATTTATCCTAGTATTTTAGATGTTTGTATCTTTTAACAAGTAGAGACAAGTCACAGAGCTCTGAGATGTGTCTATGATTTGCCCACACAACACTATCACATCACATTTACTGTCTATGACTTGGTCTCACAACACTTACACTCACTGTCTATGACTTGGTCACACAACACTTACACTTACTGTCTATGACTTGATCACACACTTACACTCACTGTCTATGACTTGGTCACACAACACTTACACTCACTGTCTATGACTTGGTCACACAACACTGTTACACTTACTGTCTATGACTTGGTCACACAACACTATTACACTCACTGTCTATGACTTGGTCACACTATCACATCACACTTACTGTCTATGACTCATTCAGCCTACAACTCTACTAGTTAATTGCATATCCTTTACAGGACTTTGCGAATCAACCCCAGCTGTGTAATGCTGTTTGTGATTTTTCTAGGCATTATTACGTTCAGTAATTTGCCATTGCTTTCTGAACGGGTGGTGCCATCGTCCTTTGTTAAAATCCACGCAAACAATTTGCAACCAAACTGTCCACAGCGTGATTCAAACTCAGAACATCGAGGTTAATAGATTTCTATGACTCAGTAACTAGAAACCTACACCTACAGAAAAATGCATACTTTTGAACCACAAGCCGCCTGAGTGGTTACCAAGGCCCAAATTTGGGGTGTGAAGAATAGAACCACTGTTACCTGCCATGCATGTCGTAAGAGGCGACTAAGGAGGTTTGGCCGAAATCGGATGCACGTCCTAAACGCGTAGAAGTCTATGTGTTTAGGGACCTACCAAACCAGTGTGCAACGTATACACGTTCTTGGCAAAGATCAAACATATCAAAAAGAGGGATTAAAATTGGTAGTAAAGAACGAACGCAAAGAAGAAGAAGAACCACAAGATCTGTATCAAATATTGGGCACGTAAAAGTTGAATAGATCAATTGAATCATGTACATCACAATTTGTAATCTTGTTTTGTGCATTTTACACCTGTCCTGTCTGTACTTAACGCAAACATTTTTGTTGAAATGTTGACCTTGTATGTTGCTGTATTTGGTAAACCAACTGTACTTTATATTCTATCGATACTTTTAAATATAATGAAGACACCTATGGCAAGTAATGCAGATATCACACTGGAATCTAAAATGATAAAAATAACAGAGCAGTTCACCTATTTAGGTAGCAATTTTGATTGCACAGGAAATGTTAAAAAGAAATTATGATACGAATTGGCAAAGCTACATCAGCTTTTAAAAGTCTAAATAAAATATGGAACTGCAAGTTATATAGTATTAAAACTAAATTACGATTTTTCAATTCAAATGTTGTATCAATCCTAACATATGCTAGCGAGAGTTGGAAAATGACTAAAGATATAGAAAGCAAGTTGAATTCATTTGAAAATAGATGTCTGTGAAAAATAATGAATATAAAATGGAACGAATTCAGAAGAAGTGATGAAATCAAAGACATGTCTGGTCAACCACTAGTGACAACTGTTATAAGAAAGAGAAGATGGAGATATGTTGGACACACTTTGAGGAGAAATGATCAACGAATATCAAAGCAGGCATTGAAGTGGGATGCAAAGGGTTCAAGAAAGAGAGGTCGACCTAGGGAGACCCTGAAACGAACTTTGCTGAGAGAGGCAGGAAATATCGGTCTCAGTTCCAAGAAGATTGAGCGAGTTGCCCAGGATAGAGCGGTATGGAGAAATTACTTGCAGACCCTATGTAACGTATAACGGTACGAGAGGAATTATTATTATTATTTATACTTTTAAAATATACCCACTCCTCCCGTGTGTTGCCGGGTCCGCAAGGGAAACAAAGGATAGTAACACTTTGACCTACAAGGCATGTCATAAGAGGCAACTGAGGTAGGGGCCTAGGAAGCTACCCTAGTAAATAAAAAGCATTGCAGAAATCGGATGTGCTTGGCTACTTGTAGGCGCATAACTGGCACAACATACAATCACTCTTAGGCTCAGATCACATACAAACCACAATGAGTGGTTTAACAAGTGGTCGATATGGAGTGTTGAAGAAGAAGAAATATATCCACATAAGATTTATGAGGGATACAATAGTGTAGTGGTTAATGCACTTGCTTCATAAGCGTGTGGCTCCAGGATCAAATTCCACAGTGAGAATTTTGAGATTGTAATAGATCTCAGCGAATGACTAAAATAATAACATATAAATTGCAAACATTCATCAACTGCTGTCTGGACTTAGATGGTATGATAGGGTCACAAATGAGGAGCTTTATGGTGAGAACAAGACAGATTCCAAGGAACCAAGATGCGGAAAAAAAAATGCTGCTGCTGGATAGGACTCACCTTGAGAAATTCCGAGGGGAATATAACAAGAAGGGCCTTTCCTGGAACCCACAGAGAAAGCGAAATAGAGGGAGGCCTAGAAATAGAGGCAACTAGAGTAGAATTTGACTTGGGGCTGGCTACACCATCCGGTATCAAACTTCAGTTACAGAAGCCAACCAACCATGAACAAGTCAAATACAAGAAGACTTGGCATGAGTTGGTTGCGAACCTATGCTCCAACTTGGATTTGAAAATCACAAGAGAGAGATAGAGAGGAAATGACTCTCGGGTTGACTTTACCTCAGTTGGATACTAGAGAAATTCTGGGAAATAAAGGCGACCGGCGTGATGTTGGCCACATCAACCATCATGTGCTGTGTTGGTCAAGAAAAATATGGACCTAACATTGTATTCCCTACTATACCTCATGGTATGAAAATGGGTGCTTTACTTTTTTGTGTGTTTTTAACCAAATATCAGGATTGCGCATTTATTTTATGTTCTATTGGTATTTAAATACTTTCAGATTGAAACTAAAAATTATTTTTGTTTTCATTTTTAAGGTCTTCATTGTCGATTTGGATAAGAAAAACATTGTGAAAGGCCAAGGAGATGAGTCCACCATTTTGCCTAAGATGGTCCAAAAGGCATTGAAGACTGCTATCAATATGTGCAAAATAGATGCAGGTAACTACCAAATTGCTCAACTTTAAGGGGGTTCCATGGGGAAGTGATCAGATCATTTGCCTTGTGTCCTGAGGTCATGGTTTGAATCCTGACCTCAATGTTTGGTTGACATGGTGCATTTTTTCTTGAGATCCTAGGACTGTTGCTGAAACTACAAAGTTTGTGCTTTGCCCAAGACTCTTTGACAGGCGGTGTGTTATTTCTGTGGAAAAGGACGGTCATAAGAGGAAACTCAGTGTGGTGAAGCTAATCCTTTATCTTTTTTTGATACAGAAGCACTTGAGCTTTCAGCTCTTCGGCTCGGTGCCAAGAATATCGTAACCCTTTGGCTCGGTGCCACGAACACCATAAATCTGAAGAACCTGTGGCTTTTCTGCCAGTCCGCGGAATTGAACCGCACTTACAGGGGGCTTGACACCCATCATCCAACACGCTACAAACATACTGGGCACCCTTGCAGTCATTGACCTTAAATACCTTTAAAAATGCACAACTCAAAGTTACCTGTTTCTAGTATACACCAACTAGAAACACTTTTGCTTTAATTAATGATCTAACCCAGGGATTCACATGAGCAATCCATGAAATTTCCTATAAAACTTTTATGAAGAAAAAAAACAGTAGCCCAAGGTTTAGAATTTTTACATCAACTAGTACTACACATAAAGAAGCCTATGAACCCAAGCAAAACGTTTAGACGTTCTTGGTAAAAACCAAAGATATCACAAAGAGTGATTAAACTGGTTGATAAGAACGAACGCGAACAAACATATCAACAAAATTTATAAGTTGTTAAAACACATGTTTATTTACCTTTCAGAGGCTCGGAACGCTCAGTGGTTGATGGTTGCTGAAGCATTTTTGCGCATGTTTATTGAAATGGTTGGTCATTTTAACAACCATATATGTGCACAACAGGATGGCAATAGAATATTTCAGGTAAATTAATAGTTCATAGATAGTGTTGCTTGGCAATGTCTTCAGTTGTTTGTTGTGTTATTGCAAACAAATTTTGGACTTCATTTTTGTTTCTAGAGGGATAAGGAGATTTAACCACGGACTGCAGAGCCGATATATCGGTTCAGAGTAATGTTCATGATGTCGCAGAACCGATATATCGGCTTTTGGATGTCTGTTCACGGAAACGAATGTATCTTCCGAACCCCTTTACTGAAGTTAAAAAAATCTTCAGAAACGAAAAGTACATATATGTAGGTACATTACTATCTCCATTTAACAAAGATTTGAAAGAGGGAAAGCAGTGTACTATTGTGTTCAAGTCGAGACTTTTTTTAAACGTTAATGTTTCCGATGATGTTTACAGTGTAATCTTGAGTACTGTTAGATCAAATTATAACTTGTGATAGTAATGAAGAAGATTTAATTGATGGTAATAATGACATTTGATTGTTTATGAAATGCAGTTTCGATAGTTGTAAGTCTAATGTAATAATTGCATCTAAAGAATGGGCGTTCCACATTCCATTTATTGACGTGTCCGCACTAAAAGTGAATATTATAAAAACTACTGCACCTAGTTAGATGAAACTTATAGAATATGTTCCCACATGGATTATCTTCATTTAAATACTACTTCTAGAAACATCTATGAATACTAAGATGTAATACAAACAGGAGAATAAAAATATTTTTATGCTTTTTCGTTTTTCAAAATAGTCATGCTACAATAATCTAATTTTCTCAAACGTATATCATCTGATGTAAAATATTATTATATTAATGTATTCCACATCCAATTAGCAACAATTTAATATATTTCATGTCATACTTTAGAGAAACAGTACAAGAGTTATAAAGGATTAAACTAATTGACATTGAATGTTAAATTTGAACCGCAAAATAAATGCGTCCAGAGGTCAAAATAATACAGGGCGAAAGGGTTAATAACCCCGGAGAAGCACCAGAGTCAATGAATATGGTCAATAAGTAGACAGTGAAAAATCATTAGGGGCTTCTGGAAAAAAAACACAAATTGCCAAACACAGAATTCAAACCACAAACTTTCATTTCTTACAGCATCCATTGCCTTTTTGTTTCCAATGCACAGAATAAGAGATGTCACGCTGTGGGGTCTCTGTGGCTAAGTGGTTACGCTCTTTGCCTTGTGAGTCGAAGGACGTGGGTTCGAATCCGGACAGTGCCGTTCTGTTCATGAGTGCAGTTTTTTCCAGAGATCCTAGGATTGTTGCTGGAGCTACGGAGTTTGTGTTTTGTGCAATACTCTCGGCAGGTGACATGCCATGTCTGTGGAGAGGGACCGAGCCATATTGGGTAAAACCCGGTGCAATGAAGTCAATCCTTGGGCTTTAAAACCCTTTTAAAAACGCTGTGATGTTAGGATTATAGCAGAAAATGGATGTACTTTGCCAAAAGGTACAAGTGCAACAAGTAGACATTTGCTTTGTGTTCAGAGTGTCGTGGGTTTGAGTCTGAGACGTGCATTTCTGTTCACGGTTGCATTTTTCCAGAGACCCTAGGATTGTTGCAGGAACTACGAAGTTCATGCAATACTCTTGGCAGGGGGCATACAATTGCTGCGGAGATGGGCCAAGCTATATGGGGTCAAACTCGACTCGATGAAGTGTGGGCTTTAGACAAAAGAGTGGTTTTTAAGTGTTTTTTATATAATCAATTCAGAATAAGATCATAGACAGGGAATGCTAACCCGAAATAAATGCTTGCAGAAAACGGATGCACCAGGCCGTAAGGTGCATAACATGGTGCAGCGACCCCTCACAATGAGGAATGGGATAACGGATTCTACGGTCGTCAATCTGACTCGAAGATTTAACCACACAGTAAGAATGTCAGATTACCATCATGAGGGTGGCCAAAACTTACTGCAGGAAGAGGTCGGCACAAACGGGGAAGCAGGAATCATAGGAATTATATCCTACAGAAATTCTCCCAGTATGCAGACTTGAGAAGAAAGAGGTGGCCCACTTACACTAGCGTCCAAGACAAACTGTATGGCATGGCGGACGGCTGTCTTTATTAGAGAATCCAAAATCCCAATCTAGTGAGAATGCAGAAGAAGAAGAATAAGATCAAGTGTTATACCAACAATTGTTGTGAATTTGCTTCCATCTATTCTCACTGGGAAGCACCAAGGAAAGGAGATAGCAGACCAACCAGCCAAACAAAGAATGTGCTGCAGATAAGGGAAGGGGTGTACTAGTTATGTATCTTCAGAAGAGAAGGATGATTAAATCAATCAGAAAGTCACAAATACAGAAACACAGGATGACTGCCAAAATAATGACAGATTAGAACCAATGATGTTTTTTTATGTCTGGGGCATAAAGAAAAATCATAACCTGAACAGTTTCATGGCAAATGCACTAGCCATTCAATTCCACGGCGTATATCCCTCTGCTCTACACCACCCTAAAAAAAGGTATTACCGACAGTAACCACAGTTTTTTTTTAGAACAAGTAATCATTCTTCTCCTTAGAACAGGACACAATAGACTTTGCAGCCATGTTGTGTACAAAATTCAAGATTGACAATTCAGTCATGTGTTCATGTGTGCCCGAGTGGTTACCGGGCCCAGATTTGGGGTGTAAAGAATAGAACCACTGTTACCTGCCACGCATGTCGTAAGAGGCGACTAAGGAGGTTTGGCTGAAATCGGATGCATGTGTCCTAAACGTGTAGAAGTCTTATGCGTTTAGGGGCCTACCAAACCAATGTGCAACGTATACACGTTCTTGGCAAAGATCAAACATATCACAAAGAGTGATTAAAATTGGTCGTAAGAACGAACGCAAAGAAGAAGAGGAGATGTGTTCATGTGGAAATTTATTAATGTGTACAGGCACTCTAGCTGCAGAGCACATGCTTCAAGACTGCCCTGAATATAATATGATATACTGAGGCAAACCCACTGAAACAGTACTGGAAAGATAACTACATAGAAATGATTGCTGCCTGTAGTAGTGTTTGAGCTTCTGCTCTGCAGTTTCAACAACATTTGCCAGTTGGAATGTACTTGTCTCGTTGTGGTTGTTGGGATATGCAATAAAGATACCAGTCCCTCCATTCTTATTTGCATCTGTTACAGATCCATCGGCAAATTACTATCTGGCACTCTGGAGGAAAATATACCATATACATCTATAACCCCGCAGAAAACACTCAAACTGCCAGAACTGCACAACACACAGTATCGCAAAACTATCTTAGCCGGTGACTTAAATGGACACTCTCCACGTTGGGGCTACCCAGACAACAACAGGACAGGAAAATTAATAGAAGAGCTATGTGATACAACAAATCTATCAGTATTACAGAATGCAGAATCTCCACCAACTCTGCTGCACAGAGCTCACCTCTCACTTACTCGACCTGACCTGACCATCTGCTCATCCGACTTGACAGAATCCTGCCATTCTCAAATACTTGATGATATCGGAAGTGATCACAAACCACTCCTTACTACTATAACAACTGTAAGTAGAGCCTGTCGAAAGCAAAAACACGGTGGAACTTCAAAAAGCTAACTGGAGACTTTTTCAAGAAACAACTGACTCTCTGCTTACACAAGTTGATACCAGCAGTGTTGAGACTTTCAACGAAGAAGTAACAAAAGCAATTCTGAAAGTCTCATCATTATGTATCCCAAGGGGCAGCCGGAAATCACACAAACCATTTTGGAACCAAGACATACAAGACACTATCTATGAAAGAAGCACATTAAGGAAAACACTAGAGTCCACACCATCACTGGACATAAAAGTGCAGTACAATAAAGCTTGTGCAAAAGTAAAACTTGCAGTTAGGAAGGCTAAAAATGAAAAATGGATAGACACATGCTCAAAACTAGACTTCAGACGTAATGGAAATAAAGTCTGGGCGTTGGTCAACAATCTGTCTGGGGATAGTAGGAAGACAAATCCCAAACCAGTGATAGATGGAAGGAAAACAATCATTGAAGACCAGAAAAAAGCAGAGCACTTCAACCGTTACTTTGCATCAGTGAACAGAGCAGGGGAACTCACAGAGATAGACAGAAAGCGTCTGAACCACTTGAAGCAACAAGAAAAAGCTCAAACAGTAAATGCTTCCATTTTTGAGAAAGAAATTAGTAGACAGGAATTAGAACAGACATTAAAGAAATTGAAACTTAGAAAGTCTCCTGGACCAGATAAGATCCACAACGAGATGCTTCTAAACTTGGGTCCAATAGGGAAGGTAGCAGTTCTCCATCTAATTAACATGACATGGAGAAATGGAATGCTCCCCAAAGCCTGGAGGAGTGCCTATATTATCCCTATCCTGAAAAACACCAAACCTCCAGGTGAACCCAGAAGCTACCGACCAATCTCCCTAACATCATGTCTAAATGAATTGTAAAAATTGTAAATTGTCATCTCTACTGGTTTCTTGAAAGTACCAACACTCTATGCCATGAACAGGCGGGATTTAGATCTGGCAACTGCACAGAGGACCAACTCTTTAGGCTTACTCAAAGAATACATGACAGCTTCCAGAACAACAAACACACAGTAGCCATCTTCTTTGACCTGCAGCAGGCTTACGATCGAGTATGGAGAAAAGGCCTCCTTATGAAGATGATGGACATTGGAATACATGGGAAATTGTACAACTGGATTAAGTACTTCTTAATTGACCGTACCCTATCAGCAGCCGCTTGATTAAGATCAGACTAAAGGGAAGCATACAAACATCACAATCCTACAATGCTATTCGCCAACTAATGATAGCGAAGATACAAAGAAAGACTCGTACTACGAAAACCTACAAGCAGAATTAGACAAGTCACCATCCCATGATGTCATCATTGTTATGGGAGATCTAAATGCGAAGGTCGGACAAGACAACACGCATAGTTATAGAACTATGGGAAAATATGGATGTGGTATGATGAACGAAAATGGGGAACGTTTAGTAAACTTCTGCAGCATGAACAATCTCGTTATAGGAGGAACGATATTTCAACATTTAGATATCCACAAATTAACATGGTATTCCCCTAATGGCAGAGATAAAAACCAAATAGACCATATAATGATCAATGGACCCTGGGGACGCTCGCTGCTAGATGTTGTAGTCAAGAGAGGTGCAGATGTTGGTAGTGACCACCACCTAGTCACAGCTTATGTCAAACTTAAACTAAGAAAAACAGGACAACAGAAAAACTTCCAAAAGAGGTTCGATGTGGATAGACTAAAAGACACGGAAGTAAGGGATAAGTTTATAATGCAGATAAAGAACAGATTCCAAGCCCTAGAAAGTAATGAAACTACGGATGAAACTGACAACATAGATAGAACATGGGACAACATAGCATCTATATATAGCAAGAGCAGTGAAACATGTCTAGGGTACCGCACAAAGAAAAGAAAAGAATGGATAACACCAACAACATGGAAAATAATAGACAGCCGAAGAATATTAAAAAGAAATTGTTAGAAGCAAAGTTCGAAAGACTGAAAGCAAGATACCAAGAACAGTACAAAAGCGCAAGTAAAGAAATCAAACGGGCTGTGAGAGCCGACAAAAGAATGTATGTTGAAGACCTGGCAGTACAGGCAGAAGAAGCAGCAAAAAGTGTGATCAGGGAACAGTGTACAAAATTACAAAGCTAATAAGCGGGAAACATTACAGAAGATCAAATACTCTCATAAAGGATAAGAATGGAATACTATTGACAACGGAAAAGGAACAAGAAATACGATGGACAGAGCATTTTAAAGAATTGCTAAACAGACCACCTCCAACGGTAGTAGCAGACATACCAGAACCAACAGAGGAGTTAGAAATTGGCATTGAAACACCCAGCCAGGATGAGATCATTACAGCAATTAAATCTCTTAAGAATAACAAGGCACCAGGAATGATAACTTAAACGCAGAACTATTCAAAATAGACCCAGAACTTGCAGCTAATATATTGCAACCCTTGTTTACTACTATATGGAATGCCCAAATAATACCTGATGCATGGAACAGAGGAGTCATCATCAAGATACCCAAAAAGGGCCCCCTTGCCGATTGTAATAATTGGCGTGGAATAACACTGCTTTCTGTCCCAAGTAAAATCTTAAGCAAAATCATCGTACAACGTATTACTGACGCTGTGGATAAGAAACTGAGAAAGGAACAAGCAGGATTTCGAGAGAGCGGAGCTGTATAGGCCAAATATTTGCTCTTAGAAATATCATAGAACAATGCACAGAATGGCAAAGCAAACTCTATATCAACTTTGTAGATTTTGAAAAGGCTTTTGATAGCATACACCGAAAGTCTATGGCGTATCTTAAGATGGTATGGAATCCCACTGTGTTTTATAAATATTATAAAAGCTGCTACAGCAAGTTTGCATGCAGTGTTGAAACCTCAGAGCTAAAGTTTGAAGTCAAAACAGGCGTACGACAAGGATGTGTTATGTCAGTCCTATTATTCAACACTGTCATAGATTGGGTGATGCGTAAAACAACGGAAGATAAGGCAAGAGGTATTAGATGGACGCTCACATCCACTCTGGAAGACCTAGATTTTGCAGATGACATCGCACTTCTATCTCATACACATAGAGATATCCAGGAAAAGACCTGCCGCCTTAACCAATATAGTGAGATGGTTGGGCTGAAAATAAATCAGAAGAAAACTGAAGTAATGACTCTGAACATAGCAACCCCAGCACCAGTCAAACTAGAAGGTAAAACCCTCCGAGATACAACCGCTTTCACATACCTTGGAAGTGTTATTAGCAATGAAGGAGGCGCTGGATCTGACATTAAAAACAGACTGAGTAAAGCATGCAGTGCATTCATGACCCTTCAGACCGCCTGGAAATCTGCCCAATACAGCATCAGAACCAAGACTAGTATCTATAACAGCTGTGTGCTGTCAACTTTGCTGTACGGATCGGAATGCTGGAGAATGACAGAACAGGATATGTCCAGACTCTCCGCCTTTCATACAACTTGTCTGCGAAAAATCTTACGCGTGTACTGGCCGACTACTATCTCGAATCAAGAATTGCTTGCACGATGCCAACAAGAGAATATGGGCACTATCATCCGAAGACGACGCTGGAGATGGATTGGACATGTGATGCGCATGGAGACTGGCTCCGACACGAAAACTGCACTGAGATGGACTCCAGAGGGTAGGCAAAGCGTGGAAGACCCAAGACAACCTGGAGGAGAACGATAGAGCAAGAGCTGAAGGAAATGAATCATAGCTGGAACACAATACAGAGGAAGGCCATGAACAGGGAAGAATGGTGTACGTTTGTTGTTGCCCTAAACGCCAGGGGCGTAACAGGCTAAAGAGAGAATTGACCGTACGATCCAGACAAAAATCAATGATGCAATTTCATCTAAGGAGGTCTTAGAAGAGGGTTTACCACAGGGCTCATCCCTAAGTTGCACCCTCTTCCTCATATACATCACTGATCTTGCAAGTCAGATTACAGCTGAAAAAGCACTATACGCAGATGACCTGGCTATTTGTCAAAGTCATGAGGATGTAGAAAGTGGAGCACGTAAACTTAACAGAGACCTAAGAAAACTCCATGACTACTGCCAGACATGGAAACTAAAGATAAACTGTGCCAAAACAGTGTATACCATCTTCACTATTAGCCACAAAGTTGCCAAACAGAATATCACCTTGAATCTAGACAATCACCAACTGCTAAGAGAACAACACCCCACATATCTTGGAGTAACACTTGACCGCAAGCTTAACCTGAAGAAGCATATTGTGAATGTAAAGAACAAAGCATTAAGAAGATTACAGCTATTGAAGAAGCTTGCTGGCACAACATGGGGATCAGACAAAGATACTCTGAGAGGCTTACATCTTGGTTACATCCGCTCTGCAATAGAGTACAACAGTGCTCTTCTAACAACTTGCTCCAAGACAAACCTTGATTCCCTGGACAGAGTACAAAACAATGCCTTACGTCTAATCAGTGGAGCAATGAGGTCAACACCAACCGCCGCATGTGAAATACACACAAATGTGGGTTGCGTAGGGACAAAGCTGCTGTTGAAGCCTATGAAAGGAGCAAAAGAATGAATCAAGATCACCCCAATAAACTACTTATTGAGAAGTGGAAACAGAGAAACAGAATTAAACAAAAGTCAACCCTCCACCACGTCAGTGAAATCAAAGACAGATACCACCTTCCAGAAACAAGACAGCAGCTGCAGAGAGTAATAGCAAACTTACCACCACATACACTCTTGAATACACCTGAAATTAGAACAAAATTGATAGATGAAGCAACTAAACGCTCCGACCCAGTCAGCCTTATGATAGCATCTCAAAGAACCATTGATGCCTATCCCCAAGAATGGATACATGTCTATACTGATGGATCTGCATTTAAAGCCACCATCAAAGCAGGTTACGGAGCATATATACAATACCCAGACAGATCATCCGAAGAGCTGTTTGGTGCATGCAGAGAGATATGCTCCAATTATGAGGCTGAAATTCATGCGATAGAAGCAGCTTTGTACCACCTGAAGACTGTTTTCGATGCCTTTCCATCAAAGGCACAAAACATAATTATTTTCACAGATTCAATGTCTGCCCTTCAAGCCCTAGAAGATGGTGGACATTGTAAATCTGAACTATCCCATATAGCCCTAGATATTGATAGACTTATTACATCACATGACATCAAAATAACCATGCAGTGGATCCCTGGACATTCAAACACACCTGGAAATGACAAAGCAGATAGGCTAGCCAAGAAAGGGTCAACACAGGAACAACCAATCACAGCAACAACTCTCCATACAGCAAAGCAAATACTAATGACAACAAATAAAGAAATTTGGCTGAACAGATGGGCCATGGGAAACACAGGAAGAGAGGTATACAGCCATATGGCCAGCCCTAACCTTAATGACAACATCAACCACCTTACAAGAAGAGATCAGAGCACCATTTTTAGACTCCGAACCCAACACATAACACTTAATAATCACTTGAACAGAATTCATCCACAACACACTCCAGAGTGCCAACTGTGCGCACATCATTATGAAACCGTTCACCACCACCTCTTCAAGTGTCAAGCACTAGAAGACATCAGAAAGACCCTCCTTCCTCCAAGGCCAGATAAATGGAACACATTATACGGAACAAAAGAACAACTTACAGACACATGCAGATACCACTACATAGCATTGGGCCGAAGGCAAAAGCTCAAGTGCCGCTGGATCATTGAAGAAGAAGACAGATCCATCGGAGTAAACATGTATCCACGACTGTTTGTGCTGTAGTTTTCTGCTATCATGCACATAATGGCTGTTCTTTTCTGCAGGTCATTGTGTCTTTCTCTAGTTGTGAGATTCCCCGATGGATGAAACTACAACTTTTTAGTTGTCAAAGTGCCAGATCATTTAATCTTGTTGTCATTGGATACCCATGTGGTGCTGGGACCTGCAAGGAAAGCAAAGAATAGTACCACTGCAACCTACAAGGCATGTCGTAAGAGAAGACTGATGTAGGACCTAGGGAAGTTACCCTAGTAAATAAAAACCATTGCAGAAATCGGATGTGCTCGTCTACTTGTAGGCACATAACTGGCACCCTAGGCTCAGATCACATACAAATCACACAAAGCGGTTAACAAGTGGTCGATATGGAGCGTTCCAATAAGAAGCTGTCATTGGATGCAAGGACATACTGGTGTATTTCTCCATCTAGATCATACTTTTGGTTTCTCTTTTTTATGTCATTGCTTGTACTGCAGTGATTTTCTGCCTTTCTGTAATTGGTGTAGATTTCGTGGCTCCGGTGATGATTCTAATGTTTGATTTTGTACTCTGTCCACTGTCTGTAGGTGTGAGTTGACAGCTGTAGCCCATACCGTTGAGCTGAACTCTAGGTGGGGTTTTATTGTTCCATTGTAAACTTTCTTTAGTGTGTGTTCATTAACTTCCCAAATCCAGACCCCAGAAGATGTACTTCAAGGCTGCCCAGATTGTCACTAGACACGCCCTTGAGTGGAACTTCAGGGGAAATAGAGACACCTAAACAGACCTGGAGGTGGAGTTTTCTTGAGAAACTGAAGAATTCAGGATTATCCTGGGAAGCCATAAAGAAAATGGCTGGAGACAGAAGAAAGGGGAGAACAACTGTTAGCCCATTCATTCTTCTGAACCGATGTAACCTGCTGCCTTGCAGGTTGGCTGGGGACAGCCAAAGACTGACAGAGAGCGAACCCAGTAAACGCTGGCTGAAACCAGAAACATCGCCGAAGGATAAGCACCAGAGCTACAAATGGCGCTGAAGATGTGACGATACACAAGCGCTCTTGGTATAGGCTGTTTATATATCACAATAAGAATGATTATTACCACAGAGAGCCACACAGAAAAAGTATAATGAGTACAAGGCAAGAGGAAGACCACGCAAAAGATGGAGCGACGGCATCAAGAACAGTCTTACAAACATGAATATCAGTTTACAAAGTGCCTTAAAAAAGCACACACAAGATCACTACGTTTCACCCCCAACACTTCTATAAAGAAGTAAATGATGGAAGAGAAGAAGAAGAATAAGAATGATCAAAATGGCTGAAAAGAATGATCGAGAAGAAGAACCGATATACTGGCTCATGGAAATATTTAAAAGAACATAAAACAAGTACTGGCTAAGTCAGTATACATTGTAAACTCTGAAGTCAGCAAAATCCCGCTTGCATGTCAAGGGACACCGGTCAAATGACAAAGCAGGCTTTCACACAAAAATCAGTCAGAAGTGCCATACCAGGCGTCATGGCTAACGCCCGAATTCACAGTAGGCAAACACAGAAGAAGAAGTATACATTGCAGAATAAATGTATCTGGAGGTTAAAAAAAATAAATTACAGAGTGAAAGGGTTAAGGTCTATGCTCCCTGAGGAGCAGAGAGGAGGAGTAAGCAACACAAAACTCCTTCAGTTTTCTATTTTTGTTGCCTTGTTTTGCAAACGCTAAGAGAACTTTTTATCCCATTCTCTTTGAAACTCCAACCATATTTCTATAATGCTTTATAACTCTGATGTTCTACAGAAAGAAGGCTTCGTCCATGAAGTAGTGTCCAAGGAGGTGCGAGAGTTCTTATCATGGTTTATTGAGACTCAAATGTTTGACGTGTTCATCATGAATCATGTAGACAAGTCAGACAATGGAACTAGCGGTATGTTGTGAAGTCTTGATGTTACTGTGAAGTTACTTGATGTTACTGTGAAGTCTTTTTGTTACTGTGAACTCTTGATATCGCCTGTGTGGTGCCGGGGCCCACAAGGGAGGAAAGAATAGTAAAACTGTGACCTACAAGGCATGTCGTATGAGGCGACTGAGGTAGGGGCCTAGGAATTACCCTAGTAAATAAAAGCGACACAGAAATAGGATGTGCTGGCCTACCTGTAGGCGCATAACTGGCACAACGTACCATCACTCGTAGGTTCAGATCACATAGAGTGGTTTTTGTTTTTTTCCCGATCCAGAAGTACTTGAGCTTTCAGCTCTTCGACTCGGTGCCATGGACATCGTAACCCTTTGGTTCGGTGTCACAAAAACCGTAAATCTGGAGAACCTGTAGCTTTTCTGCCAGCCCGCAGAATAGAACCGCATTCACAGGGAGCTTGTCACTCGTCGTCCAACGCATTATGAACACGCCGATAGAGCGTTCAAAGAAGAATTTCTTGCAATTCATATTTATAGTGTAGTTATTTGTCTGAAATGTGACATTTAGTACACAGAATTATTGTGTCCCTATTTTTTCTCAGATCTCTTCATGCAGAGACTAGCGGAATGTAAAGAATCCAAAGAAGAATCAAGCAGACGTAAGGGACTTGGAGCAAAGGTCAAGAATTTTGGGAAAGCACTTAAGACAAAGTTGCAGGCTTCATGATCTAGTCAGTTTTGTTGTTGTTTCATTTTGTGTGTGGATAATTTCATTATATACATGTATATATTTATCATGTCTGTAGCTTAAACAGTAATGAGCTCAATCACAACCAAGCGTACCTGGTTCAAACTTCGCGCGGACAGTTTGGGAAACAAACTAATTTCCGTGGAATTTTTACGAAAGGTAAAAATATACCTCACCGTTCAGAAAACAATGGCAAACTACTGAATGTATAAGTGGTGCCTAGAAAATCAATGACTTTTTTTACTGTGGTTGATAGCTACATCTTGTAAAGGGTATAATAATAATAATAATTCCTCTCGTACCGTATACGTTACATAGGGCCTGCAAGTCATTTCTCCATACTGCTCTATCCTGGGCAACTTGCTCAATCTCCTCCTTGGAACTGAGACCGATATTTCTTGCCTCTCTCATCAAAGTTCGTTTCAGGGTCTCTTTAGGTCAACCTCTCTTTCTTGAACCCTTTGCATCCCACTTCAATGCCTGCTTTGATATTCGGTGATCATTTCTCCTCAAGTTGTGCCCAACATATCTCCATCTTCTCTTTCTTATAACAGTTGTCACTAGTGGTTGACCAAACATGTCTCTGATTTCATCACTTCTTCTGAATTCATTCCATTTTATATTAATTATTTTTCGCAGACATCTATTTTCAAATGCATTCAACTTGTTTTCTATATCTTTAGTCATTTTCCAACTCTCGCTGGCATATGTTAGGATTGATACAACATTTGAATTGAAAATTTTAATTTAGTTTTAATACTATATAACTTTGTAAAGGGTATGCCAATTTTTATTTATATATTTATCAGCTAGTGCATATCAATTTTCTTTTGTCATCACACTGCTACAGGGTTGTATCCTGCCCAGTGTCATGCTTTTCTTTTTTTTCTTGCACTGTTCTGGTGTCTCGGGTGATAGCTATTTTTGCTCTTTGACTGGATTCTGCTACATGGTGCATTAATGTTCATGGCATATAGATCTAAAGCTGAAGGATTGTCTTTATTACACTGGGTTTTACCCCATATGGCTCAGTCCCTCCCTGCAGAAATGGCATACCAGCAGCTGAGGGTATTGCACAAACTCAGTAGCTCCGGCAACTATCCTAGGTGTCTCTGGAAAAAATGCACTTGTGAACAAAACAGGATGGATTTGAATCCACAACCTTCAGAACACAAGGCAAGGGCTTAACCACAGAAACCCCCTATACAGAACTTCATGGTAAATTAATCTTAATAGCATATAGATGTTCATTGTACGAGGAAGTCAATAAGTAAGCCACAAATGGCTGTAGAAAAATAACTAAACATGATAACAACTTGAAACCAGTTTATTTTTATACATACATTGTTCCTTTATTTCTCAACATAATCTCCACCAACATTGATACACTTATCCCATCGTTTTATCAATCCTCCCAAACCGGCTGCATACAACCGTCAGCATGACTTTCCCTCAATTTCAGAACTTTCTTCAATTGTGCTCAATGTGTGTACCCAGACAATTGAAGGAGGGACACAAAATGAACCGATTTGGCCTGTCCTTGCGTCATCTCTGTCGATACGAAGATGAAGGAGAAGACATGCTGAACAGGATTGTTACTGAGGATGAATCATGGGTGCATCACTACCAGCCCGAATCAAAGCGTGCTTCAATACAGTGGAAACATCTTTCTTCGCCTTGTGTCAAAAAATTCAAGGTTACGCCATCAGCAAGGAAAGTCATGCTGACGGTGTTCTGGGATTGTCAAGGAATGCTTTTAAACAATTTCAAGAAGAAAGGTGACAATGTGAATTCTGAATCAGTGAAGTTATATCGATGCTTCATGATGCAATTCGAAAAAATGCCCAGGACTGCTGACTACAGGAGTGTTGCTTCTTCATGACAATGCCAGACCACATACGGCTCGATTAACTCAGGAGAAAATTAACCAACTACGGTGGAAAGTTCTGGAACATCAACCTTACAGTCCCGACTTAGCCCTAGCGATTTCCACCTTTTTGGTCCACTGAAAATCCACCTTGGCGGGAGACATTTCGCGAATGACGCCGAGTTGAATGTGAAGTGAAAACGTGGTTTAGAAAACAGAGCCCGCAGTTCTATGCAGCGGTTTGGGAGGATTGATAAAACGATGGGATAAGTGTATCAATGTTGGTGGAGATTATGTTGAGAAATAAAGGAACAGTGTATGTATAAAAATAAACTGGTTTCAAATTGTTATCATGTTTAGTTATTTTTCTACAGCCATTTGTGGCTTACTTATTGACTTCCCCTCGTACATTAAGGTTCATGGCATATAGATGTTCATTGTACATTAAGGTTCATGGCATATAGATGTTCATTGCACATTAAGGTTCATGGCATATAGATGTTAATGAAGTATAGAGATTCATGAGCCAGTTTGTAGAAATATATGGCACATGTATGTTGATCAGCTAGTATAGATATACTTATGGTGCATAAATGTTTGTATGGTTTGTAGAACAACTTACAAACACATGCAGATACCGCTACATATCATTGGACCGAAGAACAAGAGCTAAAATGCCGCTAGATCATTGAAGAAGTAGGATGGGTCATAGATGTTCATGTAGAGACATTCATGACACATTGATATTCTTGTGTTGGTGTATATATTTATTTATATTGCATTGATGTTCATATGCTAGTTTATATATGTACACACGCTAGTGCATAACTGCTCGCATGATACATAGATGTTCATATGCTAGTTTATATATGTACATGAGCTTGTGCATAAGTGCTCGCATGATACATAGATGTTCATATGCTAGTTTATATATGTACACGAGCTAGTGCATAAGTGCTTGCATGATACATAGATGTTCATCAGCTAGTATAGATTTATGGTGCGTTGTTATTATGCGAACATGAAGCTTTCCACAACAGAATATCAGGAAGGAAGGCGAGAGGAAGACCGAGGAAAAGGTGGATAGATAACGTAGTTGAATTCTTCCAGGGGACTAAGAAAACCATCACACAAGTCACCATAGAAGTGCAAGACAAATACATAAACAACGACTCCTGGGTTAACAACCCGGTAACAGTGTGCTGACAAAATAAGAAGTTGTTGATTTCATGGTCCAATCTATGGCCAGCAAGAACAGCAATTGTGATGAACAGCAATTGTGATAACAGGCATTCCTGTCTCACCCTGTTCTTATCTCAAAGGATTCCGTCAATTGGCCCTCATGTATGACTCTGCATTTCATTCCTTCATAGGTTTACAATCTTGGGTGGAACTCCATAGTGTTTTAATAGTTTCCTCAATGACTCTATCTAGACTATCAAACACCTTTTTGTAGTCCACAAAACCTATGTATAGTGGTAAGTTCAACTCTAAGCTTTGTTAACTATAATGCACAGTGTAGGTTCATCAACTAGTATATATATATATTGTATACATGTCCATCAACTGGTAGAGATATATTTGTCATCAGTCATTTGGTAAAGTTGGTTGATTGTCATTACAAATTATTCATGCACATTATAACATATCTGGTCCCATTGTCTTAACACCAGCAACGTAACATGTGATCTGCAGCATGTATCAAGTTGAGAACATAAAAGAACCGTTGGCAGTTGATATCGAAAAGAGCAGGCTCTAAGATCTCTGCCTGGGTAAAATATTATATATCCAAAGAGTTACGTTTAATTTTCAACAAAACTGTTATCAAGGAAACAACCAGAAGAGCGAACCAGAGCAAAAATTGAATGCTGAAATCAGATGTTTTTATCTGAAAGGCTCATATATCGCAGCTTTGCTTTAAACATAGCACAATGTACTTATGCTCAAATAACACTAATTATGATTTTTTAAAATCATCATCACTGTAAATAATTTATCAGGGGTTATATACTAGAACAAACAAAGAAAGGAAGAAGCTTTTTTGTAAGACTAGACCCAGATGACATTAAGAGAAAAATGGCTAACATGTCCTAACATCCCCAAAGAAATGTTAATCTTTTACACATTGTACAAGTAGAACTGGGTGCCTGACGGCAGAGTGAGGAGTGTGTTTAAACAGTGAGCCACTGAAACCATCAGTATGCATATTCTTCTATATCTATTGGGGGAGACTGATGAGTCCTATGGGTCTGCCCGGAGTGCAATGACGTCAATTTAGTAACCAATGACCACCTGAGATTCTTGTTCATAATTGAGTGCGGTATGCCTCAAAGGAAATTTTTAAGAATTCCGACAAGTGTTCTGGTCAAATACGATAACAAATAAAGAATTTTTAAAACGAACAAACTGTGCATCGTTGGAGACCATCGTTAAAAGATCGAGATGGATTGGGCTTGTATGTCATATGTCAGTATGGGTTAGGAAGACTGTCTGATGGACATATTAGAGAAGGCCTGGACATCCAAAGGAAACATGGGGGCGAACTATGGAAAGATTGTGGTCTGACGTGTGAAATAATTGGTGGTAAGGCAGCAGAATGCTAAAGATTTAAATCTCTTGTGGAAGACTTATGTATCAAATGGAACACAAGGAGGATATATGTAGATGCCTCAAAGAAGAGAAATTTCGATAATGGGTGATAAAGAAATAAGAATCTATGTAATTCTTCTTTTCTCTGGACATGGCAGACAAAGCGGTCATTGGTCAGCATGCCTCTCTGGACACAGGCTGACTAAGCAATCATTGGTCAGCATGCCTTGTGGTGTCTTGTAGGGCTCTCTGGACATGGGCTGACAAAGCAGTCATTGGTCAGCACGCCT